>JBBGZY010001386.1:542500-1742500 GCA_037952925.1 Lithobates clamitans | reverse complement strand
GATGGCTTCCTTTCATGCCACCCATTGTATACAAATGTGTTGCTAGCTGTGATTGGTCACAGCGATCATATGGTACAGACAGGGCCAATCACAGCCCATCTGTAACATGTGATTAGCTTTGGCCAAATGTGTTAAAAAAAATAATCCTGATCACATCCCCAGGGTAGTACGGTGTTACTATGGTAGAAGTGCATAGTAAGAAGTTCATAATGGAGATGACAAAACACTTGATATATATGTATATACCGTATATACTCGAGTATAAGTCGTTCCGAGTATAAGTCGAGGCCCTAATTTACCACAAGAAAATGGGAAAAACTTATTGACCCGAGTATAAGACGAGGATGAGAAATGCACAGCTACTCTAAGTGGAAAAGAGGGTCAACAATGCCCATTTGCAGCATCACTGTGCCCATTTGCATGCCTCACTGTGCCTATTTGCAGCCATAGGTCCCCTGAACTTCAAACTCGGTGGTTAAGGGTTCCTAGATGCCCCCTAGCTGCAGCCAAAATTTGGGGTCTCTGAACCCAAAGGGTCCCGAAATGACATTGCTGCAGATGGACACAGTTGACCAAATTTGGGGCCCCGTATCTCTGGGCCACTTAGTGCTAAGAACCCCAAATTTGGTGTGCAAACCCAGTGGAACTAGCACCATAATAATTTCCAAAGCTGGGGTTTCTAGCACCAAGTGGCCCCGAGATACAGGGCCCCAAAAATCAGTTCAGAAAATGTCAAGCACTTTTCTGCAGCAGAGAATGACATTTTCCGAACCGATTTTGGGGCCCCGTATCTCGGGGCCACTTAGTGCTAGGAACTTCAGCTTTGGATATGTTGTGGTACCAGTTCCACTGGGTTTGCACACCAAATTTGGAGTTCCTAGCACCAAGTGGCCCTGAGATACGGGGCCCCAAAGTCGGTTCGGAAAATGAAATTTTTTACTGCAGAAAAGTGCTTGACTCGAGTATAAGTCGAGGGGGGCACTTTCAGCACAAAAAAATGTGCTGAAAAATTCGACTTATACTCGAGTATATACGGTATATATATATATATATATATATATATATATATATATATATATATATACCGCTTTTTCTTTTTTCAGTCTGTGTGAGACTGGTCATTGCTCCCTGTTTGGGGACCAAGTGTCCCCACACTGTTGTTCAGAATATTGCACATTAGGAGTACTGAACTAAGGAATTTCTGTCAAACCTTACTAGTTGTGCACTGTTTTGGAGAACTATATAATTTAAAAGATGAACGTTTATTTATTATAGTTTGGTCCCGTCATACCTCCTGTGGTCACACAATGCTCCATCCTTTGATTCCAAGTGGATAAACCCGTTTTTTGTGATCGGTAAGCAAGAAACGGCCTAGTATAGAGGATAATTAAAATAAATAAATCTATTTTTTTTGTTCCAATAGTTTTTATTACATTTTCAAAACAGCATACAGAACATTATGCTCAGATATTCATCAGAAGATTGTTGAAACAAGGATGCAATATACAATATGATCAGTGGCCCTTATCAAATACATATTAACAAAACATAGTAAGAAAGGTTATATTTTGGCTAGAGAGACTTCCTTGTCCCCGATAGCATCCTACAAAACCATATATTCCCATATTCCCCCCTTCCCCTCCCCCTCCCCCTCCCTCCATCATTATGGTATAACCAAACCAGCATCTAAAAAGTGAGGGAACGGAGAAAGAAAAAAAAGAAAAAAAAAGAAAAGGGAAAAGAAGAAATTAAGAATTAGATAGAGTGGAAAAGAGTGGGATGGGTCCCCCTAACCCCGGCCCGTCATCACAAAGAACTAACTGTTACTGATTAAAATTTTCATGTTCGATTAATCGATCTTTTTTTAATCGAATAATCGACTAATTTTGATTAAATTTAACGCACATACAGATCCAACTACTTTTAGCTGATCTCCTTGCATTGCAAGTCTGCATTAGTCAGTGGTAAATGTGGTATACACTATATACAATCACCCGACACTAGTTAGTTACTACAATCCATGACTTAACTTCACAGTTCACACAAATACGTTTTAAATTCAAACTGTAGCACTGACGTAAGTCGGACATAGCGGGGCATGGCTAGGACATCACACGTCAATCAAAAGCAAGCGCCACCATCATGGCAACAGCAGAAGCCAATCCACACTGCAAAAATATCACAGCTTATCAGCCTCTAAGGACAACAATGTTAAAAACGGAGGTTATCAAATTTGCCTTCACTTAGCTCACTGAATGATCCCAGTTAACCACATCTATATTTACCATCACTGTCCAGGCTGTCCGGTGACATCACGGACATCGACGTCACCGGACTCCTTCCCCCTTCCCTTCGTTAGCAGACGGAGGCACTTGGGGAAGGGGGGAGGAGTCTGGTGACGTCGATGTCCGTGACGTCACCAGATCCCCGACGGAACTCCCTGAAGACCTGGAAGCCGGCGGAGAGGTGAGTACAGATCAAAAGAATTTTGATCGATCAAAAAAATTTTAAGATTAATCGAGGAATTAATCTTTAATTCCCCCAGCCCTACAAAGAACCCAGAATTCAGGGAGCTTGGAGATAAGCAATCCAGGGATTCCACACCTTTTCAAATCTAGTTTGCTTATCTCGTCTTATACTGGCCAGTTTTTCTCTGATTATAAATCGAAGACACCTTGTGTTTCACCAAGGTAACGTTGATTACAGGCGATTTCCATGCACGTGCTATAGTTATTTTAGCAGCTATGAAAATGAAAAATATGAGAGATCGTAGATGTCTAGGGATCTCCTCCGACAGGTCGGTAAACAACCCCGTTTTGGCTTCTCTAGGTATATTTTGTCCTGTCACTGAGTAGATTAGGTTGAATATTCTGATCCAAAAACCTTGGACCTTTGGGCAAGACCACCAGACATGATACACATCTCCTTCCTGTCTGCACCCCCGAAAACAAAGTTGTGAAGTACCAGGGTATAGTTTTGCTAGCCTTGTAGGGACAATGTACCAATGCGCTAGCACCTTATAGCGGAGTTCCACACTCTTTCACAAATTAAGCTGATTCACAAGTATGCATTATAGACATTGACAAATTGAAAGTTTTCTTTTTTTTTTCCTAAGGGTTACCTTGTTATTGATTGTTGAAGTGGTGCTTCCTGTCCTAGCCACCTGCGGGTATTGGCTTCAGATTTGGCGGCGCAATGTCTGCTGGGGCGGTGCACTGACTCCTGGGAGCTATGAATCAATCTTCCCAGGAGTCAGTGTGGCTAGCCGCCGCTAATCATTACAAGATCCCAAAACCATCGCAACGGGTGGGCACTTCCGATGCCGACGCCCGTTTTGATGGCAACGTCGGAAGCTTATGGCGCTGCGACGTGGACTCAATGCGCATGCGCTGGAACAGGCGGTGCATGCTGGTAGCTCAGCATTTCCGTATCCCGGAAGTGTCTGTTTGTGGGCCCACATGCCCACAGGCAAGATGAGAACTTCATAAAACAAAAGATTGCCGCTCCAATCTCCCAAATCTGTAACAAAAAAGATGAGAACTTCCACGAAGAAATTATATAAATTGCTTTTAGAGACGAAAATGGACATCAGGGGATATTATGCACCAAAAAAGTGAGTGGTCCATTTTGATTACATGAATTTAGGAATTTAGAAAAAAAAATGTTATTATACGTTGGAACTCCGCTTTAAAGTTTGCCTCTACCAATGAGGTGTTGAGTATTCCTTTGTGCACCATGGTTGACCATTTTGTCCACACCTCCTCTTCCACTATTTCCCCTAGGTCCGATTCCCAAGCCTTTTGGTAGGAAGGTTTGTTACCCTGTTTATTGAATAGGGTATATAACACTGTTATCCCTCCCCTTGATTTAGGTCCTCGTATACAACAGTTTTCAAAAAGGGTCCTAGCGGTTATATCCACCTGGTCTTTCAACAAGGTTCTCATGAAATGGATAATTTGGTACAGGCGATAAATCTCTGTGGTGGGAATTTGTAAGGTTTCCTTAAAATAGTTAAGTTGTCTTATCCCCTTTTTATCTCAATTCTGAGATCAATGTATTTTGGCCTTATAGCCTTATGGTCAATGTATCATTTTTTGATGTATATTTATGTTTCAATATAATTTCTAGATTATTGGCGACAAAATATCCCCCGATGAAGCACCAGCAGGCGAAACATGTTGGGAGTTTACATTATCACATTGCCGCATCTATAAATGTACCAATGATCATGTACCAAATGTGTATATATTTTAACACAATATGGTTTTTAAACATTTTATTCAATAAAATGTAGAATGTGTGAATATATAGAGAACACAAATGGCCAGGGGTTAGTAGATCCATTTTAACATTTATTAAAAACAAATATAGCACATTTACGTAAGATAAAAGTTGTGCTGCAATGTATTGTACATGTGTAAATATATAACTCTCAGCACCCTTTAAAAACCCATTTATCTATTTTTGTGCTTTAAAGCGGAGGTCCGCCCACCTGTCAGAAACCATGAATCAGAATGAGACAGAAGTACAGTTAAATCACACTTATTTAATAATAATAAAAAAAGGGTAAACAGAGTAAACGTAGTCAGAGTTCAGGAACCGGAACAGATAATCAGACAAGCCAAAACGTCAGGGAGCCAAAGAGGAGCATAGTAGAACAGCAAGCAGGATCTGGAGCCAGAAGGAATGTCAGCCAAAGCAAGCCTTTAACAGGAACACAGGAGAGCGTCTCTAGAGGTGTGACCAAGGCGAAGGCAGAGATCATCTGGACTGGATGGATTAAGAAGGCAGGACTGACAAGCAGAATATCATCAACAGGTGAGTCATTGTGGAGAGATAGGAGCTGGCAATTAGCTGACAGCTGAGTGGCCAGCTCAGAGAAGGAAGGGCTGAGCCCAGCCCTGACAGTACCCCTTCCTCAATGACCCCTCCCCCTCGGAGGACCACCAGGTTTAAGGAGAAAACGTCTATGGAAATCACGGAGGTGGACAGGGGCATGTACATCCCAGGATGAGACCCAAGAGCGTTCCTCTGGACCGTACCCTTTCCAATGCACCAGGTACTGTATGCGCCCACGGAACCTACGGGAGTCAATAATGGACTGTCCTTCATACTCCTCATGGTTCTCAAACTGTACAGGGTGAGCATGAGGCACCAAGGTGGTAAAGCAGTTGCAGACCAAAGGTTTTAATAAGGAGACATGAAATACATTTGGGATATGCATATTAGAAGGAAGGTCTAATAAGTAAACTATTGGGTTAATCCTGCAAAGAATACGGAAAGGCTCAATAAACTGAGGTGCGAACTTCAGAGAGGGAACACGAAGTCGGAGGTTGTGAGATGACAGCCAGACCCTGTCCCCAACCTGGTAGGAAGGCGCAAGCAGGCGTCTGCGGTCAGCAAGGAGTCTGTACCTATCATTAGCATGTCACAAAGCCTCCTGGACTTGTGCCCAAGTGGAACGAAGACCACGAAGATGCTCCTCTAACGCAAGAATACTCTGCGGAACAAATGAGTCAGGCAACATGGAAGGTTAGAAACCATAGTTCGTCATAAACGGGGACAATCAGGAAGCAGAATTCAAGGCACTATTGTGAGCAAACTCCGCCCACGGTAAGAGGTCTGACCAGTTGTTATGATGGTCAGAAATATAACGTAGGAATTGCTCCAAAGACTGATTGGCTCGTTCTGCGGCCCCATTAGATTGCGGGTGATACGCAGAGGAGAAAGCAAGCTGAATTCCCAACTGTGCACAAAAGGCTCGCCAGAAGACAAGACAATCACCTTGGGTAGCCCATGTAAGCGAAAGATCTCCCGAGCAAAAACGGAAGCCAGTTTCATAGAAGTGGGCAACTTCTTAAGTGTAATGCAATTGGACATTTTCGAAAACCGGTCAACCACCATATGGATAACTGTGTTGGCCTGGAAGTTGGGTAACTCCACAATGAAATCCATAGACAGGTGGGTCCAGGGCCTCTCTTCATTGGGTATGGGTTGCAGGAGGCCCACTGGAAGGTGTAGTGGAGTCTTACTCTGAGTACACACAAAACAGGCAGCTACGAAGGCGGTTACATCAGCATGTAGACTAAGCCACCAGAATGGTTGGGAAATGGCCCAAAAGAGTTGATTCTTCCCAGGGCCAGCAGCTTTGGGAGAATGATAAGTCTGGAGCACGGCAGTACGGAGACTCTCTGGGACAAAGCAGTGGTTACAAGGTTTCTCAGGAGGAGCATGGACCTGAGCAGCAAGAATTTTGTCACCCAAAGGGGAAGTGATACTGGTGTGAACCGTAGCCAAAATACGATCAGGAGGAATCACAGGAACCGGAACTGACTCCATCTTGTAAGTGGAGGAAAATTGTAGCGACAAAGCACCAGCCCTTACATTCTTAGTGGCGGGTAAGAATGAAATAATGTAATTGAAACGAGACAAGAAAAGAGCCCATCGCGCCCTTCTGGGGGTAAGGCGTTTAGCCTCAGACAAGAATGTGAGATTCTTATGGTCAGTAAGTATGAGAACCAGCACAGTGGTACTTTCGAGGAGATGTCTCCATTCTTTCGAGGCTAAAATGATCGCTAACAGCTTTCTGTCACCAATCTCGTAATTGCACTCCGCAGGTGACAATTTCTTGGAAAAGTAGCCACAAGGATGCATAGCGCTCTCAGAGGTAGGACGTTGCGACAGAAGGGCGCTAACTACAGTCTCAGAAGCATCAACCTCAAGGATAAAAGGTAATGTAGGATCAGGATGTGCCAACACAGGAGCAGAAACAAAGGCAGCCTTGAGACTCTGAAAGGCCTTAATGGACTCCAGAGACCAACTCTGTGGGTTACCGTCCTTTCTGGTCAAATCAGTCAGGGGCTTAATCAGAGATGAGAAGTTACGAATAAACTTCAGATAATAGTTGGCAAAGCCAAGAAAACGCTGCAGAGGACATAAACCCACAGGTCGGGGCTACTGTAGGACTGCTGAAAGTTTCTCTGGGTCCATCGAAAAACCAGCAGTGGAAATCACAATTTAACCTGTTCACGATGGAATTTGAACTTCTCCAATTTACAATAGAGATTGTTTTCTCTTAGTTTTTCTCTTTGTTTCTGAAGCACACGACAGACACCTGTGTGGTGGCTCTCCAGGAACTTGGAAAATATGAGGATATCGTCGAGATAAACCACCACACATAACTGCAACAAATCTCGGAGTACATCGTTAATAAATTCCTGGAAAACTGCCGGGGCATTACAAAGGCCAAAAGGCATTACGAGGTACTCATAATGGTCTGTTCTGGTATTAAATGCAGTTTTCCACTCGCCGCCCTCCTTAATCCTCACAAGATTGTATACCCCTCTCAAATCAAGCTTTGTGAAAACGGTTGCTCCCTTGAGGCAGTCAAATAACTCCGTAATCAACGGAATCGGATAGGCATTTGATTAAGACCCCTATAATCAATACAAGATCTCAGTTCACCACTCTTCATCTTCACAAAGAAGAAACCAGCACCAGCAGGAGACGAGGATTTGTGGATGAAACCTCGAGAAAGTGTGTCTGAAACATACTCCGCTATGGCCTTATCCTCCAAGACCGACAAAGGGTAAACCCGGCCATGAGGGGGTACGGGCACCAGGTTGAAGGTCAATTGCGCAATCATACGACCGGTGTGGAGGCAAACTACTGGCTTGACCTTTGTCAAAGACATTGCTAAAATCATGGTACTCAAGGACAAAATAACGCCACTTAAGATCTGTCCGTGACAGGACCTCAAGGTTCCCTGGACGGGTTGGACAAGACTTCAAAAAGTGATCTGCCTGGCCACAATAAAGGCACAATCTCTCCCTCCTTCTAAGGGTTCTCTCATCTGCAGAGAGACGCATGAAACCCAAGTGCATGGGTTCATCTTCACAGACTGACTCGGTACCAGGAAGCATGGGAGTTGAGGGAGGCAAGGGTGGGACTGCAAAGTTCGGAGACAAATGTACAGAAGGCTTTCGCAAGTGCTCCTTAAAAGGGAGTCCTTCTCTGAGTCTGGAGTCAATGAGGATGGCAAACACGATCAACTTCTCCAGCTCAGTGGGTATATGTCAGGCTGCTATCACATCCTTGATGGTATCTGAGAGACCATGAGAAAAAGCAGCCACGAGGGCCTCATTGTTCCAAGCAACCTCTGCTGCCAGAGTACGGAATTCAATGCTGTAATCGTCAACAGTTCTCGTACTCTGTTTGATGGACATGAGGCACTTGGCAGCAGAAGTGGAGCGTGCGGGAACGTCAAATACCCTTTGAAAAGAAGCCACAAACTCAGGGTAACTCAAGACAACAGGTTTTTGCGTCTCCCATAGAGGGTTTCCCAGGCCAAGGCTATCTCAGAAAGCAAAGATATCACACACCCTACTTTGCTTCTGTCCGTGGGAAACGCCTGGGGCAGCATCTCAAAGTATATCTCAATCTGGTTGAGAAACCCTCTGCATTGGACTGGATCACCCCCAAATCGCTGGGGAAGCGAAGAGGAACCAGACATACCTCTTATAGAGGTAATGTTCGAGGCTGCTCCAGTCTCTGCCTGCACAGAGACTGGAGCAGCAGCAGGGACAGCCTGCAACATAGGTTGTACCGGAGCAGCCACAGTGGGAGATTCCAAGTGAGCCGTGCGACTCAGGAGAGTTTGTAATGCCATGGAAAACAAGTGGATTGACTGCATCTTCTGAATTCATGGCCTTCGCCTTCTGTCAGAAATCATGAATCAGACTAAGACGGAAGTACAGTTAAATCACACTTGTTTAATAATAATGAAAAAAAGATAAACAGAGTAAACATAGTCAAAACATAGCCAGAGTTCAGGAACCGGAAACAAAAAAATGACAACTTTGAAAAACTCTCCATGCCTCTTACTAAATACATTGGACTGTCTACTTTCCAAAAAGGGGTCATTTAGGGGTATTTGTACTGTCCTGGCATTTTCGAGCCACAAGAAATGAGACAGGCTGTCAGTACATCAGAATTGATCAATTTTAAGATATACGAGTATATACCATAGTTTGTGGACTCTTTGACTTTCACACAGACTGAATAATATACAGTGATTTGGGTGATTTTCACCAAAGAAATGGAGCAGAATACATTTTGGCCTAAATTTATGAAGAAAGATTATTTATTTGAAAACATTTTTAACAGAAACAAAGAAAAAAGTGGTTTCCTGTTCATTCACAAACTGAAGCATAGTAAACACAGCTGGGCAGCAGGGGAAATGTATGCCCCATGGGGTGATTAGGGTGTGCCCAGGCACATCCGGCACACCCTGTGCACATGCCTATTTAAATTTCCCATCACTTGCTGTACTGGAGACAATGGTCACCAGGGCCATTACAAGGGCTCATTCACACCATCGTGCTGCACAACACACCATCTTAGCATACTTGTGTGTTTCAGTGCATTGAGCATTGCCATACGCTGATGAAAATGTTGCATGTAGGTAAGTAGAGGCTGCAGGATATCCTCCAAACTGAAGGTGGCACTGTGTTTTTTCTTCAGGCTGGTGGGAGACAAATTTTCCCTTGCTATGGGCTCCATACATCCATCTTGGGGAGAACAGCAATCCTATTGGGTACTGTAAGATTTGGGCAGGCAGCTTGACTAAGGATTCCATAACAGTTGAATTTGGCCTAATTTCAGCATATCCAAAGTGTGGGAGTAAGATAGGGACAGAGCCCCCACTGGTTAGGGAGAGAGTAGGAGTAGCGTTAGGGAGTGGGAAACAGTTTCCCCTTACAGGTTGTATTCTTTGTCAGCTCCTTGAACAGTCTGCCACTAACACTCTGTGGTATGTAAATGTCTGATATATTACTATTGGAAAGTGCTTTGTGAATAAACAGAACCCCCCTTATGCCTGAAGAAATATGACCTGCATTATGCAGGATATACTGTAGTGCTTTTGCAATAATATTACGATTTGAAAGTGCCTTGTGGATAAACAGTGCCCTCTTCTGCCTCTTTTTAAGAAGTGTTTGACCTACAAAATATGTGGTGCCTTTGCTGTAAATTGCCTTATTTTTATGAGCAGTCAATTTCTACAATACAGTAAAACCTTGGATTAAGAGTAACTTGGTTTGAGAGCGTTTTGCAAGACAAGCAAATTTTTTTTATAAATTTTGACTTGATAAACAAGTGATGTCTTGATATACAAGTAGCGTCACGTCACAACTGAGTATAAGTGTAGCAGTATGGTTACATTTAATGAAGGTACAACATTTAGCAAATCACATGGTTGATGATTAAATCAGGCACATCTAAGTATGTAGGCATCCGGGGTAGAGCTGTCCACATAGACCATCCTTTACACCACCATCAAAGTCATCCTCTCCATGCTGCGCTCCACTAGCGCTTCAAGCCTCGCTTTTAGATCGATCTACTGCAGGGTAGTCTTCCCGGTCACAATTTCAGACTGACAGTGGTAAGAGCCAGCGGTTCAGGGGATGGTCTATGTGGACTGCTTTACCCCGGATGCCTGCATACTTAGATGTGTCTCTTTTAATCATCAACCATGCGAGTTGCTAAATGTTGTACCTTCATTGCATGTAACCATATTGCTACACTTAGAGGCGCCTCTCTTCTCTTTTATACTCTGTAGCGCCTGAAAGGTTATGCTAGGCATTAGGGGTGCAACGGATCAAAAATCTCACGGATCAGATCGATCCTCGGATCAGAGTCACGGATCGGATCATTTTCGGATTAGCAAAAAAAAAACAAAAAAAAAAACAAAAAACCACACAAATCTTGTTACACCCACCGGAGTTTTAGATTTAAAAGCTATTTTTAACACAAAACCGAGCTTATATGCATAAATACAGTATTTGTGCATATAAGCTCAGTTTTGTGTTGAAAATGGCTTTTAAATCTAAAACTCCGGTGGGTGTAACAAGATGTCCGCTTGCCCCCTTCCCACTCTATCATTATTGTACTGTGCAGGAGTGTGGGGTGTAGCAAGATGGCGGCGACGAAACGTCACTTCCTGTCGAGACAGCGGCCGCTTCCGGGTGTACTAAGATGGCCGAAGCCGCGGCCTTTCCTATGGCTGAGGCCGAAAAAGTGCCGATCCGCGGAGGGTGATCTGTACGGATCACGGATAGGCAATGATCCGTTGCTCCCCTACTAGGCATCTATTTTGTTCTACCAGCCATCTTAAATAATATGTACAGTTAGAATACCCCTTTAAGCTTCACAAATATCTGTCTCAAGGTGAGATTCTTGTAAAATGAAATATCTCACCGGCTTCCTTATCTACCGTATTTATCGGCGTATAACACGCACCCCAAGTTTAGGAGGGAATTTTAAGGAAAAAAACTTTTAGGAGGGAAGTTTAAGGAAAAAAACCTTACATTTAAATGCCCATCAATGCAGCGTTATCGTGTCCATCTGCAGCCTTGTCAGTGCAGCTTTGCCCCAGTGCAGCCTTGTCAGTGCAGCTTTGCCCCAGTGCAGATTTGTCAGTGCAGCTTTGCCCCAGTGCAGCCTTGTCAGTGCAGCTTTGCCCCAGTGCAGAATTGTCAGTGCAGCTTTGCCCCAGTGCAGAATTGTCAGTGCAGCTTTGCCCCAGTGCAGCCTTGTCAGTGCAGCTTTGCCCCAGTGCAGAATTGTCAGTGCAGCTTTGCCCCAGTGCAGAATTGTCAGTGCAGCTTTGCCCCAGTGCAGAATTGTCAGTGCAGCTTTGCCCCAGTGCAGCCTTGCCCCAGTGGTCAGTGCAGCCTTGCCCCCAGTGTACATTACATGATCGCCGCCGACATACACAAGTTTAGTGTGTAGTTTTAAATGTGGAGTTCGGAGGGACTCGGCGGAGCTGAACGAGCCCCGCCGAGAACACAGTGACTGGGCGGAGCCGGGATACACATAGCCGAGGGTTCTCGGCGGTTCTCGGCTCTTCTCTGCGCCGTTCACAGTCACGCTCAGTCCCTATGATGGACATAACACAGGTCCAATGGCGGGACTGGGCGTGACTGTGAATGACGCCGAGAAGAGCCGAGAACCCTCGACTATGTGTATCTCGGCTCCGCCCAGTCACTGTGTTCTCGGCGGCGCTCGTTCAGCGCCGCCGAGTCCCTCCGAACTCTGCGGCACCATATTTAAAACTACACGCTATGTGAATGTCGGCGGCGATCGCTCCGATAGATCACAAAATAGCGGGTATCGGCGTATAACACGCACCCACGATTTTCCCCTGATTTAAAGGGGAAAAAAGTGAGTGTTATACGCCGATAAATACAGTATATTCCCACATTCCTTTGTATTCAACAGCCTGAGAAACAAAGAACAATGACTGTTTGTCTTAACCAGCTGTAACCATCTTAATATCTACTGCGCATGTTTTTAACTATGAATGTTCTGTGTGATTTTTAACCTGCTATAAGAAGTGCCTTCCGACAACTAAATACAATCAGTTTCTAGAATGTAATACCGTGTGAGTGTCATTTCTTCATTCTCGAAAAACTGATTCCAGATATCTGAAATTGCATGGTAAATCGATCTGAGGTCTGAGAGGTTAAAAGGAACTACCCTAGACACAGCATTAACCCTAACAGCGCCTTCTGGCTTTTTCTTCTAATCCCCTTGTGGAGGCTTCCATTAGTGGATGGACATTTTAATGATTACACAACCTATCACATTGCTATAATCTTTTTATATGGACTATAAACTGAAGGACTTATGAATAAATGGTTGTGGAGCGAATCATTTGAGTTTCCATTATTTCTTATGGGGAAATTTGATTCTGATATACGAGTGCTTTGGATTACAAGCATGTTTCCGGGACGAATTATGCTCCCAATTCAAGGTATTACTGTATAGGCAAAGCTTATCCACAAATTCTCAGGCAAACTAGTTAGGCCCCGACTTTATGCATGCTCTTTTTTTTATGTGTTTTGCCTTATTATGCAACCCACTCAAATAGGGTTGACACCTATCCAGGATTCACCGGGACAGTCCGGGTTTTGAATCCTGTGTCCGGGTTTCAGTCCACCTGACAGACAGTAATGTGGCTCGGAACAGAGCTTGAGAGGAAGGAGAGGGGGGCACTGTGTGTGCCGCATTACTATTCTCTTTGGAGTGCCCAAAAAATGTCCCAGGTCTGTTATAATCCTATAGTGTCTACTAAAAAAAAAAAAAAGTACTGTGCACCGCTGAAGTGCTCAGGTTTAGCTTGAAGAAAAAGTGGCAACCCTGCACTCAAATGAATGGGCTGCCAAAACGCAAAGCAAATTAACACGTTTGCGTGAATGCAGCCCAATAGTGTGAACAGGGCCTACAGGCAATCTCCCCTGTGGAGACTCAACCAACAATAAAAAAAGAGACACGTTTGTAACTCTTCCACATTCAATCCAAAACTATTAACACATAGGTAACAGGCAAAGACATAAGAGACATATAAAATCTAGAGGGAGAAGGTCTAGTCGTGTATGTAACTGTGCATGCACCTAGTCTACGTATTATTGCAGTTAATAGAGTTAATTCACAAAAGAATAATGTATTTGAAATTTTTAATTAATGTGTCTTTCACTCTTATTGTTGTGTTTGGAAAGGAATTTATCACATCACTATGCTTACTTTATTTTTACCCCTATATGTATCCTAGGGGGCCCTTTAATTGGTCTTTTAAAAAATACATTTAATGAATTATAGCACACAAAAACACAAAATAATACCCAATTTTTTGGTAAAATATAAAAGATGATGTTAAACCAAGTAAATAAGTAACAAACATGTCAAGATATAACCACTTCCCGCCCAGCCCATAACAATATGACGGCTGGGCAGGCCTCTCATTGATCCGGGTAGACATCATATGACATCCTCCCGGATCGCACCTCACGCGTGGCCACTGGGCCTTTCAAGCCATCCATTGGGTACAATTGTGTTGCTAGCTGTGATTGGTCAGTGTGATCATATGGTACAGACAGGGCCAATCACGACCCATTTGTAAGTGATTAGCTATGGCCAATCACAGCTAATGAAAACAAAACAAACTGAATGAATCAATTTCATTCAGTAAAATGCTTGCTTATAACAATGTAATGCACTGCTATAAGCAATCATAATGTGTAAAAAAAAAAAAAAATCCTGATCACTTCCCAAGAGTAGTACAATGTTACTATGGTAACATTATATTGCTCTGGTCACAGTGTGTTAAAAAAAAAAAAAAATGTATTCCTACTGTCACTAGTCAGTGTCCCTTATCACCATCACACCAGTTATATGATAACGCTGTACTGCACTGGTGACGGTATATATAAAAAATATATGACTTTTTAAAAAAAATATTAAAAATGATATTTTCTTAATTTTCCAAAAAATGATGACAAAAAACTTACAACTTCAAAAAAATTGCCATGCCGCTTATTAAATACCTTGGACTGTCTACTTTCCAAAAAGGGGTAATTTAACCACATGCCGCCTGCCCACCATCAAATGATGGCGGTGCGGCTCTCATTCTGGGTGGACGTCATATGACAGAATGGCTGCTCTTGCGGGCCCCCGGGCTCGCGAAGAGCGGCGATCGCTGCTACTGCTCTTTAACCATGTGATCGGCTGTTTCCAATCACAGCCAGTCACAAGTAAACACAGGAATGCCATTAATCGGCTCTCCTCACCTCACACTGACAGAGTGTGAGGAGAGGAGAGCAGATCAGCGGCATCTCCTCACAGAAGAAATCTAGGCATGTAATCAAGGCATTGATAATCAGTGCCCTGATTACAATAAAGTGCCCACAGTGCCAGCAGTGTGCCCACCAGTGCCAGCAGTGAGTGCCCACAAGTGCCATCAATCAGTACCCATTAGTGATGCCAGTCAGTGCTGGCTATCACTGCTGCTCACCACTGCTGTCCATCAATGCCACCCATCAATGCCCATCAGTGCTGCCTATCTGTGTCTCCTGTGCCCACCAGTGCGGCCTATCCTTGCCCACCAGTGCCGCCTATCAGTGCTCAATGCCACCTATCAGTGCCCATAAGTGCAGCATATTTGTGCCTCCTCATCAGTACCACCTAATCACTGCCCAGAAGTGCCGCCTCATCAGTGCCCATAAGTGCCACCTCATCAGTGACACCTCATCAGTGCCCATCAGTGAAGAAGAAAAATGACTTATTTACAAAATTTACTGACAGAAACTAAGAAACTTTTATTTTGTTCAAAATTTTCAGTCAATTTAAAAAAATTTTTTGGAAGAAATAAAAAATGCAGAAGTGATTGAATACCACCAAAAGAAAGCTCTATTTGTGTGAAGAAAATTATAAAAATTTCACATGGTTACAGTGTAGCATGACTGCGCAATTGTCGTTCAAAGTGTGCCCATAAGTGCCGCCTCATCAGTGCCCATAAGTGCCACCTCATCAGTGCCCATCAGTGCCGCCTCATCAGCGCCCATCAGTGAAGGAGAAAAATGATTTATTTACATTTACTGACAAAAACTAAGAAACTTATTTTTTTCAAAATTTTTTGTCAATTTAAATTTTTTTTTTTTTGAAAAAATAAAAAATGCAGAAGTGATTGAATACCACCAAAAGAAAGCTCTATGGGCTCCTTCACATGGATGTGTCCGTGTACGGAGCCCGATCTGCTCAGCGGGGGATCGCTCCGTCGATCCTCGCTTAGCAGGCAGATGACCTGTCAGGGCGCCGCTCTCCCCTATGGGGGATTGGATGACGACAGACTGTAGAGTTCGTCGTCACCCGATCCGATACGCAGACGGATGGAAAAGTAGGTTTTTCCTCCGTCACACTTTTTCGGATCGGGTCGTACCTCCATGGGGTGTCTGTTCAGGTCCGCCTAAAAAACTGACAGGCGGACCTGAACGAATCGGCCGTGTGAAAGAGGCCTATTTGTGTGAAGAAAATGATACAAATTTCACATGGTTACAGTGTAGCATGACTGCGCAATTGTCGTTTAAAGTGTGACAGCGCTGAAAGCTGAAAAATGGCTTGGGCAGGAAGGGGGTGTAAGTGCCCTGTATTGAAGTAGTTAAGGTGTATTTGTATTGTCCTGACATTTTTGGGCCTTAAGAAATGAGATAGCTGTCAGTACATCAGGATTGATCAATTTTCGGATATACAGCTGTGCTCATAAGTTTACATACCCTGGCAGAATTTAAGATTTCTTGGCCATTTTTTCAGAGAATATGAATAATGACACAAAAACATTTCTTTCACTCATGGTTAGTGTTTGGCTGAAGCCATTTATTATCAATTAACCGTGTTTACTCTTTTTAAATCATAATGGCAACAGAAACTACCCAAATGACCCTGGTCAAAAGATTACATACGTAATTTTGGCCTGATAACATGCACACAAGTTGACACAAAGGGGTTTGAATGGCTATTAAAGGTAACCATCCTCACCTGTGATCTGTTTACTTGTAATTAGTGACTGTGTATAAAAGGTCAATGAGTTTCTGGACTCCTGACAGACCTTTGCATCTTTCATCCAGTGCTGCACTGAGAATTCTGGGTGTCAATAACCGGTGCAACCAGAAATGTGTGGACTGCGAAAGAGAAAACCAAACGCATTTAAAGTGATAATGAACCAAACTCATGTAATAATAATGATTTATTAAAAGGATACGTAATAAGCAAAAGTAAACACACCTCTAATATAGCAAACAATGAAATAAACCAGCAATCAAACACAGTGACACACAACAAATAAATACCCAAACCAATCGTATATACAGGTAAGATACAATCATAATCGTAAACAAGCCAGGGTCTTACACAGGAGTACAACCCGATGGGGCTGGGAGGAAGACAGGACTGGGAGAGGGTAACAGGAGACAGGGAGAGAAGGTGGAAAGGATCAGGCTGCAGGGCAGGGGTCCAGGAACAGATACAGCGTTCAGGATCACAGAAAACAGGATTCTGGATACAAGGTAGCAAACACAGGTCAGGGCTCAAGGAAACAATACCAAGGCAATGAGTGCAATCATCTGCCAGGTATATGTACACATGCTGCAATCAGTCTCAGGTGATGCCTGATTGCAGGAGATGATGTCGGCTCCAGACTGTCGGAAGACACCTGCTGGTGGACACCGGAACTACCCCCACTACAGAGCCCAGATACTTGTCCCTTCTGCCACCATCACTTCCCTTTCAGCCTAATCCCCCCAGATAGGTCCCACTCATTTTCCGTGGAGGAAGCTGCATTCCGGCGGTTTCTCCATTCTGTCCGGCACTGACAGCACAAGGTAGCAGCAGCCTGGAACTTGCATCATCTCTCCACCAGCTCTCCGCCCCATCACTCACAGCCCCCCCCCCCCCCAACTGGTGAGCCACACCACTGAACCCCTAGGGAGAATAGGGTGAGTGCTAAGGGGAGCACATGCAGACAGGTGACATGAGTAGCTATGGGTTAGGTGAGAGTGGTGGGTACACAATATCAACGGTAATAAAAAGGCAGTCCAGGCTAAAAAGGTCCATAAGTTCCAAAGAGTGTCACTGTGTGACACAGGTGGAGACAGTCAGCCAGCCAGCAGAGAAGAAGTGGCTCTGTAGAAACAAGAGTAGGAGACAAGCAACTCCAAAAGTCCACCTCTAAATACCTAGCAACATGCCCTGGAGCAGCTCTGGTAGAGTTTTGAAGAGGCGGCGGTGGGACTAGGAGCCGTATGTCCCAGGAAAGAGGAGCTATGGGAGCTAATTTTGCTCCTTCGTACGCCAACATCCCCATGGGCTATTGGGAAGATAGATTATTTTGGACAAATAATAGGATTTTTTACTTACCGTAAAATCCGTTTCTCCGAGTTCATTGACAGACACAGCCTTCTTTATTCAGAATAGTAGGGTTATATCATCTCCGCTGGAGTAGGTCTAGGCAGAACAAAAAAACAACCCCTGGCTACGCCCATGGGCTGTCCTCCGTCAGTATATAACCCCCTCCCTGCTCTAGGTATTCAGTTTAGTAGCAAGCAGTAATAGAAGTATCAAAAAACTTGATAGAGGGGTGGGTGCTGTGTCTGTCAATAAACTCAGAGAAACGGATTTTACGGTAAGTAAAAAATCCTATTTTCTCATTCGTTCATTGACAGACACAGCCTTCTTTATTCAGAACAGTAGGGACGTCCCAAAGCAGTGCTGAACATGAGGGGTCGGACAACGAAAAATCCCAAGGCTAACACAAAAGCCAACCAGGTAACAGGAGTTTCACACAGGACAAGCTGGAACCCAACCTGAACGATACCCCCTTCAAGAGGGATTAGATCCTATTAACAGCAGCCTGCAAAAAGCTTGTGGCCAAAAAAGGCACCCGCAGATGCCAACCCATCCACTTCGTAGAACTTGTGAAAAATGCGCCACAAATGCCTGAAGACAGAAGGCCCAAGACGCACTAGGCGCCCGAGAAGAATGCACCGTAACAGGGAAAGCAGGAACCCGATTCCTGACAGAATAGCCCAGAGTCATCATCTGTCTGATCCATCCAGAAGAAGGTTGCAGAAGAAGCAGACAGCCCCTTTCTTGGCCTGTCCTCCAGAAGACTTAGCGGCTGGCAAATACAACCGAATCCCCCAAACCACATCCCAGATAAGACAAATTCCTTGGGATGTGTTGCCAGGGACACAAGAAATGAAACACAATGTCCTTGTTCAAATGGAAAACCAGGGACGGAACTATAGAAAAGGGCGAAGCACTGCCTAAACCTGGGTAAGGTGAACGAGAAGATAACGCCACCCTTAAGTAAGCAGTTGAATCTCCCGATATTTTGAAAGAGGGAGAGAGAGAGCGGCTCCTGCAGAACTGAAAACACCAAGTTCAGATCCCAGGGCGGTAGAAAAAAAACGCACCGGTGGAAACAGACGTCTAACCCCTTGAATAAAGGTACGCACCAGGGAGCGCAAGACCAGGGGATGCTGAAGACAACCACCCAGGCTGACACCTGGCCCTCGATGGTACTCGAGGCGCATTCCTGCTAAAAACCCCGTAAATGGGGGTCGAATTGGAGCCACCTAAAAAGAACACACCCGGAGGTTAAAACCTCCTAAAAGATGGACTCCCTAGCCATCAATAGTGTCGGAACTGCCGCACCTGGCTCAACACAGCCAGGCCGTTAAAACCAGTTACTGGAAGGATGGAAGAACGGCCCTGGGACCACAAATCCTTCCTGAGAGGTAGTCGACAAGGAACGCCGGCGACCAGGCGCACCCAGTCGACGTACCCAGACCGACTGGACCCATTCGGGGATAATAGAATGACCGGAACCCCCGCAGCCGTGCTTCTGCGTAAAAACCACAACAGAAGCTGGAGAGGAGGAAAGGCATATGGAAACATGGGCCACCAGAGCAACCCGTGATCTTACCAGAAACCTTAGTACCGTCCAGTTGAACCAGGACACCAAAAGAACTACCTCATGAGTGTCCCAGCGGGAACAAACCCGAAGAAACACGGCCCGGTGAAGGGCCCATCCATGGTCCAACCCTCGCCATCTGAGGTATCCGCCTGTCAGCATTCAACTCCTAGAATGCATACACCGGAAAAGGGCCAGATGAAACATTCTGCCCACCGGGAAATACTGGCAACAGCCAGGGCCGCCACAGCCTATATGACCCACCCTGGCGAAGGGCATAAGCCATCGTGGTTGCCCTGTCCGACTAGAACCGTACCAGGAGCCCCCGAAGTCGATCCGTCCATGATCGAGACTTAGCCTGATCGCTCGAAGTTCCAGGATATTACCTGATAATCTGGATTCCACCAGCGTACAATGACCCTGAGCAAAGCTCAGTCCCAGGACATCCTACCCAGTCCAACTGGCATTGGTGGTCACCCTGTTTAATACAAGGGGAGAAAGGATTTATCCCGCCGAAGAACCTGGAGAGCGAGCCACCAGACCAGGGAACCCTGGTTTCCTAACTCAGCCGAATCTGATTGTCCCGAGACCTCGGGTATTTGTCTCATGCCAGGATCTCCCCCAAGGGAGCTTGTATGGAACTGGAATAGTTTCAAAAAGGTAGAAACTTTCAGACCAAATACCCACACGCAGGTCCGCAGAGGGCCTATCTGCTGGACAGAAAAATAAAAAACGCAGCATGCAACTTCTGGAGTTTGTCCAAGAGAAGAAAACACGCTGGCCAGAGCTGAAGCTCGAGCTTAGATAATCCGACGTTCTGGAAGGGCCCAAGCAGACTTCAGATAGTATAGATGCCTACTGAAATCAGTCAAGGTCTATATAGAAACTACATTGCCCTTCGGGGTAGCCGAGGAGTGGCATTAGAAGATCGTCCAGGCAGCCAGGACCGCAAACCCCCACAGATGCAACCACGCCCGATCCGGGGCCAACACCTCGCGAATACCCAAGGAGTGGTGGCCAGACTATGCGCTGATCATGCGCCGCACCCACAGCAAAACGGAGGTGCTGGAGTCGGGCACATAACAAAATGCGTAAACAAGCATTCGTTATGTCGATAGAAACCAGAAGGTCCCCATGATGAAGGGGTGCTACCACCGTGCTAACAGACTCCATCCTGACCTTCTGTACACACACAAGGCAGATCAGGGCTTTAAACTGTTCCCGACATGGAAACCATGACAACCACACTCTGCAGCAACGGAGCATGCACATCCCCCCAGCAGAGAACAGCAAGCGCTCCGGCAGTAGACGGCGTTGGAAGTACTGACATCCAGGGTAGCCCCCAAAATACCTGTCTAAGCACCATTGAGGAGACCTTAGAAGCTCAGCAACCAGGGGAACTACGGCCAAGAGGCGTAGCTGACATACTGCAGTGCCTAGACCATAGGTCCGGCAATGCAGCAAAGGCAGGGGAATTCCCAAATGGGTACCTCACAGCAAGCGTTTTTTTTTTTTTTTTTAGAAACACAAATGCACTCTAGACCCTCCCAGTCTTCAAGGACAATATTGTCAAGATAAGAGGGAAAAGGGAACTCTTATGAGGTATTGGCTCTCCACGTCAGCCACCGGTGCATCGCCATCTTGAAAGGTTCCTGCACAGATGTAATAAGTGCGATAACCAGCGCTTTTTCCTGCCCTACTGCAGTCATCCTCACTCCCTGACAAGATAGGGAGCGTGGCCACCACCCCGCAAGGTGGGCCACGTCCTCAGAGCCAGATAGGAGACAGGGGGGGAGGGGAGGGCAGGGGTGCTATATACTAGGCTATATGCCTAAGCGCTACCCCGAAAAACACAGGGGGAAGGGGCCAACAACTGGAAACCCCCCGCCCGAGGTCCACATATGGGATGTCGACCAAGGCCCCTCACAGGGGGCACAGACCAAGGCCAAGGCCTTTACAGGGGGCACAAAAGAGAGCCCCTTACAAAAAACACGGCCCTGTAGGCTGCAAAAGCCGTGGGCTAAATTTTCACCGCCCGCTGCGAGCGGTGGGACCAGACTACCCGACAGGACAGCTGGTCGGTAGGCCGCGGCCTAAAGTTTCGGACCTCCAAGCCGGTAGGCCGAAAAGCCTCAGCCTAATTTTTCAGCCGCCGGCCGCGAGTGCAGTAGGCCGCAAAGACGCGGCTTAAATTTTCGATCGCCACCCGCAAAGCCGCTGCCAAAATTTAGGCCACGAGAGCGTCCCCCCAGCTGGTAGGCCGCAAAGCCGTGGCCTAAATTACGCAACCACTCACCTCCCAGGCCCAACCCTAGATGTCCCCCCCCAGTAACAACCCGAAGGAGGGGGCATGACCGGAAGCGGACGCTGGTGTGAGAGTGAGAATGCTCTCCCCCTTCCTCTCCCACCGCTCTTCCCGAGATTAAACTCCCTCTCCGGGACCTCCGGATGCCGTGGGCTGACTGGGAGCTGGTACCGTCCGTTAGAGACCGCTCACGGCAGACGCTCTGATGAGAGAGAGTGGAGCTGAAAGCTGCAGAGGAGTTTGGAACTTCACCTTCTCCCCCCTGCTATCTAACAGATACACGTTGCAGCGGGAGGAAACGGCGGTGGTGAGAGAATACCCCGCCCCCCCCCCCCTCTTTCACTCTTTGGGAAGGAACGATACCTTGATTAAAGGCGGACACTGCTGATGTGAGAAGACACCCCCCCCCCCCCCAAACTCCTACCACGGCTCCACATGCCTGAAGGAAGAACTAAGTATGGAGAGTTTGTTCCCTCTTCCCTGAAATTCTCCTGATATCAGCACGGTGGCTGGGTGAGACTATTCCAATAATTTATTTGTTGGAAGAAGGGGAAGAAGGCCGTTTTTTTTTTCTTTGTGTTGGTCTGCCTTCTCCTCTCCTTTCCTTTGCGTAATTTTTTTTTTTTCCTAGCCTGGAAGGACCGTGTTGGAAATCTAATGTGTTGAGGGGGAAACACTCACTTTGTCTCTCTTTGATCAAGCACTGAATTACCCCTAAAGAGCAAGTTGAGAGCCTGGCAGGGAGCTGCTTGCTGGCTCCGTCCCTTTGCAATTCAACTACAACAGAGAACTGTGAATTAGAGGGCTGATCCCTGCAGCACTGGAGGATAGGTGAAAAGGGTTTTTTGCCTTTTTTTTTTTTTGTGTTGCGTTGTGTGTTCCTTTTCCTTGTGCACCATCAATTGCCAGTTTTAAGGACTTTTTGTTTAAAATATAAAACCACCTATAAAATTCAATGTGGGACACTGAAAGAGAGCAGGCAACCCCCCGCCCTGTTTTAAATAGCTAGCTCCGAGGTTGGTAGAGGATGTGAGAAATGGAATGGGATAAATATACACTTCCATGTATTAACTTTATCTGATTATGCCATCGCAGCGCACCACAAAAGTGAGTCGGGCAGCTGCTGCCAGATTAAAGGAATTTTCACGTCTGCAGTCCCCTTCAAAAAACAGTCAACAGACCCAACAAGCCACTATGCTCTCTAAACTACAGTCTGGGGTTAAGCCTACAAGGAAGAGCTTGGGACAGGGCCAGGTAACCCCTGTGAAGGGGGCAAGTGCCCCCATAGTAAGCCTACCAGATGAGGGGATTGAGGATGCACAGGTGCAATCAAAACCACCATCTAGTACAGTAACCCTCGGGGAAGCAGAACCATCATTAACGGAAATACTGCATGCAAAAAGCTCTATAAATGAAATGTCTGACCAGCTTAAAACTGTGCGGGAGGAACTGACCCTCGTTAGGCATGATATACAAAAGGTCCGGGAAAGGACTACTGCCCTTGAGGGGAGGGTTAGCCTAATGGAAGATGACTTAGATCCTATAAAACGGGAGTTGAGATTTATAAGGGAACAAATGGCTAATCATCAGTTAAAGATTTACGAAATGGAGAACAGGATGCACAGGAAGAACGTACGGATAGTGGGGCTTACCGAACGGACTGAGAGATCAGACCCCATTGGTTTCCTGGAAAAATGGTTCAAGGATTTGTTTGGAGACCAGTCCTTCTCGCCTTTCTTTGCATTAGAAAGAGCTCATAGGGTCCCCCCCTAGACCCCCCCCCCAACCGGGTTCCCCTCGAAGGTCTTTCCTGGTAAAAACACTTCACTATAAGGACAAAGTGACTATACTGAATAAAGCCAGAGAAATGGGCAATATCCTGTTTAATGGTAATAGGGTTTCTATGTACCCTGATTTTTCACCCGACTTACAAAAAAGGAGGGCCAAATTTGCAGAAGTTAAGCGCAAAGTGCAACAATTAAAAGTGAATTATGCATTGCTATATCCAGCAAGACTGCGAGTGAACGCCATGGGGGAGACTGTGCTTCTTGGAATATTGTGGAGTGGAGTATTGGATACATACTTATAAGAGGAAACTCTAACATACTTTGATTACTACCCTAGAATTCCATTAACACTATGACTTAATTGAAATCACACAAGAAGCACAATGTTGTATAATTAGGGGAGGAAGGGAGGGGGGGACGGGGTAGGTGGGAGGGAACTATGAGCATATTACCCCAGGTTATCAGGGGGTATGGCAAAGAGTTTTCTCCATATGTGTTTTCTGTTTCGTGTTTTTTTTTTGTTTGTCTTGCTTGTTTGTTTAGTTCTTGGTTGTTCAGGGTCAACGGTATGGGTGGGATATGGAGGGTAGAGTGTAAGTATATAAGCTCAACAATGTTAATAACACTTAAATTGATTGGGAAAAGTAACGGTTACACTAGGATGCCCCCAAATAGGCCCAGTGGCCAGGTGAGAGGGACGTATGGGAGCATGAGTTGGAATATTGGGTGTGTTAGTTACATGAGATTGTTTGAAATTAGTTACACTTTTGAGGATAGGCAATATGGGGTCACCAAATCACATAACAATAGTCACAAAAGTCAAGAAACTCACATTAATGGAAAAGGCATTGGCATAATTCATAGACAACTAAATTTTGATGGTTAAAAGCACTCACTCAAAAAATTTAACCTTGTGTTCTTGGAATGTGTGGGGAATGGGAGACCCTGAGAAAAAAGCAGCAGTCCACTTGATCGCAAAAACATATGAGGTAGCTATCCTTTGTCTTCAGGCGACACACCTTACAAAAATCTCTACCCCTCAATTGAGGTGGCAGGATTACCCTACACAAAATCACTCAGTTCACTCCTCTTATTTTAGAGGGGTAATTTCTTCAGATCCGCGGTGGCTTTTTCCTGTATACAGATAGATGAACTAGGCCGATACATCTTCCTATATTGTAGGATCGAAAATAGACCTTGCATAGTGGCAAACGTTTATCTCCCTCCATCTTCTGATGTTTTGATCCTTTGTGGGCTGAGTTTGTCCTGGATAAGCTTGGGGTGCCGGTGTCTTGCCGAATAAGTTCCTTCGGCGGATAGGTTCCCCCCCTGTACTGCGCAGGCGCAGTACGTACTACTGTCGGCCGCCGGAGATAGCCGAAGCTCAAACGCTTCAATCAGCTGTACACGGCGCCTGCGCTCTGGGTCCAGGTTCCTTCCCCTCTATCCAAGTGGACCTAGAGGGGGAATCTAAAAGTGCCGAGCGCAGCGAGGCCGTGCCCGAAGCGTGGCGAGCGAAGCGAGCACGCGAGGGGCCCTCTTACAGCCGCCGTGTACAGCTGATTTTCAGCTGTTCCGCTTCGGCTATTTCCGCCGGATTCTACTGCGCATGCGCAGTAGAGGGGGGAACTAATCCGCCGAGCGGAACTTTCTCGGCAGAACACCGGTGATAGTAATAGGGGACTTTAATGTGGTAATGGATCAGAATTTAAAAAGATTCCCCCCAAGGATATTTACAAGCAGAGTAGTGGACAGCCGGCTACCCAATTTATTGAAAGAAACCGGATTGAGAAATATCTGGAGAATCCGGAATCCGGAGACCCGACAGTATTTGTGCTTCTCCAGGACACACTCTACGCTCTCCAGGATTGATTTAGTCTCGAGTAATGATGAGATGATGCCCATAATTAAAAAAAAAAAAAAAAAAAAAAATGAATTATAATCCAAGGGGCCTCTCAGACCATTCCCCGGTGACAGTCTCATTAGAGCTGGGTGAACTAAATCATCCTGCGGAGTGGAAGTTAAGCCCCTTTTGGATTGATCTGATGGGAGATCAGAGAGAGATACTGGTGTCTCTGGGTGAGTTTGTCTCAAACCAGGGCTCTGCCTCAGAAGGAATAGTATGGGACACTCTGAAGGCCTTTCTACGGTGTTTAATGATACAATAGATCTCAAAACTTAAAAAAACTCACCAAGGACTGGGAGAGATTAATTGGGTAGAGGGTAGCAATAGCGGAAGAATACATTAAAGCGGAGTTCCACACAAAAATGGAACTTCCGCTTTTCGGAACCCTCCCTCCCTAAGACAGGTATTTGCACCCACTTCCAGCACAGACTCCCACGGGAGTCTATGCCTCTTCCTGTCCCTCCGCGCTGTGTCCTGGGAAACACACAGGTCCCAAGAGATAGCGGGGACCAGTTACGACACGCAGCGCGACTCGCGCATGCGCAGTAGGGAACCGGGAAGTGAAGCCGCAATGCTTCACTTCCTGATCCCCTCACCTAGGATGGCGGCGGCAGCTGCCGAGAGTCTAGCGATTCATCGGCGTCGGCTGCCGACATCGCTGGACCCTGGGACAGGTAAGTGGCCATGTATTAAAAGTCAGCAGCTGCAGTAGTTGTAGCTGCTGGCTTTTAATATTTTTTTTTTGGGTAGACTCCCTCTTTAATAACCCGACACACGTAAGAACTGGATAGAGGAGCAACACAATTACCGCTTAGTAACCCTTCCGAAGTCAGGGAACAAATACCTCTTCCAGAGAAAAGCTGCTTTTGGAAGGGGGGAAACTGAGGGCCGCATGTTGGCGCAACTGGTCAGAGCAAACTCCCCCACCTCAGTGGTACCCATGGTTAAAACGGAGGATGGAAGAGTGACCTCGTATACTCCAGAAATAGTGGGCAAGTTTAAAAGATTATGAGGATCTATATAGCTCTCGGCAGAACGAGACGAGGGAAGAAAAGGATAGCTTTTTCGGGGGTCTAAGTCTCCCTCCCTTTCTGAGACGGACAGAGCAGAGCTGGACCGCCCCATAACCCTAGAGGAGATGCAGCAGATCACGTGAGATAGCAAAGCATAAATCCCCGGGCCCAGACAGCCTTCCTGCCGAGATATACCGCCATTATGGTAAGGTACTGCTCCCCGAGCTGTTGAGGGAATTGCTCGCTAGCAACGGCAGTGCTGCCCCCATCAATGATGGACTCCACTATAATCACCATACAGAAGGAGGGTAAAGACCCACTTTGTTGCCTCATATAGGCCTATTGCTCTGTTGAACACAGATATGAAAATCCTTGCAAAGGTCTTGGGGGGCTAGGCTGAACAAAATCATAGCGAAACTCATCCACCCCGACCAAACGGGCTTTATACCCGGCAGGACAACTAGTACAAATATAAGGCGGCTAGATTTGAATCTTCAGGTCCCAAAGGATGGGAGTGGAGAGAGGTCCATTCTGTCACTGGACCCTGCCAAGGCCTTTGACAGTTTAGAACGGCAGTACCTTTGGAGGCAGTCCAACTTGGACTGGGCTTCATCAACTGGGTCAAAATGATTTATAGAGCACCAGATGCCAGAGTAAGAGTAAATAATGAACAATCTGCTAAATTTGGATTGGTGAGGGGGACGAGACAGGGATGTCCCATCACCCCTCCTCTTTGCCATTGCCCTCAGAGCCTCTCACCAGGTGAGGGGCTTTAAAAGAGGTGATTTGGAGGAAAAACTTGCATTATATGCAGACGACCTTCTGCTATTCCTCTGAGACACGCAGGACTCCCCTAAGAAAGCTATGAACATCATTAATAAATTCGGTCAAATTTCCAGGTTAAAGATAAACTGGGCATTCAAAATCTAGCTTGTTACCTGTAGATCCCTTGGAAGGCCCCCTTCCAGAGGAGGTGGCCCATGTTCAAGTGGTTAAAAAATTTAAATACCTGGGTATAAATATCACCAGAGACCCTCAATCTTATACCTCACACAATATTGACCCGTTATTGGCCAAATTTAGGAGCAAAATAAAAGTGTGGAAATGCCTGCAACTATCTGTGGCAGGATGCTGTAAACATATCAAAATGATTTGGATGCCACAGCTTCTTTATGTATTACATAACTCCCCAATCTGGCTTCACAAAAAGTGGTTCCAAAGGATAGATATTTTGTTCAGAGAATTGATCTGGAAGGGTGGCCCAGCAAGAATTCGATTATCTACCCTGCAGCTCCAGAAGTCGGAAGGAGGAGTAGCGCTTACACATCCCTTTAGTTACTTCTTGGCGTCTTAACTTCAGCATATAGCGGGGTGTAATCTAGCAGGCCAAGAAGCTGGCAGAAAGATACTCCTTCAAAACACCCCACATGATTCAATAGGGGCAGCTCTGGAGGCGGGATCCTTTCCCTGAGGACTCCCTACCCTGAATCTAAATGATGAAAGTATGGGATATAGCGAAAACAATTTTGAAATATAGAGGTCTCATGTAGTATACCCCCCTGTGGGAGAACAGCAAATTGGGAGAACTGCAAAAGTTGGGGGTAGTAAAGGAATGGGAGAGACGTGGTATAAAATATATTACTCAGCTATATCTAGACGGCATTTTGAAAACCTTCCAGGAACTGAGACCAATAGGCCCTGCCAAATAACCCTTTTTTTCAGATATTTACAGGTCAGGCACGCACTGGTCGAACAGTTCAGAGGGAGCTCCCTAGAATGGAATACTATTCCCGTTCTTCAAAACCCCCAGAGAGACCGACCACCCCAGGGGAGTACCTACGCCCCACACCACTCTGGGGAAGGAGAGGAGGGGACCCCTTACTTACCTCTCCAGCGAAAAGCGCAGGTAACGCTCCCAGACAGATCCTCCTCGCCACCAAAGTGGGGGGCTGTCGGCCATGAGAAACGCTGAGCTGAGACCTGGTCGTATGCGACCTCGCGAGAAGTTTAAACCTCAGTGCCAGCCCCTGTCCAGTGGGGTTAGGTCGCGGCCGACCTAGCGCATAGCTGTGGTCTGCGCATGCTCGCTGGCCAGACTGGGGTGACCACTGGATCAAGCTCCCAGCCCAGCAGTTGATTGTAGACCTCTCCAGAAAAAAAATCCAGGAGAAAGAAAAAAAAAAAAAAACAAAAAAATTCCCAGGACTATAGATCCCAGCAGGGAACTAGGTCCTTACTCCTGACTAGGCAGAAAAAAAAAAAAATACTGAATACCTAGAGCAGGGAGGGGGTTATATACTGACGGAGGACAGCCCATGGGCGTAGCCAGGGGTTGTTTTTTGTTCTGCCTAGTCCTACTCCTGCGGAGGTGATATAACCCTAGCATTCTGAATAAAGAAGGCTGTGTCTGTCAATGATCAAATGAGAAAATCCCTTTGCAAGATATAGTGTTCTTTGGGCGCTATATTGATGATGATTTGATAATCTCGAATGGGAGTCTTGAGCTTTTTAAGTAATTTGCCACTTACTGTAATGACAATACTTTAGATCTCAGCTTTACACATGTGATAGACTACACAGACTGTGTACCTGGCCTGGTTTCATACCACGAAGGTGGGTCCATTTGGGAGAAAAATGATTGTAAACCTACCAGTGGCAACTCATACTTACATTATACTAGTTGCCACCATCCATCCTGGACAAAAAAAAACAAAAAAAAAAAACAAACATTCGAGTGAACAGTTTCAAAGGCTGAGAAACTGTACCAATCGTGAAGAGTACGAGTTACAAAGTGTGTCTCTCTAAAACAAGTTACTGCAAAAAGGATACCCAGCAGAACTAATACAAATGGCTCATGATAAATAGGATAGCATACAACCCCCTAAGATCCGTGCAAAACCAGATGCTAATGCCATCAGGTTTGTAAAGAAGTATAAGAGCAAATATAGATCTATCCGGAATATTGTCAGAAAACACTGGCATATTCTGCATATGGATCCGAAACTGGCATCCATTTTACCCCCAGCTCAACAGGTCACATTCAAAAGAACCCACATTCTTGTATTGTAGCACCCAGTAAATTAAAAAAATCCCGAAGGAAAAGAGTCATGGACATCAAGTCCAATTTTGATAAAATAACTAATATTTTTCAGTGTAAAAGAGGGTGTTTGATCTGTCAGTTCATCCAACATGGTCAATACTCTGATAGGTCTGGCAACACATGATATTAAGCAATTTATCAACAGCTCTGAGTATGTGGTATATGTACTAATATGCCCTTGCCACCTGCTCTATGTGGGCCAGACGATGTGAACGCTATGAAAACGAGCGGGTGAGCACAGACGGTTCATACAGAAAGGCCTTTATGAACAGTGTTCCCCGTCATTTCAAAAGTTACCATGCCAAGAACATAAATGGTATCGATTAAATCTTATTGATTTTTGCCTATTTTTCAGTCCACACAAGACTGGCTCGAATAGTGCTTTCCCCTATGGTTGCCATTGACTATGCATTTTTATCATATCCCTTCTTGTGTGTTCATCCATATAGCTGCTCATTGGGCACAAGTAGGACATCAGGAATTGCTCTCGTTGTTACAAGTGTCCCAGTTTTCTTGGCATCAGACTATTTTTGCTGTTTTTCAATCCTAATGCATTCTACGTATTAAGATAAAAAGCCTTCTGTGTGCAGCAACCCTCCTCGCCCCCCCCCCTAATACTTACCTGAGCCCGTCTCTGTCCAGCAATGTCGAGTGTCTTAGCCATCCGGGACTCCCTCCTGATTGGCTGAGACACAGCAGTGGTGCTATTGGCTCATGCTGATTTCAAAGTCGGCTAGCCAATCAGGAGAAAGAGGGGCGGGGCCAGGCCACAGCCCCGTGTCTGAATGGACACATGGGGGCACCCGAGTCACAGCCCCCTTAGCAAACTGCTCGCTGTAAGGGCACTGTGCAAATCCACTGCAGATACAGAGATATACACACACACACACACACACACATATATATATATATACTCCCTGACAGGAAGACTCAAGTACCACAGTGCTCCACAGCACCATGGCTAGTCATAAAAGACTACAAGCCGACAGCCGCAAAGATTGTTAGGGCTTGTAGTTCATTCAGACAAAGCTGTGTATCTGAATGACACGGCCGTGAGGGGAGAGACCTGCACGGCCACACTGTATTCAAATAATGGCAGCTAGTACAGGGAACTTATCCTCATACTGCTGCCACAAGGAATGAGGCAGCTGACAGCAGCTACAGCACTGGGAACATGTTCCCAAAAGATGAGCTTATCCTTTACAGTGTCCAGCAATCCCAGTAATGACCTAGCCCCCAATAATTAAAAAAGTGAGTCTTCAAAAAGGCAGGGTGAAGCAGAGGCAGTGCCACAGCTCTAGACCTGGAAAACGCTTGACCGCTTACTTTTACCAGTACATGAATGCCTGCAATTTTTTAAGGGAAAAAGTTAACGGCAGTAAAAAAAACCCCTGAAAAGATAACACCACAAAATGAGTCCCGCCGCAGGGCAAGGTCATAATGTGCCACTATGTACTGCATGCCATCTAATTATGACAGGACTTGCCTAAGAAACAGATTCCTCCAGTGGTACCGTGCCAGCCAACAGGGAACCAATCTTCACCTGGTCTTCCTTACAGGTTTGCAGGCTTCAGCTGTTTAAAAATGGCCAAGCCGCAACGCCACTCCTGTGCATATGGAGTCACAGCCGCAGTGCAGCTCTCTCAATGGACCGCATGTCGTCCATTGAGAGCACAATGCGCCGGTGACATCACTTGCTACAATGTAAAATAGCTCCTAAATGGTGCAAGTATATTTAGGAGATATTTACCTACAGGTAAGCCCTATAATAGGCTTAAATGTAGGTACAAAAAGGAGTTTACTCCCACTTTAATATACCAAGGTACAATGCTGCTGTTAAAGGTTTAAAACATTACAAAAACACAGTAATGGATTTACATTGTCTTTTAATAAGCTTTGAAAACTTCTTAGAAGACCAGTTTGTGTGGGTACATTCCATTTGACAGTGAAAATTGGGAGCGCAGGTATCCTCGAAGCTGGGTCTCTTTCTTGATAAGAGGCAGGAGCTGCGAGTCCACAAATTTCTGATCTGCTTTGCGCTGCTGTGTCACTGCATATTTCTGGAAAAAATTAAATAAAAAATTGTTTGCATCATTTTTCATTACTACCAAATTAAAAGAAAGCCCAAGTACAGTAGCATATGTGGTTCTTTGAACACCAAGAGAAGGTTTTATACTGGCCCAATCATGCTAAACAGATAATTACTTCAGGCAGACACTTCAACACACTGCAGCAGAAAAGGTATATTAGAAAACTGCAATTCATTTTGAAAGGCACTCTAAGGCAAAGCAGCTCCAAACGCACAGCAAAATACCAACGTGCACTGTGCTGTGCCACATTACTAATTCATTTTTAGATGTTCTATTGTGTTGCCAGCCAGGGCTGCTTTAACACATGGAAAAACCCTGCATCTGCATTACCATAACAAGGACACCAAGGTCTGAATGAGCCCTTACAGTAGTGGTCGACTGTTACTCAAAAAGAGATAAATTGATACCTATGGTGTGTGCTACACAAGTAGCATTTATTAACTATGAATTCCTCACATATAGTGTAAAAAATGTTAGGTTTTGCATTTACACTAATGTATATCATTTATACAAATTCAAAAACTCAGAATTTGTAATGGTAGCATTTAGCAAGCAAATCAATACAACCAAATATCTTGTTACTAGAATTCTAATAATATTCATGTAAGCATAGCTACTCATGAATTACTAGCATCACTGTATGAGACAAGTAAGCCTATCGTATTTGAAATCCAGGTTACTTACTTCCTTCTCAGTGTCAAAAATCTCTCCCTCCTGGTGCTTGGGCTTACGCAGCTTCTTCTTCTTGAAGTAAGAGTCAGTTAAGTGTTTTGGAACTTTCAAACTGGAAATATCGACTTTAGTAGAGGTGGCAATGACAAATCTCTGATGTGCTCTCCTCAGGGGAACTCTGTTGATGGCAAGAGGACCTAAAAATACAAAGAAAAAACAAAAAAAATAAATATAATTATGAATAGGCCACTGACTTTCAACACAATAGGATTTTCCCTGCATTAGGTCTTTGGATTGCAACGTAAACACTGACTACTTGAATCCTGACACTTACCCAAGACTGTGCTAATCATTTCAAATATGGCTGCAATTAGGACGTTAATCCAAACCTCCTGGATTTCAGTGGCAAGACCAACTGCTATGCTTTTAGAGCCTACAAGTGACATGCACACTTTTTCAAGGGCCTCTAATGAACCTGTGCTCAGCCTAAGCAAGGCAATGACAATAACTGGTACTTTCACATGGTTTCCTGAAAAGCTAACTCAATTTGATAAGCTTACCTGTGACCAAGAGGAGACCAGTCTGCAGCTGTTTCAGGAAGACAACACGCTGTGGAAAAATAAAAACCACAAACTTAAGAAAAAGACAAAAGACTTTGTACAAAGAAACGGTCCTTTATAAAGTATTGCTACACTGCTCACATAATCCTAACTCAAGACCTCACATCTCCACAAAATAACACCAAGGGCCATTCCACGCCAGATGCGGTGCCGTGCGCTTTTTTTTCCTGCACTAAAAATGCATGCAGTGTTTTCAATGTTTTCCAATGGCTCTAGTTCACACCATGCAGTTTCTAGTGCAGAAACTGACAGCATGGTGTGAACTAGAGCCATTGGAAAACATTGAAAACACTGCATGCATTTTTAGTGCAGGAAAAAAAAGCGCACGGAACCGAACCTGGCATGAACTGGCCCTTAAACCTTTTTTTATACATATGCTAAAGTGTTAAACCTGGCTAAATGCTCCCTATTCCCCTCCAACAGGAAGATGTGTGCGCTCAAGTCTGCTCAATCGCCACTGGCATTTTGAAGGGATTCCACTCTCCCTATTGGACTTTGCAGCTAGAAATATGGAGAAAGCAACTAAAGAATAAGCAAAACCATAACTTCAGAGAGCAAAAGCAACATTAGAATATATGATAGGGTACCTCACCAGTGGAGTAAAAAAATGGGTACAAAGATAAATGCAATGAATTCCCCTTACAACCATCACAAATGGGTGCGTTATAAAAATAATCACACTCCCCCAAAAGCATGGATGCTCACATAATGCAGCTCCAGTAATATCAGCATCTCTCTCTCTCATATATATATATATATATATATCACACTATATACCATAGATATGCAATTAGCGGACCTCCAGCTGTTGCAGAACTATGAGGCATTGCAAGACTGACAGCCACAGGCATGACACCCAGAGGCATGATGGGACTTGTAGTTTTGTAACAGCTGGAGGTCCGCTAATTGCATATCCCTGCTATATACTATTACCTGCAGTAAACAGACCTAATATGCAGACAGATCCATACTACCCTGTTTCCATTTGCACTGGGCAGTATAAAAACAAGCTATGTTGTAGTCTAGGAAGAATATTTACTTTCACTTACTGCTATGACATGAGAACTTGATTCCCTGATGAGGATTCCACCTCAATCAAGTACATAATAATATGTATTCAGGGAGGATATAAAGTAAATGATTTAAAAAAAATAAAATTATTCTTTTTTTTAAATCGATTTTTTGATCAATTATGCTTGTAGGGGAAAAAACAAAAACACACACACAATATAAAAAGATAGTTCTCGATTTAAGATGCATTAATAATTTAGTTTATTCAGCATGAAATGGAGCTTAGTTATTAGTTATGTAGCATGAGGCTGTATAGTCTGCAATATGTACATATTTTGGTAAACTCGTTCAATGAATCCACGCTCTGTAAGCTGAGATAACATGCACTGCATTGATGCATTCACACAATTTCACAGTGACCATGAGATAAAACTAAGAAGTTCAGTAATATTCCTTTATCCCATTGTTTTTCAAATCTATGTACACTGCAATCTGTATGACTGAATCGGTTCTGATATCACCATTTTACTAACCTCACAGCTTATTATTCTAAATAAGAAACTTTCATTTTGTTTGCAAATATTAAATATTCTAACTACCAGCAAGAATGAGTCCTTAAATTTAAAGAGCACCTGTCATTTGGGAGCCATCATGGCAGCGCCTGTTAGCGGGAATCCACTCACCTGCTGCCGCCACGTCCCTCACCAGCCGTCCCATTAAAGTGAATGGGACTGTCAGTGAGTCAACAGCGGGTCAGAAGAGGAGCCACTGCAGGACAGAGATGACAGTTGCTCTTTAAAAATGATAAAATATAAAATTATGATTTAAATCAAGCCTTTTTGCTATTAATTTAAATCAAATCCACCCTGTATGTACATTTATAAAGGAAGGGGGGAAATTTCCATGGCCTTATGATGCACTTTCAGAAAACACACCAAAAACACCCAATCTAATGGAAGTCTATGGCAAAACGTGGGTAACGTAAGAAAACCAAGTGCACACTTTGGGGAAACGGCAACCATTTATATTCCAGGGTGCATTCACAGAACGCTACTAGACCCACAAAAGTATGAACGTATTAAAACTACATATCAACACCAATTACAGATTAACAAGAAATAAAGATATCTATGAACATCAGATCAAGCACATCCTTGGATCACCAGTCAGGAAGCAAATAGCAGAAGCCTCCATGGATAATGTTAGCTAAATGCAATTGTTCTTTCCCATCCTAGATGGACATGTGTAACCTAGTCATATTTCCTTTTCCATACCAAAACATACATGGCGGCCTGGCAATTTGGCTTACCAGTGTATAATCTTGGGGAGGCAGCCTTTAATGGCTTATGGTCAGTGCTTGGCGAAAAAAATACTGTGCCAAAGAGAAACACAGTATCTTCAACCAAGTTAACCCCCTAGCAGTTTTTTAAACCTCAGATTCACCCTAAAACATTTATCCTTTGCTTTGATCTTACACAAAACTATGTGGAAGATAAGATGCCTATCATCTCTAAGCACCACATTGGTGGTTTATTTAATAACCTAGTGATCCCCTTTATACATTCAGTTGCACATGGATTTCCCTTCTGTTCACTATTTTATGTGGATGAATAAGTCTTGTCGGATGTCCTGCACTACAGACATAGATAGTGCTATTCCACCCCACAGATATCCTTACTGTTGTCTGCTCATGTGGTGAATATATACTAGTTACTAAAGGGTATTAAACCTAGCAAATACCCAACTTGAAGACTACTCAAAATATGACTGTCAAGAGAAAACACTTTTAAGCTTCAAAAGTCAAAACATAAATACCTTGCCCCTGTGACGTCCATTAAGAAGAATCAGCACAGTCCCGGGAGTGATACTGGAACGCAGATGGCGCTTGTGCTTGCTAAATGGTTTCTTTCCGTGGCTCAACAGTTTGCGTGGAACATCTTCAGTGGGATAATAACGTGGCTAGATGGGAAAACAAAAACACTGTCAGTACTGACAACTCACATAAGAACTTATACTTCAAAAGCAAAAACCTAGATTCCCACTTGAAAATATAGCCATACAGCCATTGAGCAAAAAGAACCCTGTAGGCTCCATGCTGTGGCCATCATTATATGAATGGGCTGAAAGATGAGGGTTGCATTGTGCATAACCTAAAAAGTATTAAGAGGCGCCGATAGGGATATTCAGACTCTGTTGTAAATTGCTCCAAGGGCCACATGAATTTGTCACTACCTGGAAATGCTTACAAATATTAGGCATACTGTGGCCATGACAGCCAAGCTTTGGCTCAATTTTTAAAGCAGAACTAAACTCAAAAGCTGACAAAATAGGGTATTATAAGGGGAGACTCTGCATGTCACTTCTATCAAAAAGTGGCATTCCTGCCTTTTTTTTTTTTTTTAATTCTGAGTACACAGCCACACATACCCAGAACAATTCTGTGCTAGGATGAGCAAGCATGTACAGGTAGTTACGTCAACCCAGCAAATTAGGATGGAGACTATCAGGTGAATTCGAAAGCGCCAGTGACACAGGGGACTGTAGCCCTTGATTTGCTGGAGAACGGAATTCACTATGTAAGAGTGCCGTAATATCCAAATATGCTGAGCACCTGCACATAAAAGCTTCTCAGGGCCCCAACATTAACAAGCAATTTTCTAACACTTTAAAGTGGTAGTAAAGCCTTGTATATACCCAGTCAAGGTATTGGCCTTAGAAAAAAAAACCTCCTCCTGCATAAGTTGTACTTGTTTATCTACATTATCCATCTTCTCTCCATCTATTCAAAGTCCAGTTTTTTTAAAACTTGTGAGTTAAGAGAAAAAAAAGGGGGGGGGGGGGGTGGAGCTGATGTTACAGGAGAGCTGAATGTAAGGAAGAGACACACCCCTCTCCATACAGCACACAAGAGCAGAGCTGAGGTTGTCAAATCAACTGGATATTCCTCCTGTGTCACCATTTTTCTCTTGGTGTCAGGGGAAAAAATTCAGAAGTGACTCATGCCGACAGCAGAGGAATGAAGCAGCAAACAGAAATGACACTCAGTGCTCGTAATTAGGACAGGTACACACTATAGAAGGATATGCTTTAGTCACATTTTAATTTGAGGCTTAAAAAAAAAAAAAAAAAAGTGAAGCACTTACCATCTTGCGTAACTTGACCACACGGCTGCCACCATTCTTATCACCACCAACTGTTTTTGTTACGGTGGCTGGAGGCTTCACTTTCTTCTTTTCAATCTGAGGAAAAACAACAGTGTAAGCATACAAGACTTATGAAGAAATTAGCTTTGTAGACTAAAGTGATGAAGTTGTTACCTTAGTCTCTGGAGCCTTATACTTGCGCTTGTACAAGGCTTTCCTTGCATACATGGCAGATCGGGAATATTTCCCAATTCCACGGGCCAGAACTGGATTGCGGCTGGCATGATGCCTCCTGACCTTCTCAGCCTGCTCTCCTGCCATCTGTAGAAAAAAAAAAAAAAATACATGCTTGAGATATACATAGATAATATCAGCTGTAATTTATTTACAAGTGATGCTGTGCCAAGACTGAACATTCAGAAAAATTATACTAAAGGAATTAAAACTGCAACTTTTGTACCCAAGTCTTGACATTTATGGAACAAGCACCATGCAGATGTACACACCAACAATAACAACCTTGGCAAGTATGACAGGCAATATGACTCACTAAATAAGTTAAACAAAAGGACAATGTGACCATAGTTAACGTAATATTATGGACAATAAGGCATAGTATCAAGTCAAGAAAAGGCCCTGGGAATTTTTTTTTTTTTTTTTAAACACACAAGGGGTATAGCTCTGTTAAAAAGAGCTTACTACTAAATTCTCACCCAGCTTCTAGCTCTATCTTTACCAGCAGCTCCTAGACCAGTGGTTCCCAACTCCAGTCCTCAGGACCCACTAACAGGCCAGGTTTGCAAGATAACTGAAATACATGACAGGTGATATCATTTGCTGCTCAGTGATTGCAGTATTCTAGTCTGCATCTCCCCAAAATAATACTTAAAATCTGGCCCGTTGGTGGGTCCTGAGCAGACGAGTTGAGAACCACTGGCCTAGAGGCCTCATCTAAAGAAAAAGCTACATGTAGGGGTATGGGCCATTTTCATATTGTAAGCCATGTGGAGAGGGGGAAAAAATAAATAAATAGGTAAAAGCCGATTAGTAGCTTTGGCTAGCAGCAAAGAAATAAACGGTCTCATAATAAGTGGGAACTCACACTGGCTCTATAACACCTGCATTTATAGGACACATCTAACAGCATATGAAATGCAAGCAATTATTTTCCTACAGTACCATTTACTCTGTGCATTTAGGACCAGTTCACACCAACCCAATGAGGTCCTGCTGCACTTTGGGCAAAGCGCAGCTAGACCATGACTTTCGTGCGGTTAAGCTGTGCTTTCCTATAGATTTCTAGGAGTGTGAAGCTGCACTTACCTGTGCTTGGGTTCCATTCACACTTGTGTGACTTGTCATGAAAGTTTTATGTCCAAAGTTGCATGACAAGTCGTTCCATGTTTTCTAATAACCATACATAAAGCAACTTAAAGTTGCAGCAACTTTAAAGCAGTTCATGCACTACTTTGGTCCAACTTTCATGCAGCTTAAAAGGTCATAGACTCCAATATTAACCCTCAGAAGATGCATGAAAGTTGTACCTGAGCGTTATACAATGCAACTTGTTAATGATCACTGGTCAAAGCCAAAGTCGTATCCAAGTTGCACCCATGCAAGGTTGCACTGCGAAGTCTGCGCAACTTTGGATTTGTACAAATGTGAATGGAGCCTCAGCTGCCATCAGTTTAGCTGTGCTTAGAGGAAATAGCATTTTCTTGTTTAGGATCTGACATGACACTCTAAATGTGTGCAAAACTGCCTTAAAGCGGAGCTCCGCTGATATTTTTAGAAACGTGCGCTACACAAGAGCGACACTGCCTGCATGAGAAACGTGCACTACACAGGAGCGACACTGCCTTCACGAGATACGTGCGCTACACGAGAGCGACACTGCCTGCACGAGAAACGTGCACTACATGAGAAACGTGCGCTACACGAGATACGTGCACTACATGAGAAACGTGCGCTACACGAGAGCGACACTGCCTGCACGAAATACGTGCGCTACATGAGAGCAGCATCGCCTGGATTACATGAAATAAAGGAGAACCATGATGATTAGACGTGTCTTCTGCTCCTACATCCTGTACATGGGGACCTATGTAGGGTAATACCGATCAGACTAACATGCTGCTGTATTGGGGAGAAGGTAATCGCGGCACACCACCAGCATTCACGGAGGACTCCTCAGAATGGGGCCCCTGACAGCTCCCTTATGGCGGCGTACTGCTGGGCCCTATTACTGTACACATGCCGGCACAGAACACCGTAGCGCAGTACGGACAGCCCCTCGCCCTATAGCATGAAAGGGATGAGGGCCCCAGACGTGATAAGTCAACCAGCCCGGGTAGCAATCTCCCCCATATCGGCTCCGGCTGCCCACACACCACCCCAGCTAAACCCCCCGGGAGTCAGTTTGTACTGAGGAGCCCGACAAATACAGGATTACTTCGGATTTCAGAACACAGGGCCCCCGCCTGCCAAGCAACATCCGCCATTCCTACCTCGGCTGAAAGGAAAAAGAATTAACATCCGGCCAAAGCAAGCATATGAACCCGCCGCGCAACGTCACTTCCGCCGCACGGCACTCTGGGACATGCAGTCCGGAGCACTCGGCTTTGGGACACAGGCAGTCAGCCGCTCGTCTTTGACGTCATACCGGAGCGACGGTGTCTGTACGGGGCCCGAAATTGTGCGATAAGTGGGCTTTGGAGTAGTTATCCCGGAGTAGTGCAGGTCCGTAGGTCAGGCCCGGGAGTACTACATTGGTGTAGGATTTGTTGGCTGGTTTCTGGGATACATATATTCGCTGTAATTAAATATGGACTAGGAGTGACTAAGTTCCGGGGAAGCACCGGCCTTTTCTATTCATGTTACAGAACTGTGTTCAGGATGAGGAGATAGGGAAGCTGTGACTGTCGTGGCGCCGGCTGATGACGTCATCCGTGGCCGCTCGGGCGGTGGTGATATTACTGGAGGCCTTCATCTGGATTACACCCGGATCATACAGGAGAGCCCAGCGGGAGCCGGCCAGGGAGCAGCGCTGAGCGGACACTGCTGATCGTCATTGGGGAAGAGGCAGGGAGAGCCATACAATGACATCCAGGAGGTGAGACATAGGGGAGCAGGGTGCCCTCTGGTCTGTCATCCCGAGGAGGACCACTGTACTGGGGGGCAGGTCCTGGACTAGGACCACTGTACTGGGGGGCAGGTCCTGGACTAGGACCACTGTACTGGGGGGCAGGTCCTGGACTAGGACCACTGTACTGGGGGGCAGGTCCTGGACTAGGACCACTGTACTGGGGGGCAGGTCCTGGACTAGGACCACTGTACTGGGGGGCAGGTCCTGGACTAGGACCACTGTACGGGGGGGGCAGGTCCTGGACTAGGACCACTGTACGGGGGGGGGGGGCAGGTCCTGGACTAGGACCACTGTACGGGGGGGGCAGGTCCTGGACTAGGACCACTGTACGGGGGGGGCAGGTCCTGGACTAGGACCACTGTACGGGGGGGGGGCAGGTCCTGGACTAGGACCACTGTACGGGGGGGGGGGCAGGTCCTGGACTAGGACCACTGTACGGGGGGGGGGGCAGGTCCTGGACTAGGACCACTGTACGGGGGGGGGGGGCAGGTCCTGGACTAGGACCACTGTACGGGGGGGGCAGGTCCTGGACTAGGACCACTGTACGGTGGGGGTGGCAGGTCCTGGACTAGGACCACTGTACGGGGGGGGGCAGGTCCTGGACTAGGACCACTGTACGGGGGGGGGGCAGGTCCTGGACTAGGACCACTGTACGGGGGGGGGCAGGTCCTGGACTAGGACCACTGTACGGGGGGGGGGCAGGTCCTGGACTAGGACCACTGTACGGGGGGGGGCAGGTCCTGGACTAGGACCACTGTACGGGGGGGGGGGCAGGTCCTGGACTAGGACCACTGTACGGGGGGGGGGGCAGGTCCTGGACTAGGACCACTGTACGGGGGGGGGGGCAGGTCCTGGACTAGGACCACTGTACGGGGGGGGCAGGTCCTGGACTAGGACCACTGTACGGGGGGGGGCAGGTCCTGGACTAGGACTACTGTACGGGGGGGGGGGGGCAGGTCCTGGACTAGGACCACTGTACGGGGGGGGGGGGGGCAGGTCCTGGACTAGGACCACTGTACGGGGGGGGGGCAGGTCCTGGACTAGGACCACTGTACGGGGGGGGCAGGTCCTGGACTAGGACCACTGTACGGGGGGGGCAGGTCCTGGACCAGGACCACTGTACGGAGGGGGGGGCAGGTCCTGGACCAGGACCACTGTACGGAGGGGGGGGGGCAGGTCCTGGACCAGGACCACTGTACGGAGGGGGGGGGGCAAGTCCTGGACCAGGACCACTGTATGGGGGGGGGCAAGTCCTGGACTAGGACCACTGTATGGGGGGGGGGGGCAAGTCCTGGATTAGGACCACTGTATGGGGGGGGGGGGCAGGTCCTGGACTAGGACCACTGTATGGGGGGGGGGGCAAGTCCTGGACTAGGACCACTGTATGGGGGGGGGCAAGTCCTGGACTAGGACCACTGTATGGGGGGGGGGCAAGTCCTGGACTAGGACCACTGTATTGGGGGGGGCAAGTCCTGGACTAGGACCACTGTATGGAGGGGGAGGCAAGTCCTGGACTAGGACCACTGTATGGGGGGGGCAAGTCCTGGACTAGGACCACTGTATGGAGGGGGAGGCAAGTCCTGGACTAGGACCACTGTATGGGGGGGCAAGTCCTGGACTAGGACCACTGTATGGGGGGGGGGGGGGCAAGTCCTGGACTAGGACCACTGTATGGGGGGGGCAAGTCCTGGACTAGGACCACTGTATGGAGGGGGAGGCAAGTCCTGGACTAGGACCACTGTATGGGGGGGGGCAAGTCCTGGACTAGGACCACTGTATGGGGGGGGGGGCAAGTCCTGGACTAGGACCACTGTATGGGGGGGGCAAGTCCTGGACTAGGACCACTGTATGGGGGGGGGGGAGTCCTGGACTAGGACCACTCTACTGGGGGGCAATTTGTCCTGGACTAGGGCAACTGTACTGGGGGCTGCCATTGGTACATGGGGAGTGAATGGACCATGCGATGGGGTCCACCTATCAGGCGGACCTGATTGTTATGGTCGTGTGAAAGGGACCTTGGTTTTGAATACAACGGGGAATAGATGAGACCTTTTGTAAGTTATTTTATTTTGCCAGGTCACTTCCTGTCTCCGAGACCCACTAAGGAAGTAAGAGGATATCTCTTCTTTGACAGCTGTAACTAGAACAGGATTCCTCAGTGGGAGAACACTTTCTGTTCCTCCAACATTTCAAATGTTTGGATTTCCCATTATGTTCTGTCTGTCTTGGTGACTGTGGTCACCGTGATGCATACTGAGAGTGAATATTCCAAGCATCCCAACACAATAAAAAACTTTAGACAGAGATTCTAACCCTTCCCAACTCTATCTAAAACTAAAAGCAATCTCTTGGCTTTACATACAGAAACAATGTTCTCTAGGACATCATCTATCTTGCCCATTATCGCCAACTGTTGCGGCACACAGTGTGATGCACTTTCGTCAACCTATAGAAAGCTGTCTCTTCCATTAAAAGAGCCAATTGGTCCTGTAGGTCTCCCAGGCCAAAATGTTCCTGTTATTCCCTGGACACGTTGCTCCAAATGCTCTGCTTCCCTGAACCAGGGTTTCCATATCCTGCACAGAGGAGGGCTAAGCAGCAATGAATTGCGCTATACGTTTAGACAACACTTGTAAATGCACAGCTGAGTGCAGGAGTTATATGTGAAAGATTTGAAAATCTAGACTTATTTGGGGAGATTCACTTATGCCGTGTACACACGGGCAGACTTTCCGACCGGACTGGTCCGACGGACCGAATCTGGCAGACAATCCGACCGTGTGTGGGCTGTATCGGACTTCCGACGGACTTTAGATTTGAAACCTGCTTCAAATCTTTACGTCGTAACTCCACCGGACCCAGTTCCTAACTGAAAGCCTGTTCATCTGTATGCTCTTCCAACGGACCAGATACGACGCATGGGCAAGGTACTACATCTCGCGCTCGTGGCAATAGGAAAAACAAATTTTCCTATTGCAGTGAGCGCGAGGCGGAGGCAACAATGTTCCCTAGGTCTGGTGTGGTTTTTAAGGGGAACCCCTACGCCAAAAAAACGGCGTGGGGTCCCCCCCACCCCAAAGCACCTTGTCCCCATGTTGATGAGGACAAGGGCCTCTTCCCGACAACCCTGGCCGTTGGTTCTTGGGGTCTGCGGGCAGGGGGCTTATTGGAATTCAGGAGCCCCCTTTAATAAGGGGGCCCCCAGATCTCGGCCCCCCACCCTATGTGAATGAGTATGGGGTACATTAGCATCTACCGATGACCACGCCCCCTTATGTCGTCGCAGTCCCAGCATGCCCCGGGACTGTGACGTCATAAGGGGGCGGGGTCACCGCCTATATAAGTCGCTGCGCACCTCGCACACATCAATACAGTGGGAGAAAGCGTCATGTCAACATCGGAAGAAGACGATGCAGAAGTCCAGGCCACCGCTAGCAAAAGAGTGTCAGAAGATAACGGAGGAGCCGGCAGAAGAACCGGACACCGGGAGAAGAGGCCGGAGAGAGCGGCAAAGCCGGAAAAAGACCCCCGAAGTTGGAAGAAGACCCCCCGGAGCTGTCCAATAAATTACTTTAAAAACCTGTGGAGTGTGTGTGTTTTTTTTTTTGACACTTTTTTCCTAGGTGAATGGGTAGGGGTACAATGTACCCCATACTCATTCACATAGGGTGGGATCTGGGGGCCCCTTTATTAAAGGGGGCTCCCGGATTCCGATAAGCCCCCCGCCCTCAGACCCTGACAACCAATGGCCAGGGTTGTCGGGAAGAGGCTCTTGTCCTCATCAACATGGGGACAAGGTGCTTTGGGTCGGGGGGGGGCGCAGGGCACCCCCCTCCCCCAAAGCACCCACCCATGTTTAGGGCATGCGGCCTGGTACGGTTCAGGAGGGGGGGGGGGGGGCGCTCGCTCGTCCCCCACCCCCTTTTTCGGCGTAGGGGGTTCCCCTTAAAATCCATACCAGACCTAAGGGCCTGGTATGCCCCGCGATGGGGCTTGCAAGGTGTCAATACCGCCGATAAAAGCGGCTAGATTGACTTCCTTTTCTAGTCCCGTCGTACCCGAGTACGTGTTCGTGTGTGAGCAAGTCCGATCATTCAGAAAGTCCATCGTAACTCCGTCGGGAAGACCGCCGGACATAGTTTGACGGAAAGTCCGGTCGTGTGTAGGCAAGTCCGTTCGTAAAAAAAAGTCTGTCAAAAGTCCGTCGGAAAGTCCGCCCGTGTGTACGTTGCATAAGACATTTTCCACACCTCTGGTGGTGTGTATGTAGTTGGCATCCTTGCGCCAAATTCATAAAAACTCTGATATTTTTCATTGTTAGTACTGATGTGTGTGACAAATTCAAGTAGTTCTTTTTTGCGGCACTTTTATTATTAGGCAATATTGTTGTGACACATTCATAATGAAATATTATATAAACCGAATTCACCAAAGGAAAATTATAGATGAAATAGTGGCACTTATCCCCAGGTGGGGAGATGCCAGACACTCTTATCCAGCCAGTGAGCTGAATACAGACGTGACTAGAAAAAAAGTGAAAAAAACATATATTGCTGAATATCCCAAAAAGTAAAAATTATTAAATAAAATAAATTATTCAATAAATTCAATATGAGCTAATATAAATTATAACACTCAGTGAAAGTGATATACAAATATATAAATCCAAGAAAATATATATATGAGAATTGAACACCGTAAATGTCTATAAAGTCCAGAAACCAATCAATCGTGAAAAATAATCGTGAAAATATTTGAGGAAAGTCCAAAAAAAGAGTGAGGGTGACTCCAAAACTGCTCAGCTGTGTTTTCAAACATCCACCACACCTCTGTGACGTGAATCCACTCCCTGCTGAAATTCAAACTCACCAGCTGTTAAGGCCTCTCACTCTCGTGTTTGGCCTGACAGAGCCTCTAACCCACTTACATGGGGGTTAACATGCGAGCATACACCTCCACTGCTCCATAGGAACACCGCTTTTCTCAGGTTGGTAGTATGACATAAAAATAAAAGAAGCTCCAATAGTGTAATCTCGTTTAAAAGATTTAATCACATATAAAACAACTTGTAATGAACTCACATTTAAAATAAAATAACAGGCAAGTCACTTCACGGCAAATGGAGAACTCCCACAGCACAGCAAGCAATAGTAACTGAAATAACAACAGGCAGGCCAGGGCGGACCCAGGAGGTGTGTGTGCTCACGTTCGTCTCACCCGTCCGCAGCACTCGTCCCTTCACTGGAACTCCGCTCTGTCCCCCTTCACTCCCTCTTCTAGCACTCGTGTGAGATCGCCGTGTAGCTACGCCCCGACATGTTTCATCATAAAGATTTAATCATGGGGTTGAGTGCTGCGGACGGGTGAGACGAACGTGAGCACACACACCTCCTGGGTCCGCCCTGGCCTACCTGTTGTTATTTCAGTTGCTATTGCATGCTGTGCTGTGGGAGTTCTCCATTTGCCGTGAAGTGACTTGCCTGTTATTTTATTTTAAATGTGAGTTCATTACAAGTTGTTTTATATGTGATTAAATCTTTTAAACGAGATTACACTATTGGAGCTTCTTTTATTTTTATGTCATACTACCAACCTGAGAAAAGCGGTGTTCCTATGGAGCAGTGGAGGTGTATGCTCGCATGTTAACCCCCATGTAAGTGGGTTAGAGGCTCTGTCAGGCCAAACACGAGAGTGAGAGGCCTTAACAGCTGGTGAGTTTGAATTTCAGCAGGGAGTGGATTCACGTCACAGAGGTGTGGTGGATGTTTGAAAACACAGCTGAGCAGTTTTGGAGTCACCCTCACTCTCTTTTTTTGGACTTTCCTCAAATATTTTCACAATTATTTTTCACGGTTGATTGGTTTCTGGATTTTATAGACATTTACTGTGTTCAATTCTCAATTATATATATATTTTTTTTCTTGGATTTATATATTTGTATATCACTTTCACTGAGTGTTATAATTTATATTAGCTCATATTGAATTTATTGAATAATTTATTTTATTTATTAATTTTTACTTTTTGGGATATTTAGCAATATATGTTTTTTTTTTCACTTTTTTTCTAGTCACGTCTGTATTCAGCTCACTGGCTGGATAAGAGTGTCTGGCATCTCCCCACCTGGGGATAAGCGCCACTATTTCATCTATAATTTTCCTTTGGTGAATTCGGTTTATATACATTTTATGGCAGCTTTGGTAGGGTTTTGACATTTATTAACATAGCGCGGAGGTGATAATACAGGTCAGGGGTGGCGTAATTTGCACCTGGTTATCTCCTGTTTTTAACATAAAGAAATATTGCCAAATCGGGAAAAAGCAAGGGAAAGTACATAAGACCCCGTCCATGTTGGAGTAAATTGTGTCACACATGTAATTATTGTGTCGCATCTTTGAGGCAATTCTGAAACAAAAAAAACTCTTGTATCAAGCATCCTTTTCAGAGGATCTTCATTTCCATTAGGGCTCTTTCACACGGGGCGGGTCAGTGATGATCCGCCCCGTGAACACCCGCTTGCTCAGCGGGGATCGCTCCGCCGATCCCCGCTGAGCAGGAAAATGGCAGGTCCGTGGACCTGTCAGAGTGCCGCTTTCCCCTATGGGGGATCGGATGATGACGGACCGTAGTGTCCATCGTCATCCGATCCGAAAACGGATGGAAAAGGAGGGTTTTTCTCCGTTACACTTTTCGGATCAGAGCGGGTCGGATGTCAGCGGAAATGTCCCCGCTGACATCCGACGCTCCATAGGGATACATGTATGTCCGTTTTTCATCCGAAAACGGAAGGAAATGTCACCGCTGACATCCGACGCTCCATAGGGATACATGTATGTCCGTTTTTCATCCGAAAACGGAAGGATGAAAAACAGACATACGGATGCCCCGTGTGAAAGAGCCCTTAATCTCCTAGCTTCTCTAGACTGTAAAACTCTACCACTTGGCAGGAGACGAGCTTGTGACCGTTCTGTCAGAGGTGTGACAGATTCTTATACACCTTATCTATGTGTATCTGTTGCAAGTTCCGCAGTTTGTCACACTACCACAAGACAGATTTCTAGGGTATCTATGGCACTCTGTAAATTCCAGAGACCATTTTTTAAATGAGGAACAAGGTTTGTGAGTTTTGGATTTAGGCCCCTTTCACACTTGTGCGACTTCGCCGTGATTTCATGCCTGCAATTTTGACAAGACAGTCGTACAACTGTGGATCTGACTTTGCCCTGCGACTTGAAGTCTGACTTCAATGAACAGGGATCCGACTTTGATCCCCAACAATACCAGGCACTGTGTGGTATGAATCTTTAGGGGAAACTCCACGCACAATGTAAAAAAAAAAACCCGGCATGGGTTCCCTCCAAGAGCGTACCAGGCCCTTCAGTCTGGCATGAATTTTGAGGGGAATCCCCACTCTGAAAAGAAAACGGCAAAGGGGGTCCCCCCCATGATCCATATCAGACCCTTATCTGAGCACACAGCCCTTGTTAAAGAGGGCTCCCAGATTCCGATAAGCTCCCTGCCCGCAGACCCCGGCAACCAACGCCCAGAATTGTTGGGAAGAGGCCCTTGTCCTCATCAACATGGGGACAAGGTGCTTTTGAGGTGGGGGGCCGCAGGGCCAGTACGGTTCAGGGGCGGGTGCTCACTTGTCCCCACCCCCTTTCCTGACCTGCCGGGCTGTGTTCTCGTATAAGGGTCTGGTATTGATTTTGAGGGGGACTCCCATGTCGTTTTTTTCGGCATGGGGGTTCCCCGTAGAACATACCATGCCCTTCTGTCTGGTATGGATTTTTGGAGGGGGAACCCATGCGTTTTTTTTTAATTTGGTGTGGAGTTCCCCTTCAAGATCATCAGAGCACAAGTCACATGCCAAAGTCGAATCCGTTAATACTGTGAATCCGACTTCAGTGATATTCAATGGGCTGAAGTAGGATCAAAGTTGGACCAAAATAGTGCAGGAACTACTTTGAAGTTGGCATGACTTGAAGTTGTACTAATATGAATGGTTGTCATTGGAAATCGTGGGGAATGACTTGTCATGTGACTTTGCAGTCTCAAATCGTAGGACAAGTCATACAAGTGTTAAAGGGGCCTAAGGCCTCATTTACACAGGCGGCCTCGGCCTGTACAGCCTAATGGACTGTTTATGTGGCAGGTGCTTTGTGCAGACGGACAGTTACTCTATGGAGAAGCAGCCACTCGTCCTAATTTGACCGACTTGCAGGGAGAGGTGAGTAGCCTGAATGCAGACCACGTGTGTTTAGGTGTTCTCACTCACCCCTGCAGGCCTATCAAAATGGGACGAGTGGCTGTGCCCCCGATAGAGTAACATAGGCTGTCTGCACGGAGCTCCACCCACATAAACTAACAGCTGTATGAGCTGCAGGGATGTGAATTAGATCTTCTAAAGGAGGTGAGTGTATGTAAATACTTTTTGATATCAGTAGTGTACAGTAAAACCTTGGTTTGAGAGCATTTTGCAAGACAAGTAACATTTTTTTTTTTTCTTTTTAATAAACTTTGACTTGATATACAAGTCATGTTTTGATATAAGAGTAGCGTCAAGTCACAACTGAGTATAAAAGAGAAGAGCGGCGCCTCTAAGTGTAGCAATATGGTTATATTTTATGAAGGTACAACATTTAGCAACATATTGCTACACTTAGTTACATAGTAGGTGAGGTTGAAAAAAGACACAAGTCCATCAAGTCCAACCTATGTATTGTCATATTACATTGTATATCCCTGTATGTTGTGGTAGTTCAGGTGCTGATCTAATAGTTTTTTTAAGGATAAACCTCTTTTCTTCACAATTTTAATGAGTGGCCACGAGTCTTGTTAAACTCCCTTCCGCAAAAAAGTTTGAGGCGCCTCTCTTCTCTTTTATACTCTATAGTAGGGCTGCAACTAACGATTATTTTCAAAATCGATTAGTTGGCCGTTTTATTGTTTCGATTAATCGGTTAATAACCTTAAAAGAAAGTGTGGTGTATAATTTAGTTAATATGTAAAGTTTAAAAAAAGGCAATTTATTCTTAAATATCTCTATGCAGTGGTAAAAATAAATAACCAACTATATGGTTAGGGAGTAAAATCTTTAATCCACTCTGAGAATAACGGACTGAAGAGATATACTGTATATACTATTAGTGGAGATTTTTCATTTTAAGAACGTTCGTTTGATTTTCTAATCGTTAGTGGGGTCAAATCGACGTTCGTTTTCAACCACAGTGACGGGAAAATTTAGAAATTATAGAAAACTTCTTGGTCAAAGGAATTTTCAGATAATGTATGTGATTTTCGTTCAGAAATTACATTCGTTTTATAACAAAGTTAAAGAGGAAGTAAACCCTGATGAGTTTACTTCCTCTTTGTTTCCCTGCAAAGGTAAAGCATAATGGGCTACTATGCATCGCATAGCCCATTATGTGTCACTTACCTGACAAGGGAGTCTGCGATGTCACCGCTGTCCCTTCTCCTACGAAGCGTCCATCTTCCTTCCAGGTATCGCGCCTCCGGCGCTGTGATTGGCCAGAGCCACGATAATGTCACTCCTGTGCATGCGCACTGGTGCCGCCACTAACGGCATGATCGCCGTTAGAAACGGAACGCTCAGTGCGCCTGCGCGCCGTTGTCTACGGCGCATGCGCCATAGACATCAGTGCCTGTCTTTTGGAAATATCTCCTAAACCATGTAGGTTTAGGAGATATTTCTTGCACCTACAGGTAAGCCTTAATCTAGCCTTACCTGTAGGTAAAAGTGGTCTGTAAGGGTTTACAACCACTTTAAAAGCAAGTGAAAATTTCAAACGACATTTTTTCATTCAGCGAATGTACAAAAGATTTTTCGTATGAATATTCTAATCTGAAAATTGATCTGTGGGGCCAGCATAAGGCTTGATACACACCTATGCTGTTTGCTTTTGATCTGTTTTTGCAGTGCGTTTTGATTTTTTGCGCACATTATTTTGCTGCGATTTGCGTTGTCTTTTTGGCTAATTTGTTGGCAGATTAAAAAAAAAAAAAACACAAATTGCTGCAAAAACGCATTACATGCTTTTCTTCAGCTTCACCATTGAAGTATATTGAACCAAAAAAGCACCATTTTGTGTTTGTCCCTTTCCAAATACGCAGCAGCTGAAAAAAAGCATAGATGTGAACGTTAAATGAACTGTAGTGCGTTTCTGCAAAAAGCACCAAAAAAAAACACATGGGTGGGAACCAGGCCTAAGATGTTTACTAACATAATGGGGTTAAAAAAAAAAAAAATTAGCCCTTTATAGTACAAAAAGAGCAAATAATTGCTTCTGTAAGGGGTTCATTTTTTTACTGTGCAACAGTGAAAGTACTATTTACAGTAGCGATTATTTGCTCTTTTTGTACTCTAAAGGGCTCATTTTAGTTTTTTAACCCCATTATGTTACTGGTCGATTAATCGATTAGTTGTTTCGGCCCTACTCTATAGCTCCTGCTGAATTTTGCTTCTAATCCCCTTGTGGAGGCCGCCATTTGTGGATGGACATTTTATGGTTACACAGCCTATCGCATTGCTATAATCTTTTTAAATGGACTATAAGGCCCCATGTACACGGGACGCTGCTGAACGTACGTTCAGAGGCAGTTGGACGCTTTTTTCAATTGGCTTTGAACTTATTTAATGTTATTCTATGTTTAATGTTATCCTATGTGACCATGTACACAGTCTCGTTTATTGCCATTTTTTGGCAGTTGCGTTTAACAGCGTTTCTTTGAAAGCAAAAAAATGGGTTCAAATGCGATTTTAAAGGTACCCTATATTTTTGACCTGAAAAGACAAAAATGTGATGGAAAATGATGAAAAAACATAAAAAAAATAGTTTAAAATGTTTTAATTACTTGCGATGATTCATAGACCATATATAGCCCTTGATGCAATGCAATACACCACTAGCATTGCTGTATCCAAATTTTAATTGGAATTTGACCCATATGTTCAGATTTTTTTTTTTTTTCATTTTTTTTCTTTTATTTGAGAATTCTTGTAAATTACAGAAATGTCATTATGAACCAAAAAAAAAAAGAATAGAAAATATAGGCACACACACACCACTATCAGAGATCTGGGACATCACTTCATTAGCTGACCACGATGGAGCCGAGCGCAACAATGACACCCCCCCCAATAGGTGTGTGATGTTTAGAGAGACACAATGGATGGGTGCACCATGTCAGGCTCCAGTCACATGGGTGCCAACATCTCTACAGCATGAACCAATCTGGGTTTACTTCCTCCTTTATAGGGGCAAAACTGGGGTGTAGAAAATGGAAGTCGAGGCGTTTAGCCATTAGTAGGTGTTCCCAGCTATCGGAAGGGTCGGCCCACAGCAGAGTCCGGCCTTTCTGCAAAAAGGGGATTTTTCTGGCACTGGAATGAGACCCCAGACATATGTTCAGATTTGACCAAGATGACCCCACCATTGAGCTTGACCCCCGACTTGATCACATAGTTTCATGAAAAAAAAAAAAAAATCCCAAAAATGTATCAATCAATTAATATTTAATTATTAAAAATATATAAAAAAATTGTCAAAAGTTATATATTATAAAAAATGAAATTAACGTTTAAATTTGCATAAAATAGACAAATATTTTTTTTCAAAAAAATAAAGGGAAAAACAAAAATAATGTGTGTGTGTGTGTATATATATATGTATGTATGTGTGTATGTGTGTGTGTGTATATGTGTATATATATATATATATATATTGTATGTATATATATTATTCTTCTATAATAATTTATATTATAATATAACACGGGATATTATTATTATTTATTAATTATTATTATAATTATAGTATATTATAACATATCACGGGACACAGAGCCACAGTAGTTACTATGTGGGTTATAGGCATACATACCTGATCATCACCAACAGACGTTCTGGTAAAAACACTCTTCCTCATGTTGGTGTCCATGCGTGGCAGACTGAATCATACTTTTTCTAGTAGAAGGTCACATGTGGCAATGGACACATGCGTGTGAAATTGAAAAATTTGTTGGGGTTGGTATCCTACTGACATTCACTGCGCAATCAATGGATGGGTCCAATAGCGACAAACTCTGACTCTGGACCTCGCACACAATTTTCTACGTTGTTCTAGCCTCATCAAGAGCAATGTCAGGAGCATTTCCTCAAATATGCTCATTATGGGATCCATTGCAAAAAAAAGCACAGAAATAGAGGCAAATACAAGTATACAGCTGCTCTCTCTGCTGCTGCTACTCACTCTGGTCAAAATGGCTGAAATAGTTAAATAACTATGTTTTTTGAGCTTGGAGAGGGTCTTAATGAGGTTATCTTAATAAACGATTCTAGACGCAAATGTGGTAAAACGCGGCATGCAAATGCGGCAAAACGTGCGTTTCTAAACGCCGGTTCCAAGTTCGTTCAGAGGAGTTTTCCCCAGCGTCCCGTGCACATGGAGCCTAAATTGAAGGACTTATGAATAAATGGTTGCGGAACGAATCATCTGAGTTTCCATTATTTCTCATGGGGAAATTCGCTTTGATATACGTATATAAGTGCTTTGGATCACAAGCATGTTTCCAGAACGAATTATGCTCGCAATCCAAGGTTTTACTGTATTTCATAATTTTTTCTCATTGAACTTTTTAAATGTGCAGATGGAGTGAGCAGATTTTCAGTGCATTTCAGGGATGACAGGCCAGTAGTACTTATCTTGTTACCGGAATTACTATAATATGATTTCTTTTTGTCAGACAACGTTGGTATTTCTTTCACAGATCCATTGTATCATCTGAACCTGTATTTTATCTGACGAGTTATGCGCAAAATACTGCAAAAGCAGATAATACATAACTGTGCGATAAAACCTATAGTGGTGTGTGTGTGTGTGGATATAATCAATCAGTAAAATAAATAATGCTTGGCAATAAAAGAGTACCACAGATGTTATGCTTGTAAATTGATTCTTATGTGACAGTAAAAAGGCCTTACATGGCTAAATTCATTCCACTTGTTGTTTTTGATTTATTCATTTAAATTATTTCAACATATATTGTGGGGTGATTTAATAAAACAGTTGCAACATTTTTCTGTCTGGACGGCTCTATTGTAACACCCTTACCCTCCATTCTTGAAAGCCTTGTGATAGTTTCATTGAGTCCATTTTTGTTTTTTTAAATGCTGTCAAGCATTTATTTAATTTACATAGTTACATAGTTAGTAAGGTTGAATAAAGACACCAATTCAACCTAAGTGAGTGTGCGTGTCTACAATTATCCCTATTATTTTAAGGTACCCATATAGCAGCATCAGTTTACGCATCGCTTCACACATACATCGCACACTCACGATCCCTACCCTCAAGGAGCCCACAATCCAAGGTCCCCAAACTCACATCCATATACTAGGGCCTATTTTTGGACAGAAGCCAATTAACCTAGCAGCATGTCTTTGGAGTGTGGGAGGAAACCGGAGTACCCGGAGGAAACCCACACAGGCACAGGGAGAACATGCAAACTCCAGGCGAGAGTGCTACCCACTACACCACTGTGCTGCCCGATAAATTTAAGTCAATGCTTAGGAAAACTCACCACCAACCGACCCCGTTTGTACTAGTGACAATGGTCACTGAGATCGAAAGTAAGGGGAAGTCCAAAGTTTTAGAGTTGTCCTCAGAACAAGAGATAAGGGGAAATCTTGCAGTGCGAACACCCGATCCCCGCTGAGCAGGCAGATGACAGGTCCGTCTCCGCACACTGTGCAGAAACGGACCTGTCAGAGCCCCGCTGTGCTCTATGTGAGATCGGATGAAAACGGATCTGCCTATCCATTTTCATCTGATTCCATCCGATCCCCCAGAAGGATGGAGAATAGAGTTTCCATCTGTCTGGATTTGCTGGATCGGATATCAGTGGACATGTCACCGCTGACATCCTTCGCTCCATAGAGGTGCATGGAGCTTCCAATCGGGTCCGCCTGAAAAATGGACAGGCCAACCTGATCGGGCAGCATGTATGAAAGGGTTACATTAAAGTAAGGAAGTTGTGGCTTAGACATGAAGGGAAAAGGCTGTAATTTAGGATGGAGGAAGAAGCCGTTAGGTAATTGTCATCACTCTGAGCTGCCAGGCGCTCAGAGGGCAGACACGCCAAAAGAAGCGGGCAATGGTGACGCCTGCGGCTGTTCTCAATGTGTCAAGTTTTAGCTTGCTGTTGGCTGAAAACGGATCACAGGAGTCCAGAACTAACTGAGCCACAGGAGAAAAACAGCCAAAAGCTTGGCCATACTTCTCCTTTAAACCCAAGGGAAAACATTTATTATTTTGCAGCTTACCAATTTGTAGATGTGATAGCTGCATTGGTCTCATCTTTTTGGTTTTCTTCCTTCCTTTTTTTTTTTTTTAATTTTTTTTTTAAATTTTGGTCATGCAGCCAGTAAGACAGTCGTGTGTAGTTTACTATGGTAAATAGTTAGCCAGTCTTGCTGCTTTTTCAGCTGAACCAACCGAGATTTGAACTATTAGTGGGCAGGCTGAATGTACCAAGTTGATCGATCTACTTGGCTACAACCAGCCTGACGGATTTGCTTACGATTATAAACACTGTCTTCCTCCACTCCCCCATTGGTTTTCCCTGCCGCGAGAAGACCATGGCCTGGCAGGAGGGATCCCCACATCAAAACTGTCTGTGTTGATGGGGGAATCGAGCAAATTTCCATGGGTTGCAGGAAAGAAATTTGTTCCGTGTAGGGCCGGCCTTACTGATTGCCCTAAGATATCCCAAGACTTCTAAAAAAAAGGAAAAAAAATACTAATAAAAGGGGGGGGGGTAAAAATGCTGGTTGAGCTGTGTTTTTGCTGCTTCTCCCTTAAGTTACAATAGGCAGTGTCTGGCAGTGTTTGCAAAGCAAAACCTACCCAACATAGGTAGTAGCATGCAACACATTCAGGTGAAGGGGGAAGTGCCTGTGGCAAATATGAGGGTAAAACTGACAGCGAGGAGATGTCTCATTACCTACTCACCAACTGTTAAGCGCCTCTGTAGTGTGGTCTGAATACGGATTGTGCTTCAGAGGAAAGGTAGAGTTAGACGCACGTGTCAATCTACCCAAAAACACATTTTATAGTATACGGTGCAAAGTAAAGTTTATCACAACATTGCTCAGAGCTGAGAGATAAAAAGAAACATTGTATCATTCAGTTCTTTTAGATCAGAGATGAACTTCAGTCTGCAATTGAGGTCAGTTTAATGCATTCTATGCATTAAGGTGAAAAACCTCCCTGTGATGCAGCAGCCCCCCAGAGTCCCCCTTTTACTTACCTGAACCCGATTGTTCCAGCGTTGGGGACAAGCGAAACAGAAATAAGAAGAAATGGCCGCACACCACTATGTTGATCCAAGATCCTTTATTAGGAGATCCCAGAAGACACTACAGGAAAAGACGGCTACCTAGCAGTCTTGGGATCTCCTAATAAAGGATCTTGGATCAACATAGTAGTGTGCGGTCATTTCCTCCTATTTCTGTTATACACGGAGGCGAGCCGGGGCACCCACCCACTGGATCCATCAGGCTTTCATTTTTTACCTGGAGCAGCGAGTTCTCCTTGATCAGTCGGGGATGAGCACAGCAGCTCCAGCCGGTGTCTCGGGTGCTCATTGGATAGATTGATATCAACTCAGCCATTGGCTTCCGCTGCTGTCAATCAAATCCAATGATGCTTGAGGTGGGGCCGTGTCCTGCTGTCTGTGTCAATGCATGCAGCAGCAGGACGCGGTAGCGCGCTCGCATGAGTGCCCTGAGGGAGAGCGGCTCCACTAAAAAACTAAGCCTTCTCTGACACATGTTGTTTACAAGTTAAAATATTTTTTTTTAGCAGAGATCCTAGAGAATAAAATGGCGGTCGGTGCAATATTTTATGTTGCACTGTATTTGCGCAGTGATCTTTCAAAAGCAATTTTTTGGGGAAAAAATACACGTCAATGTATTAAACAGAAACTAAACTTTAGCCCAATTTTTTTGTATAATGTGAAAGATGTTATGCCGAGAACCGTGATCTTTATATTAAGCAAAAAAAATTGTGATTCTCATTTTATCCAAAATCGTGCAGCTCTAGCAGCAGGTTTTTGACCATTAAACCCCTGGGAGTTAGAATGGTACATCAACTATCCTACCCCCTCTCTTGTCCACAGATCATTATGTTTACAGACCATGCAGAGCCCTTGTACCCGAAACGCAGCCTGCTAGCTCTTTGTGCGGTGGCCCACTGTGTCCTGGGCAGGGTTTGCCACCTGTTGGGCACTTTGCAGTGCCTGCTCTCTACATTCTTTCCCCCATCACTGGACTAGTGCAGGGGGAGGGAGTTTACCACACTGCCTTTGATCAGCAATGCAGGGATGGGGATACAGTATTGCCACTGGCTACCAATGAAGAGGGTGAGGGATGTTCACTGCACTGTCATTAACATAGGGGTAGGGTTAAGGTGGAGTCAACAGAATTTAATGGGGTTTTAAATGGCCCTGAAATCAGTGCTGGGGGTTATGATTGCAGTCACTGACCCACTCCTACACAAATGTCGATTTATCCGTCTAAAGTCTAGACCACTCGTCCTTCACCTCCAGAATTGAACTATTTGTCCCGATGAGCTGGATTAATACGGAATAACTAGGTGTTCGGGGGGGATGGGACAGAAAGAGAAGTAGATATTTGCATATCAAATGCCCCAGCTTTTAGAAGTTCTGAAGCACTTGAAGAGACATGATGGGTACCAAGAATCATTTGAAGGAACCCTCTATTTACTATTCGTCATGTTGTACTTTTTATAAACGATTCACTTTACCAATTATTTTCTGTAAAAAGACACTTCCACATTTTAGCCACAAGATGGAGCCATATACCTAAACGAAAATAGTTTATGGGCTTGTTCTGTGAAATAGACCTGAGAAGTGGGGTGGTGAAATAGAAACAGATATCGTTACTGCAGAAAATAAAAATGGGCTATGTCTATAGAAAAAACTTTTCTGAGGGTATGGCCCTTTTAATATGACATGACCTAATTCATGAAAGGCTTGTGCCAGTTTTGGTACTGGTACCCACATGTGTATCAGATCTAGGTCGTTTTTACCACTGCAATCTTAGGAATCTGTTACTATTGCTGTGAAAGCTTCTAAAAGAATTATGTCCAGTTCACAAATAAGAGAACGGGTGGTAATTAAGACCAGCTCAGAGTTTGTGTACAGGGGAGGAGGGTGTTGTATATTCATTGCTTTATTAAAATGTTTGTGTTTTACACTCGGTTCACACAGACTCGGTTTAGATTTTAGACTCGGTTCACACAGGGGCGACTTGTCAGGCGACCTAGTCGCCTGACAAGTCGCCTCCCGTTCTGTACAATGGAACCGTTCTAATTGGAGCGACGCAAGTCGCTCTGACTTAGAAAAAGGTTCCTGTACTACTTTGGGGGCGACTTGAGGCGACTTGCATAGACTTCTATACAGAAGTCGTTTTGCAAGTCGCCGTGGCAGTCGTGTGCAGGTCGCCTCGGTGAGGCGACCTGCAAGTCGTGCCGCCCCTGCGTGAACCGAGTATTACAGCATTGGTTGCTAGAACAAAGGCTACCTGAATCCTAGCAACCAATGAGGCAAGTCACACTGAACTGACAGTGGGTGGAGCTTGATGAGGAACTCTGAGAGAGTAGTTCCCAATCAGGTCTGCTTTGCCTGTGTTTGGCAGCGGATGGCAGTGCGCGGGTGCCGTCTAATAGTGGCTTTGGAAGCAAGAGGTGGGCGGAGCCTGATGGGGAACTAAGAGACTATTCCCCATCAGGCCTGGTTTTCTTCTGATTGACAGTTGCATTACAGTGGGCAGATCCAAAGCTACTAGTCCTTCCAATATTTGTTTTGAAATCCACGCTCTGCTGTGCACTGTCAATCTAAGACAAAGCAGACCTGATGGGGAACTAGTCTGAGTTTTCCATCAGACTTCGCCAACCAAAAAGGCGTGGCGGCTAAAAATGTAAGTTGTAGGGTGGGTGGAGCCTGATGGGGAACACTTAGACTAGTTCCCCATCAGGTCTGCTCGACCTTTTGACAGTGCACAGGAGAGGGCCGATTCCAAAGCCGGTATTAGACTGAATAACTGCTATGGATCCATCTAATGCCATGCCGTCAATCAAAAGTGAAATAGTCTCTTGGTTCCCCATCAGGCTCCATCTAGTTTGAAACTCCTCGGTCATGTGTCTATCATTATGACAGCGCAGAGGCTGTGGCAGGAGGGAGTGTGTGAGGAAGGAGTATCTAGTATGGACACTCCCCTCTCAGTACTGGCATTAGCAGATTAATGTACTTGTATGTGACAGCTGTATGAATCAGGCACAAGGACAGTCACTTTTGGTGTCTATGACCGCCATTATGAATCCATGTTAATCCATAGTTTGGTGTCTGTGACTTTTCTATTTCTTCAGAAGAGGGCACATCATTTTCTAAGCTGGCAGGATGAGTAGCTTGGGATTTCTCAGATCTTGTACCAAGGAATGCATGCTTGGTGCCCCCCTACTAGTGTACCAGGCAAATGGCTTGATTTATTAAAAAAAATAGGAGAAAACTACATGACAGGGTGGATTTTTTTTTTTAAATCAAGTCGATTTAAATCACGCTTTAAATCCCTAGTAAAAGATCTTGATTTAAATCAACTCGATTTAAATCATAATTTTTAAAGAGCAACTGTCATTTCTGTCCCGCAGCATCTCCTCTTCTGACCCGCTGTTGACTCACCAATAGTCCCATTCACTTTATTAGGATGGCTGGTAAAGCGGCAGTGATACAACAAGCTGAGGGACGTGGTGGCAGCAGGTGAGTGGATGCCCGCCAACAGGCGCTGCCATGGTGGATCTGAAATGACAGGTGCTTGTTAAATGTAAGGACTTATTCTTGCTGGTAGTTAGACTCTTTAATATCAATGCAGTGCATGTTATCTCCGCTTGCAGAGCTTGGATTCATTGAATGAGTTTACCAGAAATGTAAATATTGCAGAATATACAGTCTTATGCTACATAAAAAGCTCCATTTCATGCTGAATAAACTAAATTATTAATGTATCCTAAATAGAAAACTATTTTTTAGATAGATTTTTACTTCGAAAGCATTTTATTAAAATAAATTGATTTAAATTTGAAAAAAAAAAATCAAATTTAAATCAAAATAATCAGGTTTTAAAGAGGAAGTAAAGTCGTCTTTTTTTTTTCCCTTCCCTGCAAAGCAAAGGCATAATGTGCTAGTATGCATCACATACTAGCACATTATGTGAAACTTACCTGCCAACGAAGCCCTCATCGCCCCCTGCTCAAGGCCGCATCCATCTTCCTTCTGGGTCCGTGGGCTCCGGCGCTGTGATTGGCTGGAGCAATGTGACGTCACGGAGCCGCCAGTCACGGCACAGGCTTCTGAAGAACCTGCCCGGGCGGCCGTTCCTTCAGAGTGCATGCGCCGCGGACATCAGTGCAGTATACAGTAAATCTCTTAAACGGTGCAAGTTTAGGAGATATTTACAGTACCTATAGGTAAGCCTTATTATAGGCTTACCTATAGGTATGAACATTAGAGGGAGGTTTTAAATCAAAAATATCTGCTTATTTTTATTTAAGTCAGATTTTTTTTTTTTTTTTAAATAATCTTTTTTTTTTTTTTATTCACCCTGCTATGTGATGAAGGCCACGCAGAGACAGTTCAACATACAGACACTTTCTTTTATTGTGGATCATGGTGCACAGAGCAGTCATGTCTTGTGCCCAATGGCGCCAAGTCAGTTTCATCGAATTTTGCTACATTGCAGTCATTATACAGTTTTATTCATTGTTTTCCTGATTGACTAAATGTTAATAGCAGGGTTGTGCCAATATATACATAGCATGGGCTGTTGGAAGGATCCAGTGAAAACAATGGGTGTGGTTGGGTACTAAAGTTTAGTCACTCAAATAAAAGCATAGCATGTTTTACTGGCTTTAGCAGTCTTGTGAAAATATGGAAATATGCTTTAGGGTGACATTTGTATACAGTCTTTCTGTAGGACAGGCGCTTTCTTTATGATTGGTCATCTGATTATATGCCTGGCTTTTCAGAAAGCTCTACCTTAAAGGAGAACTCCAGACAAATTCTCACCAAAAATCTTTTTAATCCTGTCTGCTATTTGTCTTTGGATTAGCTGTTTTGTAGAAGCAATTAAGTTTTTTAAAACTTTGGTCTAGTAACAAAAAATGCAGCCTGTCTCCAGTAACATTTTCTCATGTGGGGTCTGGACAATGGTAAGCCGGTTTTCAGATGATAATCCATTAGTGGAGTGTGTCCTCATTCAATAAATTGCCCTGATTAGAAACTTGTCTGTAGACCTCGAATTTATAGGCTTCAGTGTAGGTGTTAGAAAAAAAAACAAAAAGGCAGCTTAGGCTGTTATACTTGTCTTCAGTCCTAAACTACCTACTGCAATGCTTCTTTATGGACGCAAGATGCCAGTCTTTCTGGTTGATGTGATCTGGAGTTGCAATGCGTCACCAGTATTTTAAACTTCATTTAAAGTGCAAGTTCATCTTTTTAACAAAAAAAATGAAAAGGTGACCTAACGCTATATATTACTCCCTACCTGGTCCCTGCTGCTAGTGGTGCACCGAAATAAAAATTCTGGACCGAAACTGAAGATTTAAGATGTACGAGGCCAAAAACCGAAATGGACAGTTTAAAAAAAATAAAATAAAATTATATATACATTTTTTTGTGCTGAAAGTGCCCCCCTCGACTTATACTTGAGTCAAGCACTTTTCTGCAGCAAAAAATTTCATTTTCCGAACCGAATTTGGGGCCCCGTATCTCAGGGCCACTTGGTGCTAGGAACCCCAAATTTGGTATGCAAACCCAGTGGAACTGGTACCTCAACATATCCAAAGATGAAGTTCCTAGCACTAAGTGGCCCCGAGATACGGGGCCCCAAAATCGGTTCGGAAAATGTCATTCTTTGCTGAAGAAAAGTGCTTGACATTTTCTGAACCGACTTTGGGGCCCCATATCTCAGGGCCACTTGGTGCTAGGAACCCCAAATTTGGTGTGCAAACCCACTGGAACTGGTACCATAACATATCCAAAGCTAGGGTTCCTAGCACTAAGTGGCCCTGAGATACGGGGCCCCAAAACTGGTTCGGAAAATGTCATTCTCTGCTGCAGTAAAGTGCTTGACATTTTCTGAACTGATTTTTGGGGCCCTGTATCTCGGGGCCACTTAGTGCTAGAAACCCCAGCTTTGGAAATTTTATGGAGCTAGTTCCACTGGGTTTGCACACCAAATTTGGGGTTCCTAGCACTAAGTGGCCCCAAGATACAGGGCCCCAAATTCGGTCAACTGTGTTCATCTGCAGCAATGTCATTTCAGGACCCTTTGGGTTCAGAGACCCCAAATTTTGGCTGCAGCTAGGGGGCATCTAGGAACCCTTAACTACCGAGTTTGAAGTTCAGGGGACCTATGGCTGCAAATGGGCACAGTGAGGCATGCAAATGGGCACAGAGATGCTGCAAATGGGCATTGTTGACCCTCTTTTCCACTTACAGTAGCTGTGCATTTCTCACCCTCGTCTTATACTCGGGTCAATAAGTTTTTCCCATTTTTTTTTTTTGTAGTAAATTAGGGCCTCGACCTCGACTTATACTCGGAACGACTTATACTTGAGTATATACGGTATATATATATATATATATATATATATATATATATATATATTGCAATACTGCCCAAACTAAACTTTTATCTTTTTTTTTTTTTTTTTTGCACAAATGGAGCTTTCTTTTGGATGTATTTAACCCCCACTAGTTTTTTTTTTTGTTTTTTGTTTTTTGTTTTTTTTTTTGCTAAATAAATTAAAAAAGGACAAAATTTCTGAAAAAAATGCATTTCTTTGTTTCTGTTATAAGAAAAATATTTGCAAATAATCTTTCCTAATACATTTGGGTCAAATTGTATTCTGCTCCATTACTTTGGTGAAAATAACCCAAATCCGTGTATATTATGCAATTTGTAGCAAAGTTAAAGAGTCCACAAACTATGGTGTGTGTGCTAAAAATAGCGCATGAAAAGCGCCTGTAAAACTGCCTCTTTTGCAGCCCCAGTGTGAAATAAAGTCCTGCAAGCAGCATCTTTGGGGCAGTGCAGGAGCGCTGTATGTATGACCGCCGCGATCACACCACTTAGTCGCAGCTTTTGTCCCCAGCCTCCTCTGCTGTCATTAGAGTAGAGAGGAGTGGGAGGCGGGACAATTCTGGACTGGGGTGGAATCAGCACTGCGTGGAGAGAGGTAGATGCCTGTTACGTTATTCGGGAAGTGATTGGCTGTTAGGAGGCGGTCCTAGCAGCCAATCACCAGTTCACTAATATGAAAAGTTAACCCCGGAACCCTGGCAGCTCCCGCGCCCCGCCCAGTGCTGCTGTGCCTTCAGTTTAGGATTGTTCCGCCTCCTGCTCTGTGTAAGGTAACAGAGCGAATGGAGGAAAATACATGGAACTGTGAAGGATGGGGAGCGGGGGCAGTGCTGTGTGGGTTGATATGTGAAGGGGGACAATACTGTGTGGGTTGATATGTAAAGGGGGGCAATGGGAGTGATATGTGAAGGGGGCAGTGGTGTGGTGGGGAAGATGTGAAGGGAACAAACGGCTGCACAGAAAACGTGTTGAGGTACCATTGACACTTGACCACTTCAGCCCCGGAAGATTTGGCTGCTAAATGACCAGGCCATTTTTTCTAAAGCACTGCGTCGTTTTAACAATTGCGCGGTCGTGCGATGTTGCACCCAAACAAAATTGATGTCCTTTTTTTCCTACAAATATAGCTTTCTTTTGGTGTTATTTGATCGCCTCTGCGGTTTTTATTTTCTGTGCTATAAACAAAAAAAGAGTGACAGTTTTGAAAAAAACACAATATTTTGTACATTTTGCTATAATAAATATCCCCATTTTTTTTTTTTTTTTCAAAAAGCTATTTTTTTTTCTCAATTTAGGCCTATATGTATTCTTCTACATGTTTTTGCATCAAATCGCAATAAGCGTATATTGATTAGTTTGCGCAAAAGTTATAGCGTCTACAAAATAGGGGATAGATTTATAGCATTTTTTATTTTTATTTATTTCTTTTTTTTTTACTAGTAATGGCGGCGATCAGTGATTTTTATTGTGACTGCAACATTATGGCGAACACATCGGACAATTATGACACATTTTTGGGATTATTGGCATTTATACAGCGATCAGTGCTATAAAAATGCATTGATTACTGTAAAAATGTCACTGGCAGTGAAGGGGTTAACACTAGGCGGCGATAAAGGGGTTAATTGTGTTCCCTGGGGGTTGATTCTAACTGAAGGGGGAGGGGACTGACTAGAGGAAGTGACGGATCATGGTTCCTAGCTAACAGGAACACACGATCTGTCACTTTTCTCAGAACAGAACACGGATTTGTGTGTTTACACACACACTTCTGTGTTCTGTCCCTCGTGCTTGTGATCGCTCATGGCCATCGGTTATCGTGACTGTCGGCCACGAGCATCGGCACCCCCACAGTGCAGTGGGCGCTTGCACGCGCCTGCTATCCTGTTCCCGCTAGCCGATGTGTAGCTACAATGGTTCGCGGGATCGCGCCGACCTGCCGCTGTAAAAGGACGTCGGCTGGTCGGCAAGTGGTTAAACGCACTGAAATTCACATGGAAATTGCATGGTACAAAAGCAGAATGCAATTTCCATGCGGCTGCATTTTTAAAAAGGTGTCAGGACTTTTTCCCAGCAGAAAATGCAGGTACAGCAGTCCATTCAAATGAATGGACTGTGGTGCCTGCACACCTGGGCTGTAATGTAAAGAATCTGAGTCATCGCACAAAACTGCCATTCGGACCTTGGCTGGAAGAAAATTTTACTATTCGGACCTCTATGAATTTTAATTCAATACCCCTGTGATAGACTAACACAAAGTGGCACATAATTGTGAAGTGGAAGGCAAATGATAAATGGTTTTCGAAATGTTTTACAAATTAATATGTGAAAAGTGTGGGGTGCATTTGTATTCAGCCCCCCTGAGACAATACTTTGTAGAACCATCTTTTGCTCCAATTACAGCTGCAAGTCTTTTTGGGTATGTCTCTACCAGCTTTGCACATCTAGTGAGTGAAAATTTTTGCCCATTCTTCTTTGCAAAATAGCTCAAGCTCTGTCAGTTTGGATGCAGTCCAGTCAGATTGGATTTTCAAGTCTTGTCACAGATTCTCAAATGAATTTAGGTCTAGACTTTGACTGGGCCATTCTAACACATGAATGTGCTTTGATCTAAACCATTCCATTGTAGCTCTGGCTGTATGTTTAGGGTCGTTGTCCTGCTGGAAGAGGAACCTCCGCTCCAGTCTTTTGCAGACTCTAACAGGTTTTCTTCTAAGATTGCCCTGTATTTGGTTCCATCCATCTTCCCATCAACTCTGACCAGCTTCCCTTTCCCTGCTGAAGAAAAGCATCCCCACAACATGATGCTGCCGCCACCATGTTTCACGGTGGGGATGGTGTGTTCACTTCAGGGTGATGTGTAGTGCTAGTTTTCCGCCACAGATACATAGCGTTTTGCTTTTAGGCCAAAAAGTCAAATTTTGGCCTAATCTGACCAGAGCACCTTCTTCCACATTTGCTGTGTCCCCCTCATGGCTTCTCGCAAACGGGACTTCTTATAGTTGTCCTGTGGACAGATTCTCCCACATGAGCTGTGAATCTCTGCAGCTCCTCCAGAGTTACCATGGGCCTCTTGGCTGCTTTTCTGATTAATGCTCTCCTTGCCCGGCCTGTCAGTTTAAGTGGACGGCCATGTCTCGGTAGGTTTACAGTTGTGCCATACTCTTTCTATTTTCAGATGTTTGAGGTGTTCAAAGCTTGGTATATTTTTTTATAACCTAACCCTGCTTTAAACTTCTCCACAACTTTATCCCTGACCTGTGTGTTCATTGGCCTTCATGATGCTGTTTGTTCACTGAGGTTCTCTAACAAACCTCAGAGGGATTCACTGAACACCTGTATTTATACTGAGATTAAATGACACACAGGTGGACTGTATTTACTAATTAGGTGACTTCTGAAGGCAATTGGTTCTACTAGATTTTAGTTGGGGTGTATCGGCGTAAAGGGGGCTAAATACAAGTGCACACCACGCTTTTCAGGTATGTATTTGTAAATAATTTTGAAAACCATTTATCATGTTCCTTCCACTTCACAATTATGTGCCACTTTGTGTTGGTCTATCACACAAAATTCCAATAAAATACATTTACCGTATATACTCGAGTATACGTCGTTCCGAGTATAAGTCGAGGCCCTAATTTACCACAAAAAAATGGGAAAAACGTACTGACCCGAGTATAAGACAAGGGTGAAAAATGCACAGCTACTGTAAGTGGAAAAGAGGGTCAACAATGCTCATTTGCAGCATCACTGTGCCCATTTGCAGCCATAGGTCCCCTAAACTTCAAACTCTGTAGTTAAGGATTCCTAGATGCCCCCTAGCTGCAGCCAAAATTTGGGGTCTCTGAACCCAAAGGGTCCCGAAATGACATTGCTGCAGATGGACACAGTTGACCAAATTTGGGGCCCTGTATCTCGGGGCCACTTAGTGCTAGGAACCCCAAATTTGGTGTGCAAACCCAGTGGAAAATTTCCAAAGCTGGGGTTTCTAGCACCAAGTGGCCCCGAGATACAGGGCCCCAAAAATCAGTTCAGAAAATGTCAAGCACTTTTCTGCAGCAGAGAATGACATTTTCTGAACCAGTTTTGGGGCCCCGTGTCTCAGGGCCACTTGGTGCTAGGAGCCCCAGCTTTTGATATGTTGTGGTACCAGTTCCACTGGGTTTCCACACCAAATTTGGGGTTCCTAGCACCAAGTGGCCCTGAGACATGGGCCCCCAAAGTCGGTTCAGAAAATGTCAAGCACTTTTCTGCAGTAGAGAATGACATTTTCTGAACCAAATTTGGGGCCCCGTATCTCGGGGCCACTTAGTGCTAGGAACTTCAGCTTTGGATATGTTGTGGTACCAGTTCCACTGGGTTTGCACACCAAATTTGGGGTTCCTAGCACCAAGTGACCCTGAGATACGGGGCCCCAAATTCGGTTTGGAAAATGACATTTTTTGCTGCAGAAAAGTGCTTGACTCGAGTATAAGTCGAGGGGGGCACTTTCAGCACAAAAAAATGTGCTGAAAAATTCGACTTATACTCGAGTATATACGGTACGTTTTTTGTTGCAACATTACAAAATGACATTTTAATGGGTATGAATACTTTTTCAAGGCACTGCAATTGTTCTTGCTGCGTCCCTGCATTGAGCCAGTTTTGATTTGACTCAGATCAATGTGACTCAACGCACTTTGTGTCTTAAGGCATAATAACCCACATAATGATCAATTGACTTGAACATGCAAAATACAGCAGGAACTGATGCATTTAGGTGACCAGTGTAACACAATGGGGTGGCGGGGGAAGCTGCACACTGAAGGTATTTTACTTACATCCATAGAATGCATAAAGGTAAAAAAATTTCAGCCTTTAAAACCACTTTATTCAAGAGGTTAAATAAAAAGGCCAACATACTTCATAGTTCATACCGCAAACATACCCCCTAATTTTGACATTGATGAAGTAAACCAGGCCCAAACATTGAGTCTGAAGGCTTGGAATCATCAACTCTTCCTAAAGTTTATCTGAATTCAGACTGTGCACAGTGTGTAGATTTCTGTTTATTGTATAGGATTAGTGACAGGTAAAGCATGACTGATTCTTGTATAGTTCCATTTTTTTTTTTTTTTTTTGATAAGCCAGACCTTGATGATGCTGATTCGTTGCACATTTAGCAAGCTGGAGGCAGAGAGGATCCAAGGGAAGCCACAATGCTTAAAGCTTAATTCTAGATAGGCATTAGTCCAGCTTGGACCAACATAAGTATGTGTTGTTGTACCTGGCTGATCACTGTAGTAGCTGTTTGTAATACAGTGATCCTGGGTTCTCCGGGTCCTATGCCGGGCGGCTGCAACTACACAGACAATTCGTACTTGGAATTTAGCTTTAATATGGCTATATGTATAGCTATGAGCAAGAACAGAATTACAATTATTTATTGTTAATTAGGCAGCATGTCTTCCTGGTGATAACACACACTGCTTTCTTGCTGACTAATGTTTGAAAATAATTATTTGGTTCATGCTGTTGGCTTTCTTTTGGTTACAGATGGTTTCACCCGAATATCACAGGTGTTGAAGCAGAAAATCTTCTTTTGACCCGTGGAGTGGACGGCAGTTTCTTGGCACGTCCCAGTAAGAGCAATCCTGGTGATTTCACACTCTCAGTAAGGTAAGGAGCTCTTTTCCTGGATGAATGGAATCAAAAGATGTTTTATAATACTTGTTTGCTCTTGGCTTGAGCGGAGATATTTTTTTTTCTCTGAGAATAATAACTGTATTTTGCCTTCATTGCTACACTTTTTTGCCTTTTTCTCTCCCTCTCTTGCTCGCTCTCCGAGATTGGCTATGGACTATAGACTGTGGATTAGGGACTATGAGATGTGTAGTGTGCATGACCACAACTAATATTCACTGCTTATTCCAAACACACAGAAGCGTGGTGTAAAAGGAGAGGTTTGGGAGCTCATGGAGGATGTTGCACAGTGGCAGAAAAGTGCAGTCATGAAAAATAGGATACAGGACAATTAAAGTGGTAGTAAAGCCCCCCTGGAAACTTCTATCTACAGGTAAGCTTATAATAAAGCTTACCTGTAGGTACAAGAAATATCTCCTAATTGTACACTGTTAAGGAGATAATCGGTGTCCCTGCAGACCTGGGCCATAAACAGTGACTCCTGTGCGCATGGGTGGAAGTGCCATCCTTGCATTTCGGCCACTGAAAGGACCACAGCCCGCAAACCCTGAAGGAAGACCAGGTGAAGATGGAAGCCCTGTCAGCGCCACCAGAGGCCTTCATTTCACATTAAAGTGGATGTAAACCCTCCAACTTTTTTTTTTTTTTGACATCGTACTGTAGAGTATAAGATTTCCTATCATTTGGGCCACATCTTGCCACACAGAGTTACCGTATATACTCGAGTATAAGTCGTTCCGAGTATAAGTCGAGGCCCTAATTTACCACAAAAAAATGGGAAAAACGTATTGACCCGAGTATAAGACGGGGGTGAGAAATGCACAGCTACTGTAAGTGGAAAAGACGGTAAACAATGCCCATTTGCAGCATCACTGTGCCCATTTGCATGCCTCACTGTGCCCATTTGCAGCCATAGGTCCCCTGAACTTCAACCTCGGTAGTTAAGGGTTCCTAGATGCCCCCTAGCTGCAGCCAAAATTTGGGGTCTCTGAACCCAAAGGGTCCCGAAATGACATTGCTGCAGATGGACACAGTTGACTGAATTTGGGGCCCGTATCTCGGGGCCACTTAGTGCTAGGAACCCCAAATTTGGTGTGCAAACCCAGTGGAACTAGCACCATAAAATTTCCAAAGCTGGGGTTTCTAGCACCAAGTGGCCCCGAGATACAGGGCCCCAAAAATCAGTTCAGAAAATGTCAAGCACTTTTCTGCAGCAGAGAATGACATTTTCCCAACCGGATTTGGGGCCCCGTATCTCAGGGCCACTTGGTGCTAGGAACCCCAGCTTTGGATATGTTATGGTACAAGTTCCACTGGGTTTGCACACCAAAATTGGGGTTCCTAACACCTAGTGGCCCTGAGATACGGGGCCCAAAAGTCGGTTCGGAAAATGAAATTTTTTGCTGCAGAAAAGTACTTGACTCCAGTATAAGTCGAGGGGGGTACTTTCAGCACAAAAAAATGTGCTGAAAAATTCGACTTATACTCGAGTATATACGGTAATCCATCTCTGAGCAATCCTCTTTTATTGTTCAGTGAGATAAATCTTGACAAACTGAGAAAAACTTTGTCAAATCCTCCCCCTTGCTGTATTGACAGGTGATTTACATCTCGTGCATTAGCCTAAGACATGCATTATTTTTTAATTCCCACCCCCACTCCTTTCTTCTGCAGCTCTGCAAGGATTGGCTGTTCCACACCTCAGCATGATTTGGCATGCTGAAGTCATGTGGTTACTTTCCTGTCTTTTCACTGGATATTAGAGATCATAACAGAAGTTCAGTGTAAGAAATACACAGGAGAAAATGCATATTGACAAGGGGAGTGTAGAGGTGGGCGGGGAGTCTACTGACATCACGACTCCACCCACGAGCTCCAGACAACAGACCCACCCACAGAATCTGCAGTTTTTCGGGTCTAATAACAGACGGAGGGGAGACATTTGACAGGTAAAGATACATGCAGGAGGCATGTATATCCTTATAGATAGCCCCTATGGCAGTAGTTTAGAAAGGATGACATTGGATTTACATCCACTTTAAGTCTTTCATAATGTGCTAGTGTGCGCTGCACAAATACCGTGCAACATAAAAACTTGCAAAACCCATCAATTTATTTTCTAGAGCCTCTGCTTTAAAAAAATAAAAAAATAAATTTCACAAAAGTGAGTACACCCTTAACATTTTTGTAAATATTTTATTTTATCTTTTCATGTAACAACACTGAAGAAATGACACTTTGCTGAAGAAATGACGCTTTGCTACAATGTAAATTTAGTGAGTGTACAGCTTGTATAACAGTGTCACTTTGCTGTCCCCTCAAAATAACTCAACACACAGACATTAATGTCTAAACCGCTGTTAACAAAAGTGAGTACACCCCTAAGTGAAAATGTCCAAATTGGACTGAATTATCCATTTTCCCTCCCCGGTGTCATGTGACTCGTTAGTGTTACAAGGTCTCAGGTGTGAATCGGGAGCAGGTGTGTTAAATTTGGTGTTATCAATATCACATACTGGTCACTGGAAGTTCAACATGGCACCTCATGGCAAAGAGGATCTGAATAAAAGAATTGTTGCTCCACATAAAGATGGCCTAGGCTATAAGAAGATTGCCAAGACCCTGAAACTGAGCTGCAGCACAGTGGCCAAGACCATACAGCGGTTTAACAGAACAGGTTTGACCTTAATGTGCTTCTTCTTGAACCACTCCTTTGTTGCCTTGGCGGTGGTATGTTTTGGGTCATTGTCATGCTGGAAGACCTATCCACAAGTCATCTTCAGTGTTCTGGCTGAGGGAAGAAGGTTCTCATCCAAGATTTTACAATACATGGGCCCGTCCATTGGCCTCTCAATGCAGCAAAGTCGGCCTGTACCTTTAGCAGAGAAACAGCCCCAAAGCATAATGTTTTAAATGAGAGAGAGAATATCAACCAAAAATCCAGGAAAAAAGACATGATACAAATGTTATAAATTGAGTTGCAGTTCAGTGAGTAAAATAAGTATTTGATCCCCCTACCAACCAACAATAATTCTGGCTCCCACAGACTGGCTACAGTATGTGCTCATATGGTACACAGATTAGTCCTGTCAATTTAAGGAGTGGCTCAAGAAGAAGCACATTAATGTCATGGAGTGGCATAGCCAGTCTCCAGACCTTAGTCCTATAGAAATTTTATGGAGGGAGCTGAAGCTTTGAGTGACTGCCAAGAAACCTTATGGATTTAGACATCTGTAAAGAAGAGTGGAACAAAATCCCTCCTGAGATGTGTGCAAATCTGGTAACAACCTACAAGAAATGTCTTGCCTTGGTGCTTGCCAACAAGGGTTTCTCCACCAAGCCATGTTTTGCTAAGTTTTACTAAGCCATGTTTTGCTTGGGGATCAAATACAGTACTTATTTTACTCACTGAACTGCAACTCAGTTTATAACATTTGTATCATGTGTTTTTGTTTCTGGATTTTTGGTTGATATTCCATAAAAATAAGACCCTTCATTTCTTTGTAAGTGGGCAAACTTACAAAATCTGCAGGGGATCAAATAATAATTTTCGCCACTGTGCATGTTTCAGCTGTGGCTATGTACAAAAACAACAATTGTGCTACAAATGTCGCACCCCAGAGTGAGAGCAGTAATTCTAAGGCCATCTTTCCTGGTTAACTTTATAATGATGACCTGCACAGGCTTTTATGTCACTGTCTATGGCCAATTTTGGGTACTGTTTATTGCTGTTTTATTGGCAAGTGCAATTTTAAGGCTTGACGTGTTGGGTATCTATGTACTCAATGCAGGCTCATCTTTCTATATGACCTAGTTAAAACTTCATATAGGAAAATATAATGTCCCATTTTTATTATGTCAGAAAAGGTTCTCTTATGCAAGTGAAGAAATTGCTGCAGTCAACATTTAGTTTGTTTGCATGTTTCCCAAGAAAACAAAAAAATTATTGTTATCTATGGGAAAGTGTTTCTTATTTTTATTCTCCTCCTCTCCAGTTTTTATAAATCGGCTCACAAACTATCTTAGTTAATGTCTTATCATTTCAGGAGGAATGGAGCGGTTACACATATTAAAATCCAGAACACAGGTGATTACTATGACTTGTATGGTGGTGAAAAGTTTGCTACACTGGCTGAATTGGTTCAGTATTACATGGAACACCATGGACAGCTAAAGGAAAAGAATGGGGATGTTATTGAGTTAAAGTACCCATTAAACTGTGCGGATCCTACATCTGAGAGGTGAGCAGTCTCTTGATTTCTCAAAATAGAGATGGTCAATTTTCATAGTATTTTATTGCCTAGCATTTCACGGTTATGAGTACAGCAGGACAGACCCCTCTGTAGGTTAAAGAGGAGTTCCGCCCCCCCCCATGAAAAATTTAATAGTCAGCGGCTACAAATGCTGTAGCTGCTGACTTTTAATATTAGGACACTTGCCTGTCTAGGGTTCCCACGATGTCGGCACCCCAGCCGATTTTCGGATTGGCTCTCGGGTGCTGCCGCCGCCATTCGTGGTAAAGGAACCCAGCAGTGAAGACTTTCAGCTTTACAGCCATTCCCTACTGCATATGCGCGAAGCGCGCTGCACTTTCTTACTCGCCCGGTGGCGATGGAAGGAGGAGGGAGGCCGAACTTCCATGCGATGGCACCACGGCGGAGTCTCCCGGAAGTGGGAAAGGGTACCTGTCAAAAACAGGTACCCGTTGCCCTCTCCCCCCCTGAAAGGTGCCAAATGTGGCACCGGAGGGGGGAGAGGTTCCTCTTTTGGGTGAAACTCCACTTTAAAACCTCTGGGTTAAATTTTTTTTTTTTTTTTGGAGAGCATGTAAACTTTTATTTTACAAGGCCAAACAAATTGTCAATGCCCCTCAATTATGTTTTGTGTCTAAATACTCAGTACGCTGAGGAAACTGAGCATTAGAGTCCCAGCACTGCAATGCAGACATCAACAGTGCTTTGTTACAGTAAGGAGCCATTGCACTATTGCCCCCTTTTCATAAATGTAATTGTTTTTAAAGAGCCAGTCTACTCAAAATAAATATTTTAGTTAAAGGTAGAGGCTCATGAGCACAGCCCCTAGCTTCTTCAACAGCAAGATAATCCCAGTAAACATGCATACAGAGCCACACACTGATGACATGGCCCATTAATCTTCATTCAGGCAAGCTGGCTTCCTAGATAGTACCTGCCTATAGGTCATGTCTCCTGCTCCACTCCTGGCCTGGGCTCCCTAGGCTAGTCCCCCCCCCCCCCATCTCCTGTAACATGTGTGCAGTTACTCTGACCTGGGGCACTCTTTTTGGTCTGTGGGAGGTTCAGGGCTTTGTCTTCTTTTATGGGGGCTTGATTGGAAGGTGCAAGGTTCCCGTGTTTCTGCAGCAATGCCTGCCATGTGCTGGGTGGGTGGCCATTTTATTGTAGCTGCAGCAGCGAGTTTTGGTGGGACCCGCTAGCTGCGGTGTCCATTTTGCCTTAGATGGTATGGGTGGCCATTTTGAGGTGTACTGGTGTGGTGGCCATCTTGTTGAGGATCTGGCTTCCCTGTTCTCTAACCTGGGTTGGTGCACAGGTGGCCATTTGGTGGAGTTTAAGCCGGACTTTGTACATCCCGCAAGACGCCTGTGCAACCTACTATAGGTGCTGTTTCAAGCTGGCAGGGTCACACAGTACTACATGTTAGTTTACAGTACTTGTGAACCTGCAGATTGATGGCTTTTCCAGTAGGACCTATGTAGCGTAGGCTGCTCCTGTGCAGTGCCATGTGGCCTAGTTGGCTTAGATGACCAGAATGCTGCCTGGCATAGGTGGCAACTCCTAGACTCGGACTCTAAATGGATATAGCTAAAATGAGGAGAGCAAGCAGGGCTTTTTAACAGTTTTAAAGTACATTTATACTTTTAAGATGATTTAGCTTTCACATATGACATTCTATAATGTTGTGTATTGACCCCTTTTCATTATTAACTATTATTTTCTAACTAGAATTCTGTGTTTGCTTGGAGATTAGGTGGTTCCATGGTCACCTCTCTGGGAAGGAAGCAGAGAAGTTGTTAACCGAAAAAGGTAAACATGGAAGCTTCCTGGTTCGTGAAAGCCAGAGCCACCCTGGAGATTTTGTGTTGTCTGTTCGCACAGGGGATGACAAAGGCGAGAGCAATGATGGCAAGTCTAAAGTGACACATGTCATGATACGGTGCCAGGTAATTTGTCTTAATAACCACTTCACTTTTTCATTGTTCTTTTTTGTCCTTTATAAATTCTGAAATTCTGCTACATTCATTTAAAAAAAAAAAAAAAAAAAAAAAAGCTTTTCTTTCAGAAAATTTTGTGATGTGTACATTAACCACTTGCCTACTGGGCACTTTCATCTCTTTCTTAATCAGGCCAATTTTCAGCTTTCAGGGTTATTGCACTTTGACAATTGCGCGGTCATGCAACACTGCACCGTTTATGAAATTTTTTTAATCATTTTTTTTTTTCACACAAATAGAGCTTTCTTTTCTTTTGGTGTGGTATTTTAATCACCACTGGGTTTTTTTCATTTTTTTTGCTAAACAAACGAAAAAAGACAGTTTGAAAAAAAAAATTTTGCAAATAAGTAATTACTCTCCTTCACTGATGGGTGCTGATGAGGCTGCGCTGATGATGCTGCACTGATAATCAGGACACTGGTAATCAGGGCCCTGATTATCTGTGTACTTGTCCACTGTGACACTGACGGGTTAGTGGCTGTGCTTTCCTCGCACTGTGACAGTGTGTGTGAAGTAATTACTGCCGATAACCGGCAAGTCTGTTTGGACACAGCTGATCACATGGTAAAGGGCCGCTGTGATTGGCCCTTTACCCTGATTATTCTGCTGAGATAAGATGATAAGTTGCAGGAGCCCAAGTCCCTGCGCTACATCTTGGTTCTCCTCTGTCATCAGAAGCCGGCTGTCTCCAACAGTGTCAGGCGGCTGGCCTCCGACGAGGACTGCAGCTCTGCCCACTAGCTGCTGTGAGTCTCTCTACTCCTGCAGCCTCCTGGAACATGTGAGGTGGAATACCAGGAGGCTGCTGCAGCAGGGACATGTTATTCTCACTTAGGCTAGAATTGTGGTGGGCAGGGCCAGACCTAAAATTTAGGGGGGGAGGGAGGGAGACAAAAAAAGTACAGCTTTAAATTGCAGAAGATAGTGACAGTGCAAAGAGCTTTGGTTGACCTGAGGGGTGAAGGTCCGCTTCAACTTCAGTAAATACAATTGGCCTTGTTCAAGTAATAATTCTTATTTTTTAGGACAAAAATTAAGAAGTCAAAATCAATTAAAAAAATTGCGCCAAAATGATATATATCTTTAATTTAGGTTTACGTGAATGTTTAATATTTGAAATTTCATGATATTTACCTATATAACCCCTACTGTAAAACAATGAGCTTACTTTATAGATCCTTGTAAACTTACTTTATGTATCTTTATAACATTGTATACTCAATAAACTTCTTTTGACAAGGAAAAAAATTGCGCCAGGAGAAGACAATTTGAGATTGGTTGGATTGGGTTGCTGCACTTAGTGTATTTCGATCCAAAAATATAAATGTAATATATTGCAGATTACTAGTCCTTAGATGTGGTAGCTGCATTTGTTTTTGCTTTTTAAAGCTTTTTTAATTACCCTTCACCTAATGATCCTTCTAGTTATACACTTCCTGTCCTATGGTACAATGGGGGACACTTTACCCCAATTTGTTTTTTGCAATGTGAAAGATGATGTTACACAGAGTAAATGGATACCTAACGCTTTAAAATTGTGCACACTCGTGGAATGGTACCTAAAAGTCTCCATACGCTACGCCAGTGTTTCTCAACTTGGCGCCCCAACAGGTCATATTTTCAGGATTTCCCCCAGATGAAACGGCTGTGGTAATTAATTATTAAGGCCATAAAACTACTTAAATCACCTGTGCAAAATAATGGAAAGCGTGCAAACATGACCTGTTGGGGCGACTTGAGGACTGGCATTGAGAAACCTTGCGCTATGCTTTAAAAAAAGTTTACAGGCTACAAGTTGAGTTAGAGGAGTTCTTGTGCTAGAATTATTGCTCTCACTCTTAACGCTGACGGCAATATCTCACATGTGTGGTTCGAACGCTCTTTACATATGCGTGCGCAACCTACGTATGCGCTCACTTCTGCGTACGAGGGAACCAGGGGCGTTTTTTCCTTTTTATTATTTTTTTTTTTAAACATCCCTTGTAATAGGAATAAGGCATGACAGGTCCTCTTTATGGAGACATCTGGGGTAAATAAGACCCCAGATATCTCTTCTACTCCGGAAAACATAGGATCAAAAACAAAAAAAACTTTGATCTCTGCTTTCCAGAAAAAAAAAAAAACTGGCACTGTTTATATGTCACTGCTTCTGGCCTCCCAGGGCCTCCACTATCCGTTCCCCAGCCAGCTTTATGATAATCCGCTGCTGGATCAGTAATCCGGCTTCCCGATCACACAGGAGAGCCCGGAAAGGCACTGGAGGTCCAAAGGAGTAGGGGACATCCCCTCCCTTTGCCTGTAAAAGCAATCCAGCAGCTGAATAGCCACTGCGATGGGTTTTACATTACAGGGAATCACCAGCTCAAAACAAAGATATCTGAATGAGGCCTGTAGCTGCAGGTGTTTCGTCAGATATGGCGACCCTTCAGAATTGGTAACGGAAGCGATTATGATTTGAATACATTTGCTGATTTGATGAAAATACAAAGTTCATTAGAATATGCTAATGAGATGTGCTAAAATATATATATATATATATATATATATATGTATGTATGTATGTATGTATGTATGTGTGTGTGTGTATATGTACACTCAATACTTTCCTCCTTCTGCCCAGCTACCACCGATGAAGTTGATAAACTCCTCTCCATGACCCTACTGCGACCACCTTCTCACTCTATTATAAGCTTCCTAACCCACATCTTCTACCTCTCCCTCTCCTCCGACACCTTTCCTTCCCTGCTCAAACATGCACTGGTTACCCCCATCTCCCTGCTCCCATTTGCCTGCAAGCTCATCGAACGTCTTGTCCATGACTGAATGAGTCGCTACCTCACAGACAACCTTCTCGACCCCCTACAGTCCGGCTTCTGTCCACAACATTCTACTAAAACTGCCCTACTAAAACTCGCCAATGACCTACGAACTGCTAAAACCAATGGCCATTACTCCGTACTCATTCTCTTAGACCTCTCTGCTGCCTCCGACACAGTTGACCACCTGCTCCTCAGAAAACTACACTCCCTTGGCCTCTATGATTCTGCTTTATCCTGGTTCTCCTCCTACCTTTCAGTGTCACTTACAACTCCATCTCCTGTACTCCTCTTCCTCTCTCTGTTGGGGTACCCCAAGGCTCTGTCCTTAGGCCCCTCCTATTCTTGCTCTATACCTCTTCCCTGGGTTTAGTTGATAACCTCCCATGGCTTCCAATACCACTTCTATGCCGATAACACACCCCCTCGATCTCCTCAGGGATCTCAAACTTTTTGAATGACATCTCGGTATGGATGTCACACCACTTTCTCAAACTCAATCTTTCTAAAACTGAGCTTATAATATTTCCTCCTTCCCGCTCCCCCCCCCCCCCCCATGACTTTACCATTAAGATCAACAGCACAACCATTGGTCCCTCCACACATGCCAGGGTGCTAGGTGTAATCCTTAACTCTGACCTCTCCTTCAGCCCCCACATCCAATCACTGGCTAAAGCCTGCCGCCTTAACCTCCGCAACATCTCCAGAATTCGATCCTTCCTGACTAATGACACCACAAAGCAACTTATTCACTCCTTGATTATTTCCCGCCTTGACTACTGCAACTCTCTCCTTAATGGCCTACCCCTACGCAGGCTATCCCCCCTTCAGGCTATTATGAATGCTGCTGCTAGACTAATACACCTCACTATTCGATCTGTGACTGCTGCCCCTCTCTGCCAATCCCTTCACTGGCTTCCCCTACCCCACCTTTTAAAATTCATAATGCTAACCACAACATACAAGGCCATCCACAACATCGCCCCCAGCTACATCACCAACCTCATCTGCAGATATCGCCCAAATCGTCCTCTCCACTCCCCCCAGAACCTCCTGCTCTCTAGCTCCCTTGTTACCTCCTCTCATGCTCGCCTTCGGGACTTCTCCGGGGCCTCTCCCATCCTCTGGAATTCCCTGCCCCGGTATATCCGATCACCCCCTAACCTGTCCACCTTTAGGAGATCCCTGAAAACTCACTTATTCAGGGAAGCCTATCCCACACCCACCTAACAACCCCATCAAATCATCCCCTGCATCGATTACCTTTTTGAACCACCACCTCCTCCCTTTAGACTGTAAGCTCTGCGAGCAGGGCCCTCCTGTCCCTTGTGTATTAAACGGTACTGTAATTGTGCTGTCCCCCCTCTACATTGTAAAGCGCTGCGTAAACTGTTGGCGCTATATAAATGAATAATAATAAAGAAAGAGAGAGAGAGATTTATCGTACATCACGAGACACAGAGCCATAGTAGTTACTATGTGGGTTATAGGCCACCTTTTAGCTGATTGACACTGGCACACACTAAGACAGGAAGTCCACTCCCTATATAACCCCTCCCAGTACTGGGAGTACCTCAGTTTTTTCGCCAGTGTCTTAGGTGTTGGTCACGAGTAAAGATGTGCTATGCTGAGCTCCACTGGAATATTCCTTTGCTGGGGCAAGCTATGCAACCGGATCCATTCAAGGTGTCTTTTCAGGCCGAATTTAATGGTACCCGGGCTTCGCGGCGGAAGAAACGAGGTTTAGCCCGTAACGCTTCTCTTTTTAGTGAGCTGGACCCCAGGATCCAGTACTTTTTGTTTTTTTCAGCCATAAAGTTTCCTGGCAGGGTGCTTTACGGGTCCGAGGAAGTGGAACCCCCGATAAAAAGGGGCCCCGGTCACTGAAGGTTTTTTTTAACGGAGCTCACTGTGAGGTTTGAAGATTGGGTCTGTTGGTTTTACCACAGAATCCCTGCGGCGGGATAAGGTAGGTGGAGATTCCTAAGGAATTTAAAATTTTCTTATGGATTGTCTCCTTTAAAAGTAAATGTTGTCATGCCTAAAGTCACCACTGGGGGCTGTATAGAGCACATACCTTGTTCATGCTTTCCTTAGATCGCTCTGTGTCAGCAGAAGCTGCAGACTTCCCTCAGGCTAGCAGTCCCAGGCCTCCGGTAAGATGTTGGGGGCAGGGGGGGGGATTTTCTTCGAATAACACCCCCCACCTGGGCAGAAGCTCTCCCCTCTCCCTGGATAGGTAGGGGGAAGCCGGAACGATTGGCGGATGCCGCTTCGTTCTCCACTGCCTCTGCACGGCGGTTTGTCACCAGCTCTCCTCCTCGCCGCCCCCCCATTTGTTACTCTCTCTCTCCCCTTTATTTTTTTTCTCCCATATTCCTATGTCCTTTCTGACCTTATCCAGAAATAATGTGTCCCATTGCTTACTAATTCATTTTGTATTGTAGTAGTGCATTTTTAAGCATTTTTAATCAATTAATAAAAAAACACATTTTTTTTTCACTATTTAACTGTTTTTCCTTTATTTTTTATTTTTAGTACTATTTCACATTTATTGTTCACATATTGTATTAAACAGTTGATCTTTAATTCATCCCTCTTTTTATCTTAATTTTTTTGTAAAAATGTGGTTCCGCTGGCTGTTATGGTTCCACAGCTGCGGACCTCCTGCCCATATGTTTTAAGCCAGATCCTCCCGTCCATGTATTTAAGTTGCTCTGCTCCTGAGAGCAAACAGGCCAGTAGAAGGAGCTGTGAGCCCCGAGCGCGTAGCCTGTACATTTCTCATTTATTGTCTGGATGCCCCCCGTGCACTGGTGACATCACTTCCACGTTCCAGAGTGGTTAGCGTGGAGCTTTCCATACAGTGGATACCGCAGAACAGCCTGTGGCCAGGGTTATACATCTCTAAGTCCAAAGGAACGCCACTGGAGCCTGCAGTGTACAGCACCAGCACACCCCAGGACATCTCTACCCCTGATGGGCATCCCCACCCTGTGAACCAGTAAGTTAGGAAAAGGAGTAAACTTATTTCATTTAAGCAAGCTCCTTCTCCAGTGCCAGGGGCATCGGCCTCCAGGCAGTCACGACGGCCTCCGCCGTCACGTTCAAGAGGTAAACCTCAGGGTCAACCCCAGGGACAAAAGAAGTCCTGGGGGAGGAAACCTACAAAACAAAATACTAAAGCCTCCTTATGAAGGGGCGCCCCTGCTCACTCGAGTGGGGGGAAGACTTCTGCAGTTCTCAAGGGTCTGGCAGGAAGAGTGTCGAGACAAATGGGTGACTTCCTCAATAGCTCTAGGATACAAGCTAGAGTTCAGAGAGTCCCCTTCTCCTCGTTTTCTCAGATCAAACGTTCCCAAGAATCCAGAGAAAAAGAAGTTTCTCTTTCAAGCATTGGACCTTCTTTTGTCTCAAAAAGTGATCTCGGTGGTCCCCATGCAAGAGCAGGGATTGGGGTTTTATTCAAACCTTTTCACGTTGCCAAAACCAAATGGAGTTGTCAGACCCATTCTAGATCTTAAAGATCTAAACCGGTTCCTGAATATCCTCTCTTTTCGCATGGAATCAATCCGATCAGTAGTCTCCATCCTACAAGGAGGAGAACTTCTGGCGTCAATCGACATCAAGGATGAATACCTCCATGTGCCTATTTTCCCCACTCACCAGAAATATCTACATTTCGAGGTAGAAAATCTTAATTTTCAGTTTGTAGCTCTGCCTTTAGCTACAGCACCTTAAGTGTTTACTTAGGTCCTGGCCCCTCCTCTAACCAGATTAAGGGCCCGAGGTATAACGATTATAGTTTACCTAGATGATCTGCTCTTGATAGACCAGTCGGTAGCCCGCTTAGACCAAAGTATGGTTACCACAGTCAACTACCTGGAATACCTAGGTTGGATTTTCAACCTAGAGAAATATTCCTTAAAACCGTCAAGGAGATTAGAATACTTGGGTCTGATCATACATACAGCCCAGAAAAGGGTATTCTTGCCCCAGGCAAAGATCAGTGCCATAAAGGAACTGATTCAGGTGGTCAAAGCAAAAAAGAATCCTTCTATTCGGCTTTGCATGAGGTTGTTGGGAAAGATGGTGGCTTCATTCGAGGCCATTCCTTATGCTTAGTTTCATTTGAGGCTGCTGCAAAACAGTATTCTAGTAGCTTGGAACAAAAAGGTCCAAGCTCTAGGTTTCCCAATGTGTTTGTCTCCAAAGGTATGCCAGAGCCTCAGTTGGTGGTTGATAACCAAGAATCTGCAAAAGGGAAGATCCTTCCTTCCAGTTACCTGGAAGGTGGTAACAACAGATGCGAGCCTTTCAGGTTGGGGAGCAGTCCTGGAAGAGGTGACTGTCCAAGGGAAATGGTCCAAATCAGAAAGGGCCTTGCCCATCAACATTCTAGAGATTCGGGCAGCGCGCCTGGCCCTGAGGGCCTGAACGTTCAAGTTACGGAATTGTCCTGTCAGGATCCAATCAGACAATGCCACAGCCTTGGCCTATATCAATCACCAAGGGGGCACAAGAAGTCGTGCGGCCTAGAGAGAAGTGAATCATATCCTAACTTGGGCAGAAAACAATGTACCATGCCTATCGGCAGTCTTCATTTCAGGAATAGAAAATTGGCAGGCGGACTATTTGGGTTGCCAGCAGTTGTTCCCAGGAGAATGGTCCCTTCACCCCGAGATCTTCCTGGCAATATGCCGAAGATGGGGGATTCCAGATGTAGATCTGTTTGTGTCCAGCTTCAACAAGAAGATCGACAACTTTGTGTCAAGAACAAGGGATCCACTGGCATGCGGAACAGATGCCTTGGTGATTCCATGGAATCGGTTCTCACGATTTATGCATTCCCTCCTATTCTGCTGCTTCCACGACTTCTTCGCAGGATCAAGCAGCTGATTCTTGTGGCCCAGAAGATCTTGGTATGAAGAGATCATAAGGATGGCGGTAGGGGACCCATGGACCTTACCACCACATCCAGACCTACTCTCGCAAGGTCTGGTATTCCATCCTACCTTACAAACGCTAAATTTAATGGTTTGGCTATTGAGACCCACATTCTGAAGAAGCGTGGGCTGTCATGTTCAGTGGTATCTACCTTGATTAATGCAAGGAAGCTGGCCTCTAGAATCATATATTAGAGTCTGGAAGGCATGTGTTTCCTGATGTGAATCCAGGGGTTGGCACCCCAGGAAGTATGTCATCGATAGAATCCTTGACTTTCTGCAAATGGGGTTAGCGATGAAGCTGGCCTTGAGTACTATCAAAGGCCAGGTCTCGGCCTTATCAGTATTATTTCAACGACCACTTGCTTCACATTCTTTGGTCCGTAACCTTTATACAGGGGGTAACGCGGCTTAATCCACCGGTTAGGTCACCCCTGAACCCTTGGGACCTGAATTTAGTTCTGTCGGCATTACATAAACAACCTTTTGAGCCGATACGACATATTCCCTTGGTCCTTTTGACAAGGAAACTAATTTTTCTGGTTGCCATATCTTCTGCAAGAAGGGTGTCAGAGTTGGCTGCTCTTTCTTGTAAAGAGCCATATTTAATTATTTACAAGGATAGGGTAGTATTGCATTCTCCTCCTAACTTTCCACCCAAGGTAGTGTCAGGTTTTCATCTAAACCGGGATATTGTTCTACCTTCATTTTTTCCAGAACTCTGTTCTACGGAAGAAAAGTCACTACATTCTCTTGATGTGGTGAGAGCAGTTAAAGTCTACTTGAAGGCGACTGCTCAGATTCGAAAAACTGATGTTTTGTTTGTGTTGCCTGAAGGTCCTAAGAAATGACAGGTAGCATCAAAATCTATTATTTCTAAGTGGATTTGGCAAGTAATTGTTCAAGCTTATGGTTTGAAGAGGAAGATTCCACCCTCTCAAAATAAAGCGCACTCCACCAGGGCTGTTTAGTGCTTCATGGGCAGTGCATCGCCAAGCCTCCATGGCTCAAATCTGCAAGGCCACAACTTGGTCTTCAGTCCATACATTTTACCAGATTCTATCAGGTTGATTTAAAAAGGCATGAGGATATTGCCTTTGGGCGCAGTGTGCTGCAGGCAGCAGTATAGGTCCTCTGGTCTCATGGTGCCCTACTTTTGTTGTGTCTCCCACCCTCAGTTAACATTGCTCTGGGACTTCCCACATAGTAACTACTATGGCTCTGTGTCCCGTGATGTACGATAAAGAAATTAGGGTTTTTATAACAGCTTACCTGTAAAATACTTTTCTTTGAGTAAATCACGGGACACAGATGTCCCCCCCCCCCTCTTCTAATACACGTTTATTGCTTTGCTACAAAAACCGAGGTACTCCCAGTAGTGGGAGGGGTTATATAGGGAGTGGACTTCCTGTTTTAGGGTGTGCCAGTGTCCATCGTCTAAGGGTAGCCTATAACCCACATAGTAACTACTGTGGCTCTGTGTCCCGTCATATGTTATAATATAATTATAATAATAATTTATAAATAATAATAATATCCTGTGTTATAAATTATTATATAATAATAATAAATAAATATATATAATAACAATTTGGCGAAGATTAAGGACATGTCCCCCAATTTTTTTTTTAATTTTTTTTTTAAAGATGAGAGCACGGGCCATAAAAATGTGACTGCTCAGTATCTGTTAAAATCATAAATCATCCCCTAATAGTCAGCCCTAGAATTCCTCAGATGAAAAAGTATGTGATAAATATGTTGTATTTAAATATAACAGAATATAGGTAAGTAGAACATTTTAGATGGTGTTTGCTTTCAGAGAAAATTGATAATAAAAAAGAGATTATCAGTATATACAGTATTGCACAAGCTGGCCATAGATGGATCTTTTGTTTTTATTTTTTGATCAGCCGGCGGGGCTGGTCAAACAAACTGAGCAGACTCCCCCAACCACAAAAGCCAGGTGGATGGAGGAATCTCTGTGCTATTGTATTGTGACAGCGGGACACTTCCACTGTCAGAATACATTGATCAGTGCTACAGATAGTTGCCTGCAGGAGCTGATCAAATGACAGTTTTCCAACATTCCCATTCAAGAGAAGCCAGTTGTTAGATTGATTTCTTTTGAGCAGGAATGGCTATTGATGGATCAAAATTCAGCCAGTCCTTGCTGAATTAGGGCTAAAGAAGTCTCAGCACTTTTCACAGCTATTAGAATGCAACTTGGTATTTTGTACTATAGGCCAGAAATGTGTCTTTATGGCCTTTTCACTTGATAATGGAATTCTGCCTTTCAAAAGAAAAGCGGGTATGACTGATCTATGTGAACCCCTAATCCATTATATGATTTGTCTTCTTGTTTAGGATCTGAAATACGATGTTGGAGGAGGAGAGAAGTTTGACTCTCTAACGGATCTTGTGGAGCATTATAAGAAAAATCCCATGGTGGAAACACTTGGCACAGTACTGCAACTCAAACAGGTAGAGGGTCATCTATAATCCTGTCCAATCACATGAAACTTATCTGCAGCAAAGGGTTTGCTTTTATAACCCTTTTTTTTGTTGTTTTCTTCCCAGCCTCTGAATACAACCCGTATTAATGCAGCAGAAATTGAAAGTCGGGTAAAGGAACTGAGTAAACCTGCAGAAACAGCTGACAAATTTAAGCAGGGCTTTTGGGAAGAGTTTGAGGTATGTCAATTTAAGCTAACTATAGACCTCAGAAGGTGGCAGATGTGATCAAGTTGCTTAGAGGACATTTTCTATGAAAGATCTTTTCATACCTATCTCAGATCATCCAAGTATGAATGTTTATAGTAGTGGGAGGAAGACTGCCAGATGACTCCAGAGCCAATTTGTTTTGATAGTGTACAATGGCAAAAAAGGGTCAGGAAACCCCAATCCATGCGATAGGATGGGCCTGTTGGTAGAAAAATTAGAGGCTCTCCCTAGCTTCTGCTAGACGCATGGGTGCGTAACCTGTTACCCTTCCTACTGTTGCGGAACTACAAGTCCCATGAGCCATTGCAAGGCTGACTCCCAAAGGCAGAAGCATGATGGAACTTGTAGTTACACAAAAGCTGGAGGGCCACAGGTTGCGCACCCATGTGGCTAGAGAAACCTGCTAGAAGAAAGTGATGGTTGCAAGCAGTTTGCTAGACCTTGTAATTCAGTCTTCTAAAACAACCATACTATTATAAACTAAAGTTATTGGCTATAAAACTAACACATTCTTTTAGGGTTATTCAGGGAGGCTGCACTAAAATGTGTAGATAAGACATGTATAGTAAAACTGCTGCTGTCATTTTAAGTATTCTAATTTATAAAGAGATGGTTTTACAGATCTTTTTTATAATGCCTTGAACACCAGCTATTATTTACAGTAGGGAACATCTGTCTTCAGTTTTGTTAAATACAGACTATCTAAGCTGTGGGCAGTAAAATACTGTGTAGTGCAATGAAAGCAATTGTTTTAACTTTGGAGCTAGCATTTTGTGCTCTGTAATTACCATAAAAGAGAATGTGAAGGGACCATGTTTGCAAACATTTTTTAAGGTTATGTAAGACTTGGCTTGTGAGCTCTTTGACTTCTGTTTATTACAAGCCGTTTTCTTGCTTTGTGGCATTGCAGTATTCTGTCTCTGCACTGCTGGTATGCTGGTGTCTAACACTGCAGTGTCTAAGACAGAGTATACTGCTGCATAATAAGATCTATGGGATGTAAAAGGACCAGACCTTTGTGGAAATGGCAGTATTTTCTACCCAGTCAAAAACTGCAAGCATATGACCTGTTCTCTGCGGTTACATAATCAGAGACTTTACATTTTTTTTTCTGTGTTTATATACATAAACTATACAGAACATAAATGTAAAACATCTGATGATCCTTGTTCCTGAAAAGCAGTTAGTTATTGCTTTCCTGTAATGTGTGTTGTAAGACTTTTGTATACCAGGGGATTTTTTTTTTTTTTTTTTTGGTGGAGGACCTCTAGCTTACTATGTTTTTAGGAGATCTACAGTTAATATTGCCTTGAACTGTGCCACTAATGTCTTTGATCTCACATATGCACATACAGTGCATCCGGAAAGTATTCACAGCACTTCACTTTTTGTTGACAGCCTTATTCCAAAATGGATTAAATTCATTATTTTCCTCAAAATTCTACCAACACTACCCCTGAAATGACAACGTGAAAGAAGTTTGTTTGAAATTTTTGCAAATTTATTAAAAATGAAAAAAAATCACATGTACATAAAGTATTCACAGCCTTTGCTCAATACTTTGTTGAAGCACCTTTTGGCACCAAATACAGCTTGTGAAACAAAGGGGGGTTGGGGAGCGCTGGATGATAAACAAAAAAAAATGTATATATAAAAGTGGGTACATATATATCAAAAGAAATAAAATCCAAATATAAAAATATAAATCAACCTGCCCATGTATAAAAACTTAAGTGAACAAAATTCATAAACCTGAATATCAGTGAACAATAATAATTGTGCAATCGTGACATGTGACGTCATAAAGTTATAAAATAATTATATCAGATATGAATAAGCATCAATAACAAAGTCCATCCAAAAATTGGTGTAAAATCCTGATGTAAATCTTCATAACAAAAACGTGAGCAGCAAAATCCCTTCACCATCACTGATCAAAATACACCAATGTGCTCATGGAAATGGATGTCCGCTTACCAGATGAAGTTGACCAATTTAATTAAAAAAAGGTCAAATAGGCTTTAGCAAGATAATGCTTGCTGCAAGTGAAATATACCAGACTCTTGTCCTCACATCACAGGGTCTCACGCATGGGATATAAAATAGATGGAGAGGAACCAAATATAGTGTAATACCGGGAAAAAATTATTCCTTACCAAATAATACTAACTACTCTTACCCAACTCCTTATACGGTGCCTACACAAAATAGGTTTGCGCCTTTGTCAGATAGACCATCTGATTATGAGTATCAATATCATAATCAAGAATATAACCATTACCCATCTAGACCCCCTAGAGGTAATTATAGAGGTAATTACCGAGGCCGACCTTATTACAACCATCACAATTATCATCAACCAGGGGGGGAATGGAAGGAGTGGAAAGGACCCTACAGAATTGCACCCACTACACCCCAACATTTCAAAGAGCCTACAGAAAAAGAGGTAGTAGAGGGAGAAGGAGAAAGAAAAAGAAAACGGGACAATTAAATGCAGGGATTTTTAACCTATCTGGAGTAGATTTGTCAGAGGAGGAATTATTAGTATTATCACAAGGTTTAAAATTTGCTCCTAGCAAAAATATCAACAAGTTTGATGTATTTGTTGATATAGAGAAATTTATTAGGAAATTAAATATCAAAAAGCATTTTTCTTCTCAAACAAATGTTCCTTCCCTCTCTGAAGGGATTGAGACCACTTTTTTGCATAGTGGACTTAAGAATAATTCAGTCTTTAATCCTAAGAAAAACACTCATCACCACATTGAAGTATTTAAAAGCATGGTTCAGGAGGAAGTAAGATCACTAAAAATCCCTAAATCTAGTACTAATCAGTCTATCCGTGAAGGTATTAAAAAATTAGAAGATAACAAACAAATAGTAGTCCGACCAGCGGATAAAGGGGGAGGAGTAGTAGTTCTTAGCAAAGAGAGCTATAATTTAGAGATTCAAAGACTGCTACAAGATACTACTACTTATAAACCGCTATTGTCAGATCCCACACCACAATTCACAACACAACTCTCTTGTTGGGTAAACAAGGGTTTACAGTTACATATTCTCAACAAAAAGGAGGCCCATTATCTTATTCCTAAAGCCCCACGTATTCCAGTTCTATATATATTGCCCAAGATACACAAATGTAAAGAAAAACCCCCCGGCCGACCCATAGTGAGCGGGATAGGGTCTCTATATTCCCGTGTAGGAGAGTACTTGGACATTTATCTTCAGCCTTTAGTCATCTCTGGGCGATCATACTTGAAAGACAGTCGAGCCCTTATTCAATCTCTACAGAACATCATGATATCCCCAAATACTTTATTAGTAACTATTGATATAGAATCACTCTATACTAACATCAAACAACAAGATGCCCTGTCAGCAGTTAAATTAGCACTCATTGATCAATCAAAACTTAAACTACTGCAAATCGAATTTCTAGTCGAAGGACTAAAATTAGCTATGGGGAATAATTATTTCTGGGCACACCACCAGTTTTACAATCAGATCAAAGGAGTTGCCATGGGGGCTAGGTATGCCCCCAGTGTAGCAAATATAGTGCTCAACAAATGGGAACATGAAACCATTTATCATCAACCCAATAAATCATTAAGGTACTATAAAAGGTACATTGATGACGTCATTCTTTTGTGGGAGGGCACCATATCGGACTTCCAGGAATTTCTGGTGAGTCTGAATGTTAACACCTATGGACTGAAGTTTACTGCCGAGTTTAGTTGGGATACTATTAATTATTTAGATCTTACTTTAACCAAACAAGGGAATAGGCTGGTTTCCAAAACATTTTTCAAGGCTACTGACCGTAATGGATTTGTGCCAGTTGATAGCTGTCACCATCCACAATGGCTAGGAGCCGTCCCTAAGGGTCAATATATGCGCATTAGGAGAAATTGTGATGATATTACTGATTACCATGCACAATCCGAGATCCTTACCCAAAGGTTTCAGGAGAAGGGTTATCCCCTTAAACATCTTTTAAAAACCAAAAATCAAGTTCTGGCCATGGATAGAGATTCCCTTCTAGTCCCTAAAGAAAAAGCCCCCTTTTTGGGGGACATTCCATTCATATCAGGTTTCCATCGCCAATATAGGGGTGTGGAAAAAATATTTCACAAATACTGGCCCATACTTCGTAAAGATAGAGATTTACAGGATCTACTCCCCCCTAAACCAAAGTTTATTTATAGACGTGCACCAGGACTTAGGAATATGATAGCCCCAAATGTGCCCGACCCCCCAAGAAAACTGTCCACTTTTTTGGATGGATCGGGCTTTCATTATTGTACTAGATGCAAGGCCTGCCGTACTACAAATAGAGTAGGGAAAAAGATTTCCAAATTTCACTCCAAGGTTACCCGACAAGAATTCTCCATAAAACCTCTGATTACATGCAACTCCAGCTATGTCACTTATGTGTTGGAGTGCCCCTGTTCAATCCAATATGTAGGTCGTACCACCCGTAAATTGAGAGTCCGTATTAACGAACATATAGCTAATATTTCTAAAGGTTATCTAAACCATAGTGTATCACGGCACTTCCGTATGGTCCACAATAGAGACCCTCGTTTACTTACCTTTTATGGTATAGATAAGATCACCCCCAACTGGAGAGGCACTGATCTTAAAAAGGCTGTTTCTCAGAATGAGACCCAGTGGCTGTACCGTTTACAAACGATGCAGCCACAGGGCCTGAATATCGAACTGGATTTAAATTGTTTTTTGACTAATGATTAGGTTTATGCTGGTTTTCTATTTGGACATAATTAATTTTTTAACTGATTTTTTAACTGAGGTTTATCAATTAATTTTTTCTTTCTAATAATTCAAAATTATTTATATTCCCAACATTAATCCATCATATAATCAATTTTTAATTCTTTATTTTATATTTTTTTATTTTTTTATTTTTTATATATTTCTTTAATATATTTTCTATTTAACAATTAATTTTCTATTTATCATTTTTTATTGTATAATCAATTTTTTGATATACAGTATTTTTTTACCAACTGTTGGGTTCTAGTCTCTTTTTATAGCCGGCTGCATTTTCTCTAGTCATTATGACTGGTGAATATTTAAAATAGTTTTTATTATCTAATTTTATTTTTTGAATTGTCTTATTTTTCACAAATTAGGCATTGGCGGATCACTCTTCATCCTAGTTTCATTATTGGAACTTGGCTTTTCATCATTAATAATATATATAGATATTCATATTGTTAATTAATTTTGTTGCAGCGAATCCACCTTTGTTGTTTAAATTGCTATTTGAGATGGTTGTACGGTGTCCTATGAACGGCGCTGAGGCTGTGAAGCATTCAACCCCTCCTCTTTATGCAAATTGGATACTCTATTTAAACTGTCTCCATAGTGACCAAGTACGCTTCCTGAAGACGTGTGAAACGAAACGTACGTCGAGGCGGTACTTGGTCACGCAATTACATCACTTCCGGCCTCCGTGGTTCGTCTGTCCGTCGAGGGTGGAACGCACGCCGCTGCCGTGATTATTTGGGAAATCTCTCCCACAGATCGGATTTTTCGTTCCTAGACACGCTTTCCAGCCTCAGTGCCGGGCGATGGCACTTTCTATGTGAGTAGCCATTTGGCTATGTTCTGTTTTTCTTTTATTCTCAATAAACGGTATTACACTATATTTGGTTCCTCTCCATCTATTTTATATCCCATGCGTGAGACCCTGTGATGTGAGGACAAGAGTCTGGTATATTTCACTTGCAGCAAGCATTATCTTGCTAAAGCCTATTTGACCTTTTTTTAATTAAATTGGTCAACTTCATCTGGTAAGCGGACATCCATTTCCATGAGCACATTGGTGTATTTTGATCAGTGATGGTGAAGGGATTTTGCTGCTCACGTTTTTGTTATGAAGATTTACATCAGGATTTTACACCAATTTTTGGATGGACTTTGTTATTGATGCTTATTCATATCTGATATAATTATTTTATAACTTTATGACGTCACATGTCACGATTGCACAATTATTATTGTTCACTGATATTCAGGTTTATGAATTTTGTTCACTTAAGTTTTTATACATGGGCAGGTTGATTTATATTTTTATATTTGGATTTTATTTCTTTTGATATATATGTACCCACTTTTATATATACATTTTTTTTTTGTTTATCATCCAGCGCTCCCCAACCCCCCTTTGTTTCACATTTATGCATTTATGGAATTTTTTCCATTTTTTGCTTAGGGTGTAGCTGCTTCACTTAGGTTTTCTTACTTCATTTGGCGCGGAATTATTTATTATTTTCACCAAATACAGCTTCAATTATTTTTGAGTATGACACTACAAGCTTGGCACACCTATTTTTGGGCAGTTTCTCCCATTGTTTTTTGCAGAACCTTTCAAGCTCTATCTGGTTGGATGGGGAGCATCCATGCACAGCCATTTTCAGATCTCCCCAGAGATGTTCTGGGCTCGGGCTGTGCAGGACATTCAGAGAGTTGTCCTGTAGCCACTCCTTTTGTTATCTTTGCTGTGTGCTTAGAGTTGTTATCCTGTTGGAAGATGAACCTTCCCCCCAGTCTGAGGTCCAGATCGCTCTGGAGTAGGTTTTCATCAAAGATGTCTCTGTACATTGCTGCATTCATATTTCTCTCAATCCTGACTAGTTTCCTAGTTCCTGCCGCTGAAAAACATGGTGTTGGGATGGGATGGTATTGGCCAGGTAAAGAGCAGTGACTGTTTTCCTCCAGACATGATGCTTACCATTCAGGCCAAAGAGTTCAATCTTTGTTTCCTCAGACAGAGAATTCAGGTGCCTTTTTGGCAAACTCCAGGTGGGCTGTTATGTGCATTTTTACTGAGGAGGGGCTTCTGTCTGGCCACTCTACCATACAGGCCTGATTGGTGGAGTGCTGCAGAGATGGTTGTTCTTCTGGAAGGCTCTTCTCTCTCCACATGGAAACACTGGAGCTCCGTCAGAGTGGCCATCAGGTTCTTGGTCACCTCCCTGACTAAGGCCCTTTTCCCCGGATCGCTCAGTTTGTCCGGGCGGCTTGCTCTAGGAAGAGTGCTGGTGGTTCCATTTACAGATGATGGATGCCACTGTGCTCATTGGGACCTTCAATGCTGCAGAAATGTTTCTGTACCCTTCCCCAGATCTCTGCCTCTATACAATCCTGTCTCAGAAATTTACAGACAATTCCTTGGACTTCATGGCCAGATTTGTGCTCTGACGTGCACTGTTAACTGTGGGACCTTATATAGACAGCTGTGTGCCTTTCCAAATCATGTCCAATCAATTGCATTTACCACAGGTGGACTCCAATCAATTTGTAGAAACATCCCAGGCTGGGTTCACACTAGTGCGACAAACGCTCCGACATTGGGAGCTCATGTCGCATGACGTGTGAAGATCAATGTTTCCCTATGGGAGCCACCCTAACTGGTCCGACACAAGTCGGTCCGACTTTGAAAATACTCCCTGTACTACCTTGGTCCGACTTTGATCCTACTTTAGCCCATTGACTATCATTAAAGTCGGATCGCCGTCTCGCATGATCCGACTTTGGCATGCGACTTGTGCTCAGATGATCTTGAGGGGGAACTCCACGCCAAATTTTAAATAAAAAAACGGCATGGGTTCTCCCTCCAAGACCATACCAGGCCCTTCGTTCTGGTATGGATTTTAAGGGGAACCCCCTACGCCGAAAAAACGGTGTGGGGGCCCCCCAAAATCCATACCAGACCCTTATCCGAGCACGCAGCCCGGCCGGTCAGGAAAAGGGGTGGGGACGAGCGAGCGCCCCCCCCCCCCCGGAACGTACCAGGCCGCATGCCCTCAACATGGGGGGGTGGGTGCTTTGGGGCAGGGGGGCACCCTGCGCCCCCCCACTCCAATGCACCTTGTCCCCATGTTGATGATGACAAGGGCCTCTTCCCGACAACCCTGGCCGTTGGTTGTCAGGGTCTGCGGGCGGGGGGCTTATCAGAATCCAGGAGCCCCCTTTAATAAGGGGGCCCCCAGATCCCGGCCCCCCACCCTATGTGAATGAGTATGGGGTACATCGTACCCCTACCCATTCACCTAGGGGAAAAAAAGTGTCAATAAAAAAAACACATGACAGGTTTTTAACGTAATTTATTAGGCACCTCCGGGGGTCTCTTCCTTCTTCTCTGCGGTCTCTTCCTTCTCCTCCGCGCTCTCCGGTTCTTCTGCCGTTCTCCGGTATCTTCTGCTGGGCTCCTCCGCTATCTTCTGCTCTTTTGCCAGCTCTTTTGCTAGCAGTGGCCCGGTCTTCTCCGCCGTCTTCTTCCCTCGTCTCTTCTTCCGATGTTGACACGACGTCCTCTCCCACTGTAATGCCATGTGCGCTGTCCGCAACGACTTATATAGGGATGGGGCATGGTCACTGGGTGATGTCACCTGGTGACCCCGCCCCTTATTACGTCACAGTCCCATCATGCCCCGGGACTGTGACGTCATAAGGGGCGGGGTCACCGAGTGACCACGCCCCATCCCTATATAAGTCGTTGCGGACCGCGCACGCGGCATTACAATGGGAGAGAGCGTCGTGTCAACATTGGAAGAAGAGAAGAGGGAAGAAGACGGCGGAGAAGATCGGGCCACCGCTAGCAAGACCTGGCAAAAGAGCAGAAGATACCGGAGCGCGGAGAAGAAGCCGGACAGCGCGGAGAAGAGGGAAGAGACCCCCGAATTCGGAAGAAGACCCCTGGAGCTGTCTAATAAATTACTTTAAAAACCTGTCGTGTGGTTTTTTTTTTTATTGACACTTTTCTTCCTAGGTGAATAGGTAGGGGTATGATGTACCCCATACTCATTCACATAGGGTGGGGGGCAGGGATCCTGGGGCCCCCTTATTAAAGGGGGCTCCTGGATTCCGATAAGCCCCCTGCCCGTAGACCCCGACAACCAACGGCCAGTGTTGTCGGGAAGAGGCCCTTGTCCTTATCAACATGGGGACAAGGTGCTTTGGGGTGGGGGTGCCGCAAAGCACCCACCCCCCCCCATGTTGAGGGCATGCGGCCTGGTACGGTTCAGGAGTGGGGGGGGCTCGCTCGTCCCCACCCCTTTTCCTGACCGGCCGGGCTGCGTGCTCGGATAAGGGTCTGGTATGGATTTTGGGGGGACCCCCACGCCGTTTTTTCGGCATAGGGGGTTCCCCTTAAAAATCCATACCAGGCCGAAGGGCCTGGTATGCTCTTGGAGGGGGAACCCATGCCGTTTTTTTATTTAAAATTTGGCGTGGAGTTCCTCCTCAAGATTCATACCAAACACAGTGCCTAGTATTGGCTGGGATCCAAGTCGGATCCCCGTTCATTGAAAGTCGGACATATGTCGGCTTCTAGTTGCAGGGCAAAGTCGGATCCAAAGTAGGACGGCTGTCGTGTCGTACCAGTGTGAACCCAGCCTTAAGGATGATCAGTGGAAGCAGGATGCACCTGAGCTCAATGAGTGTCATGGCAAAGTCTGTGAATACTTCTGTACATAGGATTTTTTTTGTTTTTTATTTTTAATAAATTTGCAAAGTTTTCAAACAAACTTAATTCACGTTGTCATTATGGGATTTTATTTGTAGAATTTTGAGAAAAATAATGAATTTTAATCCATTTTGAAATAAGGCTGTAACATAACAAAATGTGGAAAAAGTGAGGCGCTGTGAATACTTTCCGGATGCCCTGTATGCTTCCAGATTGGGCTACAAGGAAAATTATAATTTACATCATCAGCCTGTCATATATTTTGTGCAATGAGAACAAGACAACACGCGCAAGAGCAGCCAATCATAAAATATATACTTATATTTAGGGTGTTTGCTTCCATTTTAAAAGACAGGTAAATATATATTCAACTCCGTTAAGCTAATGTAGTGTACAGAAATTTATCGTTGCTGTTTTTTTTGATCGGCTGCGCTGGCTTTACTCAAGTCTGGGCTTGAGAAAGGTCTTGTAAGTGCTACCAAGAAATAATTGGTTAGTTTCAAGATACCGTGCAGCAGAGCTATAGAAATCTGTCTTTTTAATATTGTAAAAAACAAACTTAATGGAAACCTGTAGGAATCTCTGTATTCCATCTTTAGATATAGTTTCCTTCTGGTGTAAAAATTGACCACTGCTGTGTCTAAAGCTGGAGGAGCAATAATTCTGTTCTAATGAGTCCATTAGAATAGAATTTAATATATTGCCATGAGCACACAACGTTCAGCTTCCATGCTCCGATTGTCTGGGGCTTTGACAAATACAATGTGAAAGTTATTATCATGCTTTATGCAATTCTCCAGCATAGCCTAGAAAACACTAAAAATACCCCGCATGCAAACAGGTACTCATCTATTCATTTCAGGAGACCTCATACTGTCAGGATTCCTGTTCATCCATCAACTGCAGAAAGTTTGTTTTGGAAAGCTTTGTAAAAAGTTTTTTTTCTTGTACTTTTTTCGAGTGAGCTATACTGCTTGTCTTCTATTTCTTCTATTAATTAGATCTCACAGACTTCTTAAATATTTTATTTCAATGTCTAAGTGTGGCACACAGCTGCAGTCTTCACAGAAAATATTTACAGTCATTTATGAATACAGAAATGCTGCTGTTTTGGTATGCGAATGGCCCTGAATTCAAGTTTTACTGGTAATGAAGTGCTGAGGTTATTTCCACCTCTGCGTGTCCTTGTGTGAAGCGGTGCGGTGTCATCCACACAAGGGATGTATATTTTAGGAACGTGTTGACAGCAGACCTCATTGTGGTTCTGACTGACAGGTAATTGCTCAGTCTGGAAGATGGTTCTGCAGTAGGTGAAGAAAAAGCACAACACATCTGCTTTAAATGACAAAGATAAAGGTTTCTTGTGAAATGGGCTCTATTGCATTTTTTTTTCCTTCATTCCTTTCAGACGTTGCAGCAGCAAGAATGCAAACTACTGTACAGCCGCAAAGAGGGGCAGAGACAAGAAAACAAGAACAAAAACAGATACAAGAATATTTTACCTTGTGAGTACAACACATCGCTCCGAACAAGTGGGATTTAGTACTCTCTGGAGATTTTACAATCACAGGCTGGGCTCCGTATTAAGGAGAAATGTCATGTTTCTGATTAATTGCTCTTTCCTTAGAATAGTAGGCACTCTGCAATTGGCTCCATACTGACCATATTCAGCGACATTAAAATAGAGGTTTTTTTTTCATCTACATCAGACTTGTCAGGATTACAGTTTTTTCTTAAAGTGTCAGTCTTGTCTAGATGGTAAATAGTAACTTAATGGGGTTGTAAACCCATATGTTTTTTCACCATTTGTTGGTTAGCGTGGAAAGTCTCATGTATGTGTATAGACCCAAGGAGCATGTACTAAGGTTGTAATGCTAGTTTAAAGGATAAGTTCACCCTTACAAAAAAATTAAATAATACATGAATTTTTTTGCTGGTAAAAAAAATATGCATTTATAATTTTTTTTTCGTTAGGCGCTAGTTAAGCATTGCACCCATGCTCAGCAGATCGTGGGTGAAATGCCACGTTCCTGCAGACTGACTGTGTAGCTGTCTTGCCCGTACCTGCAATATGGGCAGGCAGTTACTGAATGACAGGAAGCTCAATGAACTACCTTGAGAGCTCAACAGCGCCCTGGCAGTTCAGTGAGAACTACAACTCGACATCTGCAAAGGCTGTTGGTAAATTCACTTCAGGGATCTGTGAATCAATAAAGCAGCTGTGTGGGTGGAGCCCTGCACGGCCACGCTCTCTTTAAATTGTGACAGCGAGTGCGGGGCGAAGATCCCCGACTCACTGTCACAAGGAGGTGGGGGGGAGGTGGATAGAGGGAAAGGGGTCAGATGCTGAACATGTTACACCCTAAATATGAGTGTAACATGTTCAGAAAGGTGACCCTATTCTTTTAATAGTTTGTGATTGCTGACTCATTCATTTTAAGTAATGGGTTTGTGTACCATGCGCCCCATTGTGCTGCCTGACGATTCAAGCACTTGGGATAACACTTCATCTCTCCCAAATATAAAGAAAACATGTACTTGAATGTCAAAGATTACTGTTACTGACATTGCCTTCTGTAAATGCTAGTTGCCGGCTGGCTGTCATGCTTATCCCATAACTTCTGATTTCACTTGCATACTTTTGCTGGGTCAGTGACTGAAGTCATTGAAAGCCAAGCAAGTTTGGAATTTTCAGAAGGAAAAAAAAAAACAGTACAGGGGGTCCCCGGGTTACAAACAAGATAGGGACTTTAGGTTTGTTCTTAAGTTGAATCTGTTTGTAAGTCGGAACAGGTAAATTTTTTAAGTGTAGCTCCAGCCAAAAAATCTATTTTTAAGTTTTTTAGATAGCCTAGGGAAGGGTTATCACCCCTGTAACATGTGTTTTGCTGTCTGTGCCCCTGTTCAGAAGATTTCACATCACTTTCTGTCCCAATGACAATTTTTGAAATTTTGAAAATTTGGGGTTATTAGGGAAACAAGGATTGGTGATAAAGCATTAGTGGAGGCCATATTAACTCTTACAGGAGTGAATTTCCCTTCCTAGGGGTAGATTTCCTCTCACTTCCTGTTGCCTCCCTCCGTTTGTAAGTAGGAGTCGTTTGTAAGTCGGATGTTTGTAAGTAGGGGACCCCCTGTAACTGCCTACTAATTTCTATCAGGGTTTCTGTTAAAGTACAGGGAGCGTAAAAATAGGCTGAAGCATAAAATCACCAGGCCAGCTTCTCACCTCTTTCTAAAATATATCCAAATCCACTTTGTCAGTAGTAATAAGAATGCTGTTTTACTATAACGTATTTTCTTTCTATACAGTTGATCACACAAGGGTTGTTCTTCATGATGGAGATCCTAACGAGCAAGTCTCTGATTACATTAATGCCAATACTATAATGGTAAGATCCTTTCTCAAGTACTTGAATGCACATTTCTTTTATTTAACACAATATGATCGTGGTTTTCCATTATATTTTTACTATGTTTACAGCCTGAATTTGAAACAAAATGCAACAATTTAAAACCCAAGAAACGTTATATTGCTACTCAGGGCTGCTTGCCAACTACAGTGAATGATTTCTGGAGAATGGTTTTCCAGGAAAACTCCAGGGTTATCGTCATGACCACAAAGGAAGTTGAACGAGGCAAGGTGTGTTTTCATGCATAGCTGTCTTATTTGTTTTGTCTTATCGTTTGTGAAATACTCAACACTGGTTGTTGATTATATAAAGTTGCTGCTTTTTTGTTAGCAGTAGATGTGGGAGTGTTTTATTGAAAATGAAAGGAGCGAAGTGAGGAGACTGAGCCATGGCAGCCAATCGCAACTTGGTAAAAGATATATTGTGGCTGGTTGCTGTGAGTGCTGCACATTGTATCTTGCACTGAATAACTTTGACAATGTAAGATAAATGCCACGCTGCGCTCTATCTTGGTAGCAACCTCCTGTTGGGAACACCTTTGTGAACACTATAATAAACACCTTAAAATGTGTACACATGTATCTATGTCCTTTTTTTAATTGCCCTATTAAAAAAAAGATCATTAACCTGTCCATTTATGATTTTTTTTTTCCCCATTTCTATATATTATTTTAAAACTGAATGTTTTTTGTCCATTTCTTTCTGATGTGAGGAAGGAGCTGAAAATTATTTAAGGCAGCCCTCAAATTTTCCACTCGCCTACTCACATTTTGCGAGTGGAAAATGAGGGCTGGCGAGGAGCTGGGCTGCCTGGGAGTGGGGGGGTGAGCACCGCCGGCAGGCGAGGTTGACCGGGAGCCGTTCTCCCGGTGAAAGAGTGCATGGTGTCAGAGGAGAGCTGCGGGATCACTGAGCGGTAAAACACGCTGTAACAGCTTACATTGAAACTGTCTCCGCTTTGCCCACTCTCACACAGCCCCGCCTCCTCCTAACCCCGCGCCTGTAATAGACAGAACGCAGGTCCAATGCTGGGATGCATCCTGTCTATTACAGGCGCGGGGTTAGGAGGAGGTGGGGCTGTGTGAGAGTGAACAGTTTCAGCTGTAACAGCCTGTAAGCTGTTACAGCATTATTTTACCACTCGGTGATCCCGCGGCTCTCCTCTAACTCCAGTCACGATCCGGCCAACCCTCTCCGCCCTGGCAAGACTTCAATGGGGGCAATGTAAGGCTGCAATGTTTTGCACGGTGAGGCTGCAATGTTTTGCACGGTGAGGCTGCAATGTTTTGCACGGTGAGGCTGCAATGTTTTGCACGGTGAGGCTGCAATGTTTTGCACGGTGAGGCTGCAATGTTTTGCACGGTGAGGCTGCAATGTTTTGCACGGTGAGGCTGCAATGATGGGTACAGGTCACGCTGCATTGATGGGCACTGGTGAGGCTATGCTGAGGGGAACTGATAAAGAAGTTATTAAAATTTATTTTTGTAACTTAATTCTGCATAAAACATTTAAGTATCATTTCATGAGATAATTTATGATGGCGTGATTAGGGGCAGGGCAGGGTAAGGGTTGGGTGGGGCAACTGGTGGCGAGTAACCCTTGAGACCTGGCTAGTAGCTCAGGACTTGAAATTTTGGGCCCTGATTTAGGGGATTGCTAAAGCTGGCCATACAGGAAGGAATCAGATTTTTTTTTTTTTTTTAATTGATCATAACCTCAGCTGACAGGCACATCCACTATTTATATGTACTATATGGGTTGGGGTTGCACCTAGCTAACAGACAACCAGTCTTAGGTTGTAAGCTCCAGCAACTCAATGCACAGTGTGTAAAATTGTCACGCACCCTGTATTTACCTGTAATAAAATAAAATGCAAAAGTGCTCACATACAATAGATAAGAAGGCACAGACAGCAAAAAAATCACTCCAATTTTCAGGGAAGATCCAATGCTTATCGGTGCTTAAGGAGGACTAATTCAAAAAAAAGGATGTGTTGATACATAAGGTCCTTTTAAAGTGGATGTAAACCCTATTCATTAAATTTGACCTGGGCACATATATCTGTAGTGTTTACTAATCTCTCTCCAGTCCCGTGTCTTTCTGCTGCTTCGTTCCTCTGTTATCAGCATGATAACTTCTGACAAGTTCTCTAACATAGGAGATAAAAGCAGCTGAAAATTTGGGGAGGTTGCTATTAATAGATTAGCAGAGAGCTTGTCTATTCACAGCTCTTCATGCTTCTTTCTTCCTCTGCCTATGTGGATGAGGGGTGTGTGCCTTTCCCCCAATTAGCTGTCACACAGTGTATGTCAAGACTCTCATCCCACTGCTGAAAGAGGAAGTAAAAATTCTAACACGATGTTCACTTTCTAAAGAAAGCTGAAGACAGCAGCTATATACATGTATAACTTATGTAGGGAGATTTGTTCCATCTCTGTGTATCATCTAAGGCTATTCACTTCACTGGGTATAGGAGAGGGTTTACATCCACTTTAAGTCAGCCATAGACAGTTTAGCTCAGACTGGCCGAGATTCAAACCCTGTATGGGCAGGCTATATGTACCAAAGTTGATCGATTAATCAACTTGGGGTGCAACCAGCCTGTCGGATTTTACATGCGATTATTGCTAGGTGCTAATATAGCTGCTAGCAGTAATCACTGAGTTCTTCCGGTGGGGACAGCTCCCCGCCCCCCTGCCAAGAGAACATATTGGCTTCCTGGGAGGGATTCCCCCCCATCGGCACTGACTGTGTTGATGGGGGAACCAAGCGATTTTCTTTGTTGCAGGAAAGAAAATTGCTCCAACTATGGCTGGCTTTAGTGGTAAGACTATTTATTTGTCTATTATAAAACCCTGAGACAGGCGTGTGGCTTTCAGATGGCTTTCAAAGTCCCCTGTTTAGAGATTACCTTTGTTTACTGCATGTATGATTTTCTCTGAAGCACCATAGCAAGAATTCTGCTATGTTTATGCCATTAATTATAATTTGTTCAAGATAAATCCAATAAAAAAGCACATTATTGTGCAAGAACCCTTAATGCGCCTCAGCTGTTCGGTTACAATGTTTGTTTATTTGCAATTAGTCTTTAAAGAGGGAGTCCCATGAAAAAAAAAAATCAGCAGCTACAAATACTGCAGCTGCTGACTTTTAAAATAAGGACACTCACCTGTCCCAGGGTCCAGCGATGTCGGCACCCGAGACCGAATCGTCCCTCGGTCCTCGGGTGCTACCGCTGCCATTCTCTGTAAGGGAATCAGAAAGTGAAGCGCTGCGGCTTCACTTCTCGGTTCCCTACTGCGCATGCGCGAGTCGCGCTGCGCTTCCTAACTTGTCTCCGCTGTCTCTGGGACCCGTGTGTGTCCCAGGAGACAGCGTGGTGGGGATGGGAGGGAGGGAGGGGAGGGGGCATAGACTCCCGTCTATGCCGGAAGTGGGTGCAAATACCTGTCTTAGACAGGTATCTGCACCCCCCTCCCCCCTGAAAGGTGCCAAATGTGACACCGGGGGTGGGGTGGGGGGGGTTCCGAAAAGCGGAGGTTCAATTTTTGTGTGAACCTCCGCTTTAAAAGTAAAGCTACTTGGAGGATTGGGTTGACTCACTGTATGTTGTGGTTGCTGCCTTACAAACAATAGCGTATACACCCTCACATGAATGGGCTGCCTTTAATGGAAAGCATGTTAACAGCTTTACAGAAGCCAGAATGCAAATGAATGTGCTATTAACCTTGCAAAGTTTAACCCCTTCATGCCTAAGGGTAAAACAAATATTAATGCCTAAGCACAATTACATACATATCATTACAACTACTTTTGTGCATCCAAGATTATACCTTGTTTTTTTCAGGACAAATTGGGCTTTCATTTGGTGGTAAATGGTAATGGATATCTTCTGATTTTTTTTTTTTTGAATACTGACCCAAAATAGTAAAAAATATATATTTTTTAAATTCGGCTGTATATTTCTTGTAACTACCATTTGCCTACCACCAAATAACAACCCAAAATAAATTCTCCTGCTCTCGGCGATAGCAGCGATACCACATATGTGTATATTTGTTTATAACCGTTTTTGTTTGTTTTTTGTCCTAGCTAAAACACACTGACACTAATTAACCAAAATATACTGACCCTGACCTTTTAACCCTGACCTTTACTTGACGCAAACACTAACCCTGGCACTGACCTAGATCAAGCCTTCTTTTATTTTTTATTATTATTATTATTATTATTTTTTTTACACACACTTTTTTTTTTTTTTTGCAAAAGGAGTAAGGACAGAGAAAGATACAATGTATCTTTCCATGCCATTTACAGAGGGAAACAGAGAGAAACACAGGGGCAGCCTTCATTGTCTGACAAATCGGAGGCTACCACAGTGATCAGACCTGGAATCGTTCGTACAGGACCTGGGGCACTTGGTTAAACCCCGATCTCTGTGCTGGGAGCACGCTATGCTGCGTGCTCCCAGCACAAAGACAGGTATGCATATATAAAGCTCAGTCCAGTGAGGCCGCATATATGTGTACTGTCGGCGTGAAGGGGTTCAAATAAGTTCTGGGTGGAGTTTTCCGTTTGGAATGTCTATTTACAGAATTTGGCACCCAGAGGCGACTCTCTAATTAGGCAAATTAGGCGGTCGCCTAAGGCCTCGCGCTCCCAGGGGCCTCGCGGACGCCTAATGTGTGTGTGGAAGTTGGAGCGAATGTCCCCTGGTTGGTGACCCCAGGGCCGTATTTATGGCTGCAAATAGTTTTTTCCCAGCCAGGGTGCGGACTGACCACTTAATCACTTCCTGAGGTCCCAGGGTCAGTGCGTTGTGGCTCCATGTACTTCCCTCCTCCAGCTCCTCCCCTTCTGCCACGCTATGCGGATCTCCTGCAATGTGCAGAGCGCGGCAGCTGAGCAGCTCCCTGATCCACTCTCCAGGACAGATGCTGGATGGTCTCTGTAATGGAGGAATCTGCCATAGCTGGTGCCTGGCGACCGGGTAGCCTGTCTGCGGCTCATGGTACAGCTTGATGGACGGTCCTGCCTACAGACACATCCTGTGACGTCACCCCCCTGACCGAGGGTGCCCCGAAAATCACTGCTGCCAGCCACCCCACACACACAGCCATGATCTGTATATCATCCAGTATATGATGCCACCTACTGACTACCAGTCATACATTCATCCCACCTGTACCCCTCTGCCAGCTTCCTATCACCCCACCCCTGTCATTTTCATCCCACCTGTACCCCACTGCCAGCTTCCAACCACCCCCCTGTCATCTTCATCCTACCTGTACTCCATTGCCAGTTTCCTACCACCCCCCCACCCCCATCATCATCATCCCACCTGTACCCCACTGCCAGCTTCCAACCACCCCCCTGTCATCTTCATCCTACCTGTACTCCATTGCCAGTTTCCTACCACCCCCCACCCCCATCATCATCCCACCTGTACCCCACTGCCAGCTTCCTACCACCCCTCGTCATTATCATCCCCACTGTACCCCTCTGCCAGCTTCCTACCATCTCACCCCTGTCTTCATCATCCCACCTGTACCCCACTGCCAGCTTCCAACCACCCCCCTTTCATCTTTATCCCGTCCCCCTGTCATCTTTAGCCCGCTCACCATGCCAGTCCCTGGGCGGGCGGGGTGAGCGGGCCGCCACACACTGGGGTAAAGCCATGGAGGTTCCAGCCAGCTGTAACAACCCCCCCACACTGAGAACATCTCATCAGCTGCAGCCAATAACAGGCTCTAATGTCATCCTAGCCTTCTCCCAAGTTGTAGTTCTCCACACTACACACTGGTCAGCCATTACCTGTGCTCTGCAGAGACTTCACCTCCCAGAATGCACTCTTGGGCACTCAAAGCGAATGTCTTGGTTTCTCTTGCTTGTAGTTGAGAATGGAGGAGTGTATAGAGGGATCATCTGTCTGTACCCTGTCTGTGGCGGGATCATGTGTGGTTGTGGCTCTAGTGTTTGGCTGCTGCAACAATGTGGTGTTACTGTGTTAGGTGGGTGAGAGTTTGCTTGTCATTACCATTAAGACCATCTCTTTTATCATGTCTGCAGCCTCTGACCATCTCTTGTATTATAGCCGCACAGTCTCTGACCATCTCCTGTATCGTGTCTACAGTCTTTAGGGGGGGGGGCTACAGAGGAGTCAAGAGTGGGAACACTGCTAGGGCAGGGGTCATGGGAGGAGTCAGGTGTGTGTGGACTGTGGAGAGGAGAATATTGGATGAGACCAGAGCCGCCACACTGGAGCTCAGAGAGAACTGTCTGGCTGAGCCCTGCACAGTGCACCTAAGAGGAGGTCAGTGACAGCGCCGCCAGGCTGAGGGGGGAGGGTCACTGATGTAAGGGGTAGTGAATACAGTAAGGTAAGGGGGCACTGATATAAAGGTTCCCCCTTATATCAATAACCCCCGCACCCCTACATCAGCGTTCTCCTTTATGCCAAAGTCTGCACCATTCCCCCTTGCATCAAATTTCCCCTTTCACGGTAAGGGGTTCTCCTGCAGACTCTGATGTAAGTGGGAACTCTGTGCTGGCAGGATTATATTAACCTGACCTTGATGTTAAATGGAGAAATATGGTTTTTGACACTTTTGCTATAACTTAAACACATTGCTAATATACCCTATGTTTAATGATATTTGATTGAAGAGTAATTGGTTAGAGAAAATTCTAGAAACTGTGTATACATAGTTCATATGATTTAAGGCTCTTAATATATGCAATTTATACAGTTAATTTCTATCGCTTTAATTTTTTTTCCCATTATGGGCGTGAGTGGGGCCTCATGTCTAAGATTTGCCTAAGGCCTCATAAAGTCTAGAGCCGCCTCTGTTGGCACCTATTCAAAATGGAAGGTTTATTTGTTTTCCAGAGTAAATGTGTTAAATACTGGCCAGAGGAGTGTGCCCTCAAGGAATACGGAGTTATGAGAGTGAGAAATGTCAAAGAAACGCCATCTCATGACTATATATTAAGGGAACTTAAACTTTCAAAAGTAGGACAAGTAAGTAGAGCATTTTCCAATTTTTTTTTTTTTCTTTTTTTTTTTTTTCTTTTGGGAGAATTGTGCCTTAAGCATTGAGCAACACCCGTGGTAGCTGTTTGCTAGGTGTAAAGTGTTTTTTTTTTTCATTCAGCTTTCCCCCGTGATATTGTCAGTTAACAAGATAATTCTTTTATATTTGTTAAGGCAAACAATGAAAGGACTGTATGGCAGTATCATTTCAAAGCTTGGCCAGATCATGGAGTACCTACTGACCCTGGCGGAGTCCTGGACTTTTTAGAAGAGGTTCACCATAAGCAGGATAATATACAAGAACCTGGACCTGTTGTCGTTCACTGCAGGTAAAATGGAATTTGCAGACTACAGGCTATCCTTGGGTTACATACAAAGGTTCTGTAGGTTTGTTCTTAAAGTGATTATAAAGTCTCCTTAACCCCCCCTCCCCCCCCCCCCCCCAAAAAAAAAAACAGACAACAAACATGTTAAGCTTACCTCTTTTTTATGTGCAGTGGTTTTGCACAGAGCATCTCGGATCCTCCTCTTCTCAGGTTCCTCCTTCTGTGCTCCTGGCCCCTCCCTCCTGTCGAGTGCCCCCACAGCAATCAGCTTGCTATGGGGGCACCGAGCCAAGCTGCAGCTCTGTGTGTCCATTCAGACATGGAGCTGGCGTTCGGCCCCGCCCCCTCTCTCTCCTGATTGGCTAACTTTGACAGAAGCGGGAGCCAATGACGCAGCTACTGCATCTCAGCTAATCCGAAGGGAAAGTCGCAAACGACCAAAGGACTCGTGGACAGAGATGGGGCCCCGGTAGGTAAGAGGGGTGCTAGGGTGCATAGAATGCATTATGATAAAAAAATCTGCCTTTACAACTCCTTTAAGTTGAATTTATATGTAAGTTGGTACATTCTTTAAGTGTAACTCAAAAAACGAATTTTTTGTTTTTTTTTAGCTAGCATAGGGAACACTACTGTACTACTGTATTACACTCCTGTAATTTTTGTTTTGCTGTCTGTGCCCTTGTTCAGAAGATTTCACCTCACTTTCTGTCCCTGTGACAATTGTATTTTGAAAATGTTGGGTTGTTGTGGAAACAAGAATTAGTGCTAAAGCATCAGTGGAGACACCTTTTCCCCACGAGGACTCTTGAAGGAGTGAATTTCCCATGCATGTGGGATTTTTTTTAATCCACTGCAACCACAGCACACACAGCTCATTATATTTTTGAACAGAAGTATCTTAAGAATGTGCTGTGCAAATTTTTATCTTTGATTGCTGCATTATCAATTGGAATCTAACATCCCCCGCAGGTTTGAATTTGACTGATACATGTGAGAAACTTCCTAAGGCCGGGTTCAGACTGGTACAACAAACGCTCCGACATTGGGAGCTCATGTCGCATGACCTGTGAAAATCAATGTTTCTCTATGGGAGCCGTCTTAACTGATCCGACACAAGACGGTCTGACTTTGAAAATGCTCCCTGCACTACTTTGATCCGACTTTGATCCTACTTCAGCCCATTGAATATCACTGAAGTCGGATCAAAGTCGGTTCGCGATCTTAACTGATCCGACTTTGGCATGCGACTTGTGCTCTGAAAAAACGGCGTGGGGGTCCCCCCCAAAATCCATACTAGACCCTTATCTGAGCACACAGCCTGGCAGGTCAGGAAAGGGGTGGGGACGACCTAGCACCCCCCCACCGAACCGTACCAGGCCACATGCCCTCAACATGGCGGGGGGGTGGATGCTTTGGGGCAAGGGGTCCTGCGCCCCCCCACCCCAAAGCACCTTGTTCCTATGTTGATGAGGACAAGGGCCTCTTCCCAACAACCCTGGCTGTTGGTTGCCGGGGTCTGCGGGAGGGGGGCTTTTCGGAATTTGTCCCTTCCCATTCATTTAAAAAAAAATGTCAAAAATAAAACGCATTACACAGGTTTTTAAAGTAATTTATTAAGGCAGCTCTGTCGTCTCTTCTGATCTCTTCCCCCCTCTCCGGCTCTTCTGCCTCCTCAGCTGACTTCTGCCTTTTCTTCTCCCCTCTCCGGGTCTTCTCCGCTGATGTCTTCTCGTCCTCTCCTGTTCTTCTCCCTCTGTCCGTTGTCTTCTCCGCTATCTTCTTGCTCTTTTGCCCGGTCTTCTCCGCTGTGTTCTTCTGATGTTGACTCAATGCTCTCTCCCGCTCTAATACTGGGTGCGCGGTGTGCCACTAATGATATTGGAATGGGAAGGGGTCACCGGAGGCTCGCCCCTTATGTCACCGTCCCTTCATGCCCCGGGTAGTGACATAAGGGGCGGGGCCTCCAAATGACATCACCCGGTGACCCCGCCCCATACCAATATAAGTAGTGGCACACCGCACACCCAGCATTAGAGCGGGAGAGAGCGTCGAGTCAACATCGGAAGAAGAACAGAGGGAGAAAACAGCGAAGGAGACCCGGCAGAAGACAGCAGACAGAGGGAGAAGAACCGGTGTGGGGAGAAGAACCGAGAGAGGCAGAAGACGTCAGCGGAGGACACAGAGGAGCCAGACAGGGGAGAAGAGATCGGAAGAGATGATGGAGCTGTGTCCGTCATATACAATCACAGGATCCTTGGATGCAGAGATGATCGCGGGATGACGCCATATACATGAAAAGCTCGTCCTATACGTATGTTACGTCCAAACATCGGGACTTCCTCCCCCTATGTATAGGACGAGGTTTTCACGTACATGGCGTCATCCCGCGATCATCTCTGCATCTAAGGATCCTGTGATTGTATATGACGGACATGCGATTTAGCACTGCCTATAGTGCCATTTTTGTAAGTGCAATACTATACCTTTTTCTAAATAAATGTGAAGTTTTAAATGGAGAGCACTAAATCTGTGTGCTTTTTCTTCCTGCATGTATGCTGTGGGGATTGGAAATCTAATAATTCATTCATCCATCTAAGTAAGTACCGTATTTATCGGCATATAACACGCACTTTTTTCCCCTTCAAATCAGGGGAAAATCGTGGGTGCGTGTTATAGGCCGATCCCCACCAATTTTGGTTGATCGGAGCGATCGCCACTGACAAATATGGCGCCGAGACTGCAGGGACTCGGCGGAGCCGAGATACACATACCCGAGTGTCCTCGGCTTTTCTCGGCGCCACTCACAGTCCCGCCAAGTCACACCATTGGACCTGTGTTATGTCCATGCGGGACTGGGCGTGACTGGACTGTGATGATCACACAAGGCTGCACTGGGGCAAAGCTGCACTGACAAGGCTGCACTGGGGCAAAGCTGCACTGACAAGGCTGCAATGGACACTGGGGCAAGGCTGCACTGACACTGACAAGGCTGCAGATGGACACAATAACGCTGCATTGATAGGCATTTTAATGTAAGTTTTTCTTCCTTAAACTTTACTCCTAAAAGTTTTTTTTTCCTCAAAATTCCCTACTAAACTTGGGGTGCGTGTTATATGCCGATAAATACGGTAATCTGAGTAAGAGACATTTAAAGCAGCAGCAGTTTGTCTTCATCCCCAGAGAGGGAAAAATATGTGGTGGGACCTACTGGTAATGCAGGGGTCACGGCAGTGAGGTGAGAGGCTAATCTACAAGGGTGGAGGATTCACACTTTGCATTACATTTCACATTGCTGATTGGAGTGGATTCAAATTGGATATCGTTTTCTTTGCCTTTTGATATTTTTGGATATACATTGGACTATTTTTTTGTACATATGTTTTTGCACAATTGTTTGCACTTTATTATTTCCTTCTTTGATATTTTTGCATATACATTGGATTTTATATATACACACACAATCTCACAAAAGTGAGTACACCCCTCACATATTTGTAAATATTTTATTATATCTTTTCATGTGACAACACTGAAGAAATTACACTTTGCTACGATGTAAAGTAGTGAGTGTACAGCTTGTATAACAGTGTAAACTTGCTGTCCCCTCAAAATCAACACACAGCCATTAATGTCTAAACCACTGGCAACAAAAGTACACCCCTAAGTGAAAATGTTCAAATTGGGCCCGAAGTGTCAATATTTTGTGTGGTCACAATTATTTACCAGCACTGCCTTAACCCTCTTGTGTATGGAGTTCACCAGAGCTTCACAGGTTGTCACTGGAGTCCTCTTCCACTCCTCCATGACGATATCATGGAGATGGTAGATGTTAGAGACCCTGCGCTCCGTTTGAGGATGCCCAACAGATGCTCAATAGGGTTTAGGTCTTGAAACATGCTTGGCCAGTCCATCACCTTTACCCTCAGCTTCTTTAGCATGGCAGTGGTCGTCTTTGAGGTTTGTTTGTGGTCGTTATCATGTTGAAATACTGCCCTGTGGCCCAGTCTCCGAAGGGAAGGGATCATGCTCTGCTTAAGTATGTCACGGTACATGTTGGCATTCATGGTTCCCTCAATGAACTGTAGCTCCCCAGTGCCGGCAGCACTCATGCAGCCCAAGACCATGACACTCCCATCACCATGCTTAACTGTAGGCAAGACACAATTGTATTTGTACTCCTCACCGGGTTGCCGCCACACACGCTATACACCATCTGAACCAATCTCATCAGACCACAGGACATGGTTCCAGTAATCCATGTCCTTAGTCTGCTTGTCTTCAGCAAACTGTTTGCGGGCTTTCTTGTGCATCATCTTTAGAAGAGGCTTCCTTCTGGGACAACAGCCATGCAGATCAATTCGATGCAGGGTATGGTCTGGGCACTGACAGGCTGACCCCCCACCCCTTCAACCTCTGCAGCAATGCTGGCAGCACTCATGCATCTTTTTCCTAAAGATAACCTCAGAATATGACTCCGAGCATGTGCAATCAACTTCATTAGTCGACCAAGGTGAGGCCTGTTCTGAGTGGAACCTGTCCTGTTAAACCGCTGTACGGTCTTGGCCACCATTCTGCAGCTCAGTTTCAGGGTCTTGGTAATCTTCTTATAGCCTATGCCATCTTATTGTAGAGCAACGATTCTTTATTTTTTTTTGGATCCTCAGAGAGTTCTTTGCCATGATGTGCCATGTTGAACTTCCAGTGACCAGTATGAGAGAGTGAGAGCGATAACACCAAATTTAACACACCTGCTCCCCATTCACACCTGAGACCTTGTAACACTAACGAGTCACATAACATCGGGGAGGGAAAATGGCTAATTGGGCCCAATTTGTACATTTTCACTTAGGGTTGTACTCACTCTTGTTGCCAGCGGTTTAGACATTAAAGGCTGTGTGTTAATTTGAGGGGACAAATAATTTACACTGTTAGGCATCATATTCACAAGGCAGATCCACTGCCTCGGAGTCCGCCTCTATCCACCAGCTCAGCGGGAGATCTCTCCGTTGATCTCCGCTGAGCCGGCGGTTGACAGGTCCCTCTCTGCTCACTGAGTAGGGTGGGGCCTGTCGAGCACTGCTGCTTCCTATGGAGAGATCGGACGAAAATGGAGAGCATGTCCGTTTTCATCAGATCTTATCCGATCCGCCAGGGACGGATGCGAACGTAGGGGCATCCGTCTGCTTTTAGCGGATTGGACCGGGTCTGATGTCAGCGGACATGTCACCGCTGACACAGACTACTATGGAGCGCCCCTTCAGGTCTGCCATCACAGACATTAATGGCTGTGTGTTGATTTTGAGGGGACAGCAAATTTACACTGTTCTACAAGCTGTACACTCACTACTTTACATTGTAGCAAAGTGTCATTTCTTCAGTTTTGTCACATGAAAAAAGATGTAATAAAATATTTACAAAAATGTGAGGAACGTACTCCACTTTTGTGAGCTAATTGTATATATATATATATATATATATATATGTGTGTGTGTATGTATATGTGTATATATATATATATATATATCTTTCACTCTTTGTTATATTGCAGCCATTTGCTAAAATCATTTTTTCTTTTTCTTCATCAACGTACACACAACACCCCATATTGACAGAAAAACACAGAATTGTTGACATTCTTGCAGATTTATTAAGAAAGAAAAACTGAAATATCACATGGTCCTAAGTATTCAGACCCTTTGCTGTGACACTCATATATTTTAACTCAGGTGCTGACCATTTCTTCTGATCATCCTTGAGATGCTTCTGCACCTTCATTTGAGTCCAGCTGTATTTGATTATACTGATTGGACTTGATTAGGAAAGCCACACACCTGTCTATATAAGACCTTACAGCTCACAGTGCATCTCAGAGCAAATGAGAATCATGAGGTCAAAGGAAATGCCTGAAGAGCTCAGAGACAGAATTGTGGCAAGACACAGATCTGGCCAAGGTTACAAAAAATTTCTGCTGCACTTAAGGTTCCTAAGAGCAGAGTGGCCTCCATAATCCTTAAATGGAAGACGTTTGGAACAACCAGAACCCTTCCTAGAGCTGGCCGTCTGGCCAAACTGAGCTATCGGGGGAGAAGAGCCTTGGTGAGAGAGGTAAAGAAGAACCCAAAGATCAGTGTGGCTGAGCTCCAGAGATGCAGTCGGGAGATGGGAGAAAGTCAACCATTACTGCAGCCCTCCACCAGTCGGGGCTTTATGACAGAGTGACCAGACGGAAGCATCTCCTCAGTGCAAGACACATATAAGCCTGCATGGAGTTTGCTAAAAAACACCTGAAGGACTCCAAGATGGTGAGAAATAAGATTTTCTGGTATGATGAGACCAAGATAGAACTTTTAGGCCTGAATTCTAAGTGGTATGTGTGGAGAAAACCAGGCACTGCTCATCACCTGTCCAATACAGTCCCAACAGTGAAGCATGGTGGTGGCAGCATCATGCTGTGGGGGTGTTTTTCAGCTGCAGAGACAGGACGACTGGTTGCAATCGAGGGAAAGATGAATGCGGCCAAGTACAGGGATATCCTGGACGAAAACCTTCTCCAGAGTGCTCAGGAACTCAGACTGGGCCAGAAGTTTACCTTCCAACAAGACAATGACCCTAAGCACACAGCTAAAATAACGAAGCAGTGGCTTCACAACAACTCTGTGACTGTTCTTGAATAGCCCAGCCAGAGCCCTGACTTAAACCCAATTGAGCATCTCTGGAGAGACCTAAAAATGGCTGTCCACCAACGTTTACCATCCAACCTGACAGAACTGGAGAGCATCTGCAAAGAGGAATGGCAGAGGATCCCCAAATCCAGGTGTGAAAAACTTGATGCATCTTTCCCAAGAAGACTCATGGCTGTATTAGATCAAAAGGGTGCTTCTACTAAATACTGAGCAAAGGGTCTGAATCCTTAGGACCATGTGATATTTCAGTTTTTCTTTTTTAATAAATCTGAAAAAATGTCAACAAGTCTGTGTTTTTCTGTCAATATGGGGTGCTGTGTGTACATTAATGAGGAAAAAAAATTAACTTAAATGATTTTAGCAAATGGCTGCAATATAACAAAGAGTGAACAATTTAAGGGGGTCTGAATACTTTCCGTCCCCACTGTATATATATATATTAGAGCTGCACGATTCTGGCCAACATGAGAATCAATTTTTTTTTGCTTAGAATATAAAAAGATCACGATTCTCGCGGCGTAAAATCTTTCACATTATACTAAAAAAATTGGCTAACTTTACGGGTTAGTTTTTTTTTTTTTTAATTCATTGAAGTAATTAAAAAAAAAAAATTGCATTTGAAAGACCGCTGCGCAAATACAGTGCGACATAAAATATTGCAACAACCATCATTTTATTCTCTAGGGCAGTGATTCTCAACCAAGGTTCCGTGGAACCTTAGGGTTCCTCCAGAAGTTGCTAGGGGTTCCTTCAGCATTGGGCAATTTCTGCCTCTCAGATACCTTCCCACTGACACCTTTGATCTTTTTAACTATCTGTAAGGAGGTAATTCTTCCCAATGACCACAAGTGTAAGGACCATTCTTCCCACTGACCATCACACTATTGTATCATGAGTTGTAGATTTCTAATTTTTAGCAGGGGTTCCCCGAGACCAGAGAACTATTTCAAGGGTACCTCTGTGTTGAAAAGGTTGAGAAAGGCTGCTCTAGGGTGTCTACTAAAAAATATATATATAATGTTTGCAGGTTCTAAGTAATTTTCTTGCAAAAAATATGATTTTTACTTGAAACCAACAGAAAAAGGTTTAGTGTTTAATGCCGCGTACAGACGAGCGGACTTTACGGCAGACGTTGTCCGGCAGACTTCTTGGCGAACTTTACAACGGACTTTCCGAATGAACGGACTTGCCTACACACGATCATCCAAAGTACGATGGATTTGTACGCGATGACGTATGACCGGACCAAAACAAGGAAGTTTATAGCCAGTAGCCAATAGCTGCTCTAGCGTCGGTTTTTGTCCGTCGGACTAGCATACAGGCGAGCGGACTTTTCGACCGGACTCGAGTCCGTCGGACAGATTTGAAACATGTTTCATTTCTAGGTCCGTCAAACTTTTGAGAAAAAAAAGTCCGCTGGAGCGCACACACGATCGAATTGTCCGACGGACTCAGGTTCGCCGGACCAAGTATGCCGTAAAGTCCGGTCGTGTGTACGCGGCATAAGTGGTTAAACTTTTTTCACTTGCACAAGAAGTCTATTCCATTGGCAAATTGTTACAACTGATATGCCGCGTACACACGAGCGGAGTTTACAGCAGACTTTGTCTGGCGGACTTTTCAACAGACTTTCCGAATAAACGGACTTGCCTACACACGATCAACCAAAGTCCGATGGATTCGTACATGATGACGTACGACCGGACTAAAACAAGGAAGTTCATAGCCAGTAGCCAATAACTGCCCTAGCATCGGTTTTTGTCCGTCGGACTAGCATACAGACGAGCGGACTTTTCGACGGGACTCGAGTCCGTCGCACAGATTTGAAACATGTTTCATTTCTAGGTCCGTCAAACTTTTGAGAAAAAAAAGTCAGCTGGAGCCCACACACGATCGAATTGTCCGACGGACTCAGGTTCGCCGGACCAAGTATGCCGTAAAGTCCGATCATGTGTACGCAACATTAAGGATTGTTTTGATTCTTGGAAGGCTGCCCCGTTTTTCTCTTAGAGCCCTTTCACACTGGGGCGGTTTGCAGGCGCTATTGCGCTAATAATAGTGCCTCCAAACCGACCCGGAAGTGCCGCTGCTTTCATTCCAGTGTTAAAGCCCCGAGGGCTTTCACACTGGAGCGGTACGTTAGCAGGACGGTAAAATAAGTCCTGCTAGCAGCATCTTCAGAGCGGCGAAGGAGCGGAGTGTATACCGCTCCTTCACCGCTCCTGCCCATTGAAATCAATGGGACGGCGCGGCTATACCACCGGCAAAGCGCCTCTGCAGAGGCGCTTTGCGGTGGTATTTAATCTTTTTTCAGCCGCTAGCGGGGGTAAAACCACCCCGCTAGTGGCCGAATACCGACGGTAAAACGCTGCTAATAATAGCGGCGTTTTACCGCCGACCCGGCCCCAGTGTGAAAGGGCTCTTACTTTCTTTTGAGGGCTGTGGCTTCAGAAGAGCAGAGAGAATTCTTTGCATAGAAAGAACGATAAAGATTCTTGACGATTAATTATATATATATATATATACACACATGCAGCTCTATAAAATATATATATTAGGAGTGCGCATCTTCACTGGTCTCACGTTTCGATTCGATTACGATTATCTGGTCTACTATTCGATTCGATTCCGCGATGCATCACTATTACCGACGAGCTTCCGCTTGGGCTGCCTAGGTGGCCCTTCCACCCTGCAATCTTCTGGGAGACATCACAGTTCCCAAAAGATTGCCCGGCTATGCAGTAAAGCGCAGTGAGACATGCGCACCCGGCTGTGAAGCTGCAAGCTGTCACAGCCGGATGCCCACAGTAGTATTGCCAGCGCTGTGGACAGGCAGGGGAGAGAAGGGAGGATTTGGGTGGCCACGTCGCTGGATTGTGGGACAGGTGAGTGTCTATTTATTAAAAGTCAGAAGATGCACTTTTTTTGTAGCTGCTGACTTCTAATAAACAAAAAATTTACTGGAACTCCGCTTTGAATTAAAAATAACCTCACTCCCTTAAAAAGTGCACTAATCTGGTGCACTACAAGGTACAGAGATTCACACACACACGACTGCTGGGAGGTCAGAAGGGATAGAATCCACAGATGACAAACAGCCCTGTGAAGTTCCCTTTACTGTCTCTGTGCTGACCAGTGGCAGCTGGTGCTCAAAATTTTTTTGGGGGGCGCAAACAAACTGAAAAATACTGAACCTCCCCCATCAAATGCAGTGCCCGTCAAACGCAGCCACTTGTGCCCGTCAAACGCAGCCACTTGTGCCCGTCAAACGCAGCCACTTGTGCCCGTCAAACGCAGCCACCTGTGCCGTTCAAATGCAGCCACCTGTGCCGTTCAAACGCAGCCACCTGTGCCCGTCAAACGCAGCCATTACTAACCCGCCCCCACAATTACTTTCTTTTAATAAATGTATTACAATGGATGCTGTGCCCCCGCTGTATGTGCTTTTTAAAAAACTTTGTTACTTCATACCGAATTTCGCCGTAGTACGATCCTGCTCATGTGACTCCCGACTCGTCCCGCCCCTCTCCGCTCTCCTCTCCTCTCTCCTCTCACGTGTCTCCTGAGTCCTGACAATATATATATATATATATATATATATATATATATATATATATATATATATATATATATATAAATAATATACACACACATACACAGCGTGAGATTTATTTATTTTATTTTTATATTGTGGTTATTTTTAGTGGCTGTACTGAGTACTTCAAGTGTTATTAAACCCACAACATTAAAGTCACGTGTGTATGTGCAGTAAAGCATGCTTGTTATACTCACTGTGGAACCTAAAGGGTTAATCCTCTGCATTGTGTAAAAAGTCGGTTTGATCCTGTATGCACAGATCCTCCCCTTCTTCCACACTCCCCAAATCATCTCCTGATAGAACAGAGGCTTGGGAACAGGCTGCACATGCTCAGTTAGATGTGTATTGCTAAAGATTTTTTTTTTTTTTTTCTTGGGAGAGTGCATGTGATCAGAACAGGGCCAATCAGCTCTGTGCAGACAGAAGGTCAAGGGTCCTGTAGCCTTATAGGACAGTTGGAGTAAAATAAAAACTCTCCTACTAGCTTTAACCAGACATTGATAGAGGTCACAGGACTGCTCTAACTGCTAATGAAAAAAGGTATTAAGTTTATATTTACTAAAACTTTTGTATTACCATGTTCTGTGTACTGTGAGAGACCAGATATAGTGAATGCAGGGTCCTGGGTTTAGTAAGACTTTAAGTCTTTTTGGATTGGGCTTTAGTCATAATGGCAGTGCAGGCTGCCTCTGGTTGTACTGAAGTATTTTTAGTATAGTAGACAGGAGCTAACCGGTAAACAAGTATAGTACCAAACCAAAAAAGTCAAGGTATCCATATTTGAGTAAAAGTACCGTATATACTCGAGTATAAGTCGAGTTTTTCAGCACATTTTTTTGTGCTGAAAGTTCCCCCCTCAACTTATACTCGAGTCAAGCACTTTTCTACAGCAAAAAATTTCATTTTCCGAACCGACTTTGGGGCCCCGTATCTCAGGGCCACTTGGTGCTAGGAACCCCAAATTTGGTGTGCAAACTCAGTGGAACTGGTACCATAACATATCCAAAGATGGAGTTGCTAGCACTAAGTGGCCCTGAGATACGGGGCCCCAAACCCGGTTCGGAAAATGTCATTCTTTGCTACAGAAAAGTGCTTGACATTTTCTGAACCGATTTTTGGGGCCCTGTATCTTGGGGCCACTTGGTGCTAAAAACCCCAGCTTTGGATATTTTATGGTGCTAGTTCCACTGGGTTTGCACACTAAATTTGGGGTTCTTAGCGCTAAGTGGCCCCAAGATACGGGGCCCCAAATTCGGTCAACTGTGTCCAACTTCAGCAATGTCATTTTGGGACCCTTTGGGTTCAGAGACCCCAAATTTTGGCTGCAGCTAGGGGGCATCTAGGAACCCTTAACTACAGAGTTTGAAGTTTGGGGGACCTATGGCTGCAAATGGGCACAGTGCGGCATGCAGATGGGCACAGTGAGGCTGCAAATGGGAATTGTTGACCCTCTTTTCCACTTACAGTAGCTGTGCATTTCTCACCCTCGTCTTATACTCGGGTCAATAAGTTTTTCCTATTTTTTTGTGATAATTTAGGGCCTCGACTTATACTCGGAACGACTTATACTCGAGTATATACGGTAAGTCTCGGACAGGTCACAGAGAAGAATCTTGTGGACAAAGGCTATAACAGATGGGTTGTTAGACCGTTAATTATGCTCACTTTAAAGTGTTACTAAACCCAGGACCCTGCATTCAATGTATCTGGTCTCCCACAGAACATGAAAATGCATTTATTTTAGTAAATATAAACTGCTAAATACCTTTTCTCATCAGCAGTATATAGTGCCTGTCAGTGCCTGGTTAAAGCTTGTAGGAGCAGTTTTCATTTACCAACGATTGCCCTATCAGGCTTCAGGACCCCTGACCCTCTCTCTGGACAGTGCTGATTGGCCCTGTGCTGATCACATGCACTCTCTCCCAAGAAGGAAAAAAATCTCTCTGGCAATACACACCAAACTGAGCATGTGCAGCCTGACTCCAGTAACTCTGTCTTATCCTGACCTGTTCTGGAGTCAGTGGAAGAAGAGGAGTCTGTGTGCATACAAGATCAAAGTAGCCTTTTTACACAATGCAGGGGATTAACCCCTTAGGTTCCACAGTGTAACAAGCATGCTTTACTGCATATACACAGTGATTTTACTGTTGTGGAATTAATAACACGTTAAAGCTTTTACAAAATCTGTACACACACTAGATTTACTCAGATCCTTGTTGGTCAGAACAATTGGTTCAGAAAACATGGTCACACGGTTCCAGTGCAGATAGTGGGGTTATGTGGTTACTTTAGAGAAAAGGCCACCTATGAGGCCAGGGAAGCCATACATTTTGTCTTTTTTACTTTCTTCGTTAATTAGTTATTTTACATTATGCCCCCATTCACAATTCATATTGCCATATAATGGCTGTTAGAATAATTGCCTTACAGCAGCGCCTAGGATAGGGTGCTATCATGATCCTTACAGTGAGATCCTGGGAACACTGAGTATTCCAAATCTTACAGTAAGATGTTGTTACTGCTGTGTGCTGGAGGCAGTCTTTGCAAGATTTGGGATACTTGGCGCCACTGGGATCTTGCTAGAAGGCTGTAGAAGCCAGCTGTAAGGCAAGCATTTTTTTTTTATCTTTTACAGGGGAGGACTGTTTGCTACGGCCACACAGCTGTTTACTATAACCAGGCTACTTTGACTGTTTACCTACATGTACTGTATAAATTAATGAAATATAGGTATTTGTTTCCCTACAGCTAGAGAGTTGAATATATTGGTCTTTCTCTTTGCCTGAAGGCATTTTAAACTAGTGGACTAGCCGATCATTAAATTTGTTGATAACGTGGCAGTCTATTTTTTCAGCTCTGTTCAATAAAATAAACAGGTATTTGTGTGTTGCCAGCTAAAATGTGTTGCTTTTCAGTCTGCACAATAAAATCTGTGCTTTGGAACTCCAGGATGGTCTCTTGCTCACCACATTGCTGTTTTCTTTATTAACAGTGCAGGAATAGGACGTACAGGCACTTTTATTGTGATTGATATTCTCATTGATGTCATCCGAGAAAAAGGTGGGTATAGAATTCCAACAATGTCTTCTGTCACAAGGCACTTGTTTAAGGAAGTTGAGCATAATGTATGGCTCTAGAGATATGGGGATATTTGATGTCATATGTTTGCTGTCTTACCGAGCTGATTTAATTTAATCTTTTAACACTTTGAGAGAACAAAATGCCTTGCTTTGATCACATATGTTTGCTACAAATATGTTTAATCTTCTTCTTAATTTGTGCTGTGTGCTTCCTTTACATGAAATTTCAGAGTTAGGTGGTGGGTGTTTTACCTAACTATTGATCTTCAAATGTGATGGGAAAGGTCACAAATAGTTTGTATATCAGAGTACCCTAGGTTTTGGGGGACCCAGGACACTGGGAAACACATACATGCAAGTACTGGAGGGTGCCTGCTTTTCAGTTCAATTGCACCCTTCAGTGCCCAATCTTGGCACCTCTTCTACATGTCTGCTGCTCCATTGGGCACTGTTGCGATTGTTGCTGTATGTAACTTTCAGCCCACCATGGGCTCGGGCACCAAGCAAAACCTTGTGGAAGGGAAGGGGTGCATGCCTTTTGCCACTTACCCCAAAGTACTGGAATTTTAAGTAGGACTATGGCAGTGATCAAAATGGTAGGCAGAAGCTTTTACTAGAGGCGCTGAAGGGCACCCGCTTTAGAGAAATCAGAAATGGGTAGAATAGTTCCGGGTTTCAGAAAACAAAAACCTTATACTCGCCTAGGTAGATGCAGCATCCATCTGATGCAGCATCTGTCCCCTGCCGGTTCTGCACAGAGAACTAAGCAATCAAACACCACTGATTGCTCAGTTCTCCCCCTCTGTTCTGAGCAGAGAGCCGTGACTGTCATTCAATGGCTCGTTGCTCTCTCCTCCAGCACTTGAGCGCTGGGCTGGGGAGGGGAGGAAGCTGCTGGCTCAGTCTCGCAGCGACACAGCTGAGAGGCTGAGCCAACTGCCGGCTAAGTGACGTCAGCCGGGCTTTAGCCCAATGGCTGAAAACTGGTCACAGGAGTGCAGGAAGAACTACACTCCTGTGAGCCATAGGAGAAGTATGGCCAAAACAGCTTTAGCCATAATTCTCCTTTTAAAATAACTGTGCTGTAAAGTAACACTAAACTCTAGTTAAAAATATTCAAGTATGTATTCTTAATTCAATAAAGAACGTTAAATTGCCTTCAGTCTCCACCCAATTTTCAAATGTAATTGGTATTTTTTTGTGCTCCTGTGATCAGACTTCCTTTTACACTTGCTGTACAGAGGAGGTCTACGTTGGTCCCACTGTATGTAGGGACGTAGCTACCTTCTTTTCCTTTTTCCCGAGATTGACTGGGCCCCTTAAATTTTTCACTCTTTGTTATATTGCAGCCATTTGCTAAAATCATTTAAGTTCATTTTTTTTCCTCATTAATGTACATACAGCACCCCATATTTACAGAAAAACATAGAAGAAAAAAAAACTAAGAATTTAGTAGAAGCACCCTTTTGATCTAATACAGCCATGAGTCTTTTTGGAAAAGATGCAACAAATTTTTCCCACCTGGATTTGGGGATCCTCTGCCATTCCTCCTTGCAGATCCTCTCCAGTTCTGTCAGGTTGGATGGTAAACATTGGTGGACAGCCATTTTTAGGTCTCTCCAGAGATGCTCAATTGGGTTTAAGTCAAGGCTCTGGTTGGGCCATTCAAGAACAGTCACGGTGTTGTTGTGAAGCCACTCCTTCGTTATTTTAGCTGTGTGCTTAGGGTCATTGTCTTGTTGGAAGGTAAACCTTCGGCCCAGTCTGAGGTCCTGAGCACTCTGGAGAAGGTTTTCGTCCAGGATATCCCTGTACTTGGCCCCATTCATCTTTCCCTCGATTGCAACCAGTCGTCCTGTTCCTGCAGCTGAAAAAGCCCTCACAGCATGATGCTGCCACCACCGTGCTTCACTGTTGGGACTGTATTGGACAGGTGATGAGCAGTGCCCGCTTTTCTCCACACATACTGCTTAGAATTAAGGCCAAAAAGTTCTATCTTGGTCTCATCAGACCAGAGAATCTTATTTCTCACCATCTTGGAGTCCTTCAGGTGTTTTTTTTAGCATACTCCATGCGGGCTTTCATGTGTCTTGCACTGAGGAGAGTCTTCCGTCGGGCCACTCTGCCATAAAGCCTAGACTGGTGGAGGGCTGCAATGATGGTTGACTTTCTACAACTTTCTCCCATCTTCCCGACTGCATCTCTGGAGCTCAGCCACAGTGATCTTTTGGGTTCTTCTTTACCTCTCTCACCAAGGCTCTTCTCCCCCCGATAGCTCAGTTTGGCCGGACGGCCAGCTCTAGGAAGGGTTCTGGTTGTCCCAAACGTCTTCCATTTAAGGATTATGGAGGCCACTGTGCTCTTAGGAACCTTAAGTGCAGCAGAATTTTTTTTGTAATCTTGGCCAGATGATCTGTGCCTTGCCACAATTCTGTCTCCAGCTCTTCAGGCAGTTCCTTTGACCTCTTGATTCTCATTTGCTCTGACATGCACTGTGAGCTGTGAGGTCTTATATAGACAGGTGTGTGGCTTTCCTAATCAAGTCCAATCAGTATAATCAAACATAGCTGGACTCAAATGAAGGTGTAGAACCATCTCAAGCATGTTCAGAAGAAATGTACAGCACCTGAGTTAAATATATGAGTGTCACAGCAAAGGGTCTGAATACTTAGGACCATGTGATATTTCAGTTTTTCTTTTTTAATAAATCTGCAAAAATGTTAACAAGTCTGTGTTTTTCTGTCAATATGGGGTGCTGTGAACGTTATTGAGGAAAAAAAATGAACTTAAATGATTTTAGCAAAAAGCTGCAATATAACAAAGAGTGAAAAGAGTGAAAAATTTAAGGGGGTCTGAATATATATATATATATATATATATATATATATATATATATATATATATATATATATATATATATATTTATTATAGAGAGATAGATATAGATGTGACATAAAAAATTGCAATCAATGACTGCCATTTTATTCCCTAGGGTCTCTGCTTTTTTATATATATATATATATATATATATATATATATATATATATATATATATATATATATATATATATTATTATAGAGAGATAGATATAGATGTTTATCTATATATATATATATATATATATATATATATATATATATATATATATAAAAGCAGAGACCCTAGGGAATAAAATGGCAGTCATTGATTGCAATTTTTTATGTCACATGATATTTGTGCAGCAATTTTTGAAACGCAATTTCTTTGGAAAAAAATACACTTTAATTAATTTTTTCATGTATCAAAACATTGTGTTTTCAAAAGTTTGCCCTTAAAATCCCATAGTACCAGGGGGGGTACTTTCTCTTTTAAACTATATAATATTTTGGCATTTTGGCAACAAATAAACATGGAGTTTTGTTTACTCTCCATAGTGGTTCTCCTTCTATAATTGAATGAATTTTAAAGCAATAAAACACAATAGCTAACAACTGCAATTGCTAACCCAAACAGGTTACCAGTTTAATGTTACAGAGGAGGTCCTAGCACTAGAAAAAATGCTATCACTCGAACGATCGCAGCAATATCTCACATGTGTGGTTTGACTGCTGTTTATATATGTGGGCATGACCTACATATGCATTCGCTTCTGCATGCGAGCATGAGGGGATGGGGGCGCTTGAAAAAATTATTTACACTTTCCCTTGAATTTTTTAAATTTTTTTGATAACCTTTATTCCTATTACCCAAGGGATGTAAACAACCCTTGTAATATGAATAAGGCATGACAGGTCCTCTATTTGGAGAGACCTGGGGTCTATAAGTCCCCACATCTCTCCTCTATGCTGGAAAGCCTGAGAGAGCAAAAAAAAAAAAAAAAACGATCTCAGGCTTTTTAGCAAAAAAAAAAAAATGGCAGTGTTTACATCTGCCAGAGCTGGAAGTGATGTCATGACGTCTCTTCTGGCCTCTGATGCATAGAGATGGGCGGGGACCATCTGGTAAACCAGCGGCCCCGCCAGATATATTCTCCAGCTCCCCGATCGAACGGGAGCAATCAGGCGGCTAAACAGCCACGAAGATAGTATTTACAATGTAGGGAATCGCTGGCTGAAAAAAAAAAGATATCTGGATTATGCCTGTAACTGCATTCAGGGAATACAGGACATTTTGGAAAGAGATGGCCAGCAGACCGGTAGAATTGAAAATATGAAAGGAGATTTTTCAAGGAAGCCAATATTGGATTAATATAAATAAAGCAATTTTTTTTATTGCTATTACAATGTAGATTTTAATAAAGGACTGATGTGACTATAGGTTTCCTTTTAGCAAAAGCTACTAAAATGTTGGTACCTTTTTTTTATATTTTAATTTTTTTTCATTTTTTTCTTTACATGATCTGCAAAGAGCCCTACAGGCTGTGGACCTTCTACTGCCGCACAAATGAGTCTCAGCTGTAGCACTAAGGATCTCTGCATCCCTAGGAGAGCTCTGGATTAGGCTGCATTTAAATACCAAATTTGAAGGCAGTTCTGTCCACTCCTGTTACTGTCTTGTGTTCCTTCTCTCATAGCTGGAAGGTTTTGTTGATCTGATAAGTCAAACCGCAGGCCGTCTGAAAGAAGAGCTTATCTTTTTAGTTAGATATTTGCAGCATGTGTACCATCATACATTCATCAACATGTTGAGGAAGAATCCCAGTCTAATTAAAACGGAACGTCAGTCTATCCCTATCAACATTGACACTTTTCATCCTTATGCTGCAAGAATTAGTAAATAGATAAGAGAATTATCTCATTTACTTGTTTTTAAACTTTTTTGTTTTTTTCATTTCAATTACTTCCTGCTTTCCAGGCCTGGCCAAATGATGTCATGCATCCCAGGAGTCTTTAGGGGGAGAGGAGGGGTTTTATCAGCTAAGCACATCCCCCTGCCTGAGCTAAGGGCAGATGGATTGCAGAAAGTAAATACTACATGAATCTTTTGCCCTTACTCGAAGCACGGAGAAATGGATGGATGGGGGCATTTTGATTTGAATATTAAAAATGAATTAAAGGGTTTGTGGTGCTCAGATGCAGTGTAGTTCTGCTTTAACCACTTGCTGACCGCCTACCACTTTTACTGCGGCAGGTCGGTTCTATTGCGCAAAATGATATACCTGTACTTAATTTCGTGCAATAGACACTGGGGGTGCGCGTGTGCCGCCGGAGGCGCGGTTGTGCGCTAATTGGCCACAGGGGAGACTAATCAATGGGTCCGGTGGACTCTGTCCGCCAGCCACGCGCGATCATTTCCCAGACAAGCAGAATGGCGATCTGCCTATGTTAACAAGGCAGATTGCCGTTCTGACATGGAAGAAGATAGAGATCTTGTGTTCCTGCTAAGCAGAAACATGGATCTCTGCCTTCATCCAGTCAGAGCAACCACGACACGGTTAGCAAGCACCAGCTAGGCACACATTTAACCACTTCAGGCCAGGAAGTATTTTCCCCCTTAATGACCAGGCCATTTTTTGCGATACGGCACTGCGTCGCTCTGACAATTGCACGGTTTTGCGTCGCTGTACCCAAACAAAATCGACGCTTTTTTTTCCCACAAATAGAGCATTCTTTTGGTGGTATTTGATGACCTCTGCGTCTTTTATTCCATGTGCTATAAACAAAAAAAGAGCGACAATTTTGAAAAAACTGCAATTTGATTTACTTTTTGCTATAATAAATATCCCCAAAAAATAAAAAACGAATTTCTTCCTCAGTTTAGGCTGATATGTATTCCTCTACATATTTTTGGTAAAAAAAATCGCAAAAGCGTATATTGATTGGTTTGCGCAAAAGTTATAACGTCTACAAAATAGGGGATATATTTATGGCCTTTTAATTTTTTTACTAGTAATGGCGGTGATCAGCGTTTTTTTTTTTTTTTTTTTTTTTTAAATATATATTGGGACTGCGACATTGCGGGTGGACAGGTCGGACACTTTTGACACTTTTTTTGGGACCATTGACATTAGCGATCAGAGCTAAAAATGGCCACTGATTACTGTATGAATGTCATTGGCAGGGAAGGGGTTGACACTAGGGGGCGATCAAGGGGTTAAATGTGTGTCCTAGGGAGTGATTCTAACTGTGGGGGGAAGGGACTGCCTGGGGGAGGAGACCGATCGTTGTTCATACTTAGTGTGAACAACAGATCAGTCTCCTCACCCCTGACAGAATGGAGATCTGTCTGTTTACATTGACAGATCTTCGTTCTGTCTCTCTCAGGAGTGATCGCGGGTGGACATCGCAGCCGCCGGGCACACTCATCGGCTTCCGTGGTCGCGCGCGCCCCCTAGTGTTCTTAAAGCCGCCGACGTATAGTTACAGAGATTTGCCCAGGAGAGCCAACCTGCCTCAGTATAACTGTGGTGACTGGTCCTCTAGTGGTTAACCCTTTGATCGCCCCTAATGTTAAACCCTTCCCTGCCAGTGTCATTAGTACAGTAACCGTGCATATTTTTAGCACTGATCACTAATAATGTCACTGGTTCCCAAAAGTGTCAGGTGTCCGATCTGTCTGCCGCATTGTCGCAGTCCCGCTAAAAATCACTGATTGCTGCTATTTCTAGTATAAAAAAAAAAAAATAAAGAAAAATGCCATAAAAATATCCCATAGTTTGTAAATGCGATAACGTTTGCGCAAACCAATCAATATGCGCTTATTGGGATTTTTTTTGTAGCCAAATACATATTGACATAAATTTAATTATTTTTTTTTATTGGGATGTGTTTTATAGCAGAAAGTAAAAAAGATTTTATTTTTCCCAAAATTGTCGCTCTTTTTCTGTTTATAGCACAAAAAATTAAAACCGCAAAGGTGATCAAATACCACCAAAAGAAAGCCCCCCCCCTAGTGTGTGTGTGTGTGTGTAAGTAAGTTCTGCAGTCAATCAGCATAATATTGGGGTGTAAATAGAAGTGTCCTTTTTAACCCCTTGCCGCCGAGCGTATACATACTGAATTGGGTCTTCTTCCACGGAGCCACATATGTGCATACCTGTGTTTGTGCCAAAATCTTGCTGCACAATGCATTGCTAGTACAGGAACTGAGCTCACTTGAAGGCCCTGAGTCTTGTAGTAACAATCAGTAATCAGTAGGCCCGGTTCCCAGGCCTCCGCTGTGACAGTCTCTGATTGGCTGTCTCCATTTTTTTTTCTCCTCTGAATTGTGTCTTTCTCTCCTTGCTAGAGGAGAAAAATGTAACCAAAGTGTGTAAAAAAAAATACAAATAATAGGAAAAATAGCTAGATCAAGGTTCTAGGTCAGTATGAGGGTTAGAGTTGGGGTCAAAGGTCAGGGGCAGTACATTTTTATATAGGATTAAAAAAGAAAAAGCATTTTTAAAAATTAGTAAGGCTGTTTAAGTTACTGTCCGTGTGCTTTAGATAGGATAAAACAAAAAAGGCCAAATGCGCACCATTGTTTCTGGACCTACTACAGATACTGTACTAACAAAAATAACATACACAGATGTGGTATCACTGCAATTGTCAGGAACGGCAGAATTTATTTTGGGTTGATTTTCCATTTGAGAACAATAAAAAATAAATAGGAGATATCATCTGTTACCAGTGACCACCAAATGAAAGCCCAGTTTGTTCTGAAAAATAATTCACCTAGATACACAAAGTAGCTGCGATATGTATAGCTTTACTAACGCATGTCAAAGTTGCAAAACCCTCCGTCATTACGGGGTTAGGAAACATTCCTACTGAGAAAAGAAATATTGGCTGTTGATGAACACCTTCTGGGGGAAAAAAAAGTTGCTCACTTAACTCCTGAGTACCCAAGTATGCCAGCTTTAGGGTACAATCTCCAGTTTGTTTCAAGTCAAATGCTGATTAGGAATTGCAGAGTAATATTTAGATTATAAAATTTGCTAGACTGGCAGATGATTTTACTCTTATTTCTATTAATATATAGGTGTTGATTGTGACATTGACGTACCCAAGACTATTCAGATGGTAAGATCTCAGAGATCAGGAATGGTTCAGACAGAAGCACAGTACAGGTTTATATACATGGCTGTACAGCATTATATAGAAACCTTGCAGCGCAGGATTGAAGAGGAGCAGGTAAGGCTTGCACTGTGTGGCATAACAAAAATAAATGATCCATATTTGTGTAAAATGACACACCTGGGAAATTTTTGTAGGAATGGGAATATAAAACCAGTACTGGTGGCAGGTGTTCCTTATCTAGATATTTTGCAATGCCAAAACTTTTTCACTTGTGTTCTGTTCCAGACATCATTACTATATTTAGGATTTGCACTGATGGCGAGTATACTAGTGTTCTGTAACCAGTCAGATGTTGCATTTCATTTTTTACCATACAATGGAAAAACTAGTTGCGCTGCTCCTAGGGGCATATTTATAAGACTGTGAATGTGACTTTTACCAAACATTTAATTACGGTCATTTAAAACACGTGTCGTATTAATTTCTTTATGATGTACTGGGGCCCATTATCCATAGCAAAATGTGAATCTGTGTAAGAAAATTATTTATATTTCAAATGATATTAAAAGTGTATTTAAAGTTGCATTTAGGCTATACACTCAGCTTTGCAGTCATAAATTGTTTTTCTTTATAGTACATCACAAGACACAGAGCAGCCATAATAACTAACTGGGTTATACGCCACCTACTGGTGAATGGACACTGGTAAATCTATCAAACAAGAAGTCCTCCCCTATATAACCCCTCCTACACAGGAAGTACCTCAGTGTTTTTGCCAGTGTCTGTTACGTGGATAGTCACTGACTTGGAGCATACTTGGAGATCTGGACGGTTCTTTTAAGAATAATGGTCTTTAATCGGCTCTATTTGAAAAAGCGATCAGCCAAAATGGATGGTACCCGAGCCTCATTGGAAGGAGAGAAGATTCCTCAATGTTTGCCTGTAATGCAGCCTTATGGTGCTGGACCCTACGTAATGGAACCCTGTGCAGTGTTTGTTCTGACCAAGGTGCTTTCCAGCAGGGTGCTATACAGGTCCAGGGGAGTGGACCCCAGATTAAGGGGGACCCAGTCTCTGAAGGTCTTTTATGACAAAGCTCGCCGTGATGGGTGAAGATTGGACTCCTGTTAAGTCCAGAGTCCTCCAGCAGGAATGGTAAGTCTGCTTTTTTGTAGTTTCTCTTTAAAAAAAAAACAAAAAAAAAAGCAATCTGTCTGTTCTCCTGATGGCCACTGGGGGCAGTGTGCTGTTTAGTCATGCTGTGTACCTTTGTCGTGTGGGCTGCTGTTTTTCCTCCAGCGGCTAGAGGGTGCAGGCTTGCTCAGTATGGCCTATTTTCATATAGGCAGGAAGTGGAAGGGCGGCCATGGCCATGTGGTTAGCAGGGACTCTGGAGACATAACAGCAGCCCATGGATACTAGCAATATGTGAGTACTTACTATGGGAGAACTGTGTGGCAGACAAGCCATAATTATATGCTGCATATTTACTGCTTATCTGGGGGAACTGTACAACTGTAAGTCGATACACCCCTGAACGGATAGCAGTTTGCTTTAAAGTGTTGACTGCTCGAAAGGCAGGTGCAGCCTGGCATACATGCTTGCAAACCTGTTGCTTAAATGCATGTTTAAATATACACGTTTGGAAAAACATGAGCATGGCCCCCCCCCGCAGAGGCTGGACCGAAGACGGGCATGGGGCCAACTGCAGTTAAGCAGACGCATGCTTGCAAACTAGCTAAAACGCACAGTGGCTGAAACGCATGGTTGCTAAAGATTTTTTTTTTTCATATTCAATGATTATACATGGTTACACAAAGATGCATGGTTATTCATGTTTGCATAAATATACATGGTGGCATAAAGATGCATATTTATACATGTTTGCATAGATACGTGTTGCGTAATATTGGTTTCATAAACGCATACTTGCTTATTGCGTAAATGCATGTTTCCAGAGGCACGGATTACATAAGTGCGTGTTTTGCCTAATCACATAGTTGCATAAGCACATGCTTTCATGCTGCCATAAACGCATGCTTCCATAAATGCATATTGCTTAAACGCATACTGTCATGTTTTCATTTGTACTACATACGCGTATGCTTATTTGCATGAAACTGCATACATATGTGCTTATTTACATTAAGCTATATACATGTGTGCTTATTTTCCTGGGACTACATCCATATGGGCTTGTTTAACTGGAAATACATGCATAGGTGTTTGGTTGCCTGGGACTACATGCGTATGTGCTTGTTTGCTTGGGTTTACATGCATCTGTGCTTGGTTGCCTGGGACTACATGCGTATGGGCTTGTTTGCCTGAGATTACATGTATATGTGCTTTGGTTTCCTGGGACTATGTGCATATGTGCTTATTTGCCTGGGATTACAGGCATGTGTACTTGGTTGCCTGGGACTACATGCATATGTGCGTGTTTGCCTGGGATTACATGCATATGTACTTGTTTGCCTGGGAGTACATATATATGTGTTTGCCTTAAGCTGCATACATAAATGCATGAATGGCAAGAAAACTTGTATACCTACATATTTGCATACTTGGGTACCTACATAACAGCATGCCTGGGTACCTGCATACCTACATGCGTAAGGGCTTACATAGCACTAAACCAACATTGTTTTTAGGCCTGCATCCTTAGAGGACTGTGTAATAAGTTGGCTAATATATTTGCTACGGCATTTACCTGTTATACCAGTTAAATGGTTCCAGAAAGGAGAGGCAGCCGGGGGAGGCAGGTGCACCTCTCTCAGGTTCAGTGATCTGGCAGTGTCCACATCCCCCGATGGACAGTGGTGTCCGATGTATCTGAGCCACTGTGGGGTTTGGCATTGCAGTATTTTCCTGATGCATTCATTTTTCATCAGACGATCTGCTGCCGCATCACCTTGATCATGCCTGATCTCTGTTGATCGAAGCCTAAGGATCAAGCCTGATTAGTAAATGGAGGTGAGACTGCACGGGAATACCAGATGCTGTAAGCTTTTCTTCACCTGTGTGAGGGAGGCATCTGAGGTCTGGAACATTAAGTTCTAGGCATTGGATTGCCAGAGGGCTCTTTTACCAGGGTATTGCAGAGCTAAGATTGCTGGTTGGTTCGAATTCTGGAGAAGGGATGGGGAAGAAAATAACCACTGATGCCATCTTCTCCAGTTGGTTTGAAGGTGGCTATAGTTCAGTGGACTTGGTCTCCACAGGAGAAAATACTGCCCATCAATATCTTGCATTTTTGGCGAATACGCCTTGCTCTGGATGTTGGGACAAACCAGTTGTAGGTGTAATCCGGAAATGCCTCTGCAGGCATATATATCAACCACCAGGAGTCATGCGGCTCAGAAAGATCAACCAGATTCTGTCTGAGGCAGTACAACAAGTGCTGTCTCTATCACTAGTACATACTCCAGGTATAGAATAATGGCAGGTGGGAACAGGTTGTGTCTGGGACGAAAGTACCACCGGCAACGGGCAGATGCACTGGTAACACCTTAGGGACCAGTTTTCCCTTATTTGATGCTTTCCCTCTGTTTTCACTTCTCCCACATCTTTTGCGATTAATCCGGGAGGTGGTAACACTGATAATAGTGTTAGCCGAATTAGCCCAGGAGGGCTTGGTACACTGACATAGCGAGGCTTTCGGGGGTCGCTCCTTGAACACTCCCAGTCCAGTGGGACCTAATGGTCTTGAGTCCTGTATCTCAGCACTGTTGAGCCCTGGAAGCTGGTTTCAGGGAACCTCGATTACAGTACTTGGCAATAATTTTTTACTTGGGGAAGCCAGGAAGTGGTACTCACAGGAATATGAGTGGGAAATGTTGTTTTATTTCTACAATCAGTAGGGGAAAGGAGATTGGCCTTAAGTAACATTAAGGGTTCGAGTTCATCCCTATCCATTTTTTTCCAGAGGCCATTGTTTCTCACTCCTGGATTCATACTTCATATAGCGTGTAGCGTAGATAGTCCCACATGTCAGGCCACTTTTGTGTCCTTGGGACTGGGATTTGCTCTTGGCAGTCTTTGCAGAGGCCATTTTTTGAACCAATTGGGAGACTGTTAGTCCCTTATCTCGAAAGATGGCTTATTTGGTTGCTATCACTTCACTAAGTGGAGTGTCAGAGCTGGCGGCCCTTTCATGCAAGGAGCTGTTCTTGATTGCACATCATAAGGTGATGTTACGTCCTAATCCATCTCTATTGCCTAGAGTGGTTTTTAGTTTTCACTTAAATCAGGACAGTGTCTTGCTTTTTTATTTATTTTTTTTCTTTTATTCCACAGACGGCAGGAGAAAGATCGCTACCTACTGTAGAGGTAGTTCAGACACTCAGGGTCTACTTGAGTTGTCGGCATAGGTCAGAAATAATGATTTGTGCAGCCAGAAGAGCCCAGGAAGGGCAGGTGGCATCCAGGCCCAATGTTTAGCAGTGGATCTGTCAGTTTACCAAGGATGCCTATGGTTTTAAAGGGCAAAATCCCATTTTTTTTTCTGGGAAGAGATTCACTAACAGGTGTGTAGGAGTTTCTCGGGCCATCAGGTGTCAGTGGTCCAGGTGTGCAAGATGGCTATTTGGTCTTTAGTTTATACATCCACTGGGTTTTTACCAGGTGGACATCAAAAACCTGGAGGAGACTGCCTTGGTACCTGCGTATAACAGTCTTGGTGGCAGTCTGAAGATGTTGGCTCAGTTGCTGAAGACTGACGTTCTGTTTGTATTGCCAGAAGGACCCAAGAAGGGACAGGCAGCAGAAGGACCCAAGAAGGGACTATTGCCAGAAGGACCCAAGAAGGGACTATTTCCCAATGGATTCGACGAGTGATTGTTCAGGCATATGGTGTAAGGGGTAAGGCCCCGCCTTTTACAGTAAGGGCACACTCTACCAGAAGAGTGAGTGCTTCATGGGCAGTTCATCATCAAGTATCGATGGCTTAGATTTGCAAGGCTGCTGCTTGGTCTTCGGCATACATTCACTAGGTTTTATCAAGTGAATGTTAGGACTCAGGAGGATGTTGCATTTGGACGCAGTGTACTGCAGGCAGTAATATAGATCCTGTTGTTCTGATGGTGTTTCTTTGGTCATAATGGGTTCCCTCCCTTCAAAAGCATTGCTTGGGGACACCCCAGTTACTGACGTTATTATGGCTGCTCTGTGTCCCGTTATGTACAATAAAGAAATTAGGATTTTTTATACAGCTTACCTGTAAAATCCTTTTCTTGGAGTAAATCACGGGACACAAAGATCCCACCCCTCTTGTCTGGGAAGTTTATTGCTTGCTACAAAACTAAGGTGCTTCCTGTGTAGGAGGGGTTATATAGGGGAGGACTTCTTGTTTGATTGATTTACCAGTGTCCATTCACCAGTAGGTGGCTTATAACCCAGTTGGTTATTTTGGCTGCTCAGTGTCCCGTGATGTACTCCAAGAAAAGGATTTTACAGGTAAGCTGTAGAAAAAATCCTACTATTAGTTGGAATCCATGAAATGTTTTCAGTCTTGCAGTATAGTGCATTGATTTGACTGAACTTTAGTGCAGATTCTGTTTTTTGCTTTGATGGCTGGTGTACTTGATTGAAGGTGTTAAATGTGCCAAGTGGAAAGTTTTAAATATACTGAAAAACCACTCCCAGTTTCACTATTTTGGTTAAAATTTATTACAGCCAATTCTCATGCTTTCCCTCATCCAGTATTCGCATGGGGGAAAAAAGCCAAAGGGTGCTCCAGGAATTATTTTCCTGAAGTCAAATGGCAAAAATAAATCAGTCGTCAGGACAAGTAATAAATGCCTCTGCAACAGTTGTCAGCGAGAGGAAAAAATGCTCTCAGCCCGGGGGTTAGACTGACGATTTGCCAGCGGTCACCGAATCCTGGGATATTCTTGAAGCCCGCACCACTCTCCCAGCCTTATCGCGGCTGCCCAGCTGGGCTGTTCCTGGAGCCCGCGGCTGCCCACTCAGCCTCTTCGCATCCGCCCATTCAGTTCACAGCATGGGTGGGGGGCAGAGACTAGAGGTCAGCTGACTGATAAGGAATTTTGAAGTTGGAGGGGCTGGAGGAGACCCTGTCACCTGATTTCGGCATAGGTGTCACTGCTGCGAGAAAACACAGAGCTGGAGACACAGTGAAGCCGGAGACACAGTGTGTAACACTAGCTGTAATTAGAGTTGCAATTAAAAGTCCCCACTACAGTTTTCAGATCAGCAGATGACCTTGATCAAGAACACCTAAGTTGGCTTATCAGAACTGCCACTCATCCCATTCTCCCCACCAAGGAGTAAGAGAAGGAATAAAAATAGAGAATACATGGAAGGGAGAGGAAAAGAGAGGGAGGAACAAAGAAAAAGGGAGAGAAAGAATAAGAGAGAGCAAGAAATGCGGCTAGAGAGAGGGATGGGGAAAAAAACAAGAAATTGGGATAGAGAGAGATAAAAGGGAAAGAAAGGAGAACAAAGAGAGAGTGGTATATCCTAAACTGTACCAGAAGGGGTTTTAATACTGTACAAATGGAAGGGACTCTGGGAGCGCTAAATGTCCGTGGCTTAGGGGCGCAAATTACTTGTCTTGCCTTGAGTGCTGACAACCCATGCTATGAAAATAATTTTACTGTTAGGGGTCCCCACAACTTGGGAAATTTTATCAAGTGGTCGCAGCACGAGAAATATATTTCCCTGCATCGGTGAGTGTAATAAATACCTTGGTATCAGTAGTGATTGGGAATAATAAATGCTCCATAGTTCATACAGTATCTCACAAAAGTGGGTACACCTGTCACATTTTTGTAAATATTTTTGTCAGGTCACCTGTATCCAGGTGACAGATGCACCCCGTTGGGGTCAGGAGTGCACCGCTATGATAGTGGACCCTAAGGCTGACTGCTGCAGATGGAACTCGGGGTGGTTCAGGAAGGCAGGTCCCCTGGAGCACCAACACGGATCCCACAGTGAGTTAGAGCATAGATTCCCCAGGGCGCGGAGTCTAAGAGCCAGTTGGTGTTCACCAGAGCCTCTAGTGGTGAGGATGGACTGGGCTGCAACTGGCTCCAGGTCGCGGCCCCCAGGGTCTCCCAGCTCACGCTCACGGTAGGCTACAGGAGGATGGAGAGGAAACAGCAGCCCAGGACAGCAAGGAATAGTAAGGAGATAGCCAAATGTCGGGGCGACTAGCAGACAAGGATAACAGAGAACACGCCAAAGGTCAGGGCCACAGGCAAACAGGGATAGTCGAGAACACGCCAAAGGCCAGGGCCACAAGCAGACAGGAACAGCCGGGAACACGCCAACATCAGCAACAGAGACAGAGACAAACCTAGAGCACACGGCAAACAGGAAGCCAAACACACAATATTGCACAGCAAGGCAGGCTTGGAGAACACAATGTTAAATAGTGGTTCCTGTTGAGGCTAGGGTGGAGCTACACAGAGGGAAGACCACTCAAGCATGCAGGTGTGAGAGTACAAACCTCAAGGCTGATACACAGACCAGGTAAGAGACAGACAGGTCATGAATGTATTACTGCAAGGTCATGACAATTTTATTATATCTTTTCATGTGACGACACTGAAGAAATGGCACTTTGCTGCAATGTAAAGTAGGGAAGTGTACAGCTTGCATAACAGTGTAAATTTGTTGTCCCCTCAAAATAACTAAAAACACGGCAATTAATGTCTAAACCGCTGGCAACAAAAATGAGTACACCCCTAAGTGAAAATGTCCAAATTGGGTCCAATTAGCCATTTTCCCTCCCCAGTGTCATGACACTCGTTAGAGTTACAAGGTCCAAGGTGTGAATGGGGAGCAGGTGTGAATGGGGAGCAGGTGTGCTAAATTTGGTGTTAACACTCTCACTCTGTCATACTGGTCACTGGACGTTCAATATGGCAATGAACTCTCTGAGGATCTTAAAAAAGAATTGTTGCTCTACATTAAGATGGCCTAGGCCTTGTCTTATTTTTGAAAGAATTTATTTGCAAATTATGGTGGAAAATAAGTATTTGGTCAATATCAAAAGTTCATCTCAATACTTTGTTATATATCCTTTGGCAATGACAGAGGTCAAACGTTTTCTGTAAGTCTTCACAAGGTTGTCACACACTGTTGCTGGTATGTTGGCCCATTCCTCCATGCAGATCTCCTCTAGAGCAGTGATGTTTTCGGGCTGTCGCTGGGCAACACGGACTTTCAACTCCCTCCAAAGGTTTTCTATGGGGTTGAGATCTGAAGACTGGCTAGGCCACTCCAGGACCTTGAAATGCTTACGAAGCCACTCCTTCGTTACCCGAGTGGTGTGTTTGGGATCATTGTCATGCTGAAAGACCGAGCCACTTTTCATCTTCAATGCCCTTGCTGATGGGAAGAGGTTTGCACTCAAAATCTCACGGTACATGGCCCCATTCATTCTTTCATGTACACGGATCAGTCGTCCTGTTCCCTTTGCAGAGAAACAGCCCCAAAGCATGATGTTGCCACCCCCATGCTTCACAGTAGGTATGGTGTTCTTTGGTTGCAACTCAGCTAGGGCTGAAACAACTAATTGATTAATCGATTATGAAATTAATCGATTACTATTTTCATAATCGATTAATCGGCCAGTAACATAATGGGGTTAAAAAAAAACTAAAATGAGCACTTTATAGTACAAAAAGAGCAACAAATGGCTACTGTAAATATTACCGGTACTTTCACAGTTCTACAGTAAAAAATTAACCCCTTACAGTAGCGATCTGCTTTTTTTGTGCTATAAAGGGCTAATTTTATTTTTTTTAACCCCATTATGTTACTAAACGTCTTAGACCTGGTTTACGTCCATGTGTTTTTTGCAGAAACGCACTACAGTTCATTTACATGGTTTCCTATGGGACACGTTCACATCCATGCTTTTTTCAGCCGCTGTGTATTTGGAAAGGGCTGGGGACTTTTTTTTTTTTTTTTAAACACAAAACGGTGCTTTTTTGGTTCAATATACTTCAATGGAGAAGCTGCAGAAAAGCATGTAATGTGTTTTTGCAGCAATTTGTGTTTTTAAATCTGCCCAACAACAAATTGGCCCAAAAAAAATGCAAAAAAAGCAAATTGCAGCAAAATCACATGCGCAAAAAGCACTGCAGAAACAGATCAAAAGCAAACTGCATAGGTGTGCACCGAGCCTTATGCTGGCCACATGCATAAAATTTCAGACAAAAATATTCAGAAGAAAAATCTTTGTACATTCGCTGAATGAAAGAATGTTGTTTGAAATTTTCACTTGTTTTTAACATTCCGTTTTTAAAATGAATGTAATTTCTGAACGAAAACCACATGCACTGTCTGAAAATTCCTTTGACCAAGAAGCTTTCTATTTCCAAATTTTCCCGTCACTGTGGTTGAAAATGATCATCAATTTAACCCCACTAACGATTAGAAAATCGAACGAACGTTCCTAAAATGCCTTTATGTTTGAAGGAAGATATTGTTTGTTTTTTTAATTAAAAAAAAAATTTGATCTCTGAGTCTGATGATATTTACCAGATTCACTCTTTAATAGTATATACAGTATATATCTCCTCTAATAGTATATACAGTATATATCTCCTCTAATAGTATATACAGTATATATCTCCTCTAATAGTATATACAGTATATCTCCTAATAGTATATATCTCCTCTAATAGTATATACAGTATATCTCTTCTGTCTGTTATTCTCAGAGTGGATTAGATATTTTGCTCCCTAACCATATAGTTGGTTATTTATATTTACCACTGCATAGAGATATTTAAGAATAAATTGCCTTTTTTTAGAACTTTACATATTTAACTAAATTATACACCACACTTTTTTTTTTTTTTAAGGTTAATAACCGATTAATCGATTAATCGAAACAATAATCGGCCAACTAATCGATTATGGAAATAATCGTTAGTTGCAGCCCTAAACTCAGCATTCTCTCTCCTCCAAACACGACGAGTTGTGTTTCTACCAAACAGTTCTACTTTGGTTTCATCTTACCATATAACATTCTCCCAATCCTATTATGGATCATCCAAATGCTCTCTAGCAAACCTCAGACGGGCCCGGACATGTACTGGGGGGTGACGTGTGGCACTGCAGGATCTGAGTCCCTGGTGGCGTAATGTGTTACTGATGGTAGCCTTTGTTACGTTGGTCTCAGCTCTCTGCAGGTCATTTACTAGGTCCCCCCGTGTGGTTCTGGGATTTTTGCTCACCATTCTTGTGATCATTTTGACCCCACGGGGTGGGATCTTGCGTGGGGCCCCAGATCGAGGGAGATTATCAGTGGTCTTGTATGTCTTGCATTTTCTAATTATTGCTCCCACAGTTGATTTCTTCACACCAAGCTGCTTGCCTATTGCAGATTCAGTCTTCCCAGCCTGATGCAGGTCTACAATTTTTTGTTTCTGGTGTCCTTCAACGGCTCTTTGGTCTTCACCATAGTGGAGATTGGAGTGTCACTGTTTGAGGTTGTGGACAGGTGTCTTTTATACTGATAACAAATTCAAACAGGTGCCATTAACCACTTAAAGTGGTGTTCCCCCCGAAATTGTACTTTTTAAATAAAAAATACCCCTATAATACACAAGCTTAATGTATTCTAGTAAAGTTAGTCTGTAAACTAAGGTCTGTTTTGTTAGTTTATAGAAGTCGTTTGTTATTTTATAAACTTACAGCAGGCCGTGGCCATCTTAAGTGTGGGCATCTGAAGCCAGACTGTATTTCTTCCTGGATCTCATCCTTGCAGATCTTGCACATGCTCAGTGCAGCACAAGCAGTGTAATAGGTTTCAGGTCAGGTTTCCATAGCACAATTAAAAAATATCCAATTCGTTTACAGTAAACAGTTTAGTGAGGGATGCTGAAGAGTTGTAAAAGTAGGTGGAACTCCACTTTAAGGACTAGCCTTGTTTTGGATTTTAGGTGTTTACATGTTTAAAACAGGTTTTTTTGCTAGAAAATTACTTAGAACCCCCAAACATTATATATTGTTTTTTTCTAACACCCTAGAGAATAAAATGGCAGTCAATGCAATACTTTTTTTCGCACCGTATTTGCGCAGCGGTCTTATAAGCGCACTGTTTTTGGAAAAAATTCACTTTTTTTGAATAAAAAAAAATAAGACAACAGTAAAGTTAGCCCATTTTTTTTAATATTGTGAAATATAATGTTATGCCAAGTAAATTGATACCCAAAATGTCACGATTCAAAATTGCGCCCGCTCGTGGAATGGCGTAAAACTTTTACCCTTAAAAATCTCCATAGGCGATGTTTAAAAAATTCTACAGGTTGCATGTTTTGTATTACAGGGGAGGTCTAGGGCTAGAATTATTGCTCTTGCTCTACCAGTCGTGGTGATATTTCACATGTGTGGTTTGACCACAGTTTTCATATGCGGGCGCTACTCATGTATGCGTTCGCTTCTGCGCGCGAGCTCATCGGGACAAGGCGCTTTAAAAAAAAAAAAATGTTCTTATTTATTTTACTTTATTTAATTTTCTTTTTTCACTGTTTTTAAAAAAAAAAAAAATTTGGATCACTTTTATTCCTATTACAAGGAATGTAAATATCCCTTGTAATAGAAAAAAGCATGACAGGTCCTCTTAAATATGAGATCTGTGGTCAAAAAGTCCTCAGATCTCATATTTGGACTTAAATGCAAAAAAAAAAAAAAATGACGACAAAAAATATGCCCTTAAGGCAAATGGGCGGAGCTGACGTTATGAGGTAGTTTCCGTCCCCCTATGGTATGGAGACGGGTAGGGGCCATCTTAGCCTTACTCATCTCCATACAGAGGAAATGACAGGTCCCGATCGCCTCCGCCACTACCGATGGCTCCGGTAAGCGGCTGAGGGCGCAGGAGAGCGGCGGGAGGGGGGTGGCACCTCTCCCGCCGCTAACGGTGATCTTGCCGCAAACCCGCCACAGAGACCACCATTATCAGAAACGCAAACGGCTCTTGTAAAGGTGGATACCTCAGTTGTGGCAGCAACTGCTGCCGTTACCGAGATATCCACCTTCAAAGTGCCGACGTATATGTACAGGAGCCGGTCGGTAAGTGGTTAATACAGGTAATGAGTGGAGGACAGAGGAGCCTCTTAAAGAAGAAGATACAGGTCTGTGAGAGCCAGAATCTTGCTTGTTTGTAGGTGACCAAATACTTATTTTCCACCATAATTTGCAAATAATTTCTTTCAAAAATCAGACAATGTGATTGTCTGGATTTGTTTCCACATTTTGTCTCTCATAGTTGAGGTATACCTATGATGACAATTACAGGCCTCTCTCATCTTTTTAATTGGGAGAACTTGCACAATTGGTGGCTGACTAAATACTTTCTTGCCCCACTGTATAAGTGCTGCCAGCATTGCTGCAGAGGTTGAAGGGGTGGGGGCCTGTCAGTGCTTAGACCATACGCCGCACACTGCATTAAATTGGTCTGCATGGCTGTCATCCCAGCAGGAAGTCTCTTCTATAGATGATGCACAAGAAAGCCCGCAAACAGTTTGCTGAAAACAAGCAGACTAAGGGCATGGATTACTGGAACCATGTCCTGTGGTCTGATGAGACCAAGATAAATGTATTTGGTTCAGATGGTGTATAGCCTGTGTGGCGGCAACCAGATGAGTACAAAGACAAGCGATTCTTGCTTACAGTCAAGCATGGTGGTGGGAGTGTCATGGTCTGGGGCAGCATGAGTGCTGCTGGTACTGGGGAGCTACAGTTCATTGAGGGAACCATGAATCCCAACATGTACTGTGACATACTGAGGTAGAGCATGATCCCCTCCCTTCGGAGACTGGGCCACTGGGCAGTATTCCAACATAACAACCCCAAACACACCTCCAAGACGACCACTGCCTTGCTAAAGAAGCTGAGGGTTAAAGTGATGGACTGGCCAAGCATGTCTCCAGACCTAAACCTCATTGAGCATCTGTGTGGGCATCCTCAAACGGAAGGTGGAGAAGCGCAAGGTCTCTAACATCCACCAGCTCTGTCATGTTGTCATGGAGGAGTGGAAGAGGACTCCAGTGGCAACCTGTGAAGCTATGGTTAACTCCATGCCCAAGAGGGTTAAGGCAGTGCTGGAAAATAATGGTGGCCACACAAAATATTGACACTTTGGGCCCAAATTGGACATTTTCACTTAGGGGTGTACTACTTTTGTTGCCAGCAGTTTAGACATTAGTGGCTGTGTGTTGAGTTATTTTGAGGGGACAGCAAATTTACACTGTTATACAAGCTGTACAATCACTACTTTACATTGTAGCAAAGTGTAATTTCTTCAGTCTTGTCACATGAAAAGATATAATAAAATCTTTACAAAAATGTGAGGGGTGTACTCACTTTTGTGAGATAATGTATATTAGTCTGCATGTAATTTTGAATCCACTCTATCCTCAATAGTGAGAGAAAAGAGTTTGGCTCATTGGATTCCTTCAAATTTTTTTCTATGGGTGTTATAAAGATTATGAAATTAGCTGCATTTTCTTTAAACCAACATCAGTTTTAAATGCCTCATTCCTATAGATATTCATCTGTGTATACCTATGACTTAGCAATGACAGTGAAGAGTGGAAAAAGATTTTCCTTGGCAATGGCTGCAGTGGGTAGCAATGTGGGCAAGTTTGTGACCTCGGGAGTGGCTGTCTCTGTCATTCTTGTATCTAATTGTATCAGGCAGCAGTTCAATCATACCGTTACTGATACAGCACCAACACATCTAGTGGTCTGACTAGGCTGTAGACCAGTGGTCTCCAAACTGCCGCCCGGGGGCCAGATGTGGCACTTTGCTGATTTTTACCTGGCCCTTGGGACACTATTCTTTCTGACAAAAGGCCCTATTCCCCACAGACACCAACAATGTGGCATCATTTCTGCCACTGACTCAAACAACTGTTGCCTCACCCCATGTTGAATGCTGATCATTTGTTCATTGCATAGGGGCAGAGAGATAGTAAGTCTATTCTGCTGATTTTCCACACAATGGGGTTGATTTACTAAAACTGGAGAGTGCAAAATCTGGGGCAGCTGAGCATGGTAGCCAATCCAGCATGGAAAAGAAGAAAGGCAACAGCGCTCTCTGCAGGGACAACTTGATCAATACACCAGGTCCACTCACAGGTGCCGAGGCTCGATGTGTCCCAACACACTCCAATGCAACAGTAATAAGGAGAGCCGGCAAAACTGTAATCCTTGAAGTGACGTTTATTGGTACATCAGAGTGACAATAAAACAGTAAAGCTGACGCGTTTCGGCAAAAGCCTTAGTCGTAGCTGACTACGACTAAGGCTTTTGCCGAAACGCGTCAGCTTTACTGTTTTATTGTCACTCTGATGTACCAATAAACGTCACTTCAAGGATTACAGTTTTGCCGGCTCTCCTTATTACTGTTGCATGGTAGCCAATCGTCTTCTAACTTCAGTTTGTTCATTTAAACTTTTTTTTTTAATCAAAAAATTAGTTTATTAACCCACCATATAGCAAAAACACATTCGTTCAAAATACAGGTACAGATGTACCATATAAAAATACAAATTAAGAAAATATACAAAAGAATAAATGGATATTGAGCATTCAGTCAAGTATAGACAAATAAAAGATGCAGTGGTAACCAATTAAGTGGCATAATTCTCATATCGCATTAGGATTTCAAAGATAACAACATCTAATAACCAGTATAAAAACAGAACATCAAATCAAAAAAATTAAAATTTAAAGGAAACGAACTAAAATAAGTAAATACCTGTCCTAAACCCAACCCAGATCCTCCAACCGCATCTACTCATATTCTACTAATGTGTCCAGTTCACTACAAGAGTAGATCAATAAACGGTATTTAAAGCCATCCATTGTTAGCCTTTGTCAATGGTACATCCTAATATATCTGGATTTACATTTGTAGTAGTCGGTCCACTACTAGCTGAGCGGGAGCAATTCGTGGCTTAACAAGCCAGGCCTGCCATATGGAACAAAATTTACTAGGTGTTTTTCTCTTATTAATAAAGAGTTGATCTGATTAATCCACTGTTTGACCATGGGAGCATGAGGGGATAGCCACAATCTGGCACTCTGCTTGCAGGCTTTATATAATAGCCTAATGATTGTAAGATTAAGTGGAGCGGGGTACATTCCTTCATCAATTGCCTCAAAATACAAATCAATGGATCTGGTATTTTAAAGGATTAAGACAGTAGAAATACCATATTTATTGGCGTATAACACGCACCTTCATTTTAAGAGGGAAGTTTCAGGAAAAAAACTTAAATTTTAAATAAAGAACTTTGAAGCAAAATAAGGGTCAGTGCCCATCAATGCAGCCTTATCATTGCCCATATGCAGCCTCACTAGTGCCCATCAATGCATCCTTATCAGTGCCCATCTGCAGCTGCACCATTGCCCATCTGCAGCCTGATCAGTGCCCATCTGCAGCCTCACCTCAGATTACTGCTGCCTCAGAGGGTACAGGGAGGGGTGCGGGACAAGCGCCATCAGATTACATACATTGAGAATCTCCTGTTTCCTGCCTCCTTATTCTGAAGTCCCGCCTCCTGGACTGGCTTCTATGATGGACAGAACACTGGTCCAATGCCGGTAAACCGGAGATTCTCACTGTATGTAATCTGACGGCGCTCCTCCCGCCCTCCGAGGCAGTTGAAATGTAAGTACCAAAGAGAAGGAGCGAGCGTGGGCCTGCAAGGCATGTCGCAGCTGAAGGTATTGATACATTTTTGTTCTGGGTAAAGCAAAGTCTCCCTGTAGTTCAGTAAAGTTCAGTAAAGGAGGAGTATCCTGTTAACAGTCTGCCTATGGGATCTGTAGAGTCCAGGAGCCCCCATCCAACCATATGTTGCAACTGAGAGGCAAAAACATACAATTTGGGGATGGGTATTGCCAAGCCTCCATGATCTTTGCTATATTGTAGAGTGGTCAATCTTATTCTGGCATGTTTTTTCTGCCAAATAAGGTCACGGAATAGGGTATCTATATGCAGGAACCAACGGTGAGGTATCCATTGTGGCCACCCCTGCCTTGTACCCCTGCAAAGTGGAAATGGATCTGTGAGGTCTCCATTAATTCTAAGTCAAGCAGAGTAAAGCAATTTAATCCATTTAATAAAGCCACCCCCCCCCCCCCAGACCAAATCTTACCAGTGTCTCCCAAAGATAATGCCATTCAACACTGTCGAAGGCCTTGGCTGCATCAAGCTACCAGGGCCCTCAACAGGAATTTTGAAGATTAAGAAATAAACGGCGGATGTTTAAACCCATAGACCTGGTAGGTATAAAACCAGATTAGTCTCCGTGTATTAACTTAGTTATTACTTTAGCTAAACGGGTTGCGAGTACTCATGCCAGTAATTTAACATTGGTCGTTAGCAAGGAAATGGGCCTATATGAGTCGGGAGATAGACTATCGTTTCAGTATAAGTACGATAACCGCTTTGTTCATCGAGGAGGGGGAGGCGTCCTAATGCTAAGGCCTCTAGGAAGATCCTGCCCCGTCTAGGCAAAAGGATCCCAGCATACCTTTTGTAGACCTCTGCTGGCAATCTCCCATCTGCACCTGAATATTTAGCAGGGGCAGAGAGCATTAGTGCATCACTCAACTCATCTACAGTAAGGGGAGCATTTAGTAAGGCCCTATCAGAGGGACACAGGCATGGAAGTGGACTTTCGGAAAGAAATTGATTAATTTCCTCCAGTGTAGGTTAAGTTTTAGAAGAGTACATAACCACTTTTAGAGACACTTATATGTTTAAAATAGCTCTATGAGAAGTGATAAGTTCTCCCGTACTTTTAGTGAGAGCTGGGAGCTCTAATCAAAAGCTCCTAATTGCTTTTGCCATCATAGCCAACATATGACCAGTACCTTCCCATTGCTCAAATGTCTGCTGTTGAATGAAATGCTTATTCTCAGCTTTTGTTAGAGTAACCTGGTGTGCCATACCCTGTACTTCCAATCATACCCTTTTAGTTTTAATTAGTATTAATTTTTAGTATAATTTGGTTGTGCAATATAATTGGATTCTGCTCTAGCAGCCTCTCGTAATATAGTGGACTCCCATTCCTTAGTTCCTGTTTTAGTATTGGAAATAACATGAATAAATTGTCCCCCAAGGAACGTTTTTAGAGTATCCCAAAATATACCCATGGAAATAGCATTGTAATTGTCAGCAAAAAAGTGAGTCATCGCTGCAAAAACCAGATCTGGGTTAGGGAACAGGTCAAGCCAAAAAGGATTAATCACAGGTAGGTAGGTAGGACCAGTAGCAAAAGGATTGAGCAGACCAACCGGTTCCAAGTCAACAAAGACGGCACAAGGCAGCATCCACATGGGATAACTTTGGGGGTTAACATCTTAGCTAGCTGTTGCCAGATAGTCACCGTAGTACTAAATGTAGGTCAGAAGAAAATTTTGTAGCAGGTCACCAGGCTCTAGCATGATTTTGCATCAACCAATGAGCCTGTGGCACAAACTTAAAAGAACCCCCCCTCCATCGGGATTGCAGGATCCACTGGGTTTAGGTGGGTTGTCGTTGGCTTGCAGCCTGGTTCCGCAGGGTATTCTCACAATCCAACCACTTGGGCCAGGGATGGTTTTTCAAAGAAGTTAACCACGCTTTTTGCTACCACACATAACCTAGCAGGGTAAAGCATAACATATTGAAGATCCAGGGCTCTCCATCCTTTTTCTTGACATCAGTAAACTGGGCCCTTCTCTTCTGATCGTCGGCTGAAAAGTCGGGAAATAAGGTCATTTTGGGGTTGTCGATTACCATAGTCGGGCCCATCGTTCTGGCTTTAGAAAGAATTATGTCTCTGTCCTATTTTAGCATTTTAAACTGGAATTGGCAAGGAGGGGCTTCAGGAGGTAGCTGACTTGCTGAGAAGCTGTGTGCCTGTTCCACCGCGAACATGAGGGTAAAGGAATCCTTCCCACAGGTATTAATTAACCATTGTTCAAGAAGTCACAGGGTTTTTCCCCTTGATTTTTCTCAGGAACTCCTATAGCCCGCATGTTATTTCTCAGCCTATTTTCAAGATCCTATTATTTTGCCACATGTTGGGTTACAGTGGTGTGAGTATAGACAACCTCACATTGCAGAGGGGCCCAGTCATTCTCTAGAGTGCTTAGTCGGCCTTCTAGGGCCACTGTGCAGTCTCTAAGTTTCTGCATGTCCTGACGTATGAAGGACACTTCAGCCTTAACCCCCTTAATGTCAGCATAAAGGGAAGTAATGGCGGTATTGCAGGCCGTGACCGCAGAGAGTATTTCTTAAAGTGTATGCTCTGGCTCTGTCTCCTCAGAATTTGGAGCCTGTGCAGAGTGCATATCAAAGATATCTGCCTGTGTACTCATTGTGTCCCATTCCTGCAGTGGAATAGCAGAAGTATCCAACGGTGCTGTATCGTCCAGTCTCCGAATGTTCTCCGCTGCAGTCTTTAGGAGGGCTGTGGAAGCAGATCCTTAGGAGCCTGTTTAGAGAAGAACTTTTGCGCAGCTTCTCTTTAAATGTCCTTTGCCAACTGGGGAGGAAGTCCACCGCAATCTTGGGCCGCATGGTCAGCGGCCGATCAGGTAGAGGAGCCCCTCTTCTAGACATGTCCAACAGCTGTCAGAATACCAGCGACTGACAGCCAGAAGCCTGAGCAGTCTAAAGGTGTGGTCGGTGTCACCCTTTGTGCAGAGGAAAAGATGCTGACAGGTTCAAAATCAGGAGTCTCAGCAGGGAGAGCTATCCACGTGTCCGGCTACATCCGCTGCCAAGCCACGTCCTCATTTAAGCTTTAACAAAAAAAACAATCTGGAAGATGATTGGTTTCTATGCAGAGCTGCACCAGTTTTTGCACTCTCTGGTTTTAGTAAATCAACCCCAATGCTTTTGTTGTCCTGAGTTCTTAGGAGCAGGTTGGAGAGAGGTGGAGTAAACCCATTCAGCATTATTCACTATGATCCTGCTGCTGCAGACAGCCCTCGAGAGCAAAAAAAATGAGCGATCACGGAGTACAGTAGGCTGGAGTGACCAGTCTGCACAACAGAAAATGGCAACCATTTTGAAGATAGTTTTGTAATAGTATAGGCTTGCTGGGGTGATGCAAATGGATTGTGTAAAGGGAAGCTTGCTGCTACACTATTCAATGCTATATTCTATGTGCCTGGAGTTTAGTTTTAAGCTAAAAATGTATACTGTAAAATTATATATGTGATATCGGTTTAGACTTTATGGTTTAAAACATGCCTCACATTGTGTTTTTGTTAATCGGCCCCTGTATTCTTCTGTTTTCAGAAAAGTAAGCGGAAAGGGCATGAATACACAAATATCAAATATTCCCTTACTGAACAGACAGGAGACCAGAGCCCTCTTCCTCCCTGTACCCCTACACCATTGCCAACACCCACACTTCCAGAGTAAGTAAAATGATTTTGTATATCCGTGCCACCATTTTAAGGATGTGACAATGTTCTGCTCTTTTCCATTTCCAGCAGGAACCATTATTCCCATCTGTCTCTGCTTTGTTGGGATTCAGACAATTTAAAATGAAGACTGAACTAAACTGCCTAAAATATAGACTCACGGCACAGGTCTACATTGCCGTTTTGGAGAACTCTGGTACATACATAGTACTCATGTAAATATAATATCAAAGACCAAACCTAGGAAAATTAGGGTATTGGGAAGCATTACTCTTTAACCAATAGCAAGTGGTTAAAGAATCTGTCATAATCGGAATACGGGAGCAGTCAGGTTTTTTGCAGGAGGGTTCCACAAAAGTAATTCCCATCCTTTCTTCACTATTTAAAGCGGAAGTAAACCCATCCATAAAACAGTTACTTTCCCGGCATGTGCCGGAAATGTAACACTCCCATTGATTGTGCTCTCAACCAAACTGTCAAACCATCCAATGGCTGGTGTCATGACTGATCACATGTGCAGCATCATGGCAGTTGTTGATTAAACAGAGGCAAAGATGGCAGCCTCCTTGGCTAGAAACGATAGTAGGGTTTACTTACACTTTAAGTCACTGATCAGATGTAGATCAGTTGTTGGGAACCTCACCATGCACATGCTTGTTTTAGGTCCCTGGTTTTCATTAAGTAGTGGAGCATGAATAACCTAAATTGTGAACCTGGCAAGTCAGCAGTGCCAGCTCCAATTCTATCTTGAAAGGTTTTATTCAAAGCCCAACTCCAGGCTGGGAGTCTGCTTGTGATGTCACAAGCAGACAGCGGGACCACAGGCATGGCCATGTGTTAGCACAGCATTATGTAGATCCTACGCAAAGAAGAGACTGAAACTGGCTGCACTACACCAAATGTGTTTTTATGGTTAGCGTGGTCAGAGGAGAACAGGAAGCCCTGCAGAATAAAGCAGGCTGGTAGGATCACTGGGTATAAAGGCCCTGTTCACACTAGATGTGTTGGGACTGCACTGGATGATAGCCTTGTCCTGCGCAGTTCCACACAGGAAAAGGCCATTTGCTTTGTTTATGTTCAGTTCAGTTCAGTTTACATCACTGTGACGTAGTAGTGTGCGCTGAAAAAAGTAAGACATGCAGTACATTTTTCCATCACAGCTGGTGCAATGCATATTGTATTGCCCAGTGCTGCGGCCAATAGAGGTGAATAAAATGCCCCCAAAAAAAGTTGGAGTGATACGCTGTTCCCAGCTCATCAAGACCACAGCCTTCGAACTTCATACTAACAACTGTATTCTAACACAGCTGCTGGTGTAAACTGGCCCATATTCTTCAGCACTAGATTACAACAAAATACAAGAAAAGTAAAGGGTATGCAAAATTTTAATTTTCATAATTTGAGTTACCGTAACTTAAAACCTTAGATTAAAAAAAAAAAAGTACAAAAATAGAGATTCAGACAATGCTATGATGAAAATTTATTTTTATAGTGTTATAGGTGATGTGTGATCTTTCCAATGTAACTATATCAATATGAAAATTACAGTCCCTCAAACTTTTTAATATTTGTACATTCAATTGCTATAAGGACCGATTATTGGAGAAATGCTTGTTATTGATTATACCATAGATGTGCCTTGCAGTAAAATAATTTCCTAAAATTATCAAGGGAGCCTGCTGGCCTAAATCCTCCAGCACGAACTACCAGCAGCATTTTCTGTTGTCCCTCTGGGGAGTCCAGCAATTGAATTTCCTTGCTCCAGATTGATATAACTTGCAGAAATGTAACTTTTTACCAGGTGTAAGCTTGGTAGTTTGTCATATTTTCTGAACTCTTATGGTTGAAACTAATGACTTTCTCTGCTTTATGTTTTTTGCTTCCAAGCTAGCCACATAACGTAAAAAAAAAAACATACCTTGGTTTGATTTACTAATCTAGTAGAGCAGGTTAACGTTGCAAAGTGATTGTTTTGCCCAGGCACAAATAGAGTGTTAAAGGGTTAACATTAGCCTCTTTTCCGTTGCAAAGATAGGTGGTTGTGATCGTACACAAATATCCTGCTTTCCCATTAGAATTGAGTTCTTCTTTAATAGTAACTGTTTAAAAATGAAGAGGATTCCCCATCATCTGGTATACACCTCACCTTAATCCATTGTAAATTCAAGTGCAATAATCAAACACCAGTCTTTCTGTAACTGATATTACACTCATGTAATCCTCTGTCAACATGTTTATGTTTTGATCACTTTGTTTAGGCTGGGTTCACACTAGTGCGACATGGATGCGGTTTCCCTCGCATCCAATTCGCATGACAGGACAGTGTGCCCGGCTCTCAATGAAGCCAGCTCACACATCTCCGTGGCGGCCGGGGATTGCACAAGGGTCTTTTGCATCTTTGGCTCTGTTTCAGGTCCGAATTCAGGCAAAAATTTGGGCTTGATTCATCCATAAAACGGAGAACGAACGCACCGGACCCCTGCTGTGAGCTGCATCTGCACTAAGTGTGAACCCAGCACTAAAAAAAGGGAAAGGAGGATTGATGCTGAATATCGAAAGAGTTATTTAGGTAAGCTATTATTATCAAGACTGGATTCTACAATCCTTTTATGAAGTGCCACTGTTATGCAGCTCGTAGCTGTTTGCCACCATCTTTTCACTGACATGGTTTGTGCTAGACACACAGTGCATACTCTTCTTTGAGAAAGAGCTGTGCCTAGCCTGAATCATATCAGAATAGAACCTTTTCCTGTTGGCTGTCTTAAAGTGACATTAAAGATTAATTTTAAAAAAAAGTATACTTACCTGCTGTGCTTTTGCACAGAGCAGTCCCTATCCTCTTCCGCCGGTGCTCCTGTCTCAGCCAATGAGGAATGAGAGACCCTGGAGAAACTCTGCTCTCATGCACATTGCTGGATCGAGTGGGAGCTCAGGTAAGTTTTTAGGGGGGCCGCTGCACACAGAAGGTTTTTTTTTATCCTCATGCATGAAGGTAAAAGACCTTGAGCCTTTAAAACCACTTTAATAAAGGAAGAATATTATTTTGATCTTGGTATGTGGCATTGCTGTTGCTGGTACAAATGATTACTTTGGTGAGGAGCTGAGCCAGCACCTGAGATGTGATTGTGGAGTGTGGAGCTTTATCTTACAAGCAATTATTTCTGAGAATTGACACCAAGATGGGTAATCCAGGAATACAGACAGCTACTAGTGGTCAGAGAGGGCAATGAGAGAAAGTTGTGTAAAAATCAGTACCAAAATGTTATTGATTTACCAAAAACACATATTAAGTAAAAGCCAATTGCTTCTCAATAGAAGCCAAAAAAGCATCAACGGTCTCCTGTCACCAACCATGAAATGATACACCAAAGGGGGACGAACCCCACAATTGGTGCTCCGATAAAACAGACAGACAGACAAGGACAAACAGGACTGACCAACCACAATGAAAAACACACAAGATAAACATGCAGTGCAGGCGCCTGCAGTGATCCACACAAACGTGGAGACCCCAATGGCAAAATGCCAGTTAGTCACAGTGAAATAATTAAAATGCAAGCATATACAGGGGTGACCATGTGAGCGGATAGCAATGGGGCTAGAACTGACTAGTATGACACCATGTATAATAGGGCCAGATGGATAATGTTGAAATAATTGCTGTCATTGGCTATGAATCTATTCAATACGTGTTCCGATGTTAAAAATCACCAGATTGATGTATTAGAAAGGCACATCCTATGAATAGAAAAGTTCAAAAGTGAGTTCCTAATTGTTGTAATGTCCAAAGAAACATTATCATGGGTCTCGTCAGTAATTAAGCAAGCTGTACCAATATGACAGTGATTGTTGGATTGATTGATAGAATCACAAAGGGTATAGGTGGTATCATGACGCTTACTTTCCAGCCATCATCACCAAAGGTAGTACCCTGATTGCACGGCCAACAAAACAAACTGTCATGGGACCTACTCGGATCCCTTTGGTATACAGTTAGGTGCTAGTAACCTTCCTATGCATGAATATAAAGAAGTGCATGTCCATACTGCCATATAATGTTACCGCCTTCCGTGCAGAAATGCAAGCCGGCGTTTCGGGATAGTATCTGGCTTCTCACACTTCCGTCCGTCTGTTGGAGGTGGATGGATCAACACCAACAGATGTCAAAGACCCTGGTATCCACTTGCCGCCCATCCGAGAGTCAGCCGCGCCGCAAACAAGTCCAGCGGCCGCTGGTAGTCTTACTCGTGGCAGTTTTCGGCGGTATGAGTGGAAACTTAACGGAAGCTACCCCGCTCCACTGCTTCCTGGATTGTATTGGGAATCACTGAGATGGCATCCAAGCACCGCAGTTACGTTGACGCGTTTCGCAACGTATCGTTACGTAGCTTCAACTGGACGTTCCTGGTACAAATGATTACTTTGGTGAGGAGCTGAGCCAGCACCTGAGATGTGATTGTGGAGCGTGGAGCCTTATCTTGAGTGGAGCAGCATCTGAAATATTTTGACGTCTTTTCACTGAGACATACACATTGTGACTATAGTTATTGAATGTTTGATTCCCAATTGTAAACTGAAGAAGGAAAACAGACCATGCCAGTTCTCCATATTCTACACTTGAAACAACAGAAAATGTTGTGCTGTCCCTTTAAATTAATTCAACACATTACCATAATTAAATTACAAATGGTAATACTGCCTCTAAAATATACAAAATAGTAAATAAAAATTTGCATAACATAAAGTGAAGATTATTTTCCATGTGCTCTTGCTTTAAACCTGTATTGGTCAATGCAGATAAGCACAGCTCAATTTTCACTGTGTCAGTGAGCCTTTAGTCATGTCTGATGCATTTCTTTTTCTGTACTAGATGCCAGGTGAAAAACACAAGTAGAAAGAGTGTCCATTTTGCCCGAAATGGCATTTTTTTCTTTCTGGATTTTACGCAACAGTGGGGGAGATTTACTAAGAGCCGGTTCACACTGGGACGACTTGTCAGGTGACTTAGCCGCCTGACATGTCACGTTCCGTTCTGTACAATGGAACCGTTCTAATAGGAGTGACTCAAGTCGCTCCGACTTAGAAAAAGGTTCCTGTACTACTTTGGGGGCGACTTGCATTGACTTCTATATAGAAGTCGTTTTGCAAGTCACCGCTGCTGTCGTGTGCAGGTCACCCGAGGCAGCGGCGCTGCAAGTCGTGCTGCCTCAGTGTGAACCGGCTCTAAAACTGGAGCGCTCAGAATCTGGTGCAGCTGTGCATAGCACCAATCAGCTTCTAACTTCAGCTTGTTCAATTAACCTTTGCGAATAAAACCTAAAAGTTCATTGGTCACTATGCAGAGCTGTACCAGTTTTAGTATATCCCCCCAGGGTGTTGCTAATATGTGCTGCTAATATTTGTTACTTTCTGATCCATTAAATTGCCAATTTAAATAATAACATTTCTGACCTAATTGACAGTTGGTTTCTTTTTTTTTTATTTCTGAAAAATTACTTATTTTTTAAAAATATCTGTATAGTACTCTGTGAGAACTCGCAATGAACAGAGATAATAAAAAAGAAGAAAAAAAAAGGTATTTTTATTTTATCTTATTATTTTTTTCCGGCATTTACGTTTTTGATGAAGAATAACAAACCTCAGTCGGTCTGATTCAAACCTACCCTGAAAATTTGTATTTGGCATAGGATCATTTTAATTTTTACTCAAGTCATGTTGATAAATACCTTTTTTTGATATGTATAAATTTTAAATGGCAAACAGTAATTACTGGTCTGTCTTGGCCATAATGAACTTGGAAAGAAGTCACATTACAAAGGAGATTATTGATGGAGAACTTAGAAGATAAACTCATCCAGGGCTTAGTGTGAGATGTGTTCACTTATACCCTGTTTATGCAGATCCCTTGACATTTGGAATTAAAGAGGTTTAATCTGTCTTGAAGTGCTGTGATGCTACTCTGTCGTTAGCTCTGATCTAACCAGGTAACAGAGAAGTAATTAAAGACATATCAGCGTTTGTGTGCACCAAATGGTCTTTAAAGTGATTTTTTTTTTTTTTTTTTTTCCCTGACAAGGATCAGATTGAAGCTACCATTTTCTGAATTCTACTACTGTAAACTTGTTCTGGAAATAGTATGTAGTCCATAGGTGCCGGCTGATCAATGTTCTGAACTTTTCCTTTTGCAAATTTTAGCCACTGCTAAGCTCCTGGGTACCTGCCTGTAAAACCCAGAAAGAGGGAGGGAGTTTTTGCCTTGACCCACTCTAACTTTTAAAGGATTTTTTTTGTCCATGCACAGTATCGGAAGGAGATTTCTAAGGCAGGCCATACATTATACGTTTTGTTGTTCAACCAGCAGGTTGACCGAAAAAAAAGAAATGCGGATTCCCCCATACACACGGGAAACGTTCCTGCAGTGCTATTGTGTTCTGCCAGCGGGGACCTTTCTCTGCCCACAGAATACAGTGATCAGTGTTTCTGGCTATAGCTGGCTATACTGATCGTTCAGGGAAAAACCCGACAGGCTGGTTGTACACATGTGAATCAATACATCAACTTGTGTACGACCTGCTAGCCCATACATGGCTCAACATTTGGCCAGTCTCCGCTAAACTAGATGAATTTCAATCCATGTATGGGGCCGGCTTAAAGTGATTGGTTGTAAAGGCACAAGGTTTTTTCATGCATTGTATGCATGAAGGTAAAAAAAAAACTTCTGTGTGCAGCAGCCCCTCCTAATACCTGAGCCCCCTCTCCGGGACTCACACTCCTGATTGGCTCACTAGTTGTGAAAAGCCAATCAGGAGACTGAGCAGGCGGGGCCAAGCTGCGGCTCCATGTGTGACTGGAAACACAGCCGTGGCTTGGAAACACACCTGCTTGGGTGCCTACACAGCAAGCTTGCATCGGACCCGAGAAGAGGAGGATCTGGGCTGCTTTGTGCAAAACCATTGCACAAAACAGGTAAGTATAACATATTTATATTTTATAGTTATTTTAGAAAAAAAAAAAGAACAAGACTTTAATATTGTTTTTAACCACTTCCAGCTCAAGGACTTCTTATGACGTCATTGAATTTGAGTGGGGATTTGTAGCTGCAGGTATCATTCAAATATCATCATCTTTTACAGCCGGCGATTCTGTGCACCCGAAGAACAATCCTAGCGGCAGTTAAGCCACTTGATCATTCTTACAGGTGGCGGGAGGGGATATCCCTCCCGCTGCCCTTTCAGTGCTTCTCCGCGATTGGCAACTCGGAGAAAGAATCCACCACCGCCGTATGTTGATCATAGAGATTTCCGGTGACCAGATGGTTCCCAGTCATCTCTATGACCTTCGGAGGCTCGAGCGTGACCTTATGACGTCCCATCAAGCCAACGGAAGTAAACAAAGCCGAGAACTCAGCTTGAAAGAAAGAGATTGTTAATTTTTTTTTTTTTTTTAAAGCTCAATCTTTCTAGCCTGGAGGAGAGATGTGGGGGTCTTATTGACCCCACATCTCTCCATAAAGAGCACCTGTCTCACACGATCCCTTTTTCAAGAGATGTTTACATTCCTTGTAATGGGAATAAAAGTAATCAAACAAAAAAATTAAATAGAAAGTGTAAAAATAAAAAAGTAAAATAAACAATACAAAAAGTTTTTTTTTTTTTGGTTTTTTTTTTAAAGTGCCTTGTACCCGTGTGCTCACGCAAGGAAGCGAACGCATACATAAGTCGCGCCTGCATATGTAAACACACATTAGGTATAGCCGCAAACGGAGCAAGAGCAACAATTCTTGCACTAGACCTCCTCTGTAACTTTAAACTGGTAACCGGTAAAATATTTTAAAGTGTCGCCTATGGAGATTTTTAAGTACCAAAGTTTGGCGCCATTCCACGTGTGCACAAATGTGCACAATTTTGAAGCGTGACATGTTGGGTATCTACTCGGTGTTATGACAAATTTCTGATTGGGACGCTAATGCCCTGTACACAGGGTCGGATTTTCCGACGGAAAATGTGTGATAGGACCTTGTTGTCGGAAATTCCGACCTTGTTTGGGCTCCATCACACATTTTCCATCAGAATTTCCGACACACAAAGTTTGAGAGCTTGCTATAAAATTTTCCGACAACAAAATCCGTTGTCGGAAATTCCGATCGTGTGTACACAAATCCGACGCACAAAGTGCCATGCATGCTCAGAATAAATTAAGAGACGAAAGCTATTGGCTACTGCCCCGTTTATAGTCCCGACGTACGTGTTTTACGTCACCGCGTTCAGAACGATCGGATTTTCCAACAACTTTGTGTGACCGTGTGTATGCAAGACAAGTTTGAGCCAACATCCGTCTGAAAAAATCCATGGATTTTCTTGTCGGAATGTCCGATCAATGTCCGACCGTGTGTATAGGGCATCAAACAAAGTTAATACTGCAGCTGCAGGAACAGATTCACAGGACTCAATCACTGTGCTTAAAATGTCTGTTCAGTGGCAAAATTTGTTATTACATGTTATTTTATACATAGATAAGAAAGGGGTGGTGTGAGATGTTATTAAAAACGAACAAATAGAAATATATTATTAAAAGCTAGCGAAATAGAACAATTGAAAAAGTAAAACATTGAGAAGGGAGGGGGGAGTAGAGAGTGTTTAGTAGGAGATGTGACTGTGTGTTAGGTGAAGGTACAGTGAATGTCCATGTCACATCTTTCACATTTTACAAAAAAATTGGGCTAACTTTATTGTTGTTTTTTTAATTTATGGAACCGTTTATTTCCAAAAAAAATTAAAATGTGTTTGAAAATTTGTTGCACAAATACCGTGTGACATAAAAAGTTGCAACGACCGCCATTTTATTCCCTGGAGTTTCTGCTAAAAAAAATATATATAACGTTTGGGGGTTCTGAGTAATTTTCTAGCAAAAAAAATTATGATTTTTACATGTATGTGTACTTGACATGTCTGTCAAAAGTGCTGTGTGTGTGTGTGTGTGTGTATGCATGTATGTATGTACACTATATTGTCAAAAGTATTGGAACACCTGCCTTTACACGCACATGAACTTTAATGGCATCCCAGTCTTAGTACGTGGGTTCAATATTGAGTTAGCCCACCCTTTGCCACTATACCAGCATCAACTCTTCTGGGAAGGCTGTCCACAAGGTTTAGGAGTGTGTCTATTGTAATGTTTGACCATTCTATCGGGTTGAGGGCAAGCTATTGAGGACATGCCTTCTTGGTGTTTCCCTTTATAACCTTGCCCAGTAGTCCTCAGTTTTTTGTTCGTGTCCTTAGGTCAGGGGTCTTCAAACTACGGCCCTCCAGTTGTTCAGGAACTACAATTCCTATCATGCCTAGTCATGTCTGTGAATGTCAGAATTTTACAATGCCTCATGGGATGTGTAGTTCTGCAACAGCTGGAGAGCCGTAGTTTGTAGATGCCTGCCTTAGGTGATGGACCTCCTATTTACAGAGAAATCACTCTTAGCTTAACTAGTTTACTAGTGTCCCACTGTCTTCTAAAACATTAGAAGCAGATTACAAAATGAAGACCTCTACCTGTGCTTCATCCTACTTTTAGTATATACACCATATGCAAGGTGATGCCTTGTTGCTTATGAACATTACTGGCACCCAACACGAGACAAAACAAACTAAATTATTAAAAATATCCAAGTTTTCTTGTACAAATATTCAAAAAATATCACATCTGTTGCGTTAAGATTTTGTAACATACACATACAATGGGTGGGCGGGGCATGGCTGGAGTGGCGCTGGCTGAGGCCACATTCATCTACATGCTAATGCACTCGGTTGGAGAGCACACCTTTTCTTTTTGATGATGCTCTCACACCTCTGAATGGTGCATGGACGCCAGCTCCCTTCCCGCAACCGGTGGGGAGATTTCTGTCTTAGCTTAGAGCAGCACTGCAAGTTTCATTTGGATTCCTATGCACTTGATGTTATGACTTCATGCAATATGCTTGCCAATGTGGATATGATCATTCTGCTGTGCGCAAAAGCCCTGACATTGTCACACTTGAATCTCCCCCATCTCGCCATGCCATTTTGAGTGAAAAGAGACCTGCTACAGCTTAAGACATTGCCAGTTCATGAATAAATGGGCTATATATGAAGATTGAGTAATCCATTTTCACCCCTTCTAAAGTCATTGCCGAGCACTATCCATTGGAAAAAAGGTTTGCTAAAAAGTGGTCTGTTCCAGTAGTAGACCTTGCTGTCTCAGTCCTAAACCTCTCACTGCACCAATTCTTCATTCAAAGATTCTACTGATAGTAGTTTGAGACAATTTTTAAGGCTCTCTTAAGGCAGGCCCATCTCTACAGCCAGGTATTGCTGCAATTTCTTTATTTCAAAATGCAGCTAACTAGATAAAGGCCATAAACAACCAACATGATCCTGTATTCCAGGACCATACTTAAACTGAGCAATTACCTTCTGCCCTGCTGCCCTAGAACAAGTAATGACATGTTTTTCGGAATGGCTCTGATTTCTGTTCACATGCACAGAATCTTGTGGCTGAAAGCCAGGTGAGCTGAAGCTGCCTCTAAAAGATGCCTCTAGTGTATGCTCTTTGAATAAGGATGTCTGTTTGGTGAAGTACTTGACAAATTAATCAGAGATGACTCAGGAGAAAAGAAGGAAAGATTCTTCTTTCACTTCAAAAAGTTTATTTAACCCCCTTCCTCGGGAGCCTCTAGCACAGTAATGGCGAACCTTGGCACCCCAGATGTTTTGGAACCACATTTCCCATGATGTTCTTACACTCTGGGTGCCAAGGTTCACCATCACTGCTCTAGCTGTTGCTCGGGTGGTGGCGTAGTTCATGATGTAATATTATGTACTATGTCTTCTGCTTGCCATTAGCACCAAGACCACAAATGGCATATCTGCTGGTCTTCTGGCTGCCTGCTTTCCAGAGGCCCAACCACAGGAGATTGGTCAGCACCTGAGTTTAGCAGCTCAGCTGGACACGCTAGTACCCTCTTATTTTGCCTTACATTTTCAGGGGATCCCCTTACTTGGCTATGGTCCAAAACAAGACGCAGAGTAGCTGAGAAGCCTAATAGCACTCATGATACAGCACTGAGGGAAACCAGCAAAATGTTTATGGTGATAGCTGTTCCCCTGCATCGGTCCTATACTGACACAGCTCCCTTCCTCTAAATCATCTTCCTCTTAGATGTGATACGGCCTATCTAACTAATCTAACTAATTCCACTGCAGCTATGTCTTATTTCTTTGGGAAACTGTGCCCCTTTAGGATCTTCAGTCTGCAGGGCTCAAAAGCCCTCATATGCCTATCCACCACCTAATTCTATTCAGGAGTATGACCCTGAACCTTCTAAACTCTTCAAGTTAGATATTGAGAAAGGTGAGGTTGACACAGAAGAGAATCCTATAGAGGAATTTTCACCTCTTGCATTTTGAGGCACAAGCTAAGGCTTCGCACCATGCGCTTTCTACTATGAGCTCACTTAACCTTTGCACAAGCAAGTTGTCTGTGCTTTGCAAGAGGATTAGCCAAATCTTCCCCCGTTGGTCCTTCCTAACGACTGGCAAAAGTGGCTATTTCTTTTTGTCAGACTGTTGCCATCTAGACTAGGCAAATAGAGAACACAATCCTGTCTTTGAGGACCCTGTTCTGCTGGAACAATTGCAGTTCATGACTCTGGCACTGCTATTTTGTGTTGACGCCCTAAAGAATGTACTTTGCCAGGTCTCTAGGATGACACTGCTGTCTGTGTATATGCGAAAAATGTTGTAGTTAAAGTCTTGGTCTACAGAGCCTGCTTGCAGTGGGTATCTTTTATGCCCTGTTTGGTGAATCCTTGTTTCATCACAAGGCATGGACTCAAACCCTTCAAGCCTAACCAGAAGTCCTCTTCACAATGAAAGGGCACCCTCACTCTCCAGAGTGGCAGGACACTAGTCACCCTATTGCCTAGAATGCTTGGGACTGATCTTGAACACTGTAAAGGACAAGATTTGCTTTCCCTAGTAAAAGATTGCTTCCCTGAAGTCCAGCTGTCAGACTCTCAGGTCAAGCTGGCGTCTCAATAACTTCTGTATGATGGTTCTGGGCCTTATGGTGGCCTCTTTGCAGCGTTTCCTAATGCTAATTTCCACTCAAACCCTTTTGTAGATAAACAAACATTCTCACGTTGTGGCACAAGCAAATTCCTTCTCTGGTTCACCCACTACTACTGCTCAGCCAGGTATAACTCTCCTTGGCATGGTGGAACTCCGCCCTAGAATCCAGGAAAATATAATTTCCCCCTCCCTAGAGGAAAAACTGAAGCCTGATGGTTTGACTGTCTAGGAAACCTGGTCCCCACAGGAGTTGATGCTCTCCAGCAGTGTCCTGGAACTGAGAGCCATAAGACTGACTCTCCCAGGCTGGACCCCTCTCCTACTAAGTCACCCAGTCATGGTGCAGCCAGACAATGCCACTGCTGTGGCTTACATAAACCATTAAAGTGGTACCAGAAATCGGGCATCCATAGAGGAAGCAAGCATGATTCCCTCCCAGGCAGAGAACCATATTTCATTTCTCTTTGCTGTCTAAATACTGTAAGTGGAAAATTGGTACACAGATTTCCTGAGTCGCCAATGCCTGGTCTCAGGGAAGTAGGCCATCCACCATCTTTCTGATGCTCTGTCAAAAACTGGGTACACCAAACGTGGACATCATAACCTCCAGGATTAAGCAAAAAAATCTGTATAGGTTTTGTGGGCAGTTCAGGGATTCCCTGGCTTTCGCAGTGGATGCCCTGGTAATTCCTTGTTTCCCTCTCAGGCTGGTATATGCATTACCTCCAGTAAAGATTTTCCTTTGACTGCTTCCTCAAGATAGAGGAAGAATGGATTCCAGTGATTCTCATTGCTTCAAACCGGGTCAGGAGAACTTGGTACATTGGCAACCACAGACTCCTGGAGAGCGAGCCTTGGCCTCTTCCAGAGGGGCCAGACCTCCTGTCACAGAGCCCTCTGTTCCACCTTGGTTCTAAGTCGCTGACTAAAACCCAGGATAAGGGGCATTAATGACTCATTTTCACCTCGATCAATGAGAAGATCTACTGCTTGTAAAAGCTACCATCGCACTTGGAGGGCCTACTTTGGCTGGTGCGAAAGCAGGCCAGACGACCCATCAAAGAGCTCTCTGTTCCACCTTGTTTTTAAGTTTCTTGCTTTAATGGCATGGCTGTTGAATCCCTTATCCTGTATCCTCCCTACATATACCTATCGTAAAAGCTACCATCGCACCCATCCTTGTTTCTTTGTGGGTCTGTTTGCTATGTTGTTGCCCACCCCTCAGTTTATTGCTTGGGGAAGTCGCACATTCTTTTGATTTCCTGTACTGTACAATTAAGATAATATGAATTTGGGTTGCCAGTAAATTCCATATCTTGTAGAACAGGACTCTCGTTTCTCCCCGCTGTTCTTTTTCTTATTGTCTGCTACAAAACTGGAGTCCCAGAATGGATGGGTTTATATGAGGGGTGTTCACAGCAAAGCTTTTGCCAGTATCCAATCACCTGAAGGTAGCAACATATAACTCAGTTTATAGAACTAGGCGAGGAACTCCTGCGCTGCTTGCGGACTCCTAAGCTGAGAGGGGGACACTGCTGCAACACCTATAAGACTGCTCCGAACAGACAAAAACGCATGTATACTAGGGGGGTGGTAGTTGCGCTGTGATAGGGAAGGGGATAGGGAAGGGAAAACACTACACTAAAGTGCATATGGCAAACATGCCAAGTGACCTAAAAACAACCAGAATTTGGTTATATATAAATGAAAGATACGACAAAAAGGATTACAAAACACACAGATCGGTGTATATAGTGAATGACTGGAAAAAACACACACTAACCAATAAGTATAATGGATAAATAAAGACTACTAAATAGTGTAGACTTGGAGACAGAGTGGTATTAAATCACATAGAGATGAACGGTGTGCATGATGAAAGAGGCAGTAAAACTAATACCATGTAAAAAATAAATAGATGCATATAGCACTAAGTGTAAAAAGAAAAAAAGTAGATGAGGAATAGCAAATGGTCCTAATAAAAATCAAAAACACTCGACCAATAAAATCAAAGGAAACACCATGCAGCATAAAAATGTATCGGCATGGATGGCAGCAGAAAAAATGTATATAAATATTCCCAAAAAAAAATATACAAGTGGTGTTGAATATAAACGACAGTCCCACCACCAAGTGTAATAATGCTTGATCACAGTCCAAAAAAAGACAACCAACACACGACAGGTGAAACAGGGGGGGTGTTTTTCTTCGATGGGGATCCTCTGAAGAAGTCACGTGACGTGACGACACGCGTTAGGAGCACGGGACGCTGCCACACACACAGCTGATGTTACGAGCACGGCGCTCGCGGAGTTTTACCCCCCAGCTGTCTACTTTTGTAAGTTGATAAGTGTTTTTATACAATAAAGTGAGTTTTTTGTACGGGATTACGCTATATGCGGTTCTTGTCTTGTTACCATATCATATATACCATGTATGACGGGTGGTGAGCTACAGGAGATGTGAGATGTCAGAAGGTCCTACGGCCAGCGGTGTGGACTATACGAGTTCGGCACTCGTGGATTGAGGCTTGCGCTCATCTGTCACAAGTGAGTGCAACCCCTCTCCCCCCCTTTCCTCCTACAGCTCGCTTATCCCCTCATTCCCAGACGGTATCACACTATATGCTATCTATGTTTTTTTGCATGGGATACCACTGCATTTACGAGCCATATCATCTGATGCAACGGTCTTGGATTCCATACCTTACTGGGTGTCTAATATATATGCTGTATACCTTACAGCCGTAAGGTAAGGGGCCTGTGTTCACTGAGGTGCCCCCATCGAAGAAAAACACCCCCCCTGTTTCACCTGTCGTGTGTTGGTTGTCTTTTTTTGGACTGTGATCAAGCATTATTACACTTGGTGGTGGGACTGTCGTTTATATTCAACACCACTTGTATATTTTTTTTTGGGAATATTTATATACATTTTTTCTGCTGCCATCCATGCCGATACATTTTTATGCTGCATGGTGTTTCCTTTGATTTTATTGGTCGAGTGTTTTTGATTTTTATTAGGACCATTTGCTATTCCTCATCTACTTTTTTTCTTTTTACACTTAGTGCTATATGCATCTATTTATTTTTTACATGGTATTAGTTTTACTGCCTCTTTCATCATGCACACCGTTCATCTCTATGTGATTTAATACCACTCTGTCTCCAAGTCTACACTATTTAGTAGTCTTTATTTATCCATTATACTTATTGGTTAGTGTGTGTTTTTTCCAGTCATTCACTATATACACCGATCTGTGTGTTTTGTAATCCTTTTTGTCGTATCTTTCATTTATATATAACCAAATTCTGGTTGTTTTTAGGTCACTTGGCATGTTTGCCATATGCACTTTAGTGTAGTGTTTTCCCTTCCCTATCCCCTTCCCTATCACAGCGCAACTACCACCCCCCTAGTATATAACTCAGTTTATGACTTCCCACCCTGTGCTGTAATTTTATATATATTATATATATTTTAACAGTACCCTAGACAAAAAAGATCGACTGCAAGTGTATTTTTTAATTATTCCTGGAGTTCAGCATTAAAGACTGTTATGACAGTTTAGATAAGGTCTATAAAAGGGTGAGCATGTTTTAAGGGTAAATTCTAAACTGGTAGAAACGTTATCAGGTGACAAATACAACAGGGTAATGAAGCATGATGAAGCATAATGCAGCTCTGGAGTTATTTGAATACCAGTGTCTGAATATTTGTCTGTTATGTTACAGAATGAGAGAAGATTCTGGTAGAGTGTATGAAAATGTGGGCCTCATACAGCAGCAGAAAAGCTTCAGATGAACTGAAATATGATGTCTCCACCACATAGACTGGTAATATATGGTGCTTACAATCCATTGCTCAACAATGTGTTATTCTTATTTTGATAAAATGTTACTTAATAAAGAAATACTTGAGACCCCTTTCATACTGGCAGCGCCCGACCGCTAGCAGAACACTTTTTTACCAAACAAATAGTAAAAAGTCCTGCTTTTCAGGCGCTTTGGAAGTGCTGCCCATTCATTGCAATGGGCAGGGCGTTTTGGGAGCACTATTTAAAGCACTCCCAAACCGGCCCAAAGATGCTGCTTGCAGGACTTTTTGTAACTTCCCGCAAGTGCACTGCCCCAGTGTGAAAAGACACACTGCAATGAATGGGAGGTGCTTTTCAGAGGCTATTTCTAGCGCTAAAGCGCCTGAAAACCGCCTCATTGTGAAAGTAGCCTTACTATGAAAAAAAATGTTAGCCAGGCTATTTTTTCAATCTCGCCATGCCAGAATTACACCAATCTTTATAAAGGCCCGTGAAGTGTATTTTACAATAAATGCAACTGCCATTAACATATGGAATAACATTTGAGGGAAGCCATGGTTTACCATATTGAAATTACAATTACATTTGCATGCAAAGCTGGTGTGAAATTATCAAAATGATAATTCTGTTTAAAAAGTAAATTCTGATTTCAGCTCTGTAGCGCTAAAAGCCAAGGTTCACTTATTGTATAGTTCTCTTACACCCAGGTTTCTGCAGTGGAGAAGGTGATGCCTAACTAGCATCTGGAGCGATCAAACCAATTACTTTTTAGGATCCACTTGCACACCTTGTTCCACAATAGCATGCTCTGATGAAGGTGGGACCCTTCGAAACCTGAAGAGCGTTGGATTTTTTTTATGACATAAGAGTGTGAATAAGACTGAATCTTTATGTTCTGCATTTTTGGCACTTTCCTCCTTGCGTGTTCATAAACAATAAAAGGCTGCACTAGGTTCATGCTGCAAAATCTATTTGAAAGGGTAACTATGTTTATGAACTGTTTGACCATGCAGAAATGTTTGAATATAAACTAAAATGCACTTTTTATTGCTTGACAGAAAAATAGCTCCACTCTTACACACTAGATTTGTGTGGAAATCTTAGCAGAATGCTGAATGCAGAAGGTGGCCAGCCTCTCTGTAACATCTGCATTCATTTAGCATCTCATGTTTGTATCGGTTGTTACTGCGGCAGAGTCTTTCAGAGTGCTCTGCTGCAGGCAGAGACTGGCATGAATGAACAAAGCGAAGTTTCTGTTGCAAGATACAAAGTATAGAGGCTGGTTTTCTTTGTAATATGGTTTATATTCTCTTTAAGGTAACACACAATTTCAAAAGAAGGTACTCTGGTGCAGTAATATGTATGTGAAGCAGCTCTAGGTACCTGCTTTTAATCTGAATGTTGGTTTCATTGGTTTAGTCTGAAGAAAGGATTATAGTAATGAAAGTAAAGGCTTAAAGCTGAGCTCTGGACACTCATTTTTGAGGCTCTGTATTTATTAATGTATCATTACATGCATTTTTTTTAAATACAAGCAGTATAGGTATCTAAATTTGACTTGGTATTGGCCGCTTGCAATCCCTGTACAGCAGAATTCAGACTGGGTGAAGGAGAATTGGCAGAATGAACCAAACGTGTGTGTGTGTGTGTGTGTGTGTGTGTGTTATCAAGACGCGTGCTGAAAAAGTAGAATGACAGAGGTGAACACCTTTAGTCTGCTGCTTTTCTCTCACTGTCTAGTAACAGGCTGAGCAGGGACAAGACCTGTAAGAATTACTGAACTGCAGCAGTAGAAAATCAGATCTCTTGCCCTTCCAGACAGGGCTGTGCTGTGTGGCAGAGCTGTGTAAATATCAGGACTGGATGGACACAAATAGAGATCCTTTGGCAGGTAAAATGCATCCCCTTTTATGAGTATTGATCTGTGTATTTTAACTTTTTGTCTGGAGTACAGCTTTAATGCCACCATTCAAAAAAACACTAAATATATCATAGGAAGATTAAAAAAAATAGAAAAGCAGAGCTGGTGCTTGTATTTCCCTCCGTTATTTACAGCATATTGATAAAATGTATGAGCTGCCAGATCAGAGTTTAGGCAGATCTGCTATCTGCCTGTGCTATGCCTCAAGGGCATCAGTGGATTGTATGGAAATTCATGATTCTGGTCAGATATTGCCTTATAAGCATGCGCCTTCTCCTTTTTAACCTACATCTTTGTAAATGACCTAGTAGTAGGGTTCGACCGATATCGTTTTTTTTCTGTGCCGATATGATACCGATATTTCGGCCACCTTTTTTATCACTGTTGTTGTTGTCACAAGGAATGTAAACATCCCTTGTGACAGTAATAGGGAGTGACAGGTACTCCTTTATGGAGGGATTGGGGGTCTACAAGACCCCAAACCCCTCCTCTGCACTTGAAAGTATTCAAAACGTAAAGATCTGCATCTTTTAATATAATATTTATAGTATTAATAATATGATGCTTTATATTTTTTAAAACTTGCTCGGGATTCCCGGTGGGACAGGAAAGTCCAGGTAAGCGGCGGGAGGGAGGGGATGTCCCATCCCGCTGCGTGTAATAACAGCCGAGCGGCTGCTGAGCCGTATCGGTTGTTATTACAATAAAGCCGACCGTCCGCTCTAAAGAACGGTACCGTGGTGATGTATGCAGCTTCATGCATCACACCGGTAAAACCCCTTGAAGCAATAATGGTTATATCGGGTACTGCCCGATACTTCAAAAATTGAATATCGGCCCCACCGATAATCGGTGGATCCCTTCCTAGTAGTATATAAGGCAGGCATGTCCAAAGTCCGGCCCGCGTTCCGGTTTGATGTGGCCCCCACTTGGAATTTACATATATATCCATCTGTGGCCCCCAAGCTCAAGCGTGTTATGTTTTTTTTTGCTGTGAATATATCTATCTTCTTTAGCTGAACAAATCCCTGAGCGCCGCGCTCATTGTTAGGCTGAGCCAGGTGTGTGGCTGGGCGTGTTCAGAAGTCGATGTGCCCGAGCCGCTATGAAGCTGACAGTGTGCAGAGCCAATCACAGGCACTGTGACTATTCAGATGCAGAGATGTGCGCTGTCAGCTTCCTTGCGGGCTCAGGCACATCGACTTCTGAACACGCCCAACCACACACACCCCCCGGGCCGGCTCATCATAACAATGAGCGGCAGAGCTCGGGGATTTGTTCAGCTAAAGAAGATGGATATATTCACAGAAAAAAAACATAACATCTGGGGGCCACAGATGGATATGGTGTGAAGCCAAAATAAGGCATTCTCGGAAATATGTGATTGGGAGATTTCTCTTTTCTACAGTCAGCTGTGGAAATCAAATTGGCTTTGAGTACAATCGGAGGTCAAGTTTCGGCCCTATCAGTATCCTTCCAGAGGCCTTTAGCCTCCCATTCACTGATCCTTTATGCAGGGGGCAACTTGCTTGCTTCCCCCCATTAGGTCACCTATGTGTCCTTGGGACTTGAACTTGGTGTTGTCTGTGTTACAGAAACCACCATTAGAACCTATCGAGGAAATTCCATTAGACTTGCTGTCACACAAGCTAGATTTCCTGAAGGCTATCACCTCGGCGAGAAGGATGTCAGAGTTGGCGACCCTTTCATGCAGGGAACCGTACCTGATCCTCCACCACGACAAGGTCGGGTTATGATCTGTTCCATCCTTTTTGCCAAAAGTGGTGTCAGCCTTTCATTTAAATCAGGACATTATTTTGCTGCCTTTTTTTTTTTCTCTCAGCCTTGTTCGGCGGAAGAGACTGCATTCTTTGTCAAGGTTTATTTGTCTAGATCTGCGGAGATCCGAGGATCAGACTCCTTTTTTGTTTTACCAAAAGGACCCAAGAAGGGGCAGGCAGCTTCCATTGCCGATTGGGTCCGTCAATTGGTCATTCAGGCCTATGGTCTGAAACATAAAGCTCCTCCCTTTAGGATGAGAACTCATTCTATCAGAGGTGTAGGAAACTCCTGGCCTTTTTGCCATCGGGTATGTGTGGCTCTAATTTGTAAGGCTGCTACCTGGTCTTCAGTGCATATGCTCACAAAATTTTATCAAGTGGATGTTCGATCAGCCGAGGTTTTGGCTTTTGGCCGCAGTGTACTGCGGGCTGCCGTATAAGGTCTGATGGCTATTGTTTGGAAGGGTGTCTCCCTCCCCTCAAAGCTATTGCTCTGGGACGTCCCAGCAGATAATGAATATTAGCCTAACTCTGTGTCCCATGATGTATGAACAAGAAAATTGTATTTTTTCATCATACCTGCCTGTAAAATCCTTTTCTTTCAGTACATCATGGGACACAGAGATCCCTCCCCTCTTTTTGAGGATTCGGTGCTTGCTACAAAACCTGAAGTACTTCCTGTATGGGAGGGGTTATATAGGGGATCACTTCCTGTCTAAAGACCTTTGGTCGACCAGTGTCAATTTACCTGGAGATGAAGTATAACCCAGAAGGAAATGAATATTGGCCTACTCTTGTGTCCCATGATGTACACAAAGAAAAGGATTTTACAGGTAAGTATGGTGAAAAAATCCTTTTTTTTTTTTAACCAGAAAAGGCCTAGGCTGACCTCTTGGCAATAGCATCTTATAGGGGATTCTGTGCACTCTCTCTATAGCAAAATATGGTGAAAAGGATTCTTTACCAAAAGTCTCTGAAAGCCATTTTTCCATAAATCCTGTGCGGATAGACCCGCTCGCAAGGTTCAGGGAGTAACACAATTCTTATGTTATTCCTACGAAGTCTGTTTTCCATATTCTCCATTTTGGAGGTATACATGTTACACTTTTTCACAGATTTTCAAGAATTGACTGCATGTAATAAATACTTCTTTCAGAGATGACTCCTCGTCTATTAGAGCACTAGCTTCAGAGAGTAACATTGATGATTCCGCTGTTTGATCAACCCCCGCGGTCATCCCCTGATTTTTCCTTGCAGCTGACGTCCCTGTCTGAGTTTTAGTTTGTGTGGTTGCAATCTGTTCCCCTTTTACAGGTGTATGTGCAAATCATTCTAATTTTTCTGCTGCTTGATTCCCTTTTGCTTAGAGCTGTGCCTGTGTACCTTCCTGCTGTGCTACCTCTTCTCCCTTCTTCTTAGTCATGTTATAAGTTATACAGTTTACTTTACTTGTATTTCAGTTGATATAGCTTTAAAGGGATCACAGGATATTCACCTCTAAAGGGATCTGCAAATCCATCCACTAATTAATGTTCTACAATGCCCCTTTTTGTATTTTTTGATTCAATGTAGATAATTGGCCTTTTGCATAACAAATCAAGGGACTCTCACACAGCAACTATAATGTCCAGCATGGGGTTATCCAGTATATTAATGTACTCGCATTTCCCCAGGATCTTTTGGTGTCTCAGTTTCATTCCTCGCTTTTCAGCTGTCCTACACTGTCACTTCAACCGAGCACAGCAATGCTCCAAGCTGACACAGAGGGATTGCCTCACATGTCCTCATAGGCTACTGGGGTGAAGGCACAATCAAGCACAGCGCACCTCCTGATATCCATCAGGGAGCCTCCACACATGTCCTCCCCACCGGCCTAACAAAGTGGAGACCTCGGTGCTCTCTCTCCTCGCTGCTTGATCTCCAGCACTGTCCAACCGCTATCACCTCTCCTTCAAATCGCTCTCCACATCAGCGTCATGGCTAGTCACAAGACATCCGGAGCGGCGTCCCCAGTGCCACTAGCAGACCACCGCGCACGTCCTCCCCGATGAAGCACCATGGCAGAGACACAATTTACCACCGTGGTATTCCCGCCACTTAGAGAGGGGTCCCTGCACATATCCACCTGTCTGGGGTATTAGAGTGGGGGCTGCAGTGTTCTCTCACCACACCGCTTGCCTCTTCCATCGCACAATGGCTTTTCGCCTCCCCCTCAGTCGGCGATCCGCGTCTGGACACAGGATTTCTGAAGCCGGAGCAGAGGAGCAGCTACACGCGTCCTCTCACATTTTCACCCAGCCACACCCCCCGCCAGTTATCCATCTGGTATGGAGTCTTTTTAGTGATGCACAGTTTTGGATTTGTGCCAAAGTTTATTTATTAGAATTATGACCATAATGTTCAATCTTGGTTTCATCAGACCATAACACGTTTTCCCACATGCTTTTGGCAGACTTGATGTAGGTTTTTGCAAGATGTAGTGGTGCTTGAATTTTTTTTCTTTTTGGTAAGAAAATGCTTCTGTCTTGCCACTCTATTCCACTGCCAAGACATATGAACAATACAGGAGATTGCTGCCACATGTAGTATAAATCCAGTATTTGCCAGACCAGACATTCCTGCAGCTCCTTCTGTAGGCTTCTTGGCTGCCTCCTGGACCAGTTTTTGATACTGTGTTTGTGTGTGTGTGTGTATATATATATATATATTCTCACAAAAGTGAGTACACCCCTCACATTTTTGTAAATATTTTATTATATCTATTAATGTGACAACACTGAAGAAATTACACTTTGCTACAATGTAAAGTAGTGCGTGTACAGCTTGTATAACAGTTGTCCCCTCACAATAACTCAACACACAGCCATTAATGTCTAAACCGCTGGCAATAAAAGTGAGTGCACCCCTAAGTAAAAATGTCCAAATTGGGCCAATTTAGCCATTTCCTTCCCCAGTGTCATGTGACTCGTTAGTGTTATAAGGTCTCAGGTGTGAATGGGGAGCAGGTGTGTTAAATTTGGTGTTATCGTTCTCACTCACTCATACTGGTCACTGAAAGTTCAACATGGCACCTCATGGCAAAGAACTCTCTGAGGATCTGAAAAAAATAATTGTTCCTTTACATAAAGATGGCCTAGGCTATAAGAAGATTGCCAAGACCCTGAAACTGAGCTGCAGCACAGTGGCCAAGACCATACAGCGGTTTAACAGGACAGGTTCCACTCAGAACAAGCCTCGCCATGGTCGACCAAAGAAATTGAGTGCACATGCTCAGCGTCATATCCAGAGGTTGTCTTTGGGAAATAGATGTATAGATGCTGCCAGCATTGCTGCAGAGGTGGGGGTGGGGAGGTCAGCGTGTCGGTGCAGGGCTCAGACCATACGCCGCACACTGCATCAAATTAGTCTGCATGGCTGTTGTCCCAGAAGGAAGCCTCTTCCAAAGATTATGCACAAGAAAGCCCACAAACAGTTTGCTGAAGACAAGCAGACTAAGGACATGGATTACTGGAACCATGGCCTGTGATCTGATGAGACCAAGATAAACTTATTTGGTTCAGATGGTGTCAAGCGTGTGAGGCAGCAACCAGGTGAGGAGTACAAAGACAAGTGTGTCTTGCCTTCGGTCAAGCATGATGGTGGGAGTGTCATGGTCTAAGTGCTGCCTGCACTGGGGAGCTACAGTTGATTGAGGGAACCATGAATACCAATATGGACTGTGACATACTGGAGCAGAGCATGATCCCCTCCCTTCGGATACTGGGCCGCAGGGCAGTATTCCATCATAACGACCCCCAAACACACCTCCAAGATGACCCCTGCCTTGCTAAAGAAGCTGAGGGTAAAGGTGATGGACTGGCCAAGCATGTCTCCAGACCTAAACCCTATTGAGCATCTGTAGGGCATCCTCAAACAGAAGGTGGAGGAACGCAAGGTCTCTAACATCCACCAGCTCTGTGATGTTTTCATGGAGGCGTGGAAGAGGACTCCAGTGGCAACCTGTGAAGCTCTGGTGAACTCCATGCCCAAGAGCGTTAGGGCAGTGCTGGAAAATAATTGTGGCCACACAAAATATTGACACTTCGGGCCCAATTTGGACATTTTCACTTAGGGGTGTACTCACTTTTGTTTCCAGTGGTTTAGACATTAATGGCTGTTTGTTTGAGTTAGTTTGAGGGGACAGCAAATTTACACTGTTATACAGTTATACAAGCTGTACACTCACTACTTTACATTGTAGCAAAGTGTCATTTCTTCAGTGTTGTCACATGAAAAGATATTTACAAAAATGTAGGGGGTGTACCCACTTTTGTGATATACTGTATCTCAATTTGGGAGGATTGTTCAGGTCTTGGTAATGTCACTGATGTTTTTTTAATTGAATTGTAGAGTATAGTTCAGATACATCGTTCACACCCCATACATGCATGAAAACTGATGGGAAAACCATGCAGATCTCACTTGCAGAGACATCAGTTTCACATCAGTTTTCATGTACACGCACATCAGTTTTCATGCTCTTTAGTTATGTGCCCTATTCACACCAATGTTGATGTCATGCTCGTTTTTTTCCTTGTGCTAAAAACTGCATACATGTTACGGATTACTATGTACAAAGAAATCTGTACATGATACCAGCGTTGTGTTGTGAACAGGACACATCGAGAACAATTTGTTTTTTTGTGCCCTTGCAGAATGCATGCAGAAAAACTGACATCTCTGCACCATGGTGTGAACGAGGCCTAAAGGTCAGGAAAATTCTGAAGTGATTTTATCTTGGTTTGATTTTTTTTTTTTTTTTACAAAATCTCAAAAACCTGGCATTTTTACAGGGGTGTGTGGATGTTCTATAACCACTGTAGTTCTGCGGCCTCCATATAGATTCCAGGCTATGATTCTCTTCTAATAATCTAATAATCTCCCCTTGGTGTTGTGTCTTACAGAGGGCATTGGGGCCTGTTGATAATGCTAACAAACTGCATCAGGGAACAGGTGAAGGGTAATTTTGCAGCCCAAAGAAAACTGACGGCAAAAACCTGCAAAACTTTTTTTTTTTTTTTTTCATTTTGAGTAAGAGATGGTTATGAGCACTTTCAGATACTTACTGACTTCTGTAGCCCATTGGGAAGATTTCCCTTCACTTCCTGTCCCATAGCCACCACATGATGTGAGAGAAAATCCCTGGTGATCACTTGAACTTTTGCCTGCATTGTAAGATTTCCCCTCTATTTCTGTTCTGGTGACCACCTAAAATTTGCAATTTTCTTTCACTTTAATTGATAATGGTCACCAGGACACATAGGGTAAATCAGGAAACTGGAGCAATGCCAGAGGCAATTGCACACACTAATTTTGGTAGCATAATTATTAATATGGAATGTATGTTCCTTTCTAAAGAACATTATTTTTTTTTATCAAGTTGTTGGGTCAAGTTCCCCTTTAGGACTAAACCGTTTAGATATTCCCCCAAAGGTCTCTTTAACACAGGGCATTGTCTCTACCACCCTGCTGCACAGCAGCAGCTGCCTGGTATTTGGGTGGCAACCCCCAAGAGAAATTTTGTGCTCACAATTGCAGTAGAGTCCCATTGACCGAGATGGTAAGAGTGTGGATCAACTGCCTATTTTTACTGCCACATTGTCACCCCTATGAAATGGCCCTATGATAGCAGATCTTCACTTTTTCAAGTTCTGGTCCACTTTAGACATCTGTCATTAGAGTGTATTAATTAACTTTTTTCTTTTCCCTGTAGAATCTAAGACTGAGAAAAGGCAAAAGAAATGTGAAGACGAGATGGAACGTATAAGACCTGGCTTTTAAAGGCTGTGTCCATTTAAATAATTGGTCTGAAATCCATAAACCGTTAAGATTACAAATCAGAAGCTTTTGGAAACCCTTCCTTCAAGTCCTCTCTGAATCTCCCAAATGTTGGATCAGCGCTTTCTTCACGATGACACATCTTTAACTCTACAGTTTGACTGTGTAGAGTCCACAACACAGACTACAAATAAGCTGGCCTATTCTTCTCTTTTATAGTGCTCCCTGTTTAAGGTATTGAGAGTCCACTGAGTGCACCTTAGTTCTCTGGCAACACAAAGTAATAAGGTGATTGCTTGCATTACAACGGGAACAATTCCTTTCTTCACAGTGCAGACTGTGACAATGATAACAGTTTCTAACTAGACCATAAAAAAAAACCTCTGTATTCATTTAACTTTTTCATGCTAATGTGGAGATGTTTAAAATGTGAATATCTACACTCTTAGCTTTCTCACATAATATAATGGTGCTTTCTTTTTCTTTCTTGTCATAAGACTTTCTTTAGAGAGCAGGAAGCCAGAAATGAGTATTGAATGGACAAAATGTATAATGCCTAGTGCCAATTGTGACGAGTCATGGAGGTGTGACTGATGCTGATTTAGGGATCTATTGATCACGGAATGTTGTGCCAGTCACAAAAATGCAGCGATACACAGTGAAAATTTAGAGATGCACTTTACAAATGGTTAATGTTTAACTTGTTCTGCTTCTTGGGAATGGCAAGGCTGTTGGGTCCATTTATCTTGCTTCAAACTGACCCTTGCTGAGTAAGGCCTTATGTCACCTATTGCTTAACTCTGCAAAATGTGGCCCCCTTTTAACACTGGATAAATGCAGTGTTCTCAGTGGGAGGGGGCTGCTGCTTAAAAGGCTCAAGTTGTGCACTTTTACTATAGCAGGACCTTAGTTAAGCATTTCCCTAAAGTGCCTTTACAGTCACAGCCTACCTTCAGCCAGAAAGTACATTATTACTGTGAGGCCTAGTTTCTGCCCTCTGTGCTCTGGGCCCCACAAGGTGAATATTGCACTCTTTTTTTTCAGTTACATTCTTCTGCAGGTGCTTCATTGTGTTCTTTTTTTTTCTTTAGGTGTGTTTTGCCAAAAGGTGCCTGTAACAAATTTTTCTTTGAGCTGTGTGCACCAAATACAGGACCTTACCAGACTGGCTTAACCAATTTCTAGATAAAAAAATGAGTGGAATGTGGGTTTGTTTTGGCAAAACACACCTACCTACAAGGACAAATTCCTGAGATTAAAATTTACTCATAAAATGCTGACTCTTTCCAGTCATTGCTGCTTTTTTTTTTTTACCATATTGCCTTTATGCTCTTCAGATGAATGATGCTTGTAGATTCCATGAATATAAGCCCACAGTAATAAGGACTTTAATTAAGCTCACTTTTACACAGTTGTATTTCCATTATCCCCCACACTTTGAATCAATTAATCTGCTAATTCTAGTACTCATTGTAGCTTGTTTAAAGGAGAACTCTGCATAGCACTATGTGACTGAAATATGGCAACATAACTCAACCCCATTTTTTTTTTTTAATTTTTTTTTTTAAAGGAAAGCTACAATCTTTTCTGTGAATACTTGCTAGCTTTTATGGTGTCCTCCATGCCTGTAAATTAGCATAGATGCAGAGATTTAATTTGTTACTCCTGTCATGGAGGTGATATGTTTACACTGTTAGATCCCGGACCGCATATTATCTTCTTACCCATTGCAACACAGGCAAAAGTGTCAAATCAACAGCTACTTGTATTAAAACCGTATTAAGATTTTCAGTTGCACTGGAGTTCTTCTACAAACCTCCCAGTGATAACTGTGCTAGTGGTTCATTCTTATATGTAGAAACTTGACTGATATATTCTTATGTATAGGCTTATGCATTTTCATTAATTATGTAGCAGTGTAGATTGTAAGATGTGCTATGTAAGCCATAACCACTTGAGCTGGATTTTAAGCTACCCTTCGATGTGAGTCAGTAGTCGCCTGGTCTGGTCAAAATTTGTCAGTCACCTCCCACTGACAAACTAGTACCACTTCCTGCTCCCCACTCCAACCTCTCCTTTGACAGTATTTGTAAGCTCAACTATGCTTGCAGGTATTTTGAGTGCTTTCCAGTGGGCTTGCCCCATGGGTATGTCAGATTTTGTCTTCACTTTTAACTGCCCTCTTTACTACTGGTGGCCTTGGTGTATCTGTGAGCTACTCATAGAGGCATCTGTTCTGTGAGTAGAAATAATATTTAGCTAAGCAGATAACTGGAAACCAATGATCTGCGGCATGGATTAAAAATGATGATGGCAGTGCCCTTGACTAGCCATATGAAAGACTACTCATGTTGCCACAGTCCTGCCACTTAAAGATCAGCTAGCGAATTCCAGCTAGGATGGACATGAATTTTAAGATCCCTTCTTTATAATAACACAGATTGTCCTCTGAGCCCGCGCCAGTATAGCGCTGCCGTTGTTCATTGGATATCAGCTTCACTGTTCGTTTGCACCTAATAGGCCTGTCATTTTATTATATGAAGAGTTGAGATTATTAGGCTTTTCCATCCATATAAGATATCAAATCATCTGATTTGAAGTTTTAGTTTTTCCAATAAGTCCAAATTGTCACCTTCACCCCAAAATGCAAAAGTACTTTGATTGGACAATTGGTAGCACTTTGAAAATTGCTTTATTTTAGCATCACACCTTAATATTAACAACTTTGCAAAATAATTAGTTAATTTGTTCTTAGAACTGTCATGTTTTAAGGAGAGAATTTTCATTTTTTTTGTTGGATTTTGCCAGAAATGATTTCCTTTGCTGCAAGTGCAGTGGAATGATTTGTCAAAAACAAAACTACGCACTCTAATATACGTTTTTAAACTTTGAATAGGTATTTGCAAAAAAAAACGTGGGCTAACAATTGCATCATACTTTTTTTTTTTTTTTAATAACATTGAGTGGGTAGCCTACGGTTACCCAGCATGCTTTTCCATAGCTCTTGGTAATTTTAGTTTAATGACAGTTAGTGGATCTCAAGCCATGTAGCTATATTATTATAATTTTTTTTTTTTAACTGCTACGATTGCATCAAACTGTTCATGCTCTCATTTGCTAGTAGTGTGCCCTGTGCGCTCATTTCTAGATACATCAGTATAATAAATTTGAATTGCTGAATAATGTTGAGATATAAATGTGGCTATTATGAATATTGGATAGTTTGTTGTATTAGGGATACTGTGCAAGGTTTAAACAACATTTTTTTATGCTGTATTTGTTTCGTTTGTACAGCAGCTTTTAAAAGGTACTGCTTTTCTATTATTATTGACCAAAACCAAGAAATCCCCACTGTAAAGATACTAAAAAAGTGACACAAGCTTATTTTGAAACCGTTTTGTGTAAGCTTTCTTACATTTATACAAGGTTACAACCATGCTTGAAATATTTTTGCTCTTTTTCTGTAGCTTGGCTTGAAGGCATTGCACCATTTGAGTTTTTTCACCATTTGAATGTGGTAGCACTGCAAAAAATATATAAAGAATCTTGGAAGCTGTGCCTATAATGATGCGCAACGAGTCAGGCAGTGTATTAAATTTGCTGCCCTATATTGTTAAAATGAGCAGAAATGAGATTGGTTGCTGTAGCAGGTTTTTAGACTTTGCATCAGTTGTTGTTAACCTCACCCAAGAGCACAGTTTTAAAAAACTGATGAGGAATATTTATGACAAGTGATCTTGTTCAAAGTACAAAGAATGTTAGCTCAGTTATAAATTGAGCACAATTTTCTATCGCCTTGCCTGCTGAAAATCGTTGTTTGGAAAAGCAAGGAATTAAAACATGAATGTGAATAGTCTTACTGCAAATTCAGTGAATGTATTTATCTGACATATAAAGTTTAGTATAGCACCCCATGGTCCTGCTCACTAAGCTGAAATCTAAACTCCTGGAAAACTGCTAAATACACAGTTGAAATGCGTATATGGGAACCAACTTGCCTGCCAAAGGATTTGTACGCATGTCCATACAGTCCTGAGGTTTACGCAACCACACAGCACAGCCAGATAGGAGACCTGGATATTTACTACTGCAGTTACGCTATTCAGCTTTGTCACTTCCTGCCCCCAGCCTGTGATTGGACAATAAAGAAAAAGCAAGAGATGTCTACTTGCTGTCCTCTTCCTGTCAGCATAATTCTAGTGAGCATATTTGCATGCAGCATACCTGATGAGCACCTAATGCTGCCCTGCTGCCTTCCCAGTCTGTTTTTTACTGTGCAGTCTGATACCAAGCCAAATTCAGGTACTTAAACCAGTAGCATGAAAAATAATGTCATTATATTTCAGTGGACAGGAGTATATTATTTGGAGTTTGTATCTCTCTCTGAAATTCATCCTTAAATCTGAACTCTGGGTATTTTTTTCCCCCATGCAGTGGGGCTGTGCCTGCACTGCATGGGTTAACTGCTCGTTTTGTCAAGAGCTGACCTGAAAGCTGTATACTCACCCGATCCTCCACTGCAACGGCTAACGGAGCTCCCCCATGAGCCATGCAATGGACTGTACCAGACGTTCCAGTCCACCGCACAGGACCGCTAGACCACAGGTGGGGCAGGACTTGCGGGGACCAGTCTTGTGCTGGGAGGATTCGTTAAGTTTATCTCCGCTCTTCAATCCCCAAGACAACAACGAGCAGTTAACCTCTGCAGTGCAGACCCAGCCCCATGCATGGGAAAACAATAAATATATACCCGGAGTTCAGCTTAAAAACCTCTTAGTCTGTTTTGTAACCATTGTAAAGGAAACCTATGCCTAGAGAAAGTGAAGGCTACCATTACTGACTCCTCCTTCGGAAACCACTAGTTTCCCTGGCTGTCATGCTGATCTAAGGATTGAATAATTTTTCAGTGTCCTGACCGGACATTGCTTTTACTTGCTGCATACTTTTTCTAATTGTTAAAGTCAGGAAGATCAGCATGACAGACATGTAACTACCATTTTCAGAGGGATATTTGTTTGTTTCTGTTGGAATATGTTTCCTTTAAATAATTCTCTACCTTTACGATGGTGCCCCAACTACCCATTTTACAATCCAGGTACGTTTTTAATGTTTTAAGTGCTTCTTTTATATGTGAAGTAAAACTTGAACTTTTATAGGTGGAACCTTTTGTCAGCTTGTACTGCATCATTGATTGTATTCGCACATTATAGACCTCTGTTCTTTGTCTATAAGCTCCTTCCAGATGTGTTGTCACACAATTTGTTGCTTTCTCTAGTGTAGGCAGAACGCGTAGACATCAGGCAGGCCCTTGTTTTGTATAGAGCCTGTCCCCACCAAGGTGTTGCATCGTAAAGGGTTCCTGTGTGCTGCATTTTGTATGTTGACCTGAAGTTTGCCACTCACACCAGTCCAAAAGGATTCAGTCAAAAATGCGGTGCAAAGCAATGTATGTTGACACAGTACACATTAACCCATGTATTCTGGGAAACAACCCCTAAATGGTTATACTAGGTTGTTTTCTCTTAGAGCGGCTTCACAGTGCCCTGCTGCACTTCTGCTAAACCTGCAGTTTTTGTTAGGGTTAGCTGCCCTTTCCCATAGACTTCTGTGAGGACCTGCGGTTTTGATATGTTTTCAGAAAGCAATCCAAAACTCCTTCATGTTGCATCTTTGCACAAGATGGAAGTCTATGGAAAAGTGGTTTTCGTGCGGGCTAGTTGCACTTCTAGCAAAAATGCTGCGTGGCTGTGAAAAGCTGCCATAAAGTGGTTTTCAACCTCTTTATGTGTCTCTTTGGTGTTTCAAAGCAGATGAAAAAGAAATTAAGATACTGTGAACACACCTAAAGTCACAGTTCACACCTTTCTGCTTTTCAGGAATGCTCACAACTTGAAGGCTGCATTTTTTTGTTGGTGAAGTGCACTGTAGTGTACTTCTGCACCAGTGCGTTGTGGAGGTGTGTTGGTGTGCTATCATAAATAAATGGCACTGCAGTGCACCAACACATATATGCTGTGATACAGTAAACTCTGTGTTTTACCACATGTTACCGTAATGCACATATGTGAACGGGCCCTTAGTGTGATGCCTTTTGTGCATCACACTAAGGGCCCGTGCGATCAGTGAGCCGAAGAAGGAATTGGCCGCTGGAAGAAGTTTACCATATAGATTTCTGATGACCAGGTGATTCCCGGTCATCTCTATGGCCCTCAGATGCCCGGGAGCGACGTTATGATGTCACGTCAAATGCATCTTCCATAATGATCAATAATGACTTGGTGTAAACACACAAAAAATGCACCCAAGCCATTAAAAATGACCAAGGTAATGTGAATCTGTCAGACGTTCTATTGCCCTCTCTAGATACCACAATGAGTGTGCTCTTAGTCAGAAAAGTCTCTTCTGTATGTACTTAGAATACCAGCTTCATTTATTTACTATTCCTCCAACTTTAAGGCCCAGCTCTCTTTTAATATTGACAAGCACTTTGTGGCTAAAAAGAGTACACTCATTTCTTAGGCTTAACCCCCAAGGTCAAGTAAGTCGAGCCCTTCCAGAGGAACAGTAACACCTATATAATTAATTTAGTAGTAGACCCCGAAGCAGGACTTTTTAACCTTTTTAACAATGTATATTGGATGCTGGTAATTGAGATTTTTCAGTCTCCTACTCTATACATTAAATTGAAATCTATTTGTACTTATTTTTGCATTGGACAAAGTTTGTGTAATGTCTTTGATAACTTTATGACCTCAAGAGACCCTCTTACTCCTGAACGATGGAACTTTGTGGTCAATCCTGTTGGCTCATATTGATTTCCCTGACCGTTAGACATTGCTTACCAAGCTAATACTGGAGTTCCAGATAATGTATGTATATTTACAACAAACCGTTTAGTGGTCAGAGTGTGACATCCCACCATTTTTGTTGCTAGATTTTAAGGGTATCAGTACTTTACGAAATGAGGCACATACATTTTAAAGCACAACTCCAGTCAAAACTTTCCTTTTTAGTTTTGGATAGACTTTGGAAGAGTAAATACTTTTGCTTTTATTTTGTTTGCTGTCTGTGACTCCATTAGGGACTTCTGTATCTGTGACAACAGGATAAGATATGAGGAGAGTAGTGTCCATAAAAACCCCAGAGGTTCTAACCCTCCCCCATGTTACTGGAAAGAAGTTTTAATACAGTGTGTGTCCCTGCCGGAGAGAATTCCCATCACTCCCTGTCTGTTCAGAAAGTAAAAGCAAATTTCTCCAGTGAACACAATAAAAGCCTTAAAAAGGGGTTCTATCCAAACTTCCACTTGATCCCATTTTTTTTTTTTACATAAATCTAGCTGGAATTGAGCATTAATTTTTATGTAGCAACATGGCAGAATATTCTGTGTCTTTCCTTCAAATTTAAACAACCTTGTTTAGAAAAGGATGATTAATGTTCAGCTTCATGCGCTGATCATTAAAAGATGGCAGCCTGTGCAAAAGGATGTCCGTTAACGATATTTTATTAATTTACAGGCAAACTCCTTACATTTCTTTAATTGAAGAAGGCCTTGATGTATTTTGCATGATATGGTGCTTAAAGCTGAACTCCAGCCAAATTGCTAAATACACAGATGAATTCCATATCCGAGAGCTGATTTATCTGCCATAGATATGCATTTCTCGCCATCCAGTCCTTCAATTTACACAGCTCTGCCCCACAGAACAGCCTTATTTGGCAGGGAAGTAGACCTTATCCCTTCTTTACTGTATTTTACTTTTTCTTAAGTTCTCCTCTCCACCCCACCCTGTGATTGGACAGTGAAAGGAGGAACAGCACACTCATAAGCTCATCTCTCTTTTACTCTGCTATCTCTTCTAGTCAAGATACTACTTGAACTGCAACATGCCTAAATGGTATCTTGTTCTGATTCTTCCTTCCTTTTGTACAGGGACTGCAAGAAGTTCCAGTATTTGATTTAAAGCTGATCTCCAGCTTTAGTTTGTTTACATAATTCGTTCTGACCAAACTATTTCCCTTGCTAACGTGATGCTGCTGGATGTGCTTTATAAACTGTATGTAGCTGAGGCTATATACAATGCACAGCACTATGTTCCGGGTGCAAGAAGAGACCTTCCTGTCTCACACCCAGGACAAAATAGCATCTGTCTGGACGGCGCTTAGAATACAAAGTTTTCTATGAATGGCTATCAATGAGGCAATTGATAGAATACAAAGCTGCCTATAAATGGCTGAGCACCGCTCAGACCAACGGTGCTTTGTTCTGGGTGTGAGTCAAAGGTCTTGTCTCACACCCGGAACACCGCTTCAGCCTTGGCTTCGGCCTCAGCTACATACAGTTTAGACAGCACATACAGCGTCCACACATGTTGGCGAAGGAAATGGTTCTATTTAAACTGAAACTAAAGCTGGAGATCGGCTTTAAGTATGCAAAATTCACTTTCCAATATACTTGGCACAGAAGAAGGCAGATTCTGCATAAGGTAAAATATTCAGGTTTATTTACATTCCCTACTCAGTGACCAACTTAAACTCAGGCTTTAGATTTCATAGAAGATTTCAGTTTTTTCAGCCAGTGGAATAGTCTTGCTACATGGCTGAACTGGCTGTGCCTTGCAATGAAAGCTCTTAGTTCAAAAGGAGAACCTAGGGACTTGCAACCAACTACAAGAAGACATCCAAGTAGTGGACAAAACTATACTAAGGTGGAATCTCCTTAAATTATTTGCATGTTTTTATATTTTCTAGCAATTTATGTTGGAAGTGAAGTAGCCACACTTAATGTTCTCTGTTGGTACATCTAAAAAGACTAATCTTGAAGTGTGACTGGATAATGTAGTACCAGACTGGATATAAATTAAATACATTTTTTTGTAGCCTTGTGCTAGAAAGTTCTGACAAATCTAAAGTATATTGAATCTGTTTGAAGCCTAACTCCATGTTTTTTTACTTCAAGCTGGTACAGATGATCTATTTGCTTTGCTAACAGATGTGCCTGTTGGGAACACTACAAAACAGAATACATCAGCTACATACAGTTTACATTACTGTCTTCCAGAAGCAGGATGGGGACCTCCCATTCCTGGAGCAAAATCGAGTTTCACAGGTGGAGATTGTGACATCATCCGTCCACTTCTCCACCTCAATCAATCAGCGGAAGCCCTGTAGTCATTGATGAAGTCCCCATTCCACCGCAGGAACACAATGAATGCATACTTTATGTAGCTGATGCTACATACAATTTAAATAGCATCCCCAGCGGGTGTATCTGTTAGTGAGGCAAATAATTTGTTTGAACCAGCTTGGTTAAAGTACTATTTAAAGTGGCTCTAAACTCCCCCCCCCCCCCCCCCCCCACAGCAAATCCAGAGTTTTTCTTCTGCGATCCTCTGTTGGGGTGTCCCATGCTGTCATATTGGTTCTCTTCAAAGTCTAGGCAGCCAGCTCCGATGATGTGCTAATCCCCTTGCCCCTCCCACCTATCCCTCTTTGGCCGCTCTGTGTGCTGATCCAGCTGTCTAGGAGATGTGATGTAGGTATCCCAGGAAGCTCCAGGGCTAGGTACAAGTCTTTATGGTCTAGGCCAGAATGGCAGCGGGGAGCAGAGCAAATAATTAAAGTGTTTAACCTTAAAAAAAAAAACAAAAAAACAGATTCCCTTTAAGCATATTATACAGCACAGTGCTTGTGCTGTGAAATTTGGCCCCTTCTATCGCTATTCTAAACCTTGCTGATCCTGCCTGGCTATACCCTTTCCCTTGTAAACTGACCGGTTTATCGTGGCTGCTGAGTCCTGACACCATGGTCCCTTTACGTGTCTCCGTCATCCGCAGCCCCGCTCAAGCCTTCTCTATCCTCCCCGCTTTTCTGCTTGTGTCAGTGTCCACCCCCTTCCCTCCTGCTGCTCTCATAACTACTATAAAATTCTCCCATCCCCTCTAACATATGATGTGTCTCTGTGCCTGTGTTCTATAAAATAGATACCAATTTCTACCTTGTATCAGAGCATCTCCTGGCGTTCACGTGACTCCTCGGCTCTCTCCTCTCTTCCCCTCTTTCCCGACTGATGTCATCGGGAGTGCTCGGCCCCACCCACTGGAGCTGTCAGCCAGGCAGCGAAGAGAGCCGAGGAGTTGTGCGATCGCCAAAATCTGCTCTGATATAGATACAGATCAGCATATTTTTTATATAACACAGGCACAGGGACACACATTGTTATGTTACAGAGGGGATGGGAGGTTTTTTTTATAGTAGTAGCTTAACAACCACTTTAAGGCAAAATTAAAAAAACAAACAAAATTCCCACGTGTTAACATGAAACAAACTCCCTTTTGGGAGTTTTGTTCCACTTTAGTCATAAGAAACCTGGAGTTGAGCTTTAAATGCATGCAATAACTTGGTCTGCCAAGTACCACTTTAAATAAGGCACTTCAGATAATGTTTTATGATACCTGTATTCTGTAGTGCTCTGTGGGGAAAACTGCACTGTAATGAGATATGTTTACAGATTATTGGTTATTCATATAGCTTATTGGGATTATATTTGCACTTAGAGCATTGAGGGATGGTGTATAAGGAAAGCAGGAGAGACCAAGTTATGATTCTCACATCTTGTAGCATTTTCTAGCTCCAGTTCCCTCTCTGTAGCTAGTTTCCCTCATCTAAGTAGTGTTGCAGGATATCACTGCATGTGACTCCCAACCTGGGAAGGGAAAGATTTAATATCACATATTCAAAACTCAATAAACTGTAACCATGAAGTTAAACAACCATTGCTTATCTAACTACCCCAGCTTATTGTGTACTGCAAAATTATATATACCTGGCATCTATATGTAGAAGTATTTATTTGGTAGATCAAACCAATACTGGCTCCAACTAGTGACAGCACTGCAGTTTAAAGCTGGCTACACACCATACAATTTTATTGTACAACTTTCCTTTAGATTTACCAAAACCATTAGATATGAGGTCAAACCTAAACACTTTCAAATTGTATGCAATCAGGCCAGCCCTTGCACTACATATTTGAAGGTAAGGCTAAAGGAAATTGAACAACAAAAGTTGTATTATGTGTATCTACCTTTTACAGATCCCGTTCACATGGGTGATCCAATCAAGTCCACCTGTCAGTTTTTCAGGTGGGCTTGGTCAGAAGGTCCATGCATTCCTTTGGACAGGTGAGTGTAAACAGAATTGTGTCCATTTGCACCTGCCTACCTTCGGGTCCGATCCAGTCCGCTAAAAAAAAAAAAAAAAAAAAAATCTAAGGGGATCCAGCCTCTTCTGTTTAGGTTGAGTGGATCAGAGGGTAGTCCAGCAGTGTAAACAGACCGCGAAGTTCATTTACTACCAGCCGCCCACAGAGCAGAGCGGGCTCTGTCTGTGTCCACTCAGCAGAAACTGGGCGAACACAGATGCGTCATCCGCCCACTCTGCTCCGATCAGTAGGGAATCTATTAGCTAATCCCCTGCTGATCGCAACAGAATCCACGCTATGTGAAAGGAGCCTGAGGCTAAGATAATAATCTGTCTAATGGCAGCTCCCACTCTATGGGTGAAAATTGTTTAATGCAGGATATGCCTAATTGCTTGAATTCATTATTGAAGCTGATCTGACATTAATAGAATGCACAGCTTTCAGATGGAATTACTGGTACACAGTAAAGGACACATACAATATGTGATGCGGTTACTCTCCTCTCTGTCTCCTGCTATTTGAATCGACTTTTACATCAAAATAAAGAAGCTTGCACTATTTTAAGAACATTCAGAGGTTTTGATCTCGGACCCTAGAATGTTATAGCCCCAAAATAAATTACAAGAGTTGTAATGGTATCTTTGTGATGAATTATGCTGTATAAAAATATGATCGTTCCAAACTGTGAATTCCTGCCAAATGGAAGGCATGTATATTAGAAATATTGACACACGAGATAATTAAGTTAGCCTCTAAAATAATTGTGCAAAATATTGAAAGATTCCAGCTATTTGATGAGATCTTTCTTCCGTTTGTCATATAGTGCATTATAACACATGCTTCCCCTACGTTCTTAGACATTTTCAATTTAGTGCCAAGTGGGTGTTTGCTGCATAAATTGTCAGGTGTATGCAGGCTCGGGCACAACGACAAGCTTCATTGCAGAGGAAGATCATGCAGTCACTTGTTTTGAATTAGATATTACCTTGTAATGTTTTCAGTACATGCAATTAATTGTTTTTAGAGGTAGAATTAACAGTTAATGTAGCGAGACTAATGAAAGCTGTCATTTCTTTGCTATGTTACCGAGCACCACTACAGTTTGAACCAAATTATTAAATAAATTCCAGCTTCTTTACTACTGACTAATCTATGTGGAGTTTCATATGTAGTTACAGACAGTTCACACACATGATATACATGATATTACACACATATACATGATATTACACAAAAAGTCCCTATAATACACTGGTTTGTTGCAGCATCTTTTAATTATTCTTTAGCCAATTGTAATGCCAAGTACAAGACTCAACTTCTACATCTGATGAAATCAATCTAGATGGTCATTTCTGGAGATATTTGATATTGGGTTTGATAAACACAAACTACACCTTCCTTTTCTAATGTATTTTTTTTTGTTTTTTGTTTTTTACTATAGGTAATCGCCAGGGTAGTAAAAAATGAATGTATTTGTTGGGTATTTAGATTAATGTGCTGCATAGCAGTGAAAACATAAGCAGTTTTTTTTTTTCTACATTTAAGTGCATTTCAGGAGCTTGTAGTGCATGATAACTAGCATTCTTCATACTTTTTCTTTTATTTGTTATTTATTTTTATGTTATTTCAACCTCAAAATCACAGAAAATGTGCATTAACCTGTGAAAACATATGTTAATGCATGTTCGACACATGCTACTACATGTGCAAATATATTGGGAAGTTCTTAAGGTGCCCACAGATAAATCGATAGAGTTTTCTTTCTTGATGATTTTTTTTTTTTATCTGATGGCAGTTTGCAGGGAAATGATTTATTTATCCACAACATAAAATTGTGATTGAATTGAAAAGCAATTTATTGTGTGTAGACAGCATTAGTGATAGCAATTAATTTCCAAATTAGGAACTACATTATTGCCCCTCTTCAAATCATATTAGGCCTGTTTCACACAGGTTTCAGCTTGTATGAGAGCAATGTGAACAGCAAGCTTTTACAAATTTTCAGAGCTTTCATCAAGCTTTTAAAATACCATTCAGTTCCAGTTATAAATGTTGAACACAGATCCCTAATGGGAGTGCAGATTGCCACTTTAAAAAAGCTTCTAACAGGCATCTGCACTACTTAAAGTTTGTGGAAAGATTGCTAGCAGCTTGTTTAAAGTGACAGTCAGGCATTCCCAATAAGATCTGTATATAACATTTCTAAAATGGAGCTGAAGGGTGCTTTTAAAGGCTTGTAGAAAGCTGCTCGAAGCTTGCAGAAATCTTTTCAAAACTTTGCTCAAAGTTTCATACAAGCTTGTTATTCACACTGCTCTTGACTTTCCAGTTTTGTAGCAGGTAGGTGTGTCAAACCTGCTGATATCACCTAGCACAACTCAGTGTCCCTGTGAAAGGCATGCAGAAGATGCTACTTAGACCACATTTCAAGTAGACACACAATTTACTGACTGGATATGAGAAAAAGGCAACCTTTGCAGTTGTTTATTGGGCCCACTTTATAGTGTTTAGCATTCCTGGCCATATTAGCTCAATTTTCCAAGTCTGCTTGATCTCTCCCCCACTGTCTGGCAAGGATCAGAAAGTACATTAAAAGGAAGGAATCACTGCAGACGCTGGTATACTTGAAACCCTGGCAAGAGACGCCCTCTGGTAACGGAGACCAATAATCCATCAACTGGTAAGGGAAATTTCTGTTCATTGCTGAAGTTGCTCTGGCTGTTCTGTATCCTACATGCTCTGCCAACTGAGACAGAGGCTGTAGGCTATCAGTAGCATAAGCATTGAATATTCAGCACCCATGATTTACTTGACCGTAGCTTTTCTATCCAGAATCATGCAGATGCCATTTGGTTTGGGGATATGTCTCTAGTGAATGATTTTGTTTTATTAGTATTGATATATAATTTTTTTATTTTTTTTATGTGGTTGACTGAAATCCTGCACACTGAGGTATCTTATTACACACCCGGTTGGTACATTCAGTCCTGCAAAATTATCATTTACCAATACCACATTTATTTATCCCGTCACAGATGGGAAAAGGAACTGCTCTGACACAGTGATTGAGAGCTAAAAGACATATACCCACTTTTATGTTCTTCTTCCTTTTTTTTTTCTATTAAAGACATATGAAGTATTGTGCCAGAGTATTAGTTGAAATGTAATATTTTATTGATGATTGCTATCCTTTAAAAGGAGTACTTTGAGATGTCATCAATCTGATGTGAATTGTGTAAATGTTAATGACAACCTCTGTGTTTATTACATTTACTGTTAAAACAGGAAAAAATAAGACTGAAGCATACATTATCATTGCCTTTTTTGACCACATCTATTGCAGATCATGTAATCCATGTACAATTGTCAGAAAATGTGACATTAAAGAATAGTTTATGTATAGAAATAACTGGTCTTTGTCATTTGTTTGGGAATCATCTTAACCATTTGATAACTGGCATGGTAAAGTGGAATTCCAGTCAAAAATGAAAATCTACACTTGATTAGTATGTATAATATATAAAAGTGTTATATTATGCATTATTGTAAGCGCTAAATGTCTGATTAGAAACAACAGTCTAATTTATACATTTGGCAATTTGTCTATGCAGACGAATGTGGCTGCTCACATGCACTTCTTGGTACCATTGTCAGTGTCTGTACTAGCAGCACAGCCTGCTTAGATACCCCCACTCTCATCACACTCTGACCCCATCCCATCCATGATGTCATGTGTTTTCTCATGTATGAAGGTGCGCAAGCGTCCTCACTCATGATCCAATTCACTCCAGCATTTTCCACATTTTGTGACGTTGCAACCAAAAACGTAAATGTATTTTATTGGGATTTTATGTGATAGACCAGGGGTAGGAAACCTCGGTCCTCCAGCTGGTTTGAAACTAAAAGTCCCACGAGACATTTTAAGACCCTGACAATCACAGGCATGACTCCTAGAGGCAGAGGCATGATGGGATTTGTAATTTTACCATAGCTGAAGGGCCGAGGTTGCCTACCCCTGTGATAGGCCAACACAAAGTGGAACACAATTGTGAAGTGGAAAGAAAATGATAAATGGTTTTCAAAATGTTTTACAAATATGTGAAAAGTGTGGCTTGCTTTTGTATTCAGTCCCCTTTACTCTGATATCCCTAACTAAAATCTAGTGGAACCAATTGCCTTCAGAAGTCACCTAATTAGTAAATAGAGTCCACCTGTGTGTAATTTAATCTCAGTATAAATGCAGCTGTTCTGTGAAGCCCTCGGAGGTTAGTGAACAAACAGCATCATGAAGACCAAGGAACACACTAGACAGGTCAGGGATAAAGTTGTGGAGAAGTTTAAAGCAGGGTTAGGTTATAAAAAAAATATCCTGAGCTTTGAACATCCCACAGAGCACTGTTCAATCCATTATCCAAAAATGGAAAGAGAATAGCACAACTGTAAACCTACCAAGACATAGCTGTCCACCTAAACTGACAGGCCGGGCAAGGAGAGCATTAATCGGAGATGTAGCCAAGAGGCCCATGGTAACACTTTAGGAGCTACAAAGATCCTCAGCTCAGGTGGGAGAATCTGTCCACATGACAACTATTAGTCATGCACTCCACAAATCTGTCCTTTATGTAAGAATGGCAAGAAGAAAGCCATTGTAAAAGAAAGCCATAAGAAGTCACATTTGCAGTTTGCGAGAAGCCATGTTGGGGGGGCATAGCAAACGTGGAAGAAGGTGCTCGGGTCAGATGAGACCAAAATTTTAATTTTTTACCTAAAAGGAAAAGGTTATGTGTGGCGGAAAACTAACATTGCAGATCAACCTGAACACACCATCCCCACCGTGAAACGTGGTGGTGGCAGCATCATTTTGTGGGGACTCTTTTCTTCAGCAGGGACAGGGAAGTTGGTCAGTGTGGATGGGAAGATGGGTGGAGCCAAATACAGGGTAATCTTAGAAGAAAACCTGTTTGAGTCTGCAAAAGACTTGAGACTGGTTCGCCTTCCAGCAGGACAACGACCCTAAACATACTGCCAGAGCTACAATGGAATGGTTTAGATCAAAGCATATTCATGTGTTAGAATGGCCCAGTCAAAGTCCAGACCTAAATACAATTGAGAATCTGTGGCAAGACTTGAAAATTGCTGTTCCCAGATGCTCTCCATCCATGCTGACAGAGCTTGAGCTATTTTGAAAAGAAGAATGGTCAAAAATTTCACTTTCTAGATGTGCAAAACTGGTAGAGACATCCCCAAAAAGACTTGCAGTTGTAATTGCAGCGAAGGGTGGTTCTACAAAGTATTGACTCAGGGGGGCTGAATACAAATGCACCCCACACTTTTCAGATATTTATTTGTAACGCATTTTGAAAACCATTTATCATTTTCTTTCTACTTCACAATTATGTGCCACTTTGTGTTGGTCTATCACATAAAATCCCAATAAAATACATTTACGTTTTTGGTTGTAACATGACAAAATGTGGAAAATGTCAAGGGGTATGAATATTTTTTCAAGGCACTGTATGATGTACATATAGGAAAGAATCCAGGCCTTTTTTATTTTAAAGCAATCTACTGAGCTGGCCAGAACCAGCTCTTGAGGGAGTCTATTCCACATTTTCACAGCTTACTGTGAAGAAACCTTTCCGTATTTGGAGATTAAATCTCTTTTCTTACAGACCTAAAGAGTGCCCTCTTGTCCTCTGTGATGACCTTAAAGTGAATAACACAACACCAAGTAAACTTATGTATGTATACATGTTGATCATATCCTTCCTTAACCACTTGCCGTCTGCCATATAGCAGAATGACGGCGGCAAAGTGGTTTCAATATCCTGACTGGACATCATATGACATCCTCAGAATATTAAGCCCTGGGGGGCGCACATCACGGCGATCGTTGTTGCGTTGTGTCAGTCTGACACACCGCAACTCCAATCTAGGTAAAGAGTCTCTGACGGAGACTCTTTACCACATGATCAGCCGTGTCCAATCACAGCTGATCATGATGTAAATAGGAAGAGCCGGTGATCGGCTTTTCCTCACTCGCGTCTGACAGACGCGAGTAGAGGAGAGCCGATCGGCTGCTCTCCTGACGGGGGGGGGGGGGGTCTGTGCTGATTGTTTATCAGCACAGCCCCCCTCGGATCCCGCTCAGGACCACCATCATGCCACCCAGGACCACCAGGATGGCCATCCACACTGGACCACCAGGTATGCCCCCTAGACCCCCAGGGAAATACTAATCTGTGCCCAGGCAGCTGCCAATCGGTGCCCACTCACAATGCCTGCCAGTGCCACCAAGGATGCCTATCAGTGCCATGTATCAATGCCTATCAGTGCCACCCATAAGAACCCATCTTTGCAGCCTTTCAGTGCCCATCAGTGTCGCCTATCAGTGCTACCCATGAGTGCCCATCAGTGCCGCCTATCAATTCCCATCGTCAGTGCCCATCAGTGAAAGAGAAAACTTACTTATTTACAAAATTTTATAACAGAAACAAAAGCAAAACGTATTTTTTTTCAAAATTTTCAGTCTTTGTTTATTTGTTTAGCAAAAAATAAAAACCGCAGAGGTGATCAAATACCACCAAAAGAAAACTTTATTTGTGGGAACAAAATGATAAAAATTTTATTTGGGTACAGTGATGGATGACGTAATTGTCATTCAAACTGCGAGAGCACTGAAAGCTGAAAACTGGTCTGGGCAGGAAGGTGTATAAGTGCCCTGTATTGAAGTGGTTAATCCCCTCTCCTCAATAGAGTACAGAATTCAGTTCCTCTATTCTATCCTCATAGCTGAGTTCCTCCATGCCTCGTCAGTTTGGTTGCTCTTCTCTGCACTCTCTCCAGTTCCCCGATTATCTTTTTTGTGATCTGGTGCTCAAAACTGAACTGCATATTCCAGATGAGGTCTTACCAATGATTTGTACAGGCTCAAAATTATATCTCTCACTCTGCAGTCCATGCCTCCCTTAATACAAGAAAGGATTTTGCTTGTTTTGGAAACCACAGCTTGGCATTGCAGGTTATTATTACCAGAATACCCAGGTCCTTCTCCACCAAGGATTCCCCCAGTTGTACTACCACCCCCCACCGTAGTATGTATGATGCGTGCATATTCTTCGCTCCCAAGTGCATAACTTTACATTTATCAACATTAAACCTCATCTGCCCAATTAAACAGTGCCATGAGGTTGTCTTGTAAATTGGAGACATCCTGTAAGGATGTTATTCCACTGCATAGCTTGGTGTCATCTGCAAAGACTGGAATGGTACTTTTAATCCCAAACCCAATATCATTTATAAATATATTAAAAAGTAAGGGTCCTGACACTGAACCTTGGGGTACACTACTAATAACAGACCATTCAGAGTAAGAAGCATTAACCACTACTCTCTGAATTCTGTCTTTTAGCCAGTTTTCTATCCATTTACAAACTGATATTTCCAAGCCTGTAGACTTTGCCTTACACATTAGCTGTGACTAATGATATAATGTAAAAAGGTACAAACAGATTTTAAACAAATTTACATATAACAATGGACCTACGTTGTTTAACTGATTTGGGGAAGTTAATTGAACACAAGCCTTTTGTTCTACTTTTACCACTTGACCTCTGTAAGGTTTTTGCTATTCATAGCATTTTTATTCACCACTGCGCTACTTTAACTGGCAATTGCTTGGTCATGCAACACTGTACCCAAATTAATTTTATAGAATTTTTTTCACACAAATAGAGCTTTCTTTTGGTGGTATTTGATCACCACGGGGTTTTTTTATTATATAAACAAAAAAAGACTGAAAATTCTGAAAAAAAAATGTTTTATACTTTTGTTATAACGCATTCAATAAAATCAAATTTCTTCATAAATTTAGACCAAAATGTATTCTGCTACATGTTTCGTAAAAACCAAACTGCACTTTTGGGGAGACTATACTATTGGGGACACTAGTATTGTTCTGATCTGTACCGATACTATACTGGTAATGGCGGTGATCAGCGACTTATATTGTGACTGCAATAGTGTGGTAGGTAATCTAACGCCAGCTGACACTGGCTGGGAGGGACACTGACGTTGCTAGTGACGCTAGTACAGTGATCAGTGATAATACTTTACACTGTACTAATGGCACTGGCTGGGAAGGGGTTAACTGTGTGCATAACAAATGTTATGTGTGCTGCTTTTACTAACATAAGTAGCAGAGTGCAGTGCTAGATATGGTGTGAAATTGATTGCTATATCAATACGTGATAAAGAATTGAATGATCAATATATTAATAAACAAATTGATTGAAAAAATTATTATGTAAAAAACAAAAATTTTCCAAAAAAATAAAAAATATTTAAAAATGAAAAGAGAAAACTAAAGCAACATCCCATTCAAAGAATGATCAGTGAAAAAGCCCGTGCAAAGTTAAACTCCAGAGCGGAAAAGATGAATTGCAGGAAAAAAAAAAGTTGTGACACCAATCTTCCCAAAAATCAAACGTGTATTCAGGTCAACACCCAAGTGTAAGGTAGCCTGCTTACCAAAAAGCTGTGACTGCTGATAACAGTCTCACCCGACACAGGGAATTAACAGTCTCCCCAAAACCAATATGGCTTCCTGAACAGCCGTTGATGTTCTATTGTTGCTCAAAGATAGAAAACAAAAACTTCCATAGTGCAGTATATCAATTCAAATAGTTAAGTAAAAGAAGAGTTTGCGCTTACAGGAACGAAGTATGGTAACAAGCAGTTGGGTCTTTTGAGAGCCGCAGCGTCTCTATTAGCTTCTCCCTATTTCCTATGTTGTTCGTCTCACCACCATCGCGGAAGGATAGTATGTATACAAATATATTCAGCCACATGTCTTCTTGATGTCAGGTGGCCATTGTACCTTAGACCTAGTACCTTTTGTTTGATTTGAATTGATATACTGCACTATGTTTTTGTTGTCTATCTTTGAGCAACAATAGAACATCAATGGCTGTTCCGGATGCCATATTGGTTTTGGGGAGACCGTTAATTCCCTGTGCTGGGTGAGACTGTTATTTATTTTTTGTTTTCATATATTCACTTTAGCTACTAATTATCATCTAGCGCAGCGTTGGCCTTAAGGCTTTTTTTCTTTTATAACTGCTTTTACTAACATGTCTGTCTTTTTCTGACAGTTTGTCAACACAGAACTCTGTGCTGTGATTGGCCACAGCCAATCAGCAGGTTTCAGCCCAAATTATTGGCTGAAATCTGCTGACAAACTTGTGTTGTGTCCAATTTACAGCATTGGTCAGCAGAGGGAGCACTGCCAAACCAGGAAGTACGGGCACGTTGTAGTGCCTTGCTGTGCCCTTCGCTTGCAGTATATCTACTGTGAGCTGGTCAGCAAGAAGTCCAGGCTATTTTAAGTTTTCAGTACTTTATGATACATTGACAATTATTGGTCATGCAGCGTTGTACCCAAATACATTTTCTCAAACTCAGGGAAAGAAGTCCTTACCTTTTTTTTTTTTTTTTTCTTTTTAAATCGCACCACTTCAAGCTGCATAGTGCTGAAGCACCATGTGTTTTTTGATGCGTGCGGAAATGTGCCATAGGTGACAATGTGTGAGTGTGCCATTAAGAATTATCTGATAAACTCAGAATCTGCAGTGTGTCTTCTCTGTGGGTTAAAAATGCATGTGTTTTCGTGCATTTTTAACCAGCCACAGAGATGTACACCTAACCTAAGAGCAAAGAATATTTTACTACCTGGACCTCCTGTGAGTTTTAATTCAATACCCTTAATATAAAGGAAAAAGGCTGGCCGTTAGAAAAAAATATTTATTTGCGAAGTTTTTTATTTTAATTTTAGGCCAAAATGTGTTCTGCTACATTTCTTTGGTTAAACAAAAAAAAGTGTATATTGTTTAGTCTGTGTGAAGGTTATAGCGTCTACAAACTATGTTATACTGTATATATTTGAAATTTATCAACCCTGATGTTCTGACTGCCTATCTCATTTCTTGAGGCTCTAATATGCCAGGACCGTATAAAACACCCCCAAAATGAGTAAAGCATACATTTCAAGATATTTAATAAGGAGCATGGTGAAATTTTTGAAGTTGTATTTTTGCCACAATTTTTTGGGAAAATTAAAAAAAGTAAATAACATTTAATTTTTTTTTACAAAGTTGTTATTTTATCAAGTTGTTTCACATGGCATAGGCGTACTTACAATTACACTCCAAAACACGTTCTTCTACTCCAGAGTATAAAGATACCATATAGGTGAGTTTTTTGCTGCCTGCGTGCATACTGTAGAGAGACCCAGATTCCAAGGAGCACCTTCAGGCTTTCAACAGGCATAAATTGTCCATCTAATTTCCTGACTAACTTCCATAAAATGACTACATTTTGGAAAGCAAGAACCCTAAAGTAAATTTAAGAGACAATAGTGAGTCTTGAATATTTAATTTCTTGCCACATATTTTTGGAGAATGAAAAATATTTTCTTTTACACATACAGTAGTAACAACATAAAGTTGTTTTTAAGATATTTCTCAAAGAAATTAACATCTTTAGAATTGCACCCCAAAACATATTCTGTTACTCCTCCTGAGTATGGGGACACCACATTTGTGAAACTTTTTCAATGTTTGGACTGATTATGTACCAGACATTTTATCCTGTGTATCACAAAATTCAAACAATATTGCATCAAAAACAGTATACTGTTATACTTGCCTCTGTACAAGTGGTCAAAGAACATAGCTTAGTGCAGCATCACCTGTGGCTGTTTCGCAGGAACATAGTCAGTGGAAAGTGCAAATGGGTCAGTTTTAGAGCCCATCGACACCTGAGCATTTTGTAGCTTGAAGCCTGAAGCTACAAAACGCTTGAGGGGAAAAAATCAATTATTCTCTATGGAGATGGTTCACATCTCCACTCCAAGTCGCCTGAAGCTCAAACAAGTTCTGGACCCTTTTTTGTCGTGCGAATCGGGCAGATTTGGGCGTTTTTGGAGCAGGAAGCAGATGACAAAATCTAACAACATAGCAACAAATGATGAAACAGATGATCATTTTTCCTTTTGGCTAATAAAAAAATGCCAAAGCTCAAAAACGCCGGACAACGCTGCATGGAAACGCGCAAATATGCTCAAAAAATGCGTGACAAAACGCCAGAAGAAACGCTACGCTTAGGTGTGAATGCAGTGTAAGTGGTAGGAAAAGTCATGGTCAATAAACAGGCAAAGGAGCTGTTCAGGCAGCATGCAATAACATGGTCAGTACAGGTGGCAGGCAAAGGCAGCACTGCACTGGAGAGGGAGTAATGAGGAAAACTGTTGGCCCCACTGAGTAAGGACACTGTACTAATGTGACAATGGTCAGGGACACTGTTGAGGGCTGCATTGGTCTTGCAGCACTGTCACTAGTGTGACAGTTCCCTTATTTAACTGTACCAACACACCCATCACCCTACACCCTCTGGCAGTAGTCGCAATCTACGCAATTTAGTCTCCATTCCTCTTCTTCCCAACACCAGCCTCCCCTTCTCCTGTGCCCTCTGGAACGCTCGCTCTGTCTGCAACAAACTCACCACTGTTCATGACCTCTTTGTCACTAATTCCTTTCATCTACTTGCTCTCACCGAAACCTGGCTCCACGAATCTGATACCCCTTCTCCTGCTTCCCTATCCCAGGGTGGCCTTTACTGGACTCACTCCCCTAGGCCTAATAGACGCAAGGCAGGTGGAGTGGGATTCCTCCTATCCCCCCAGAGCACCTTCCAGGCAGGGGCGGACTGATAACTCATGGCGCCCCCAGGCAATCAGAGGTTATGGGGCCACACAGTATACACACACACAGTATACAATCACACAGTATACACATACATGTACACACAGTATACACAGACAGATGTAAAAAAAAAAACACAGATTTATACATACTATCCCTGGTTTTACTGAGGCTGGCAACCCTGATGGGGCCCCCTAGTGGTCCAGGGCCCTCGGGCAGTGCCCGAGTCGCTCAATGGTCAGTCCACCCTTGCTTCCAGGTTATTCACTATCCTCCCTCTTTTTCCCTCTCATCATTTTAAGCCCACTGTATACGTCTATTCTCTCCAACTTCCCTAAGAATTACTGTGATCTACTGGCCCCCTGGACCATTATCGACTTTCCTTGATGAGTTTTCTGCCTGGCTACCCTACTTTCTCTCTTCAGAAATTCCCACAATCCTTCTCTGTGATTTCAACATCTTTGCTAATACAAACACTCCTGCTACTTCTAAACTTCTTAGTCTACCCTCTTCATTTGACCTGAAGCAATGGGTACAGGCTTCTACTCGCTCTGACTCTTCTACTCACCTTGACCTTGTATTCTCTTACCTATGCACTCCATGCAACTTCTCAAACAATCCTTTTCCTCTCACCGACCACCACCTTATTAGTTTCTCTCTCCCCCTGTCTTCCACCACCTTTCCCTCCAATCCCCTAACAATCACCGTAGAAACTTTCACAACTTCAAGTCCTCTCTCCTCTATTCTGCCACTGACCATCTCTATGACAAAATCTCTACCCTGTCCTGCCCCAACCAAGCCACGTCCATCTACAATAAATCCCTGTCCTCCACCCTGGACAAGCTTGCTCCCCTCACTAGCCGCAGAATCAGGCCTCGACCCCTACAACCCTGGCAAACAGATGACACTAAAATTCTCAAAAAACGTAGTTGTGCTCTTGAGCGTCTGTGGCATAAGACTAAGTCTCTCAAAGACTTCAACCAATACGAATCTGCCCTTCAAAAATACTCTTCTTTCCTCCACACTGCCAAGCAAACCTATTTTATAACTCTTATTAACACCTTCTCATCCAGTCCCCGTAAACTCTTCTCTACCTTCAACTCTCTACTTCGTCCTCCACCGCCTCCACCCACTGACTTACTCACTGCCCAGGAGATTGCTAATCACTTCAAAAACAAGATTGATACAATCCGTGATGAAACTCTACACTCTACAGGTATCTCCCCAAGTTAAGACCCCATATCAACAGGCACAACTGACACTCCCCTTATTCAAATCTGCTACTACAGACGAAGTTGCTAAACTCCTTTCTATCGCCCACCTAACCACCTGTCCCCATGACCCTATTCCCTCTCAAATGCTACGGTCGCCCTCTGACTCCATCCTACACTCTCTAACCCACATCTTCAATCTCTCCCTCACCTCTGGCATCTTCCCCAAAGCTCTAAAACATGCACTAGTCACCCCCATACTTAAAAAGCCGTCCTTGGACCCTACCAATCTTAACAACCTACGCCCCATCTCGTTGCTCCTCTTTTCCTCCAAACTCCTTGAATGCCTGGTTTGCAACCAACTGAGTGACCACCTCATTAAGAACAACCTTCTTGATCCCTTTCAATCTGGATTTCGCCCCCAACATCCTCTGGAATTCCCTACCCCAATCTGTCAGACTGTCTCCAAATGTATTCACTTTTAGGTGATCCCTGAAAACTTTCCTCTTCAGAGATGCCTATCCTGCCTCCATCTAACAACTGCACTATTTTCTCCATTAGCTCATCCCCCACAGCTATTACCCTTTTATATAACTTGAACCTCCCTCCTAGATTGTAAGCTCTAACGAGCAGGGCTCTCTGATTCCTCCTGTATTGAATTGTATTGTAATTGTACTATCTGCCCTAATGTTGTAAAGCGCTGCGTAAACTGTCAGCGCTATTTAAATCCTGTATAATAATAAAAAATAATGATAATAACATGAAAACTGTTTCTGGCTTACACTGCTCTGGTGACACTGGGACCGGTGTGGTGGTGATTAGGAAAACTATTGCTGGCTTACACTAGTCTGGTAACACTGGGACTGGTATGGCAGAGATCAGGAACACTTACTGGCTTACGCTGGCCCCTATGTGGTGGCAATGTGAAAATCTGGTGGCTGCACTGGTCTGGAGAGACAGTTACTGGTGTGGCGACGATCAGAAACATTGTTCCTGACTTAGTGCTCTGTTGATGCTGGACCTGTTGTGGTGGCAATCAGGAACGCTGTTGCTGGCAGCACTGGCCTGGCAACACAGGGACTAGTGTAGTGACGATCTGGAACACTGTTTCTGGCTTGCACTGGTGCTAGCTTAGTTTGGGGAAGGGAGGAACAAGACAGTTGAGGGGGGGGGGGGGACAGAATCAAAATAATGTTTCCCAGGCAGAACAACACTCCTCACCTAAAATACTACATATACATCCCAAGACTAGTATCTCAGATATCATCCAGATGATACAAAAAGAGGGCAGTACATGTGCCAATCTGAAAGTAAATATGCCAAAGAGAGTTTTTATCAAAATATATATCCAAATCCAATATTCCTGACATACATCAAAGCATAAGCTCATGCATGGGCAGAGAACTAGTCATACCATATAAGATGTACACATAAGTCCTGCCAGAAAGATATATTCTTATAGGAAACCTGGTAGAAATGGTCACCGTGGAGTGGAAAGCAAATGGCAAAGATTATGTATATGACCCTCCCAACTGACTGCAAAAAATTAGACATAAATCATAAACCTATGCCCATTCCACATCTCTAAGTGACCAAAATACACATATTACATACCAACTATTGAAAAACGTACCACTAACTTAAAGTGTATATGTTGACAAACCCCCAAAATTTAAAGAATGAACTTGGAAACTCTGTAACAAAACTCCTCCACTACAATAAAACACAAATGTATAAAAATAAGATGGATGAGGTACACCATTAAACGTTCAGCAGTTTGCATATACTGGTATAATGCTGCCAAATGGAATAAAAATACACCACCTGCACACATACAATGCCCAGAGAGGAGATAATCACAAGAGGTTTTACTCCACTCCAGAGCCCACTCCTAAACAAAGAGAACCAAGTAAGATTTTTCAGTGCTGCAATTATCCAAAATTAAGCATCTGGCAAGCAACTATTTAAAAAAAATGTAAGTTATGGAATGAGAACATGTAACAACAAAGTAGGTGTTATCTCAGTTTGGCTGCAAAAGTGGAAATACACTGTGTATGTTTGGGAGATTTAAACCAATGTATTGTATTTGCAAAATGCTGTCATTTTATGTGTCTTCGTATGTGTGTCCTTGCTGCAGGGCCGGGACAAGGGGTGGGTAGGAGGAACGGCTGCCCTGTGCATTGTGGTATCATGTGAGGTGTGGGAGTGCCAAAAGGAGGTTGCAGGGAGGGGATTTGTGTTGGGTGGGGGAATTTGGGGGGCAACGGGGGTAAGAATTTGTGTGGAAAGGGGGGGGGTGGGCTAGGAAAGGTGATTTGGAGGGATATGTGTTGGGAGAAGAGGATTTGTGCCACAAGCGGTGATATGGTAGAGGGGGCAGGGGGATTTGTTCTAGGAGGGGACATTTCTTTAGTGGGCGGGTAATGTTGTGCTAGTACGGATGATTGGAGAATAATTGTGCTAGAGGGGAAGAGGATGTGAAAGGAGGGGAAATTTGGGAAGTAGAGGATTTGTGCTAGGAGGAGTGATTTTTTTTGGGGGGGGGGGGATTTGTGCTAGGGGGATTTGGGAAAAGAGCGGACATGAGCTGGGAGGGGCTAAGAAATGTCCATGGAGGAAGGGGAATTTATGCATAGAGGGTAAGCATGCAGATTATTGTTCATTTTTTTATTGAGAAGGGGGAGTATTTTTGCTAACACAGTGCTCATACATCTTGGGGGGGCACTGTTTGGCATATTCACCCTGGGCTCTAGATGCCCTTGTCCTGGTACTGCCTTGCTGTTACTAACTTCAGAACTTTGACCTGGAACAAGTATGGAGCAAACAAAGTCGTCATTCCCCGCTTGGCATACCAAAATGACAGCTAGCATAATTTTAAATAGAAACTTTCTTTTGCAAGTGTGATAAAAAATAAACCACCAACAAAGTGCATTGTTTCCAATGAGTCAGTTGATTCAGACTTGTGTTGTAAAAGGAGAGTTAAAACGGTTGTAAAATATTTTTTTGATGAGGTTTATTCTTACCTGCTCTGTGCAATGGTATTGCACAGAGCAGTCTCTTACCTCCTCTTCTGGGGGTTCCCCACCGGTGCTCTCTGCTTCTCCTAATGCATGTGCACCCATAACAAGCCATGTACTATGTGGGCACATGTGTGGGTGCACTCCCGGGCTAGGCTGTGTGTGTCCATAGACGCACACAGTGCAGCTTGCCCCCATACTCCGATCCCTCCTCACAGAATTTGACAGCAACAGAAGCCTATGGTTCCTGCTGCTGTCAGTAAAGCCTGTGAGAAAAGGAAGAGGGGAGAGATGGTGTGCATCCGGGAACAGCACTGAATCAATATAATCTAAATATAAAGAGGTAGGTGGCGCTGCCAAGAGACAGAGCAATATATTGACCAAAGCAATCTTGAAAAAGTGCTAAAGTGCATGTGCAAGTGCAAATTGTTACCAAGACTCCAAATGATCCTTTTGTGCCCAAAACTTCATCAATAAAATAAAGAATAAAATGTGTTTTTCAAAACTGCAAATAGTGCTATGTGCCAAAATCTTCATATCTATCTATCTATCTATCTATCTATCTATCTATCTATCTATCTATCTATCTATCTATCTATCTATCTATCTATCTATCTATCTATCTATCTATCTATCTATCTATCTATCTATCTATCTATCTATCTATCTATCTATCTATCTATCTATCTATCTATCTATCTATCTCTATATATATAAACAAACTCATAGGAGTGCACTAAGAGTTCTTACTCACAGCATTATTCCATCTAGCTAACAGCTTAGTTAGAATAACATGATCCACAGGAGGACAAATGGACTAAATGAATGTCCGTGCCCCCAGTGATCAAGGTGAGGAGCTTTCAGACACGTCTACCCACTATATCACATCCAGATACTACCTTGTAAAACTATGAGAATTATATACAATTATTGCTATGTACCAAAATCTTCATCCATAAACATAATAATAAAGCGCTAGTAAAGGAAATATATGTGTATAAAAAGCAACACAAAATATATATGTAATATCCTATAATAGTCCAAAGTGACTTGTGCGATCAATGTCCATAAACGTGACTCTCCAAAGTGACTTTATACGACAAATTGGTCACAACTTCTGTGTAGAAAGTGATCAACACTCGTGCTCCCCTCTCTGTTCCACACTCACCAGTCCATCAAGTCCAACCTATGGGTGTGATTATATGTCAATATAATGCTGTGAGAACTTTTATGCCGCGTACACACGGTCGGACTTTTCGGCTACAAAAGTCAGACAGCCCGTCCGACAGACTTTCGGCGGACTTTTGGTGGACTTGCGGCAGACTTTCTAACGAACGGACTTGACTACATACAATCACACAAAAGTCCGACGGATTCGTACGTGATGGCGTACACCGGACTAAAATAAGGAAGTTTATAGCCAGTAGCCAATAGCTGCCCTAGCGTGGGTTTTTGTCCGTCGGACTAGCATACAGACGAGCGGATTTCTGGGTCTGGCATAGTTACGACGTAAAGATTTGAAGCATGTTTCAAATCTAAAGTCCGTCAGATTTGTGGCTGGAAAAGTCTGCTGAAAGTCTGGGGAAGCCCACACACGATCGGATTGTCAGCCGGCTTTGGTCCGTCGGCGTCCGTCGGACTTTTGTAGACGAAAAGTCCGACTGTGTGTACGCGGCATTAGTGCACCCCTATATGATATATATATATATCTATCTCTAGATAGATAGAATATATAGATATATACATTTCCTTATTAGCACTTTATTCTGTTTATGGATGAAGATTGTGGCACATAGCACTATTTGCCGTTTTGAAAAACACTTTTTATTCTTTATTTTTATTAATGAAGTTTTTGGCACAATAGGATCATTTCGAGTCTTGGTAACAATTTGCACTTGCACATGCACTTTAGCACTTTTTCAAGGTTGCTTTGGTCAATAGATTAGCACCACCTACCTCTTTATATTTATATTGCACTCTACTTCACGCAGTGAAGCGCGGAATTATACATATATATAGACTGAATCGATATAAGTAAGTGTTTAGTATTTGCAGAATGATCAAAAGAATGAAGTAGTAAAAAGGATACAACTTTTATGAATAAGTACGCTCCAATAATCTGGAAGAGTGCCAACATGGCAAGAATCTCTGCTGCTAATAAAGATGATTTTTCGGGTAAAAAAAAAAAACCTTTTGACTTTAGAACTACTTTAACCTCTTCTTGACCGCCCCACGCAAAATCAGGTGGCCCTCCAGCACAAAATTTCTGCTAAGCAGGAAAATGGATCTCTGTCATCCCCCAATCAAATCATCCCCTACACAGTTAGAAAGGACTCCCTAGGAGCACATTTAACCCTTTGATCACCCCTGATATTAACCACTTCCCTGCCAGTGTCATTAGTACAGTGAGTGCATTTTTTTTTTTTTTTTAGCACTGATCACTGTATTAGGCTGGGTTTACCCGCATCCAATTCGCATAGCAGGAGAATCTGACTGGCTCTCTATGAAGCTGGTTCACATATCTCCGGGGCGGCTGCAGAGCGCACTGCACAGAAACGCTGTACGTCTTTGGCTCTGTTTCAGTGGCGAATTCAGACAAAGATTTGGCCCTGATTCATCCCTGAACCGGAGAATGGGGACACACAGCGTTCCTGTGCGATCCGCAGTCGATTCCAGTGCGAACCGAGCCTTAGTGTCACTGGTCCCCAAAAAGTGTCGCTTAGTGTCAGATGTGTCCGCCGCAATGTCGCAATCCCGCTAAAAATCACTGATTGCCGCCATTACTAGTAAAATAAATAAGTAAAAATTACATAAATCTATCCCCTATTTTGTGGATGCGATAACTTTTGCGCAAACCAATCAATATACACTTATTGGGATTTTTTTTTACCCAAAATGTAGCAGAATAGATATTGGCCTAAAGTGATAAATAAATTAAATTTTTTAAAGTATAAAGTAAAAAATGTTTTTTTTTTCAAAATTGTCAATCTTTTTTTGTTTATAGCGCAAAAAATAAAAACCGCAGAGGTGATCAAATACCACCAAAAGAAAGCTCTATTTGTGGGGAAAAAAAGGCCATACATTTTATTTGGGTACAGCGGTGCAGGACCATGCAATTGTCAGTTAAAGTAACGCAGTGCCGTATTGCAAAAAAATGGCCTGGTCATTTGGGGGTAAAACCTTCCAGGGTCAAAGCTGTTAAAGTAACGCAGTGCCATATTGCAAAATTGGTCTGGTCGTTTGGGGGTAAACCTTCCAAGGCTGAAGTAGCTAGGGCACAACAATTGCGCAGCACTATAATATAAAGGGCACCTGTCAACTTGATAAAAGTGACCAAAACCAGATACTTGCTGGCCAGTAGAAATTTTCCTATTTTAGTAATACATTTAGTGTATATAAACGTTAAATATAGAATTTAAAATGTAAGTTTTTTCAAACTATCTTTTTTTTTTAAAAAAAATATAACAATCTGGCTTGGTAGCAGGTTAGCCAATGTTATATTTTCCATGAAATTTTCTTGCAGTTTTAAGAAACTTAAAAATTGCTGCAATTCAAGAAACTCTAAAAATGCAGACTGTGTACAAAATTCAGAACATACAGTAGCTGCAGAAGGAATACTGTAGGTCTATTGCACATGACCATTGCTAAACCTACAGGAACAGTTTTACTTCTCCTTGTGGTTAGAACCTTTGTGAAATTTTTCTTTGTATCTACTCATGTAGCATGTGTTATATTCTTTGAAAGTAGAGTATCCCTTCTGCTAAAACCTCTTAAATACTCAGTAAAGTAATGAGGTGAAATAGAGCATTACTTCTTAAAGCAAACTCTTCAAGGACAGCTTAACCTCCCTGGCGGTATGATTATTTTGGATTTTAGGTGCTGAGAGTGGTACAATTATTTTGCATGGAAATTTGTTGTTTTATATTGTAGGCCTGTAATTCTTATACAACAATAATACACTTAATAAAAAATAATAATAAAAAAGAAATAACCGCGCTAAATATAAGTGAAACACGTGAAGCAATCTCAAAGACTTCTGTGAGGAAGTACATATATCAATACAAAAATGCTGAAAAATATTAAAAATTAAATTATGAAAAGTACATGGGTCAACACATGTATGTATGAATCAAACATGAGTGTCCATATGTAATATTTGCGAATAAAAATAAGTGTCCATATATAGTAACAGAAAATAAAAATGTGAAGTAATGATCTGAAATCAGTCCAAGAAAGACCCCTTGGGTGAATCCAACCAGAGTCAATGGTGAAAAAAATATGAGTGACAACCCATACAGTATCCGCAAATACCCAATAATTGCGCTTACCGCAAGGCAAGCGAACACCAGCCTGTATCACGTCTTGGTGTGGGGAATCCAGGTGGTGCTCTTAGACTGTATACATCGTAGCTGAAAGAATGTAATGAGGACACCAAACTTCCATCACAGGGCAAGCCAACAGCAGCTTGTGTTCAGTATTGGTTAACCACACCACACTACGTGATCCACCATCAGGCAAATAATGCACTTACCGCAAGGCAAACCAACCACAGCTTATGTTCAATAGCAGTATGAGAGATCCATTGGCGTTCTGGACTGCTTGCGGCAGGAACCGGGGGATACAGCAGAGACTCCAAAATGACATCTCACAAGCATGTAAATAAAAAGGAACTGGCAATAGTGTAATACTGATAAAAACGGTTTAATGGAAAAAGGTAGAAAACTCACATGAGCATGTAAAAAAACAGCAAACAGCCGGCCGGCATAGCGAGCACCCGTCCACACTGAAAATGGCGATGACGTCAGAGCGTCAACCTCCCGATGTACGTTTCACCACAAATGGCGTTGTCTGGGGAACCAAACATTCTGCGTTCCCCAGACGACGCCATTTGTGGTGAGACGTTATAGCCTCTAATAGTGTAAAAACACAAGGTAACTGATTTATTTTAAAAAGTATTGAACATACATCAAATAAAACTCAAACAAGCCTTCATATATATTGTAAAATCAAATCATGCTGGGTGACAAAGAGCTGCAATCTCACAGTCCCTTCACTTGCACGCCCAGAGTCAATGATCCGGCATCGGAATACAGTTGCCATGTAGCCATGCCCCAATGTGTTTCATCACTTCCGACTTCATCAGAGGGGGTATATATATATATATATATATATATATATATTAAACTATATCCCATAGTTTGTAGATGCTATAACTTTTGCGCAAAACAAATAAATATACGCTTATTGGGATTTTTTGTAACAAAAATATGTAGCAGAATACATACTGGCCTAAATTGATGAAGAAATTTGATTTTTTATAATTTTTTTATTGGATATGTATTCTAGCATAAAGTTAAAAAAAATTGTTGTTTTTTTTTGTCGGTCTTTTTTTGTGGGAAAAAAGGACATAAATTTTATTTGGGTACAGCATCACATGACCGCGCTATTGTCAGTTAAACTAACACAGTGCCATATTGCAAAAAATGGCCTGGTCATGACGGTCAAGAATTCCCCCTGATGAAGATACAAGACCCTTTATCGACACGCGTTGGGGAGGGGCATGGATGATCGCAGTACTAGGAACTAGTGGAGCTAGTTATTTCCATGAGAAGTGCCAGCGAGGCTTGTGTGAATTGGAGAGGTGATTCCCAAACATGGATTTTATCTTTGCTGTTTACAGACTGGTGCGCTTGTAGCACCAGAAAAAAATGTCAGTACCTTCTCATCACTTTTTATGGAAATAAATGCTTTTTAAATGATATAAGTTTACTATCAGTTTATTTATCATAAACTGGCCACCTGGGAGCAAGGAGTGGAGAGGAACTCTGGAGTTGTCTTATTACAGCCCATGGTGAGGCTAGAAAGCTGTTTTTGACCCTACTTAGCTGTAGTGGTCACACTGACCCAGGTGAGAATATTCCTGCAGGGGGGGAGCACCCACCCTGCTTTTTGAGCACAGAGGAGTGAATTTATTTTGCACTTATTATGAAGCACTTACATTGTGGGGACTTTATGGACTAATTTCTTTATATATATTCAATTTTTATTATATGTTTATATGAATTCTGTTTTTTATTGTTTTACAAATTTTAAGTGTTTATGCACTGCACAATTCGTATTGGTTTTACATATGAAGTGATGTTTGTGGTATCATCAGAATACTTATATATTTTCACTATATATGCACTTTCCTGACAGACTCCATGGCAGCATATGTCGTGTGGGTTAACCCCACCTTCACTCCTCCCCTATAGGTCCCCTCTCCGATAAATCTTTGCTCCAAGCCAGCGGTCGTGTTCCTTTTTTGTCCTCCTCCTAAGAACCGGTTTGGTTATTCATCTTCCTGAAGTTTTTGGTGAGCACTGGGAAGACAGGTTGCGATACTCCGGTAAGCTCTGGCTATTAGCAGGGTAAGAAGTGAGCTAAATGAAAGATACTCCGATAAGCCTTGGCTGTTAGGGTATGGAGTGGCAAAACGAAGGAGGCGCTGGAAGAGCTAAAGCCTGGCTCATGGCAGGCAAGCAGCGCAATGGACAGATAGCCCAGCTGTTAGCAGATGGCCCTATCAGCCCCAAGTATGGTGTGATCACTTTATAGGCATGATTAGAAAAATTTCATACAAAGACTTTGTCAGTTTTGCTACAAATACAATTTATAAATTTGTTTCTTATCATGCCTATAAAGTCCATTCATTCCTCTTTTCAAAAATAGTGTTTCATCAATTCAAAGGACATGGCATTTTGTATACCTTCACTGCTCACAGTACCACCCTGTGAGGACAGCCCAAACGTATTTATATTGAGCCAATCAAAGGAAGGCCTCTGATGTGATGGGGCACTTCTGATGTGATTGGGGTCACTTCAGATGTGATATGGGGTCCTCTGATGGTAAAGTAGGTCTTCTGATGTAATGGAGGACCTCTGATTTGATGGGGAGCTTCTGATGTGACTGGTGACCTGTAATGTGAATATGTGCAAAAGAAAGCACCCTGATGTGATTGGGGTTACCTCTTGTGTGATGGAGAGGGCTTTTGATGCAAAGTGGTCTTCAGGTGTAATAGGGGGATTGCTAATGTGAAGATGGGTCTATTGTGATGGACAAACTTATTTTGTCAATAAAAAAGGAAAAGGCGGCTCCCTACAATCTGTGGACTGTGAAACATGCACTTTGACCACACCCACTTAGTGCCACACCAATGTTTGGCCATGCCCACAGGGGGTGGAACGGGGTGCGCTATACGTGCCACATTAGCTCCCCCACCTATCTTGGCACCAGCACAGCATCCTCCAAACAAATTGTCTGGAACTGTCCCTGCACTTTAGCAACTCTCTACTGTTGCTGTGTAGACTATTTGGCCTTATTGCTCCTGTGTGAGGGTACACTTGGGGCCTTCATTGCACATGTGCGTGCAGACCTCATCTCCTTCCTGTCATCTCTTTTGCCTACCACTTCCTGATCCTCTGAGCATTCACCTGGTTTCCTTGCTGTCTTACAGTGTACTGGTCACAGATGGCGTTAACCCTTGCTGCTTGAGCATTAGTTTGTGAGTAGCCCTTGTGGGGGATCCCTCATTTGTAAACCAAGGATAATGGATCATACATGAAAAAAATTATAGTTCATATGGAAAATGTTGGTATCATAAACCGGAGGTGTGATTCCTCTTTAAATCTTTAGTAAATCTTCTATGGCCTCCTCTCCCAGTCGATGCCTGTTTAGGAGAAACATACGTTGGGTGGAGCCAGAGGACCTGACTTCACCACACTCTCAGCTGATCAGCTTCAGCATCGGCTGTGTTTTTTAATTCCTACGGTGTTTTACCATGCCAATGCTTTGATGTCAGTTGTCCATTCATGGATTAAAGCATTTTAAACTACTGCACAATGAAGCGCCTCTTTTTCTTTTAAAATATACTATTTCCTGCTATAAGTGGTCTTGCTGGAGCAGCTAATGGAGGAGAGCGTTCCTGATTGCCGCCTCATAAATTTCAACTACCAGGCATGGAGGGAAGTCTGTCTCTACTCAAAGACCAGCTATTCCTGACCCCGAGAGGAGTTTGTTCAGGCTCGTATGATCTCTGTGGTGGGGATCCATCAAATCTGGTAAGCAGCCCCCTTTTCCTATTTATGCACTGTCTTAGAAGATCCATAGAAGATTTACTGAAGATTTAAAGAAGAATCACACCTCCGGTTTATGATACCATCATTTTCCATATGAACTATAATTTTTTCATTTCTTTATATTTACATTATTATTTGAGTAGCGCACTGAACTTTTTTCTTTATACTATATAAAACCTCATGTTCAAGGTTTTTTAGTTGCAGCACTCAGGATTATTTATGTTTCATATATTTGCAATTTTGTGTGTTTTTTATGCACTTTTAAAATAGATTTTCACTAATTTAAATTTCACATTGGGTTATCACAGTTGGGGGTAGCGCGGAACGTTTACCATATAATGGATCATACATGCAATGGCAGCAGTCCTAGGAGCCAGTTAATCTAACAGTACAGGGGAGTCTGGCATAGTACTGACACCAATAGCTCAACCTGTCCCCTGCCTTATTCACAACACTCCTCAGAGTGTTTCATGGATAACTCCTTCCTCTGCCCTTATCTAGGGATTAACTTTCTGCTACTATGTCTAGGTTTATGTGAAAATTACCCACATGTTAGCTGACTCAGAACACAGGGGCTGCAAGTGTGCTTCCACACCCTCTTTTCTAGAGTACAACTCTGATTTCCTTGGGGCTGTAGCTGCTCCTACACAGTCAAAGGATAAAGAGGACTGTAGCATATCCTAATTTGAGGAGTTGGTACGGGAGGAGTTTCAATCAGCAGACATACCTCCAAAACTTGGATACCATATTGGTCATAATTGATGCAGTCCACATATAACTAGGCTACCTGCATCACCTATACCTAAAGTTATCAGCTTGGGTTCTCTTAAAAGTCCCCAGCCTGTTAAGACTTTTCCAGCTGTTTTATATATATATATATATATATATATATATATATATATATATATATATAATGTGTATGTAAAAAAATAATCACAAACTAAAATACCACCCAAACCAAATAAGTGTCAGCACATAAAAATCAACAAGACGGATACAAACATTTTATAAAAGCTTTTAGATAAGTATGAAATCTTAATTTTAATATATTTTAGTACTTTAGTATTTTTACATGTATATTTCTTTATACACACTTATTTTGTAGTTTTTATTTAAGTGCCTTAAGAATAAGGGATAGCCTTATGCCGCAAACACACGAGCGGACTTTACGGCAGACTTTGCCCGGCGGACTTTTCGACGGACTTTATGACGGACTTTCCGAATGAACGGACTTGCCTACATACAACAATATTTGGGTCCAGAAGAGGTTCTAACCAGAGACTGCAAGCTGGTCTCTGCCTCCACCCTGCTTCATGTTGCCAGCATCACTACAAAGATTGGCTGACCTCAATGCTGCTCTGGCGCACCTTATCTCTTAAGTGGTCATAGCGATTGTCACAGAAAGGGAGAGATTCCGGGTTTCTAGTCAAACTCGTTAACTGTCCCCAAGGCAAAAGGGGGAATCTGCCACATACTGTAAACTGCAGTTCCTCTGTGTACAAAAATTCTACATCTGGGAGACCCTTTTGCCTCTGTGGACATGAAGGATGTTTGCTTGCATGTCCCCATCTTCCTGGCACATGAGCACTACCTGAATTTTACTGTGGGCACACATTCCCTGTTTGTTGCTTTTCTTTTTGGCCTGTCCACTGCACCCCTCCCCTGTGTCATCTCTACTTTATGTGAAAGGCTTATCCATACTAGAATATCTGAATATCTTATTTCTAAGGGGTCAGTTGATAAAGGGCCAATGTCCAGTAGACTGTCTAATCTAGAAATTACTGAAGTTCAGGTAGAGCCTAACTCTCCAAAAACCAGCGCTTGCTCTGGAGTATCTGGGCTTGGATCTGTCCAAGGTTTTCTTTACACAGGACAAACTCCAGACTCTCTGCTCCCATGTTCAGACTCTACAGTCTAGGAGTCAATAAACCCTCCACTTTTCAATGAGGGTTCTGGGCTTCATGTTGCCTTTTCCAAAACAGTTTTATGTGCTCAATTTCACTCCTGACCATTTCAATATAAAATTATGGCAGCATGGGACAACCAGGCACACGTCCAGTGCTGGAGTCCTAAAAATCCTATTGGTTTGGAAGTATTCTCATGATAAATGCCAGCCTGGTGGACTTGGGAGGAGTCCTAGATACTCTCTTGGTACAAGTTACTTGGTCACCGGAGGAAGCTCATCTGCTGATCAATATCCTAAAGCCCAAAGGTTGCAAAGTCATCAGACCAGGATCCAGTCAGAAAACACCACGGCAGTGTCTTACATCAGCTATCAGGGATAAACCAGAATTTGTGCAGCTCAAATAGAGGGAGATCAGGTCCTAGCTTGGGTACAACTTCTCTCTTTTCTGTTGTCTGGTCTGGATTAACATCCTTGAGTACCATTAAGAGTCAAATCTCAGTTCTAGTGTTTTTTTTTTCAAAGACAGAATCACTCCTTGGTAAAGGCCTTCACAATCCTCTATGTGATAGCACTGGGCAGGTGACAAGTACTCTTTATAGAGACATCAGGGGTGTATTAAACCCCTAATGTCTCCTCTGCCTTCTGTTCCAGCTGATCAAACACAGACTAGGAAATCTACTTCTTGCATGTTGTATATCACCTAGAAGGCTTACTTTACTTGGTGTGAGTCATGGTTTCCACTCCAGAAGTTTCTCCAGAGGATAATATCCCTCCCTCCTACAGCTGGGTATGGACCAGCATCTGGCTCTCCGCACCATCCAGGGTCAGGTTTCTGTCCTTCCACTTCATAAAGAATATTTGTGTACACTTACAGCATAATCTAAAATGTGCCCTAACTTGTAGAAAGAAATAAAAATATATTGTGTGTTTGTAGGAAATAAACCTTAAACTCTTTTCACTACAAGACATTGGTTCAGGAGTTCCACATTCGGATTGACAAGATACAGTAGCCTCATTTATTACAAGTTTCCTGAATAGTATTACTTTCAGAAAACTGGGAATTGTCCATGAATGGTGTTTACTTCATCAGAAACTAGCCGAGATTCAAACCATTAATGGGCAGGTTGAATGTCAGTTTGGGTACAACCAGCCTGCCAGATTATCGCAATCAGCTGCTATAGCCGCTAGCGATAATCACTACTGTCTTCTCCCAGCAGGGACAGCGGCTTCCCCTGCCGGGAGAAGACAATGTCTCGGCAGGAGGGATTCCCCTGTCAGCGCTGTCTGTGCTGATGGAGGAATCGTGCACTTTTCTTTTTTGCAACCAGTGGCTACAGGAAACAAATTTGAACCGTTTATGGCCAGCCTAATGGAGAGTTAAACTTTTCAAATTTGGAAGTAAAGATCCCACAATTTAGAGCTTAGCCTCAGGTGGATGAGTAGGTGCTATCACACTACAGATCACACTATAACCACCAATTCTTCTTAGAGCAGTTCCTACTGCCCTTTTGCCACAAGAACTTTACTACAGCACACTCAACATCTGGGTTACTATGTACTCCTTCAGGGACACGCTTACCCCTTTTTTGCACCCTACTCCATGTGAACCTCATATGGGAATAACCTCACCATGGGAACTGGGGCAAATAGGCAAATATTAACTCTGTCAATGGCCTGCAAAACACTCAAACCACACTTTCTTTCCTTTGGAGCAGGGCCCTAATTTAACATCAGTCTCATCTCTGCATCTGATTCTAGCCCTATCTGACCAGGGTAGATTTCTCTGCAATGCTCAAACAACTAATAGCTTTAATACAACCCCTTCCCTAAAGGATACGGACATTGAAGGGAATAAAGAAGACCCAGAGGTGGTGTTAGAGGAGGCTGTAGAAGAGTTCCCATCTCCAGCCTCCTAAACACTTGATGTTATGGCTTCATGCAATATGGTTTCCTTTGTAGATGTGCTCACTTCTGCTTTGCGCAAAAGCCTTGGCATTGTCTTACTTGATTCTATTATGTTTCTCCCTGTCCTCTTGGATACTAAGGCCTGGTTCACACCTTAGCGTTCTTCAGTGCATTTTCAGTTTTGCAGAAATGCATTACAGCCCTTTTAACATGGTTTCCTAGGGATCACATTCACTTCTCTGCATTTTTGGTAAGGGCCAGGGACTTTTTTTTCCTGCAGCAGGGTGCCTTTTTGGTTCTATAGACTTCAATAGAATCACATTAAGTGTGCAGTGCTTGCATTTTTTATGCGTTTCTGCTGCATTTTTGCTGGTTTCTCCCACATGACATCAGACCTTCTGTCCCTGGTCTTTGCTCACGTAATGTACTGCTATAGTCAGAGGAAAATGTATTTGCAAAGTTGTACAAATGAACAGCACAGTAGACATTGTAATAATACGAACCCAACTGGCAACAATGAAGATGTCAAAGATTGGTCTGTAAATGACTGTGCATTGAATGGTGGAGCCTTGTCAGATTGAGGCCTTGTGTTCTTCTATAAAAGAGAAGTGTAATAATTTCATCAAGATATGCAGCTTTACTTACATTCCCAACAATCTTTATTAGGTTTTATGAGGTTGTATGAGAAAGCTGCTTAATTATGTAGCAATGCTTTATGAGAATGTCTAGGATTTTAAGACAAAATCTCCATGGATACTGGACCCTGAAATCCTTTGTTGCTATGGCAGCATTGTAAAGAACTGACACATTGGTTATTGCGCAAAATTGACATGGAAGAATGTAAAAGGCAATGAGATCATGAAACAGGGATAGGAGGAGCTACAGTCTGTAAACAATATAAAAACCATGACAGCTTCTAATGTAACCAATGAAGCACGAAGCCATAAGCTTGCAGCCGCAATTTAGAGTTACGAACAGTAAAATATCATTTTTACTATAAGTGGATAGATACCAATAAACAACACGACCCTTTTGTATATACATGACTCATTCTGTACACTGTGCTGTACATTCTCTATTCAAGTGGTTCTCAACCTTAGTGAAACCAGGACCCATAAATTCTGTCAAAACCTTCCCTGCCCCAAAAGGAAAAAATAACAATAAAAGTATAGAAATGCATAATAATGTTTTATAAATGTAATAAAAAAGAGAATAATCAGTTAAAAAAAAGCAGAACTAATCCCGTTGGTGTAACTGTTTCCCAAAACTGTTATATTTAAGGCATGCAATGAATGATAACTGTCACACGTAGGAAAAAGGTTTGAGACTCCATATTAAGCCATGGCCTGGTAAGGTCATGTGCCTTCATCCCTGTCAATATGAAAGAAGGAGCAAGGAGGTGGGACTTTGTATGAAGCATGTGGTTGCAAATGAGTAAGATGGTGAATATAAAAATATGATAATAACATTGATATCAAATAACATCAAATGATAAAATGTTCACAATCCACCAAAATTCATATATATATATACATACATATGTTACAGAGTAATACCTGCATGACCTATGCTCTCACTAATCCTTGTCATAATTGGTAAGGGTGTGTACATAATTATATGGGGATCTAATAAGCGCATGATTAGTATTAAACATGGCATTTGGTAGCTCTACGCGTTTTGTGAGCTTCAGGAGCTGTGGTGGATATAGGTCCGTAAGGCACTCCTGGTGTGGAATAGGAAAAATGAGTGGGCCAACCAGGTGGGACCTCTGTAAAGAATATGTGAATAAAAAAATCATGATTTGGCACTAGAACCCATACATGATGAAAGTGATAGGTGCAAGAGTGAGAGCTGGTGACAATTTTGGCTAAGCAAGAATAGAAGGTAGGTGGAGGAAGTGGAAGAAATTACCACCAAGACACCTGAGGAATGAAAACGAGTGAAAAGACGGAAAGGGTAAGTGACTTAATTGAATCCAAATGGGTACCTAGTTCTGGGGGAAGAAGAGGAGCGTGATCCAGGGTGATGCATGAAGTCCGGTGTGCGAAAGAGCCCAGAGTGCCTAGCCCACCTAGGGAGGATGCCTATATGGGCGCCACCACAGAAAAACCCAAACTTCACGCATGCATGCAGGGAGAGAGGGCAGATTCATCACCTAGGTGACTGATCGCCCTATAAATGGCGCCATCACAACCTTCCATATTGCTCGGGTACGATAACTGCCACAGTTATAAAGCGGAACTAAATTAAAAGAAATACTCACTCCAGACATCAGCCTGCACACTACTGCAGATTCTTCTATAATAAAAACTGGTGTGATTGTACTCATACTGTAATTTTTAAACTGAATTCCAGGTTTCCTGTCATTGTTAAATAGTTCAGCTTGGCCCAAATGAACTATTTCCATGACTACGAGATGTGGCCGCTATGTTCTGTAACATACTGTAGTAGCAACAACCACTGTACATACAGTATGCGGCTCTGTGTACAGCAGAACAACCAACTTTCCATCTGCTGGAAGTAAATTGAGACGGTTTGAATGCTTCTCAGTCATTCAGGAGAAGCCTTGTAATTTTTTATCAATGAACACAAGTCTTCCTCTGATTGGCCAAGGTGGAGAGGTGGGCGGATGGTCAGGATTTCAACCTTGCCAATCAGAGAAAGCCTTGTATTTATTGATAAAAATAAGCTGCCCCTGACAGGCTGAGAAGTGTTCATGCTGAATCGTACTCACCTGTACTGCTGCCAGAACACAGCACCGCATATTGTATGTAACTAATGCTACTACAGTATGATAAAATGCACAAAACGTCTGGATGACTTAGTTTGGGAAATTGTTTGTTTGGCCCAAACAAACTATTCAATGTGAAATGAAGTCTGAAATTCAGCTGTAAACAGCCACAGATAGACTCTCTGATGAACAGCCCCACCAGTTCTTACCCTTTCACATGTACAGCCACCTTATAGTCATTTATTGCAACCCCCAATGTAAATTCCCCTTTATATTCATCAGCATCTCCTTCCCAGTTTACAGCCCCCTTACTGTATCTCCATTTATCAGCAGCCCCCCTCAAAGTAAGTCACACTTATGTACATTCTTCAGATTCTCCCTACATTGAACTGCGATTTTATATTCAGCCATCAGCAGCCCCCTAAATATGCATCTATGATGACTAGTCAGCATCCTGAACAATTCTTTCTACCTGTTATTTATTCCCACATAGTGTGCAATTAGGGATAGTACTTACTGACTGTAAATGATTCCTTATCTGAATCCTTTGCAGCTCACTCACTTGTAACATGTGTCAAGCTCCACCTTCCTTATTACGTTTTACCTGTCAGAACTACTGACATAACGTGGCCCATGTGGTTGCTGTGGGGTCCCGACTTGGGGAAAGGGGCAGTGGGTGTCTCTGTAGTTAAATTCTGCCCCATTCACTCCCTTATCACATCATTCATATGGGCAGGCAAGCCAGCAAGAATTGCTAGGTATACACTACAGATGCCCCCGTCTGATGGAGGACTGGCTATGCCCAGCCCTCAAACATATTATTCTGCATCCCAACTGACTTATGCGCACTGGTGATTTCACCCGGATACAAATAATGCAGCTACTGCCATAGAGGCGGCGATTCTTACTTCATATGAATCCTTGCAAAACCTTATTCATCGACAGTCTACACAAAGGTACAAGGGCACTGAGGATCATGATATAACACCACGGGTCTTTAAAGCCGCTCATTTAATCCCAACCGGCGATGCGGCCGCTGTCACTTCCAATGCTCCACTGTGGCATAATCCACGTCTTTGTGAATTCCACTCCTGGGAGGACGGCTTGTTCTGGGCCAGATACGGGGGTTAAGACTGTTGCACAATTATATTGAGGGGGATCATTTAAATCATTTGTGGATTTTCAGCGTGAGTACCATATACCTGGCACTGAATTTTTCTGATATCTGCAGGTTCAACATACAGTGGCTGCTCAATTTGGGTCATCTAATGTTTCCTTCCGCGTTGCCAGGTTTGAGCAGATGCTTTCTCAAGTAGATCACTCTGAACTTACTTCTACTTATGACAACTATTATAACAAAATATCTGCTTTCTACATGAGGTTTTAACTTGCATGGAGGAGCTCAGAAGCAGCATTTATTTATTTATTCATGGCATGCAAGCAGTAACATTTTCCACAAAATAATATGTGTTGGTAATACAGACATTTTCTGTATTGATTGATGTGATGCATGAACTTTAATGATATGCCAACTTTAAATGGATGCTTGTCCAATGAAGGATCACTTCCAATTTGACAGGTAAATAGACATTTGAAGAACTCTTTGCCACAGCGAGGAAATAAATATACCTCATTACTGTCATTAGTACATCAGCAGCAGCATATGTGAAATGCTTGTCACATCATTAATTACGTTTGCTTTTATGTGAGCCAGGTGGCAGAGTATCACCTTCTATGAACTTTGCTACGATCTGTGCTTACCTACATACATACAATACAAAGATACACACATGTATTTTCCTAGAAAATCTTTAGTGAATGCTAAAATACCTGTTTAATAACATAATGTAAAAGAATGATGGTCTATAGTCCATAACATATTGATAATAAAGTAATAAAAATACTGTAGAATAATGTAAGATGATTTTGGTTGCTACTGAGGTCTGACTCATTTTAAAGCTAGCTATAAAGTAGAAGTTCACCCTAATGCCCCGTATACATGGTCGGATTTTCCGACGAAAAGTGTTTGATGGGAGCTTGTTGTCGGAAATTCCAATCGTGTGTACGCAATTCCGACACACAAAGTTCCACGCATGCTCGGAATCAAGCAGAAGAGCCGCACTGGCTCTTGAACTTCATTATACTCAGCTTGTCGTACGTGTTGTACGTCACCGCGCTCTTGGCGATCGGAATTTCCAACAAGATTTGCGTGACCGTGTGTATGCAGGACAAGTTTGAGCCAACATGCGTCGGAAAAAATCCATGGATTTTGTTGTTGGAATGTCCAATCGTGTGTATGCAGCATAACACTAAAATCTGTAAATCTACAGGCTTCCATGATCCAAGACTGACCTATCTAGCCCTGTAAAGAAGAAATTGCTGTAAATATCTTTTTTAAAGCCGCTCCTCTCCGGTCCCACGGTGAGCTGTCAGCGGCGGCTTCGCTGTAGAGGCGAGTGCAGAGGAGGCACCCCACAATGGAAGCCCCATAGTAACTCTATGGGTGACATCACTTCCCATTCATTTCCCAGCTGTTGTCAGCTGTGTCCTCTGCAGAGCTTCCGCCGCTGGAGACTGGATCGGCTTCAAAAAAAGGTATGTACAGCGATTATTTCTTTACAGAGCTAGATAGGCTAGTCTTAGATCGTGGATGTCTGTAGATTTAGAAATTTTAGCTTTAGGGTGAACTTATACGTCAACACTAGATGGAGTTTGGATATGCCAGGTAATATCTATATGCAGAAAGACAAACAAAGGCGCCTCTAAGTGCAGAAGAAAAACAAGTTTAATGCCCCAACTGGGTTCAAAAAGCACTTACAGGATAAGAGATGTAATCAGGCACTTCATGAATAAGGCTGCATTGGAAAGGGTCACGGTGGGAGGAAGCATTCAGAGCGGATGGATGTTGTAACTGGCAGCAGCAGCGTGGAACACAGGGAGCCGCTGTGAAGCCGGCGTACTCAGCAAGGAGAGACAGCGTAACCGGAAGTGATGTCATCCACTCGAGCGGTTCCTTAGCCAGCCTGGACCGCAAACAAACAGCCGAAGGGAGGATGTGATGTCATCAAGAAGGGACGCGTTTCGGAACAGTCCTTCGTTCCTTTATCAACCTATGGCTATAATGATGACTATGCATGATATATATACACACACGCTCTAGTAATGGGTTGGCCGGGGGCGGGGGCAACAATCTGAATTGGATTCATATAAAAACGTCTAAATACATTTAAATACATAGAAACACAAATAGCAGCATTCTAAAAAGGAGGCAATGAAAAAGATGTAAAAAATATAAGATATATAGAAAAGGAAAAATAAAAATAAAAATTAAAATTAAAATAATGAAGAGTTAAAAAAAGGAGGAAAAAAACAGAATATATAATGTATTGTATCATTAGAGTGTCTGATATAGACGGAACAACAACCATACATGCGCATGATACGAATGAGTGGGGGCAAGCAAGCGTATATAAATAGCAGTCTAAGATTAGGAATTGGGACATATGTGTCACCAATACTATCAGAGTATAATAATATTAAACTACCATGAATAAAAAATATATATAAAAAAATTTGTTATAAAAAAATATATATATATATATAAAACTACCATGAATAAAAAACTACTGTAATAAAGAAAGGGGCCTGGATTAATAACTACAAAAGAGGAAATATTATCATAGTATGGCACTGACTTCAAAGTCCTCATTTAACCCTCCAGGGGCTAAAACAGGGGATCACTTTCTGTGTGGACATAATTGATGTCCACACAGAAAGTGATCCCCTCTCCATTTTGGAAGAACTATATAGCCATCCCCTCACTCCATCTTCTCCTCCGGCAGATCATGAGAATGAGTACTTTTTATACACACAACACTTAATAACCTCTCCACCTATTCAAAACACCACTTTCAAACCCCCTTCGGTGTTTTATCCTACTCAGTCCAAAGGCTCATGCATTGATGCTTTTTACCGCATTGTCCACGCGGAAATACAGGAACTCTGTAACAAAAATAAAAATAAAAAAGCCATCTCCAATCTCACTCATTGTGAACAAAGAGCCCTTGACACACTTACCAATAATTTGGATTTGGTTATCAAGAGTGCCGACAAAGGGGGAGGTATAGTGATACAAAATAGAGCTGATTATGTCTCCGAAGCCACTCGATTGCTATCTGATAACAACACATATATCAGACTTAACAAAGACCCTCTACCCTTATTTACCCTCGAAGCTTCTTCCCTTGTCAAGACAGCACTGAATGACAACATTATCACCCAACAAGAAGCTTCCTTTCTGATTAAAGAAGTACATTTTACACCTTATTTCTACCATCTGCCCAAGGTGCATAAAGACCTAAAAGCACCACCCGGGCGACCGATTGTGGCGTCAATGGACAGTATTAGTAGCGGACTCTCACAATATATAGACCAGTTCCTCCAGCCATTGGCCCAATCCCTCCAGTCGCACATCAGAGACGGTGTCCATCTGCTAGAAATCTTAACAACGTACTCTTGGGACACCAACTACCATTGGGCCTCTCTAGATGTCCAATCCTTATATACATCCATACCCCACAAAGTGGGCCTCAATGCCCTACAGTTCTTTCTCTGCCAAGACCCCATGCTAAATCCGAGACAAGCCTCCTTCATCGTTGAAGCCACTTCTTTCTGCCTTACACACAATTATTTCAAATTTGAGGATGATTTTTTTCTGCAGATACAAGGTACAGCTATGGGGGCACACTTTGCACCCTCATATGCGAACCTTACCATGGGGCACTGGGAGCACCAATATATATGGAATAACAATCCGTTTTTTTCCCACATTGTTTTTTATGGCCGGTATATAGATGACGTGATTATTATATGGGATGGCAATGCATCAGTCTTTTCTGACTTCGTCAGATATTGTAACACCAACAGCATGGGCCTTACCTTTACCTCTGTCATCGATCAAAACAAACTAGCTTTTTTGGACCTCGAACTTTTTTGGATAGGTAAAGAGATACATGCCAGAAATTACATCAAGCCAACAGCTGGGAATTCTTTTCTCCATTACAATAGCTGTCACCACCCCCTATGGCTGAACAATGTACCCAAAAGTCAGTTCTGTAGGCTAAAAAAGAATTGCACCCTAAACAATGACTATGATATTGAAGGTAAAATTTTGAAAGAAAAATTTCTCGAAAAGGGTTTTCCTGTTGATCTTGTAGATGCAGCTTATCAACAATATAAGAGCATACCGTCCACTGAGAACACTCGTCCACGCCCCCAGAAGAGCAGTTTACGTTTCATCACTCAATTCCATACTCAACATAAGCAAATGGAAAATATTGTAAAAAGACACTGGCCTCTGCTATTACAAGATGAACACCTTCTTTCCACTCTGCCTAATAGACCTCAATTTGCCTATAGAAAGGCACCCAACATCAAAAGTAAGGTAGCGACCAGTAAACTCAAGGCCACACCTTTGCCTCCTGGCCACCATATGCCCACGTTTCTAGCAATTTCTGGGATGTACCAGTGCCGTAAGCCTCTCTGCAAGACTTGTAGCTTTGTGGTACATGGCCAGAAAGACTTTCACGTTAAAGGCAAAACATACCCAATAAAGGGTTTTCACACATGCTCATCTGACCATGTTATATATTGCCTCACATGTCCCTGTGGCTTATTTTATGTAGGACGGACCATTCGACCACTATGTAAACGCTTTGGCGAACATCGCCGGTTCATTGAAGGTGGATTAGACAACCATAGTGTCCCCAGACACTACCTCCATGCCCACGATAAGTCCACTAAGGGCCTTAAAGTATGGGTCATTGAGGCAATGCCAAAAGATCTTCCCCCAGCCGAACGCTACCGACGATTATGTCACAGGGAAATGTACTGGATCTTTCTATTAAATGTTTTAGCCCCTGGAGGGTTAAATGAGGACTTTGAAGTCAGTGCCATACTATGATAATATTTCCTCTTTTGTAGTTATTAATCCAGGCCCCTTTCTTTATTACAGTAGTTTTTTATTCATGGTAGTTTTATATATATATATTTTTTTTTATAAAAAATTTTTTTATATATATTTTTTATTCATGGTAGTTTAATATTATTATACTCTGATAGTATTGGTGACACATATGTCCCAATTCCTAATCTTAGACTGCTATTTATATACGCTTGCTTGCCCCCACTCATTCGTATCATGCTGTTGCGCATGTATGGTTGTTGTTCCGTCTATATCAGACACTCTAATGATACAATACATTATATATTCTGTTTTTTTCCTCCTTTTTTTAACTCTTCATTATTTTAATTTTTATTTTTATTTTTATTTTTCCTTTTCTATATATCTTATATTTTTTACATCTTTTTCATTGCCTCCTTTTTAGAATGCTGCTATTTGTGTTTCTATGTATTTAAATGTATTTAGACGTTTTTATATGAATCCAATTCAGATTGTTGCCCCCGCCCCCGGCCAACCCATTACTAGAGCGTGTGTGTATATATATCATGCATAGTCATCATTATAGCCATAGGTTGATAAAGGAACGAAGGACTGTTCCGAAACGCGTCCCTTCTTGATGACATCACATCCTCCCTTCGGCTGTTTGTTTGCGGTCCAGGCTGGCTAAGGAACCGCTCGAGTGGATGACATCACTTCCGGTTACGCCGTCTCTCCTTGCTGAGTACGCCGGCTTCACAGCGGCTCCCTGTGTTCCACGCTGCTGCTGCCAGTTACAACATCCATCCGCTCTGAATGCTTCCTCCCACCGTGACCCTTTCCAATGCAGCCTTATTCATGAAGTGCCTGATTACATCTCTTATCCTGTAAGTGCTTTTTGAACCCAGTTGGGGCATTAAACTTGTTTTTCTTCTGCACTTAGAGGCGCCTTTGTTTGTCTTTTTGTATTCCTATAGACCCTGCTTCAGTCTTTTAAAGTTGCAGCCCTTTGTGCTGAAGATTATCATCCCACAACTTCCATCACTTCCACCAGCACCCTCATGTTTATTTTGGACTGCCTTACAAAGAGACATTATCTAGACTACGCTAGCCCTGTGCGCCCTAAACATATATTTCTTGTTTTCTAATATCTATGCAGAGAAAGCACAGCCAGACACCCCTTATGTTGTCCTTATTTTGCAAGTAAAGCCCAAAAAATGACTGGTTATGGCTGCGTTCCCCTAACATGAAGCCAAATGATCTGGCAAAACATATGTAGCCCTATTTTGCGAGGTTATGAAAAATGGCTCTGCCCAAACAGGATATTGCATTAAACCTGTAAGTAATAAGTTAACCAGAACCTTCGCTAAGTGGGAGAGTGGGTGTGATAATAAAGTTGGCAATGCCGCCATCAAGGACAGCACCTCTGTGAACAGAAGGGATTCCATTCCTGGGAATTTATTCTGTAATCTAATCAAAGTAATTGGGAGCAGAGGAACTACTGCAGCTAGCATATAACGTTAACCATAAGTATAAAGATGCACACCAGTAAAGAAATAATACAGGCTTTATATAAGAAGAGATTAATAACAGAACATACATCCAATGTACAAAAAGGTTTATCAGCAAAGTCCTGGTGGAATTGTGCACGTATAGCCGGGTATATACAGTTATGATTAGAGATGCCTCCAGATGAATGTTACAGGGGTACCTGAGGATGATACAGTGTTTGGCTTTGTATCGGAGACCTGAAGATAAGATCAGCAGTCACGGGGGGATAATCCAACTTTTGCCCATCCAGCCTGGAACAGAGCTACTCACCAGCAGGAACTGTAGTGTGGCACTAGAATTCAGAGTCAGCCTATCTACTCTGCACTTTCCCTCCCTAGTAGTTTTTAATTTGACATGAAGCCTGACCTTCAACTACCATAATTGGTCATCGGATGTCTAACCTGGCTCTAGCCTATGCTGGTTATTAAACCCTATGCTGAAACTAACTATAGAATCCCAGACCAGAAGGAACAGGGTCAACTAAAATAGCAGAAGCTATATATAAAATAACTGCAATAAACAGGTTCACCTACTAATGTATTGGAAGGTGACTACTACACACATACAGTAGCACAGACCTAGTTACCTGGCATTGTGCATGTGAGATAATAACAATAGGACAGAGACACGTTTGTCACTAGCATTTAGAAATACGCTATGGACAGCTGCAGTTAAACTATTAGAATGTAGAAATACTTGTCTAATAGTCTCTGCTTCTGATCTGGGTAAAAGTACAGCAGCTTCACCCCATGTGTGTATAAGGTCATGTGGCTCAGTCCTCTGTCTCTATCTTCACTTTTTTCTTCTTCTGGGGTTTTAAAAGCCCCTCCCTGAGACAGGAAGTGTAAATGCATAATTATAAGTGATATTAGCAGCTAATAGTAGAGGGCAGCAGATCCCTGTACATAGGTACAGGTCAAGACTTTGTCTCATCATCTAATAAATTTGGCCAAGGCAGTTCCCTGCAGAGAAAGATGTATTATACTTACCTGTCTTACAGCCTCTGACTCCTACTTTTATTTTGTTTATGTGTTGCCGCCTCCATCAGACTCCTCAGCATTCAAGCCTGTGTCCCTAAAAACAAAAACTCATGATGAGAAACACAAAACAATTCCAATCGTGAAGGGAAGGGGGATCACCCTCCGTGTTTGCAAGCCGCTTACCTTACAGCTGTAAGGTGTACAGCCTGTGTTGCAAATGACCCGCAGGTGTAGACGTTCCGTGTATAAGGTAGTGACAATGATGAACATGCCAAAGCGAAATATAAAAAATAAAAAGTATACAGCATGTAAAATAACTCTGCGACAACCACAGTGGAGGGGGGGCAAGACGCACATGGGGGGAGGTTGCACTCGCTTTCATGAAGTGAGTGTGGGCATCAATCCACGAGCTCCGAGCTCGTATGCCTCCGGGAGTATCATGGTGGGATCAGCTACTTTGCACTGCACTGCATCTCCACCATGTTTTTTTAGCATGTAGGATCCATTCATGCATTGGCCCGTTTCTGCTTTTTTAGTTCACTTTGTCACTTTAGTCATCTTTGTAGCCCCCCCCCCACTTCATCACAGCGCAACTACCATCTTCCCCCACTTTTGTCTCATTTGTCCTGCCTTGGATCAGTACTTAGGTGTTGCAGCAGTGTCCTTTTATCGTAGCCCCCCCCCCCAACAGCGCAGGAGTTTCCACTTTTACAAGCCTGTGTCCCTACTGCATGCTATTTCATCCTCTGATCCTTACGTCACTACAGAACACAGAAAATATGCTTATGTTTTTGCATACCTCCCAATTTTTGAACTTGAGGAAGAATATCTGTAGTGTGTGAAAAGTGGTTGTGGCTATAATATACTGAATATAAGTCATCGCTTAGGTCTGAGCCTACAAGCAGTACATATCTCACAGTCCCTGTACCCACAAAATATTCTTTTTTTTTTTTTTTTTTTTAAAGATATGTTTATTGATTTTACAGACAAACTTACATACAAAAAAACTTTTGTTGCCCAACACAGTGCACAGAAGGGCCATGCACTCAAACGAGCAATAGACAGTGAACAATAATAATCGATTATCATCACGCATGTCTCTTGTGGTTATTAAAATGTATAACTACAAGGAACTGTATAGGTGACAGAATTTCGAATCAGTGAAATAGTAATTGAAATTAATAGGGTGGTTAGCACGGCCAAAGAGTAATATAGCTAGCATATTTACACTAGAGTGAGGGTCAGAGGGATAGCTATCCATCTGCCCTAAATTTTATAAAATGTTTTAGTTCTTTTCCGAGTCTCAAATGTGAGTTTATACAATAGTAGAGAGTCGTTGATTAATTTCAACCAAAGGGGTCTCATTGGGAACTGCAATTCCTTCCATGATAATAAAATGGAGCTCTTTGCACAAAAATATAAGATGTGGAGTAGTTTCTTGGCAGGTCACCAAAGATGCCCAGGAGGCAATTCTTGGGATTCATGATGTTTGGTAGACCTACTGAAGAGGAAATAAAGGAACCTATTTCTATCCAGAAGTCCTGAACCAATGGGCAGGTCCAGAAACAGTGTAGGAAATCAGCAGCCTGGCCACATCCTCTAAAACATTCAGCGGATGGGGACAACCCCATTTTATATAACTTGGCCGGGGTAAGGTGGGAGTGATGAAAAAGCTTAAGTTGTATAATGTGGTCCCTAGAGGATATGGCTGAGGACTGATACAAGGCACTAAATTCAGACCATCAGCCTCCATGAGAGAAATGTCTAGTGAGATCCACTTTGTCTGGGCAATCCAGAATCTATGGTTACAGTCTGTGGCGAGGGCAGCATAATATGTGGAGATAAGTTTGGTGGGATCTAGGTGTCTTAACATTTTTTCCAGTGAAGGCACTCTAATAGGATTATCAAGAGAACAAAATTGCGCACAGACAGCATGTCAGAGTTGGTAGTAGTAAATTAGGTAAGTGCGTGGTAGGTCGAAGTCTGCGCACAATTGGTAAAAGGACTTAAAACCTTGTGCAGTGTATAAGTGGCATAGATATTTAATCCCCTTAGAATACTATTGCTGTGGATCAGGCAGGAAGTATAGTTCCTGCAAGTTAGGGTTGAACCACAAGGGGTTGTTGGGGGAAGTTGACCATGAGTCTTTGGAGATCTTCGTAACCACCGATTGAAATAAGGAGAGAGAGATGCATAACATTGATGTGCACAGACAAGCAGGGACACGACCCCTATATATAATATTAGCCAGTCATGAATATGGACCAATTGGGATGCCAGGTAGTTATAAGTAAAAGTTAGGAAATGCCAGATGTGTCAGAAGCCGCAGCGCTTCGAGTGCCACCCTAGGAGGAGGGCCGTTTCATAGGAACTCTGTGCAGATCATATCAATACGCTTAAAATGGATTTGGGAATCTTGCAGGGGGAATTGACCATAATGTATAAAAGCTTGGGTAGATAGATAATCTTAAAGACCTTGGCCCTTCCCATTAGACATGTGCATTGCGTTTGTTCCGAATCGAAATTCGGACGAATTTTTCATTATTCAGAAATTCGGATGCATCCGAATTTCCGAATTACAAAAGTAAAGAATTTAAACAAATCCGAAAAAAAAGAACGAATTTGAAAACATATTGGAATCGAATTCGAAAACATATTTGAATCGAATTCGAAGACAAATTCGAATCGAATTCCAAAAAAATAGAAAACATTTTTCTAAAAAAAACAATAAGATAGAATATAATATAATAAAGCAATAGAATATATATATATATATATATATATATATATATATATATATACAAAAAATTTTTTATTATTCTCTTCTATTGTTTTTTTATGCTTTTCTTTTCTATTATTTTATATTCTATAATAGTCTTTTCAATTCAAATTCATTCTATACGAAATTCGAATTTCGGAACATGGCTTCTGAAGTTTGAATTTCGTATAGAATGAATTCGAATTTAAATAGAAAAGATTAGAACAGAAAATAATAGAAAAGAATAGACTAGAAAAACAAGTGAACAGAATAGAAGAAAATATAATATATATATTATATTTTCTTCTATTCTGTTCTATTGTTTTTCTAGTCTATTCTTTTCTATTATTTTCTATTCTATTCTAATCTTTTATATTCAAATTTGATTTCGGTCTATATGAAATTCGAATTTTGGAAGATGTTTTATGTAAATATATATATATATATATATATATATATATATATATATATATATATAAAAAAATTTCTATTCTGTTTCATTGTTTTACTATGCTATTCTTTTCTATTCTATTCTAAACTTTTCTATTCGAATTTGAATTCATTCTATACGAAATCGAATTTCGGAAGATGGCTTCTGAAAGTGGAATTTCGTATAGAATGAATTCGAATTTTATATATATTTTATTCTCTTCTGTTCTATTGTTTTTCTAGTCTGTTCTATTTCAATTATTTTCTATTCTAATCTTTTCTATTCAAATTCGAATTCATTCTATACGAAATTCTAATTTTAGAAGCCATCTTCCGAAATTCGAATTTCGTATAGAATTATTTCAAATTCGAATTGAAAAGTTTAGAATAGAATAGAAATGAATAGCATAGAAAAACAATGGAACAGAATAGAAAAAAAATATAATATATATATATATATATATATATATAACCATCTTCCGAAATTGGAATTTGGTACAGAATGAATTTGAATTCAAATAGAAAAGATTAGAATAGAATATATTATATTTTTTTCTATTCTGTTCTATTGTTTTCCTATGCTATTCTTTTATATTTTCTATTCTATCCTAATCTTTTCTATTGGAATTCGATTTCATTCTATACGAATTTCAAATTTTGCAAAATGGTTATATACACTGGTCTAGGGGTAGATCCATCCACTGCTTAGTCTGTGTTTGCAACTGGGTTAATAAGGGGCACACATTGTTATTAATATATGAAGATAAAGGTAATTGAACTATAACACCCAGGTATCTAAAGTAAGGTACAATTTGTAGTCTTGAGTCCGGGTGAACCATAGGTATCCCAGTTTGATCCAAAGGGAAAAGATTATATTTGTCCCAGTTCACCCGGAAGCCAGAATAGTCGCCAAAGATGTTAATTTCGGACAAAAGAGTTTTTAAGGAGTCGTGAGTGTTAGCCAGATACAGCAAGGTGTCTTCTACGTAAAGCGAAGCATGATCCTCTATGATGCTGCCAACAGGGAGGCCTTTAATTAAAGGGGAGCAACGGATGCGTGCAGCAAGAGGCTCCATAGCCAAAGCAAATAGGAGGGGCGACAATAGACACCCCTGCCTAATGCCCCTGGTTATTGGGAAGGCATCAGTAACAAGAGAATTAACTTGTATACAGGCCAGTGGTGAGTTATAAAGGAGTTGTATCCATGCTAAAATGTAGGGCCCAAAGCTGTAGTACTTGAAAGAGATAGGTCCACTCCACACTATCAAAGGCCTTGCATGTATCCAGGGACACAATGGCACAGGTAGGAGAACAATCATGGGGATACTGTAAATTATGGAACAACCTGCCAATATTCATCCTTGTGGATCTACCGGCTATAAAGCCTCCCTGATCGTTCCTGACTAGTTTCCCAACCAGAGTGTTCAGGCAGTTGGCCACTACTTTAGCTAGAATAAAAGGAATGAGAAACTGCGCCAGATAATATAAATAGTATTAAAAATAGAGTGATGCTGCACCAAAAAATTAGTGAACCTAATATAGCAAAAATGTTAAAAAATTGGTCGCCAAACCATATATACATATGAATGTCATCTAAACCTACATAGGTGTGACAAAATAATCAGCACATATACCATAAAATACAAAACCAGTCCAATATAAAAAAAAATTGTGAAATAAATAAGATGAATGAGTGTGTTTTTTCTGTGTAGGTGAAATCTCCAACACCGTGCCTTCATAAAGTGCAATGTGCTAGTTCCTTGTGAGAAAAATGCTTCACCCGAAGTGATAAATAAATCTGCTCACCAGATATCTCTGGCCACAAAGTGACCACCAGGCATAAAATATGGAAAGCTTCCTTATGGAAAGCTTCGGTAAGCCATGATCCTCCAAGCCAATTTGAACTTCAATCGAGCATCTCCAATAGCGATTAAACCTCATACAATCATAGATAGTGGATGGTAATCCTCTGATAATTACACTCACAGTGCAAATGCCAAACGCTTGTTATCCTTATCTTAGGTCTGGAAAGATTGGCTCTCCCAAGAACGAGCCAAAAAACGGCAATATAGTGTAGTACTGTCTTTATTGTTAAGCACTTACATGCCTTAGACGTACAGCAGATAGCAGCTCAGCTGTGGGATGAGGCAGGAGCTCCATTTTCCTGATGACGTGTGCCTGGGCACGAAATGCATTGAAAACAAGGCTGTAGATGCTTGACACAGGAGCTATCTCTTTCACCCTCAGTTGAGACGCATGCCGCGCTTCCCTGTCTCACATTCTAGTGACGGAGCGGCCCCTGCCTCATCCCACATCTGAGCTGCTATCTGCTGTACGTCTAAGGCATGTAAGTGCTTTCACAATAAAGACAGTACTACAGTATATTGCCATTTTTTGGCTCGTTCTTGGGAAAGCCAATCTTTGCAGACCTAAGATAAGGATAACAAGCGTTTGGGATTTTCACTGTGAGTGTAATTATCAGAGGATTACCATCCACCATCTATGATTGTATGAGGTTTGATCGATATTGGAGATGCTCAATTGAAGTTCAAATTGGCTTGGAGGATCATGGCTTAGCTTTCCATACTTTATGCCTGGTGGTCACTTTGTGGCCGGAGATATCTGGTGAGCAGATTTATTTATCACTTTGGGTGAAGCATTTTTCTTACAAGGAACTAGCACATTGCACTTTATGAAGGCACAGTGTTGGAGATTTCAACTACACAGAAGAAATACACTCATTCATCTTATTTCTTTCACAATTTTTTTTTATAATGGACTGGTTTTGTATTTTATGGTATAAGTGCTGATTATTTTGTCACACCTGTGTATGTTTAGATGACATTCATATGTATATATGGTTTTGCGCCCAATTTTTTAATATTTTCACTACTTTAGCTAGGATCTTAACATCCACATTAATGAGAGAAATCAGGCGGTCATGCTTAACAGGATCTTTATGAGGTTTTAATAATAGAATAATCTGAGCCTCTCACATAGTGGGGTGAAGAATTCCGATTTCTAAGGCTTTGTTATAGGTATGAAGAAGAAATGGGCATAGTAAAAGTCGAAAATTGGTATACCACTCAGCTGGGAAACTATCTAGACCTGGTGTCTTGCATATTGTTAGCTGCGAAATGGCCAGGGCGATCTCTTCAACAGAAAGAGACAACTCCAGTTCGTTTAGTATTCGCTTAATTGGGATTCAGAGTAGTGTGCTCTGGTAGTATAGAGTTTTTTGTAAAGGTCTCCACAATATCCTGGGGGGTGTCCCTGACCTGACCCTGAGAAGTCAAGATTCAAGGGTATAGATACAGGGGAATATTCTGGCCTAGTTAAGTAGGCCAGTAAGCGTCCAACCTTGTTGTCATGTTCTTTGGGTAATATGTAGCATATGTTTTTGTGTGAGGTCCAGCATACTCTCTGCGGCATTGTAACCATGTATCCCACGTATCAGGGTCAGGGTTGGTGACATAGGCAGATTCTGCTGTTACCATGGCTTTTTCTAATTCCTCGGTAAGCTGTTGGGTATTATTATGCAAAACATCTGTAATTGACATAAAAGTTCCCCGCAGCGCAGTCTTAAAAGCCTCCCATTCTGCTAATGGGTCAACCATGCCCAAATTTGTGTTCCAATAATTGACAATACCCTGCTTGCATTCCCCCTGTACCACCTCATCCTCCAACCACTGGGAATTCAGGCGCCAAACAGTGGGACCCGAGTCTGGGAGGAGGAGGAGATACACAGAACGGGGTGCATGGTCTGATACACCTCTAGACAAGTAAGACACATTTGAAACAGTAGGAAGTGCAGCCTCTGAGGCAAGCGCCAGGTCTATATGAGACATAGTATGGAAGGAATCAGAATGACAGGAGTACTGGCAGACATCCGGATGCTTCCATCGCCATATCTCAGTGAAGCTGTATACCTGCACCCAATCAGTAAATTAAGTGAAGGATCTACCACCACCCCCCAAGCGGTCCACAGCTGGGTTCAAAAGTCCTCTACGTAAAGCAGGGGGCCCAGGGGCCTACAAGTGCCTTGAAAAAGTATTCATACCCTTTGAAATTCTCTATACAATTTATCATGTTACAACCCGAAAATATAAATGTATTTATTGGGATTTTATGTAATAGACCAACACAAAGTGGCACATAATTGTGAAGTGGAAAGAAAATGATAAATGGTTTTTGATTTTTTTACAAATAAATATGTGAAAAGTGTGGCGTGCATTTGTATTCAGCCCCCCTGAGTCAGCACTTTGTAGAACCACCTTTCACTGCAATTACAGCTGCAAGTCTTTTTGGGTATGTCTCTACCAGCTTTGCACATCTAGTGAGTGAAATTTTTGCTCATTCTTCTTTGTAAAAAAGCTCAAGTTCTGTCAGATTGGATGGAGAGCATCTATGAACAGCAATTTTCAAATACTTGCCACAGATTCTCAATTGGATTTAAGTCTGGACTTTAACTGGGCCATTCTAACACATGAATATGCAGTGCTGTGTGGGGTGATATCTGAAGGGGCAATGCTGTGTGGGGATATGTGAAGGGGCAATACTGTGTGGGGGGATATGTGAAGGGGCAATGCTGTGTGGGGGGATATGTGAAGAGGGCAATGCTGTGTGGGGTGATATGTGAAGGGGGCTATGCTGTGTGGGGTGATATGTGAAGGGGCAATACTGTGTGGGGGGATATGTGAAGGGGCAATACTGTGTGGGGGATATGTGAAGGGGGCAATACTGTGTGGGGGTGATATGTGAAGGGACAATGTTGTGTGGGGGTGATATGTGAAGGGGCAATGCTGTGTGGGGGTGATATGTGAAGGGTCAATGCTGTGTGGGGGTGATATGTGAAAGGGGCAATGCTGTGTGGGGTGATATGTGAAGGGGGGCAATACTGTGTGAGGGTGATATGTGAAGGGTGCAATACTGTGTGGAGTGAAATGTGAAGGCGGCAGTGCTGTGGTGGGGAAGATGTGAAGGGGACAAGCAGCTGCACACAAAATGAGGTGCTGCACAGAAAATGTGTAGGGGTACCATTGACTCTTAAGCACACTGAAATATAAGGTGCAATTTCCTGCACATGGAAATTGCATGGTACAAACGCACCATGCAGTTTCCATGCGGCTGCATTTTTAAAAAGGCGCAGGACTTTTTCCCAGCAGAAAACACAGGCATAGCAGCCCATTCAAATGAATGGACTGTCGTGCCTGCACACCTAGGCTGTGATGTAAAGAATCTGAGTCATCGCACAAAACTGCGATTCGGACCTCAGCTGGAGGAAAATTTTACTAATCGGAGCTGCCTGTTCCATGTATGCTCAGAGTAAGACTCCACGACACCTTCCGGTGGGCCTCCTACAACCCATACCCAATGGCGAGAGGCCCTGGACCCACCTGTCCATGGATTTCATTGTGGAGTTACCCAACTCCCAGGGCAATTCAGTTATCCTTATGGTGGTTGACCGGTTCTCAAAGATGTGTCATTGTATTCCATTGAAGAAGTTAGCCACTTCTAAGGAACTGGCTTCCATTTTTGCTCGGGAGATCTATCGCTTACATGGGCTACCCAAGGTGTTTGTCTCGGACAGGGGTAGTCAGTTTGTATCCTGGTTCTGGCGAGCCTTTTGTGCACAGTTGGGAGTTCAGCTTGCTTTCTCCTCTGCATATCACCCGCAGTCTAAAGGGGCCGCAGAACAAGCCAATCAGTCCTTGGAGCAATTCCTACGTTGCTATATTTCTGACCCGGTTGTCCCCGTTTATGGCAATTTATGGTTTCCAACCTTCCATGTTGCCTGACTCGTTTGTTCCAGAGTATTCCTGCGTTAGAGGAGCATCTCCGTGGTCTTCGTTCCACTTGGGCACAAGTTCAGGAGGCTTTGCGACATGCTAATGATAGGTACAGACTTAATGCTGACCTCAGACACCTGCCTGCGCCTTCCTACCAGGTTGGGGACAGGGTCTGGCTGACATCTCGCAACCTCCGACTTTGTGTTCCCTCTCTGAAGTTCGCACCTCGGTGTATTGGGCCTTTCCATATTCTTCACAGGATTAACCCAGTGGCTTACGCATTAGACCTTCTTTCTAATATGCGTATTTCGAATGTATTTCATGTCTCCTTTTTAAAATCTTTGGTCTGCAACCGCTTTACCACTTCGGTGCCTCATCCTCACCCTGTACAGGTTGAGAACCATGAGGAGTATGAAGTACAGTCCATTGTTGACTCCCGTAGGTTCCGTGGGCGCATACAGTACCTGGTGCATTTGAAAGGGTACAGTCCGGAGGAACGCTCATGGGTCTCATCCTCGGACGTACATGCCCCTGTCCTCCTCCATGATTTCCATAGACATTTTCCCCTCAAGCCTGGTGGTCCTCCGAGGGGGAGGGGTCATTGAGGAGGGGGTATTGTCAGGGCTGGGCTCAGCCCTTCCTTCTCTAAGCTGGCCTCTCAGCTGTCGGCTAATTGCCAGCTCCTATCTCTTCACAGTGACTCACCTGTTGATGATATCCTGCTCGTCAGTCCTGTCTACTTAAGCCGTCCAGTCCACATGATCTCTGCCTTTGCCTTGGTCACATCTCTAGAGACGCTCTCCTGTGTTCCTGTCAAAGACTTGCTTGGCTGACATTCCTTCTGGCTTCAGATCCTGCTTGCTGTTCTCTTACGCTCATCTCTGGCTCCCTGACGTTTTAGCATGTCTGACTATCCTTTCTGGTTCCTGAACTCTGGCTATGTTTTGGCTAGGTTTACTCTGTTTACCTTTTTTATTATTATTAAACAAATGTGATTTAACTGTACTTCTGTCTCAGTCCGATTCATGGGTTCTGACACATGCAGACTGTACTAGATAATGCCTACATTTGATGCTTATCCTTCATGATTGAAAGAACTGAAATACAATGAATGAAAGAAGTGAGCCAGGGATAGCCATTCTCCATCCAGAATATGAGACAGGCTCTATCTCACAGTGAAAGTATTCTTATTACAGGAAAGTAGCCTATACAAATGTGCAAGACTGAAGGTAAGGCCGGTGTTCATCTTTAGGCTAGGTTCAGCTTGTGTGGCTCTGTGAGCCGCATTTCGAGTGGGCATGGCAGCCCATTCATTTGAGTGGGCTGCCGTGTCACATAAAAATGCAGGGAAAAGGTCCTTGCTCCATTTTTGAAAAATGCGGCCTGCATGGCAAGGAAGTTCAGGAAGCTGCACTATGGTTTCCAGTGTGTAGGGTTGCTGTGGCGGGCAGGAATCACTTTGGGCGGGGGGGGGGGGGGGCCTGTGGAACCCAGCTTACCTTAGAGAGGTCGGGAAACTCCTTGTTCAGCTCCCCAGGCCCCTCTTATGTGTAAGTTACCCTGTGTTTATTAGGGGCTCAGGGTAACAAATAAGCCCAGTCTGATCTGCCCTAACCAGACTAACTGTATAACCACACCGGACTTTTCACTGTATCCCTGTTACCCTGGTTTCTATATGTGTGGTTTGTGAGGTTCCTTTACTTGGGACAGTAATATTTATCAACAATATCCCTCAAGAAATATATGAAGATGAATGAATTTGTCAGAGAATCTAATTGACCAGACTGTGTGGACTGCACAGAGGAAACCCAAAACACATATAAGTGAAATAATGGTGTTTAATAAATAAGTGACAAATAAAGAAATATAAACAGTGCAAAACCAACACAACAAACCCACTACAAACAACAATATATACAAGGAAATGGAGATACCGTAATCGTAAACAAAGCCAGGCCAAGGTCATACACAGGGAGATCAAACCAGCAGGACAGGAAGAGGGTGGATGGATGGGATACAGGGCAGGGATCCAAGGTAACCAGGAACAGAGGGGATAGGCTCAGGATAGGGATGGGATCAGATCAGGTCAGGTCAGGACAAGGCAGATGCAGGCTCAAGGTCAAAGTAACGGGCAGCAAGGTTAGAGTGCAGGGAGAGAGATACCAAGGCAAGCCTATGAGGGCTTGCCGGGTATTTATACGGCTGGTAATTGACCTCATGTCACAGCTGAGCGCAGTGTGTGTTGTCTGCTCCATACTGCCGGGATCCATCCGCTGGTGGACATCAGTACTGCGGCCAAAAGATGACATGACACCAGCAGGGAAATATTCTCCTGACAGTTCAACACTGCCAGGAGACACCTGCTGGTGGACCCCAGTACTGCATGCCAAATGATATATCTTACCAGCGGATGGACCCTTTCCTGACAGTACCCCTCCCTAAAGGAGCGGCCTCCGGGCGCTCCAACTGGTCTTAATTGTCCATGGTCTATGACATCAGGCAGAATGGTGGAAGAAGGCATTTCAGGCTGGTCATCAGGCACATCCGGGCAGACGGCTGGCATGTCAGAGTCTTTGAGCTGGGCAGCGGACAGGAACAACTTGAGCTGGACAACACACAGGAACAACTTGAGCTGGACAACACACAGGAACAACTTGAGCTGGGCAGCACACAGGAACAACTTGAGCTGGGCAGCACACAGGAACAACTTGAGCTGGGCAGCACACAGGAACAACTTGAGCTGGGCAGCACACAGGAACAACTTGAGCTGGGCAGCACACAGGAACAACTTGAGCTGGGCAGCACACAGGAACAACTTGAGCTGGGCAGCACACAGGAACAACTTGAGCTGGGCAGCACACAGGAACAACTTGAGCTGGGCAGCACACAGGAACAACTTGAGCTGGGCAGCAGGCTCCGGGTCATCGAGCTGGGCAGCAGGCTCCGGGTCATCGAGCTGGGCAGCAGGCTCCGGGTCATCGAGCTGGGCAGCAGGCTCCGGGTCATCGAGCTGGGCAGCAGGCTCCGGGTCATCGAGCTGGGCAGCAGGCTCCGGGTCATCGAGCTGGGCAGCAGACTCCGTGTCATCGAGCTGGGCAGCAGGCTCCGGGTCATCAAGATGGACAGCAGGCTCCGGGTCATCGAGATGGACAGCAGGCTCTGGAACATTGGGCCGAACAGCGAGCACCGTAAGGGCAGGCCGGATTACAGGCACCGGCTCAGCAAGCTGGGTAACGGACCCCGGCCCAGTGGGCTGGGTAACAGGCCCCGACCCAGCGAGCTGGACACCGGGCACTGGTTCAGCAAGCCGGATAACGGATACTGGCTTGACAGGCCAAGTGACGGACTTCGGTTTAGCAGACTGGGTAACGGGCACCAGTTCAGCGGACCGCGTAACGGGCACCGATTCAACAGACTGGGTAACGGGCACCGATTCAGCAAGCTGAGACACGGGCACCGAAACTCCAGGCTGAAACACGGGCACCGAAACTTCAGGCGGAGACACGGGCACCGAAACCTCAGGCTGGGATACCAACATCACGACATCAGGCTGGAAGACAGGTACCAGGATATCAGGCTGGAGGATGGTCACATCAAACCGGAAAGCAGGCTCATCAGGCTGAACAGTGGGCACGTCAGGCAGAACAGCAGGTACTGGCACAACAGGCTGAACAGGTACATCGGACTGGTCAGTAATCGCTGAAGCGTCAGACTGGAACATGGACACTGGAATTTCGGGCTGAGCAGCAGGCACTGGGACCTCAAACTGGGCAGCGGACACAGGCATTGGCACAACTGGCTGAGTAGTAGACACTGGCACATCAGGCTGGAAAGCGGACTGGAAAGCCGGCACCGAGACATCAGACCAGGCAGCGGGTGCTGGAACTTTAGACTGGGCAGCAGACACAGGCGCTGGCACATCGGGCAGAACAGCAGGTACATCGGACTGGTCAATAGTCGCTGGGGCGTCAGACTGGAACATGGACACTGGGATTTCGGGCTGGAAGGCAAGCTTCAAGACATCCGGCTGGAAGGCAGGCATATCAGACTGGAGAGCGGGTGCATCAGACTGGAAGGTGGGCGCATCAGACTGGAAGGTGGGCACACCAGACTGGAAGGTGGGCACACCAGACTGGAAGGTGGGCACACCAGACTGGAAGGCAGGCACACCAGACTGGAAGGCAGGCACACCAGACTGGAAGGCAGGGACATCAAGTTGGAAGGCAGGGACATCAAGCTGGAAGGCAGAAACCAAGACATCAGGCTGAAAAGCAAGCTTCGGGACATCAGGCTGGGAGGCAGGCATGAAGACATCAGACTGGGGAGCGGGCACAGACTGAAAAGCGGGCACCGGGACTTCAGGCTGGAAGGCAAACTTCAAGACATCCGGCTGGAAGGCAGGCATATCAGACTGGATTGTGGGTGCATTAGACTGGAGAGCGGGTGCATCAGACTGGAAGGTGGGCACACCAGACTGGAAGGCAGGGACATCAAACTGGACAGCGGACACAGGCATTGGCACAACAGGTTGCGTAGAAGACACTGGCGCATCAGGCTCGGTAGCAGGCACTGGTTTGACAGAATCAGGTGGGTTAGTTGGTGTGGAAGCAAGTTGGGTTACTGGCAGGATCGTGTGGGTAGGAAAGAATTTTTGTTTCTTTTTTGGTTTAGCCCGTGCAGTCTTGTATGTAGGTGCAGGGCTGAAAGAAAAGAAAGTAGCTGGATCGAAGGAAGACCAAGGAACTGTAGCTAGAGAGGGGTTTTGTGGGACTGTTACAGGTGGAGGAGAAGAGACAGGTGGATTGAAGGCGGGATAGGTGCTACACTTGGAGACTGGGTAGTAGTATTTGGTAGGGGGTTTGATAAACTGGGCTGTAGCTGAGGTTGCCATAGGCGACGGTGAGATACATTTTTGGGGAGACAGAGGATTAATGGCAGGGCTGGAGTATTGTGGTTTAGCAAAAGACAGGAGATCTGACCATACCTGCAGCACAGGTTGAACAAACGCTGATTCACACACAGCCTGACTAATCAAGGATTGCACCGACTGGATGCAATTAGACAACACTTGCTGTGAACAGGAGGAATAATGTTCCATAAAATAGGCTGGATCATCCTCTAACAACCAAACCAGGGATTCAACTTGGCCATAATTGAAGGGGGGCGAAAAATCATCACTTCCCTCGGGAATGCATGACAGGGCTGGTTTTGCACATAACTGGATCAGAGGCTGAACATCTTCAAAAGACATATACCCCTGATCCACTAGGGAATGAGCTGATCGGATAGTTTCCATCAGCCTGTCACTAGTCCACCCTTTTAAAATCTGGCGACAATATTCACCATCCTCTTCTGCTAGCAGAGAATAATAAAGAATTTCATTGAAATCCATATTAGCAGACCCGATAAACCAGGATGGTTTCCTCAATGCAGCCACGTCTGGTCAGGGATGGCCTTGGTATACTGTCAGAGAATCTAATTGACCAGACTGTGTGGACTGCACAGAGGAAACCCAAAACACATATAAGTGAAATAATGGTGTTTAATAAATAAGTGACAAATAAAGAAATATAAACAGTGCAAAACCAACACAACAAACCCACTACAAACAACAATATATACAAGGAAATGGAGATACCGTAATCGTAAACAAAGCCAGGCCAAGGTCATACACAGGGAGATCAAACCAGCAGGACAGGAAGAGGGTGGATGGATGGGATACAGGGCAGGGATCCAAGGTAACCAGGAACAGAGGGGATAGGCTCAGGATAGGGATGGGATCAGATCAGGTCAGGTCAGGACAAGGCAGATGCAGGCTCAAGGTCAAAGTAACGGGCAGCAAGGTTAGAGTGCAGGGAGAGAGATACCAAGGCAAGCCTATGAGGGCTTGCCGGGTATTTATAAGGCTGGTAATTGACCTCATGTCACAGCTGAGCGCAGTGTGTGTTGTCTGCTCCATACTGCCGGGATCCATCCGCTGGTGGACATCAGTACTGCGGCCAAAAGATGACATGACACCAGCAGGGAAATATTCTCCTGACAGTTCAACACTGCCAGGAGACACCTGCTGGTGGACCCCAGTACTGCATGCCAAATGATATATCTTACCAGCGGATGGACCCTTTCCTGACAGAATTCCACTTTATCAGACTGTTGGCATATGGTTTCTCTTCTAATGACTTGTCTAGAGGAAACAATACACAACTGTGCGTTTCTCCCATTATATGCCTCCTAGGGCACAGTCCCATTGTTAATTGTGTTAATTGCTCTGTCTATCTTCTTATCTGTGTGTTTATACTTGTAATAATGTGTATTGTACAGTATTTTGTATCCAGGGTTGTAGATGCTGGACAGTTTAGTCACCTTAGATGGTTTAAAGCGACCAGTTAATTAGCTTCAGTTAAGTATATCATTGTCAGCTATTAGTTGCTCGAGGTGAATTAGCATAGTTTATGTTGGCTGTTTCTTAGTTATGTTAATTATTGTCCTGTATACAATTTTCTTTGCATACAATAATGTAATCAGGCTCACCTGACCTGGTGTGGTATATAACGTCTGTGTGAGTTTTCAATAAACAGTTCCAGTTCTCATACAAGCTATTGCCGACTAGTCTTGTATGCTGCAGCTATAATATCTGGTTCCTATGTCCAGACTGGAGGAAGCAGTATACTGACAGAAGCACTCAAGCGGGGTGCTGGACGATTCTGTTACAGTTGCCATTAGTATTATTGCCACCCCCATACATCTCCTGAGCGGCAGCACATTTTTCTGTGCAGGTGGTTGCTGCTGGTGGTTCTGCAGCGCCAATCACTCAAATCTAGCCTGAACTTTATTAAAAGTACTGGGGACTACTTAGCAAGCAGCAACTGTTAAAACAATAAACACCTTTGTCAGGAGTAATATACAGCCCAGTTTACAGAGTGCAGCTGTCAGGACTATGTAATATAAAACACTACATATGCAATGTAGCAATCAGGAGTATAAATGTACCACATACTGTAGCCTAAAGAATGCAGTGAAAGGAAACAATGCCCAAGTGTTTGTAGTGTAGTCATTGCGAGGAAAAAATCCCCCCAATCCCCCTAGCATTGGTGGTCACAAATATAGAGAAATTGGTGGTCAGTGGTATATACTGTAGATTCCCAAACTTAGGCACTGGTGATCAGTAAAATATTCCTTTTCCCAATCATTAGCATATCCCCCCCCAAAACATTTCCTAGGCACTGGTGGTCAGTGTGAGGTATGTAAGAAAAAACAAACGCCTTGTATGCCTATATAAAAATGAGGCAGGCATGTTTTTGGTCTGTAGGTCTCCATCAATGGCCTGTTGAAATTAAATAGGGAGATCCAACTAATAACGGCTGCAAAACAAACAGTGGCCAAGGCATGGAAATCTCCTACATTGGTACTAGCAGAAACAATTCACAGAATGATTAATACAATGTCCCATGCTAAGATGGTAGCCATCGATCAAAATCAAATTCCAAAATTTGAAAAACTTTGACATCCTTAGATAAAACAACAGTTCCTGTCAAATTTCAATGACTCTGTCCTGTTGCCATGGTAGCAGATTAAATGACTTACAGAGACACCCATTCTAAGGCTTCAAAGAGAACTAAAAAGAGTAATAAACTGACGAGCGGGACAACCTTGTGGACCATACCTCTGCTTTTCTACCCTTTTTCTTCTTTCTCTTTCCTTTTCTCCACCTTACGATTAAAGCTCATTATCAGAATTTATTTGACCTATATACACTCTACCTGTAAACAATATGTATAGTAGGGATAAATCATTTAAATACCTACAAAAGTAAGTAAGGAAATGATATATATCTTTAATTTAGGTTTACGTGAACCCAATGTTTAATATTTGAAATTTCATGATATTTACCTATATAAACCCTACTGTAAAACAATGAGCTTACTTTATAGATCCTTGTAAACTTACTTTATGTATCTTTATAATATTGTATACTCAATAAACTTCTTTTGACAAGGAAATTAAATAGGGAAAGTGCATTGACGTACAACAATATGTGTGTCAACATGCTGCCAAAACTGTAAATATAGGAGTGAATGGCAATTTAATACTTTTACAGGCCCTTTACAATGAAACTGCATGAGTTAAAAAGTTACATACACAACAAGTGACTCAAACCATTTGAGGCACATTTTAGCATCACTTTTTGTTTGAAAACTTGTTGATCCATAAACTAACTAGGGCCAGAAGTGCAGTCTGAGAAAACAACTGTCCTCCTACACAAAGCAGCAAACGCTGTGCCCTTTACTCGTTTGCGGGCAGTCGCATCATAAGGTGCTTTGATCTCTTTATTCGTGCTCTTGGCATTTGCCAACCCCCTGCTGCCTGGGCGCCCTCAAACCCACGCACACACTGCAGCATAAAAGAGAGGACAGACAGAGCTACAGACCCGAGGCTGTCATTTTCACCACTGAGCTTATAATTATCAGGACCACCATGGTCATTCCCCACTGGGAGCATTTCAATATCTTTAGTTCCATGAAAATGAGCAATAGAATTCCACCACAACATATCATTACCAAGGAATTTCCAGGGTGTTTAACTCTCTCTCTGCTGGCAAGCTTCAACCCCTTATACATTTATAGTAAAACTGCTGTATAGCATAAGAAACAACTATAGTATATGGTTGTCTGCATTGGTATATAAAGATTTTCTCAATAGACATTAGACAGTATAGCTGCATATAAGCAGGCAGACAGGAGTGCCTCTTTAATAAACGATTGGATTCAAAAATACAAACACCAAGCAGATAATACCACATCATGAATTTAAGGCTAAGTCCACCTTTCAAGACAAAATAATAAATGTACATGCAGTATTTCACAAAAGTGAGTACACCCCTCACATTTTTGTAAATATTTTATTATATCTTTTCATGTGACAACACTGAAGAAATTACGCTTTGCTACAATGTAAAGTAGTGAGTGTACAGCTTGTATAACAGTGTAAGTTTGCTGTTCCCTCAAAATAACTCAACATACAGCCATTAATGTCTAAACCGCTGGCAACAAAAGTGAGTACACACCTAAAGTGAAATTGTCCGAATTGGGCCCAAAGTGTCAATATTTTGTCTGGTCACCATTATTTTCACTATTATTTTCCATCACTGCCTTAACCCTCTTGGGCATGGAGTTCACCAGAGCTTCACAGGTTGCCACTGGAGTCCTCTTCCACTCCTCCATGATGACATCATGGAGCTGGTGGATGTTAGAGACCTTGCACTCCCCCACCTTCCCTTTGAGGATGCCCCACAGATGATCAATAGGGTTTAGGTCTGGAGACATGCTTGGCCAGTCCATCACCTTTACCAACGGCTTCTTTAACATGGCAGTGGTTGTCTTGGAGGTGTGCTTGGGGTTGTTATCTTGTTGGCATACTGCCCTGTGACCCAGTCTCCGAAGAGAGGGGATCATGCTCTTCTTCAGTATGTCACAGTACATGTTGACAGTCACGGTTTCCTCAATGAACTGTGACTCCCCAGTGCCAGCAGCACTCATGCAGCCCCAGACCATGACACTCCCACCACCATGCTTGACTGTAGGCAAGACACACTTGTCTTTGTATTCCTCTCCTGGTTGCCACCACACACGCTTCACACCATCTGAACCAAATAAGTTTATCTTGGTCTCATCAGACCACAGGATATGGTTCCAGTAAAAAAAAAAAAAACTCCTTGTATGCCGATATAAAAATGAGGCAGGCATGTTTTTGGTCTATAGTCTGCTTGTCTTCAGCAAACTGTTCGGCTTTTTTGTGCATCATCTTTAGAAGAGGCTTCCTTCTGGGATGACAGCCATGCAGACCAATTTGATGCAGTGTGCCGCGTAGGGTCTGAGCACTGACAGGCTGACCCCCCCACCCCTTCGATCTCTGCAGCAATGCTGGCAGCACTCATACATCTATTTCTCAAAGACAACCTCTGGATATGACGCTGAGCACGTGCACTAAACTTCTTTGGTCAATCATGGTGAAGCCTTTTCTGAGTGGAACCTGTCCTATTAAACCACTGTATGGTCTTGGCCACCATGCTGCAGCTCAGTTTCAGGGTGTTGGCAATCTTCTTATAGCCTAGGCCATCTTTATGTAGAGAAACAATTATTTTTTTCAGATCCTCAGAGAGTTCTTTGTCATGAGGTGCCATGTTGAACTTCCAGTGACCAGTATGAGAGAGTGAGAGCGATAACACCAAATCTAACACAACTGCTCCCCATTCACACCTGAGACCTTGTAAGACTAACGAGTCACATGATACCGGATTGATTGGTTTGCACAAAAGTTATAGCGTCTACAAAATAGGGGATAGCTTTATGGCATTTTTATTATTATTTTTTTTTTTTTACTAGTAATGGCGCCGATCTGCAATTTTTAGCGGCATTGCGACTGCGACATTGTGGCAGACAGATCGGACACTCTTGACACTTTTTTGGGACCACTGACATTTATACAGCGATCAGTGCTATAAATAGCCACTGATTACTGTGTAAATGTCACTGGCAGTGAAGGGGTTAACACTAGGGGGCGATCAAGGGATTAAATGTGTTCCCTGGGTGTGTTTCTAACTGTGAGGGGATAGGACTGACTAGAGCAGGAGTCAGATTGTTGTTCCTACTTAGTAGGAACAGACAAGCTGTTTCTCCTCCCCTGTCAGAACAGGGATTTGTGTGTTTACATACACAAATCCCGATTCTGGCTCTCGTGCCCGCGATCGTGGGTGGCCGGCGGCGATCGCACCCACTGGCCACGCGCATTGGCTCCGGGGACATGCTGCGGGTGCATATGCACCTGCTATAGCGCTTTAAAGAGACGACATACCTTGATGGTGATTCGCGCAGCCGTGCCAACCTGCCTCAGTATAACTGCGGCGGCTGGTCGGCAAGTAGTTAATAAGCATTGGTGTCAGAGGATGCATTAATAATCCCCAGCATTGGTGTCACTGCATGCCATAAATGCCGGCATTGATGCCAGTGGGCACAATAATCACTCCCAGCACAGGTGTCAGTATTATTAACCCTCTCTACAACATTGGTGGTCAGTGGCATTACAATTTAATCCGGAGGGGGTTAACTTCCCAGATAGCAAGGATAACTTGCCAGAAGTTTGTGGCAGTGTTGAATTGTAAGTCTTGTTACCTTGCTGCACATTTTCACTGGCAAGTTTTACACTTGCAGAGCACTTGAAGCACAAGATCTAGTTGACACTTGTGACTTTTCCAATTTGTAGCAAATTTGCATAACAAGTCTCTAGCAAGAGCAAAGTTGCAGTGGTGAGTCTGCAGCAGGAGCTCTGCAAGTCACAGTGACCCCTGTGGTGGGATGACTATTTCACAACATAACTAAACCAACACTTGAAGCAGACTTGCAGAGTGTTTGAAAAGAAAGTTGACTCGGAGTCATGCAATGCAGACTTGCTGCAATTGTGCAACAAACTTGTGAAGCCTGGCAAGTCTAGCAGTAGCTTAGCAAATCATTTTCAAACTTGCAGCTCAATTGCTTGCTATCTGGGTTTCACTGACATTACCACAAATGCAGAGGGGGTTGTGGATTAATATTTAGCTGCTATGAAGTTCAGTACAAAAGGGGGGAGGGGATGAGGGGTTAACATTCATTGGCACTGACCACCAATGCAGGAGGGTCATTGGCAGTGAAATTTAACCCCCCCTCCCCCCCATACCCCACTTGCATTTGTGATAATGACAATGTTAACCTCTTCCTCAATTCCAGCCTGCTCCAGTCCCAGTTCCCCTACTTCTTGTGCTCTGGTGATGGACAGGGAGACATCCAGTCCCACAGCTGGAGGGAGGGTTTTACTTTGTTAGTGCAGCCCTGCACTGTGTTCTGATGGCAGTGTCACTCCTGTCATTAGGATAGCTGGAGAGGGGAGCACCCATCGGCTCTCAGTGCCCCTTTTTCCACATAGCACCCTTCTGCCCACACCTGTGTACAGGTTCTCCAAAGTACAAAGAAAAGACTACTGCTACTGGGGAAAACAGGTCCTCCCAAACTAGATATTTGAGGGTTGTGATTAAATTACCTGAACTTACAAATTTTGAATTTGTTAGCATTACTTAAGTCCAATAAAGTGGTAGTAAACTTCAGACATTAAATATGAACAAAGCATATCCCTCTATAGTGTGAACTCATCTCAATCAAGAGCACTAAGTATCAATTTTGTCTGCTGCTTCGTTCCTCTGCTATCTGCATGAGTCACTTCTGAAAAGTTTTCCTGACACCAAGAGAAAGTTGGTGATAGAGGAGGGATCCCCAGCTGATTGACAGCCTCAGCTCTGTTCCTGTGTGAAAGGGGGGGGGGGGGGCTTGCCTCCAATCAGCTCTCAGAGCTCTCCTCACTGAGCTATGCAGAGTGTAACTTCAGCTACCCACCCCCTTTTTCAGAACTCTCAGACATGCTTTATAATTCAGCACTTTGAACAGATGTAGAGAAGAGATGGCTGCAGATAAACAGGTATAATTTATGTAGAAGGGATTTGTTTACTCTATGTGTATTACCCGGAACCAGTCACTTCATGGGGTATATGTAATGTTTACAACCACTTTAAGAACTACAAGTCCATCTCCTGCAGTGTAGTTTATTCATTCACAGATCTCAAACTTCAAAAGTGACAGATGCTGCAGAAGAACTATGTTGTGATCGGAGGGGTGGTGGGTGGTTTCAGTGTGTGTGTCACATTTCAACCAGGTTGCAACATGGTCCATGGTCCAAAAGGTGGCATTAGCCTTTAGGATCAAATGCTCTGATACTGAAAGCAGTTCTGTAAGATTCTCCACAGCATATTAACACCTGTCTGAAATCTGCCTGAGCTTTTGTGTGCTATCCAAACATCCACCCTACCCAACAGCAATGCATGTATTATGATACTGTATTTGTAGAGCAGTAAGAAAAACTCCCATCTTTGTTCATCACAAGAGGAAGCTGCCTCTTATTAGGTACACCTATCAAGTACCAATGATATGTAAAGCACTGCATGTAACAGAGAGGCACAACACAATACTTGTAGAGCATTGGGCACTGCTTGCAGTAAAGGTATCCCTGTATAACAGAGGTGTATAAGGAACTGCAAATAATATGAGGCATTGCATAAAGCAGTGGTCCCCAAACTGTGTGCCCTTTATCTAGCCTTGGGGAACTGTTCCTCCCAATGATATGAGGCACTGTTGCTCCCACTGAAATCAACGACGAGGCACTATTCCTTCTACTAACACCAATTGTGGGTCATAATTACTCCCACTGACACCAATGATGGGGCACTATTCCTTTTACTGACATCAACAACAAGGAATTATTTTTTCCACTGACACCAGCAATGGGGTACTATTCCTCCCTCTGACACCAGTGGTGAGGCACTATACCTCCCTGACAGCAATGATGGGGCACAATTCCTAACACTGACACTAGCAAAGAGGCATTATTCCTTCCACTGAAACCAGCAATGGGGCACTATTTCTCCCACTGACACCAACGATGGGGCACTATTCCTTCTACTAACACCAATTGTGGGGCATAATTACTCCCACTGACACCAATGATAGGGCACTATTCCTTTTACTGACATCAACATGTCATTATTTTTTCCACTGACACCAGCGATGGGGCACTATTTCTCCCTCTGACACCAATGATGAGGCACTATATCTCCCACTGACAGCAATGATGGGGCACAATTCCTAACACTGACACTGGCAAAGAGGCATTATTCCTTCCACTGAAACCAGCGATGGGGCACTATTTCTCCCACTGACACCAACAATGGGGCACTATTCCTTCTACTAACACCAATTATGGGGCATAATTACTCCCACTGACACCAATGATGGGGCACTATTCCTTTTACTGACATCAACAACAAGGCATTATTTTTTCCACTGACACCAGCGATGGGGCACTAATCCTCCCTCTGACACCAATGATGAGGCACTATACCTCCCACTGACAGCAATGATGGGGCACAATTCTTAACACTGACACTGGCAAAAAGGCATTATTCCTTTCACTGAAATCAGCAATGGGGCACTATTTCTCCCACTGACACCAATGATGGGGCACTATTCCTTCTACTAACACCAATTGTGGGGCATAATTACTCCCACTGACACCAATGATAGGGCACTATTCCTTTTACTGACATCAACATGTCATTATTTTTTCCACTGACACCAGCGATGGGGCACTATTTCTCCCTCTGACACCAATGATGAGGCACTATATCTCCCACTGACAGCAATGATGGGGCACAATTCCTAACACTGACACTGGCAAAGAGGCATTATTCCTTCCACTGAAACCAGCGATGGGGCAGAATTCCACCCACTGACACCAACGATGGGGCATAATTCCTCCCACTGACAGCAACGAAGGGGTACAATTCCTAACACAGACACTAGCTATGAGGCATTATTCTTTACACTGAAACTAGTGAAGGGGCACTACAGGCATACCCCTCTTTAAGTACACTCACTTTACATACACCCGTGAGTAAGGACATACCCGTGACTGTATGTAAAGTGGCTCTCAGGCTAAAGCTGCAGCTGAGTAATCTGTGCACGGATAGTTTAGATTCCTGCTACTTGGAAACACACTCCCTGACCCCCCTTTACAGTCCCTGACCCCCCTCTACAGCCCCTGACACCCCCACTACAGCCCCTGACACCCCAGAAGTGAAAAAGGGTATTGTTTCACTTTAAGTACATTTTCGTTTTACATACATGCTCTGGTCCCATTGTGTACTTAAAAATGGGGTATGCCTGTATTCCTTTCACTGACACCAACAATGAGGAACTATTCCTTCCACTGACACCAACAATGAGGCACTGTTCTTTCCACTGACACCAACAGTGGGGCATAATTTCTTCCACTGACACCAATGATGGGGCACAATTCCTTCCACTGACACCAGCAAAGAGGCATTATTCCTTCCACTGACACCAACAATCGGTCATTATACCTTCTTCTTCTGACCTTAGACCCTATGTAGTCTTTTCACTGCAACTGACAACCAAGCCTGTAGCATTTTCCACTCCCACGCATGCTGGGGCATTTTCTATTTCAACTGAAGGTCAGTAAACTGGCACTTTGTGTAGAAAGCTTGGAGAACAAAATACTCTGCGTATAACACATGCCATTGAATCTCTTCAACTATTGGCAAATGGCAATTATGTTATTTTCATATTTTCAGCTGCAGTTTAGGGAGTAGTTATCATGACAAAATGTCTTGCCTGAGAACCTCCAACTTACAACCTTCTTAAAGACTGGAGCTTATTTCATAATACTGAAATTTAATGCAAGAGTTTTTATTCTTTACTAGTGACAAATAATTACTTTCTACTTATGCTCAAGCTAAAATTATGAATTACGTCTAAACTGCTATATACAGCAAAAAGAAAATGTCTTTCCCTGCCAGCTGTTGGCTTACAAAATGCCTGTTGACTTAAAATGTAAGTAGTATCAGTTCAGAGGACCATATCCTGCAGCACTTGTCGAATATTTAAGCAGAATCAGGTCGAAAGGTCTTTGCTTGCAGCGACCGACCGAATAAAAAACACAACATATCTTATACTCTTCAATATACAGAGTTATCTAAGCATGGAACCCTGCTAACATGCTGAAAGATTTATGATATACTCAGGAGCCCCGTGACCCTCCTATCAGGCTATGGAGTCTTCCTATTCTTAGCTGTGTTTATAAATATTTATTATGATCCAGAAGATGTTTAACATGATAGTATGAGCAAATATTTAATATGCATGAGTTTGAAGACATAGGCTGTTCATATATTCTGTTCAAATTCTTTTATTTTAAGAGTGTTTGTTCCATTTACCAATCATTAGTGGGGTCAAAGCTATGGTCAAATTGACCATAGTCATGAGTAAATTCAAAGAAGCTGGGTGAAAAAATTTTCTTGGATGAATGAATTTCTAACAGTGTATATGGTTTTCGTTCGAAAAATGACATTCATACCAAAATTGAATGTTAAATGCAGCAAATTTGAATTACATTTGTCAAGTCATCAAATACTGTACTGAAAGTCTTACAATCCATATGTTGCTTGCATTGTATTTTACGTTAAATAGCTCCAAGTATTAATTTCTTCTTTTCTGTGATATGCAGTATAAAGCTGCATTGCAACTTCCTCTTTAGGTACTTAAAGCTAAACTCCAGGAATGAGACAAAACCTGCCCTTGCAGTGGGGCTTCTGGGGTGCAGGTATAAAGTTTACTATATGCAAAACAAAACCAAAGAAATTCCCAGCTCAACTTACCAACCAGCCTGCAACCAATCAAATGATCCTGTCTAACAGTATGCATTAAAAACAGAGGTTTAGTTTGCACACATTTGCAATATACTGTATATGTGTAAGCTACAGAGCCCCATCAAGACACCCCAGTATTTTCTGTAGTCCTAACTCTAAATTTTAAGAGACTCCACAGTGGAAACACATGCATTATAATGGATAGGCAGAGGGCAGGTGAGCCTGGAAGGAGCCCACCTGTCCTTAAAGGCACATGGGAGCACTAGACACCCAGCATATAGCGCCATTGGCAGCAAAGGGTGAGGGGACACACTGGACACCTTTGCTGCCATGGTGTTATATGCTGGATGTCCAGTGCGTCCCCTTACCCTTTGCTGCCAATGGTGCTATATGCAGGGTGAACAGTGCACCCCTGTGCCTTTAAGAAAAGGTGGGCTCCTTCCAGGCTCACCTGCCCTCTACCTATCCATTATATTGCATGTGCTTTCACTATGGGGGCTCTCAAAATTTAGAGTTAGGACTACAGAAAATACTGGGGTGCCTTGACGGGGCTCTGTAGCTTATGCATGTATTTGCAAATGTGTGCAAACTAAACCCCTGTTTTTAATGCATATTATTAGACAGGATAATTTGGTTGGTTGGAGGCTGGTCGGTAAGTTGAGCTGGGAATTTCTTTGGCTTTGTTTTGCATGCGTTTCCCTTCCTTGTGCTCCTTGCTTCAAAAGGACAGTTATAGGTGAGGGCAGTGGCCATTTGTTTATAAAGTGTACTACATACCTCAAGAGAACGTCATTATACGACGAAACGCCCGTCGGCAGAATTTGACGTGCTGACGTCATCGCGTTTGTGCTTCTGAGCGAACGGGTGTTCGCAAGCGGGCCGGATACCTTTTGCTGTTTTTATCTGCATAACATTGTAAGTGTGTTTTAATTCCTATTAAATGTTATTAATCTGATTTACAACATGTAGAGCCCCATTTTTTCTTTTTTATGGTGACAACTGAGCTTAATCTGTGAACTTTGCATGATCGAGCCAATTCCGGCCATCTTCTGGATCCCTCTCCTCTACCATATTGACCATCTTGGAGTTGTCGCCCCAGAATCCCCTGGGTAAAGACCCTCGCTGGGTATATAGCCGCAAGCTCATTTAGCTTGCCTTCTGGAAAGTGTGCAATTTATTTGGTGTCCGGTGCACAACTGGTGGTGGTGGATCACGCATTATTTCCAAGATTCTATTCATTCACTCATTTATGCACATTTGTGTGATTTATGGACTTTGCAATTTACCTGATTTGCACTGAGTTCTGGACGTTTCATTGTCATTGTTTTTGCACATCCATTTATGATTTTCATTTTGGGATAGATTCTCATGTTTTTCATTATTATATTATGGTGATATCAAATATTATTTTCTTTCATTAGAATTTTTGTTATCACATATTCACTGTTTATATATCATTTAGCGCAGCTATCTTTCTTTTTATTTGTACTACATACCTCATTCTTGGCTCCGGCAAGGTCCCTCAATCCATGCAACAGGCACCCCCTCTCTAGGCAGTTTCAGGCCACAGTTGTAGGTTCGCTTCCTCACGCACAATGCAGGGCTAATAGCTCTGCACTGTGTGATGATGCTAAGGAACTGCCCAAAGTCCAGAGCTTAAGAACAGCGCTGGAGCCTACTGGAGCCAGGAATAAGGTAAGTACAATGTAATACACTTAATCCCTGTACCACTAGACTAAATTAGCATTTAACCATTGCAGTTCGGGGGACCCCACTGCAGCTTCTGGCACTATTCATCCCTCACTTCTATGTGCAGATCCTGGGACCGTTCACCCCTCTCCACTGTGTGCAGATCTTGGGATAATTGACCCCTCTCCACTGTGTGCCGATCTAGGGACCTCTCACTCTTCTCTCTTCTATTAACACTTCTCCTCTGTTTGTAGATGGTGTGTAGGGGTGCTTTATGAAAACAGTGGGCCTATGTGCAAGATCATAAGTTGGGTCATTGCTTGATTTGAAAAAAATGCTTAGTTTGCCACAGTGAAGGGTCTGTCTCCTAGTACAACCCCCCCCCCCCAGGTCAGTCTTTCTCCCAGTATAATCCTTCCCCCTCCTCCACAGATATATCTGTCTCCCAGTGTAATCCCCCCAGGTCAGTCTGTCCCCCAATACATCCTCCCCAGGTCAGTCTGTCCCCAAGTTTAATCCTTCCCCTTCCCCCCTAGGTCAATCTCTCCCCTATTATAATCCCCCAGGTCAGTCTGTCACCCAGTATAATCCCACCAAGGTCAATCTGTCCTCCAGTATAATCCCTCCAGGTCAGTCTGCCCCCAGTACCATCCTTCCCCTGCAAGGACAATCTGTCCCCCAGTTAAATCCCCCCCCCAGGTCAATCTGTCCCTCAGTATAATCCTTCCCCCCAGGCCAATCTGTACCCCAGTATAATCCCTCTCCAGGTCAGTCTTCTCCACAGTATAATCCCCCTCCAGGTCAGTCTTCTCCCCAGTACAATCCCCCCATTGGTCCTGAGAGTTGTAGTTCTACAAGCAAGTCTGTGCTGGAGTTAGAAGAAAAGGCGTGTATTTACTGGATGTATATAGTTGTATTCCTGAAGAGTTTCTACTGATTAAGTGGGCATCCCATAATAACCCTTACCCTATCCAAGTTCATTACTCCTAAAAAAAACAAAAAAAACCCCAAAGTTGCGAGGACTGCTTCTTTTCTCAGGAGTGATTAAGAAATTAATGTGCCTGGCTGTGCAGGGTGGGAGATAACCAACAATCACCGGCTACTCATGTGGGGGTAGCGCTACACATATTTTGTAATAAAATGACTGATGTACTCCAGTCTTCAACAGATAAAGGTAACATTGAAAAGGATCTGTTGCTTTGACCATGAAGGGCGAAGTGACAGGGTGTTCTCTTAATAACCCCCTAACTTTCTCCTCTTAACTTCTGCGCTCTCTTTCTCCACCAATAACCTGTTGGAGCCCTTAGAAATAATCAGTACCTTTAGGTACAAGTGATCATCTGACTTTCTCTCCTTCCTCCCACGATGTATTGCTTAGGCTTGAGTGGCTAATAGCCAGACCTAGAAATATAAATATAGCGCTCGCAAACACAATAAGTGAAAATATGTTGACCAAAAAGAAAGTCCAAATACAATAAGTGAAAATAAAGTCCAAATAAAGTGACTAAAGGTGCTCCAATCCAAAGTGAAGGAAATGTAAGGTGCTTCAGAAAAATTCAGGTGTGCAACACCCCCTCATGTATCCCCACTCACCAGATCAGAACGACCCCCAGCTTTGCAGTCTGGTGGGTCATTTGAAGCTTGGTAAAGAAATCCTGGGATGGCGGATATGGTGATAAGTCTTCAGGTCCAGAATTCCTTTATAGAGTTTCTCAGCCAGAAAACAACAGCTACCCAGAAGTGAAAACTATTATTCTATAGTCTCCTCTCCACAGTCCACACACGTCTGACTCCTCCAGTAATCCCCATCCCAGCGGCGCTCTCACTCCTCTCCAGACTCCCCCTCAGAGACTTTACTGCTGTAGTCCGGCTGGCACCAGGTTGTTCCACTAGCTTGTGTTCAGCTCTCTGCAGCTATGGGGTGAGTACCCTGCATTGGGGTTTGTTTTACTTGTGTTCAATACATTGTTCAAGCTTTATTACACTATCAGGTGCTTTTATTTTTTGCATAAAACTGAGGTATTTTCACTGAGGAGCCCTGGATGCAGTTTTTTCCCTTTTGAGCCTAGAGGAGGTTCAAATGCGTGTTTATACTGAGCTTAACTGCAAAGTCGCATGCTCCAAGGTGAGAATTAACTACCTAGGGGATCACTGAAGGGAGGACACCTTGGCACATTTGATCACCTACCCATCTGTTTTTGTGATTGCATGGACTACTCAGCGTATTGATAAGAAGCACAGCAAGACACTTTGGGGGTTATTTACTAAAGGAAAATCCACTTTGCACTGCAAATGCACTTGAAAGTGCACTTGAAAGTGCAGTCGCTGTAGATCCGAGGGGGACATGCAAGGAAAATAAAAAACAGCATTTTAGCTTGAACATGATTGGATGATAAAATCAGCAGAGCTTCCCCTCATTTCAGATCTACCCCTTGGATTCAGAGCGACTGCACTTGCAAGTGCACTTGCAGTGCAAAGTGGATTTGTCTTTCGTAAATAACCCCCTTTGTCTGCGCATGAGAACATTATTATTTTTTATATTTTATATATATATACACAATTTATGGACTTTTATGTATTTTATGAATCTATATGTTTTTTTACATGAGCACTATATACTTACTGTGATTTGATTTTCCACCCTTATTTATTTGTTGGCACTTCACTATTGATCAATATTTGTGTGTTTTTATGTTACGCATTTGGTATCTTATTACTGGGTGTAGTGCATAATACCTAGCACAGCACTTTCCTCATTTAATGAATTATTATGATTTTAGCTGCTGTATTTTATATGGATCCAATACACTTTTTATCTATTTACATGATGAGATCATTTGTAAAGCGGCGTAGTATTTCCTTATGAATGGAGCGGAATGCTGGCGTGTGAAAGGACCCTTCATTTTAAGGTTCAGCACACTGCATACAAAGGATGTTACTGTTAATATATGTTACATTGGCAATTAGGCAGGGCTCAGGTAACTGTTTTTTAATGGGACTATTTTCAGTATTTCCATCATAGAAGGTAGGGGGATTGTTGGTGCATTCATTTGCAAATCCTGCAAACACAGGATAGCACCATATATAATGATACATTTTTTTTCAGGGGAAAGCCTTTCAATGATCTACTCTTCCACAGAAAGCAAAGCAAAAAATGTCACAAGAATGTGTGTTAGGATGAACAAATTATTCTGGACAAATTAGTTTGTTGCAGATCAGGCTGCTTTGCTTGAGGCGGATGCTTACAGATAATGAGTGATCCATGTCACTATGACTTGTACCACTTTGCTGCCAAATGTGCATTGGATGTGACACTGCAGGCCCCTTCATCATACATACAGTAAGATACAGACGAAAGACGTTTCAGAGGTAAGTCAGTGGGGGTGAGGTGCATTGGCACACTTTCTACATAAGAACTTCATGATACAGTACCAGGCTGGGTAACAATAAGTCATAGATGCTTTTAGATGTTCAGCATTAGTTATACAGTGTAATGCCCTGTACACACGATCAGACTTTCCACCAACAAAACCGTGGATTTTTGTTCTAAGGGTGTTGGCTCAAACTTGTCTTGCATACACACGGTCACACAAATGTTGGCCAACAATTACGAACTTGGGAACGTACAAGACGTACGACAAGAAAAAGGAAGTTCAATAGCCAGTGTGGCTCCTTCTGCTTGATTCCGAGCATGCGTGAACTTTTGTGCATCGGACTTGTGTACACACGATCGGAAATTCTGACAACAAAGTTTTGTTGGCGGAAAATTTGAGAACCTGCTAGCCAACATTTGTTGGCGGAAAGTCTGACAACAAATGGAGCATACACACGGTCGGACTTTCAGCCAACAAGCTCACATCCAACATTTGTTGTCGGAAAATCTGATCGTGTGTACGGGGCATAAGGGCAGAGGCGGCTCTAGACTTTGTGAGGCCTTAGGCAAAACTTAGACATGAGGCCCCACTAACTCCCATAATGGGAAAAATAATATAGGTGATAAAAATTAACTATATGAATGCATATATTAACAGCCTTAAATCCTACAAACTCACAGTTTCTATATATACACACACACACACACACACACACACACACACACACACGCTCATTATCCTTGGTGCTGTCTCTTAAATGTGAAATAAATTTGTCAACAAAGTATAAAACAAAAAGAAAATCAAAATCAAAAAAGAAAATCATTTTACAACATATTCTTGCACATAACCTGTTTAATGTAACAACAAGTAAGCAAAAAGTGATTTTACTGTGCCCAATCAAATGCAGCCTCACTATGCCCAATCAAATGCAGCTTTACTGTGCCCAATTAAATGCAGCCACACTATGCCCCTCAAATGCCACCACTGTGCCCATCAAATGTTGCCAAGGGACAAATTACGTGCAGCCGGTCTAGAGATTCACCGGCCGCTTATGGTGGCACCAGTCCCCCCGGCCAAGCATGCCAATAATATTTACAAGTGCGGCGCTACATACAGCAAGCTGGCTGCCCGCCCGCCTGCCTGGGCTGTATTTGTGCAGGAGGCGGCCGCGGGAGCTGGGACACGGGATGATGGGTCAGGGGGGGACTTTTTTTGTGCGAAGTGCCGCCCTAGGCCTGGGCCTTGTTGGCCTAGGCCAAGACACAGCACTGAGACAGGGTACAGACCATGAGACAGACAGGGCACTGGGGACAGACCGTGAGACAGACAGGGCGCTGGAGACAGACCATGAGACAGACTGGGGGCTGGGGACAGACCGTGAGACAGACGGGGTGCTGGGGACAGACCGTGAAACAGACGGGGTGCTGGGGACAGACCGTGAGACAGACGGGGTGCTGGGGACAGACCGTGAGACAGACCGTGAGACAGACGGGGTGCTGGGGACAGACCGTGAGACAGACGGGGTGCTGGGGACAGACCGTGAGACAGACGGGGTGCTGTCTATCCCCACTCCCCAGTACCCTGTCTGTCCCCAGCACCCTGTCTGTCCCCAGCACCCTGTCTGTCTCACGGTCTGTCCCCAGCACCCTGTCTGTCTCAAGGTCTGTCCCCAGCACCCAGTCTGTCTCACGGTCTGTCCCCAGCACCCGGTCTGTCTCACGGTCTGTCCCCAGCACCCCGTCTGTCTCACGGTCTGTCCCCAGCACCCCGTCTGTCTCACGGTCTGTCCCCAGCACCCCGTCTGTCTCACAGTCTGTCCCCAGCACCCCGTCTGTCTCACGGTCTGTCCCCAGCACCCTGTCCCCAGGGTGACAGGGTGCTGGCAGGGAAGATGTCATCTTAGCCTCTGTTTGAGCTGTAACTGCCATGGTGCTGTACATGTGATCAGTTATGACTCCAGACATTTGAGCCATTTGATGGTTTGCTTGAAAGCACTAGTATATGTGACAGCATTCCTGGCATGCCGGAAAGTAACTTTATTTTTAAACCATCGAATTGATGGGTTTAGTTCCGCTTTAACTTCTTCCAGCCCACTTGGCACATAATTGTGGCCTCTCGGTGGGTGGGCTTTAACGCCAAAACACCACGTATATGGTGAGAGTGCGCGGCCTGCATACTGCCAGCACAGTCACTGGCAGTGACTTTAAAGCTCCTGATGCATACTTGCGAACGGGAGCTTTCCGATCATGTGACCGTTGTGACAGCCTATCACAGTGGTCACATGACCCAAATTCCTGCCTCTACCTCCCGGCATCTAGAAGCTCTTAAAGGGCCAGGAGGTGGTAGTGGGAAAGGGCCAAATCTATAATATAACATATTGCAGCTTATCAGTCCTTGGATGTAGTGGCTGCATTTGTTTTATTGTTTTAGGACTACAGCATATTACCCCAACCCCTCAACATAACATATTACCCCTCAACATAACAGAGAGTGAGGTGTTTTGCAGTCAACATAGAGAGTTGGGAACATTGCTAACTGGCATCAGCCTCAGCAGAGGCAGAAAGCAGACTGTGCAATCCACTCACAAGATTTCTGATATGATTGACAGGTAGTTTTATTTTATTTTTTTGCATTTATCACACAGATATAATAAAGCATTTTCAATGGTACAGTTAGGTCCATATACAGTGGGGACTGAAGTATTCAGACCCCCTTACATTTTTCACTCTTTGTTAAATTGCAGCCATTTGCTAAAATCATTTAAGTTCATTTTTTTCCTCATTAATGTACACACAGCACCCCATATTGACAGAAAAACACAGAATTGTTGACATTTTTGCAGATTTAAAAAAAAAAAGAAAAACTGAACTATCACATGGTCCTAAGTATTCAGACCCTTTGCTGTGACACTCATATTTAATTCAGGTGCTGTCCATTTCTTCTGATCATCCTTGAGATGGTTCTACACCTTCATCTGAGTCCACCTATGTTTAATTATACTGATTGGACTTGATTAGGAAAGCCACACACCTGTCTATATAAGACCTTACAGCTCACAGTGCATGTCAGAGCAAATGAGACTCATGAGGTCAAAGGAACTGCCTGAAGAGCTCAGAGACAGAATTGTGGCAAGGCACAGATCTGGCCAAGGTTACAAAAAAATTTCTGCTGCACTTAAGGTTCCAAAGAGCACAGTGGCCTCCATAATCCTTAAATGGAAGGAGTTTGGGATGACCAGAACCCTTCCTAGAGCTGGCAACCCAGCCAAACTGAGCTATCTGGGGAGAAGAGCCTTGGTGAGAGATGTAAAGAAGAACCCAAAGATCACCGTGGCTGAGCTCCAGAGATGCAGTCGGGAGATGCGAGAAAGTTGTAGAAAGTCAACCATCACTGCAGCCCTCCACCAGTCGGGGCTTTATAGCAGAGTGGCACGACTGAAGCATCTCCTCAGTGCAAGACACATGAAAGCCCGCATGGAGTTTGCTAAAAAAACACCTGAAGGACTCCAAGATGGTGAGAAATAAGATTCTCTTGTCTGTTGAGACCAAGATATAACTTTTTGGCCTTAATTCTAAGCGTTATGTATGGAGAAAGCCAGGTACTGCTCATCACCTGTCCAATACAGTCCCAACAGTGAAGCATGGTGGTGGCAGCTTCATGCTGTGGGGGTGTTTTTCAGCTGCAGGGACAGGATGACTGGTTGCAACAGAGGGAAAGATGAATGCGGCCAAGTACAGGCATATCCTGGATGAAAACCTTCTCCAGAGTGCTCAGGACCTCAGACTGGGCCGAAAGTTTACCTTCCAACAAGACAATGACCCTAAGCACACAGCTAAAATAACGAAGGAGTGGCTTCACAACAACTCCATGACTGTTCTTGAATGGCCCAGCCAGAGCCCTGTCTTAAACCCAATTGAGCATCTCTGGAGAGACCTAAAAATGGCTGTCCACTAACGTTTACCATCCAACCTGACAGAATTGGAGAGGTTCTGCAACTAGGAAAGGCAGAGGATCCCCAAATCCAGGTGTGAAAAATTTGTTGCATCTTTCCCAAAAAGACTCATGGCTGTATTAGATCAAAATGGTGCTCTACTAAATACTGCGCAAAGGGTCTGAATACTTAGGACCATGTGATATTTCAGTTTTTCTTTTTTAATAAATCTGCAAAAATGTCAACAATTGTGTGTTTTTCTGTCAATATGGGGTGCTATGTGTACATTAATGAGGAAAAAAAATAACTTGAATGATTTTAGAAAATGGCTGCAATATAACAATGAGTGAAAAATTTAAGGGGGTCTGAATACTTTCCGTCCCCACTGTACACTGCACTGTATATTTGGACACAGGCACAATTTTCATACTTTTGGCTCTGTATGCCATCAGAATATAATTAAAATGAAACAATCCAAATGAATTCGAAGTGCAGATTTTCAGCTTTAATTCAAGGGGTGGAACATAAATATAAAGTAGAAATTTTAGGAACTGCAACCATTTTTATACACAGCCCCCCCCCCCCCCCCCCATTTTAAGGGGCTCAAATGTAATTAGACAAATTAACATAATCATAAATAAAAATGTACATTTTTCATATTTTGTTAAGAATCCTTTACTGAACATGACTGCCTGAAGTGTGGAACCCATGGACATTACCAAAGACTGGGTTTCATCCTTTATGATGCTTTGCCAGGCTCTAACTGCAGCTGTCTTTAGTTCTTCTTTGTTTGTGGGTCTTTCTGCCTTTAGTTTTGCCTTCAGCAAGTGAAATGCATGCTCAATTGGGTTGAGATCAGACTGACTCAGCTATGCCACTTCTTTTCCTTCAAAAGCTCCTGGGTTGATTTTGCAGTGTGTTTTGGATCATTATCCAAAATTAATCTAGAAGTGGGAGTCATGCTCTAAATATTATTCAGTGGGGTACTCACTAAAAATATTAGGGGGTGTAATCTAAAAATGTATGTGATAAAAAGCTCAAAAACAAAACACACAAGATACACCCAATCAGAGTTACCTCCACAATAATTTATTACACCTAATGGCAACCCCAATAAGTACTCCACCTCCTCACCCTGCAGAGGAAAAAACCTCCCCTATATGGAGACCTCCCCAAACTCACCCTCAATTAAAACACCCTCACCTGAACCAGGGAGGAAAACATGGGATGCAGTCCCACAAAGGAAGCTGGGCCTACCCTCCCCAACAAAAAGCCCCCCAATTAGCCCTAAAAACCACCCACCTGGGACCCTATGATGTTACTACTACCCTGCTCTGGGCAATGCCACACCTTAAAGCCACTATGGGCAAATGGGGCACTGCACCAAAGCACTGCAGGGGTACATCTGCCTAAGTGACCAGCCCATCTCAGCCCGCCTAACCCAGTCACCTTGGGTACTTAAACCCCAAATATGGGAAGTATTATACATTCATGGTCAGGGCTAATATACCCAAAGCAGTACCAGGTATGAAATGTGTCCAAATCCACTAAGATAAAAATCAGACAGTATCTTCTAATCCATGCTGAGATAGAAAGTGGAAACTGTTTATACGGCATAAAGGCAGTCTCAATCTAAGGCAGGTGTTAGGTACTGGGCAGTCCATAATGAGAAAGTGCCAGAAAAAAATTGGAGTAAGAAACAGTGTGTATGTTTGGACATGATAGCTCCTTGTATGGCTTGAGTACTGTACTATAGAAACTCCCACAAAGTGTATGAGACCGCTGATATCACAGGGAAAGTCCTATACTTGTTAGTTAACTCTCCACCTGTAAATCATACAGCCGTATAGCTGCTATCAGTTGCATTAGTATCATACATACTCAAAGCCCTCCATTTGTGATAGCTTCCATGATGATTATGTGATGTGCTGACATCAGACAGGCAAGCCGCCTCCCAGTGATATGAATCATTCACAGGTCACTCACGGCAGATGTAATCTTCACCCACACCATTAGTAAGTGAGCTGGTCTCCAGCCGCAATACCGCATTACTTTCGGATACAGCACAGGCAGGCTAGTGTGGTTCCTAGTGTTCCTCCTAAGGCATTAGGTAGGGGGGCGCGTCCCTGCATCTACATGTTTCATCCCGCCCACCGGAACTTCGTCAGGACACCTGTTTTGGATCATTGTCCGTCTGTACTGTGAATCGCCGTCCAATCAACTTTGCTGCATTTGGCTAAATCTGGGCTGACAGTATATCTCTAAACACTGTACAATTTACCCGGCTGCTTCTGTCTTCTGTCACATCATCAATAAACACCAATGACCCAGTGCCACTGGAGGCCGTGTATGCCCATGCCATCACACTGCCTCCACCATGTTTTACAGATGAAGTTGTGTGCTTTGGATCATGAGCTTTTGCAAGCCTTCTCCACGCTTTTTTCTTCCCGCCATTCTGGTACAAATTAATCTTAGTTTCATCCGTCCAAAGAATGCTTTTCCAGAACTGGGCTGGCTTTATTAGATGTTTTTTGGCAAAGTCTAATCTGGCTTTTCTATTCTTCAGGTTTATGAATGGTTTGCACCTTGTTGTGAACCCTCTGTATTTACTCTCATGAAGTCTTCTCTTGATTTTAGACTTTGACAATGATATGCCCACCTCCTGGAGAGTGTCCTTCACGGATGTTTACCATAGAGAGCATCCTGTGATCATCCACCACTGTTGTCTTCTGTGGACGTCCATGCCTTTTTATGTTGCTGAGCTAACCAGTGCATTCTTCTTTCCTTGGAATGTACCAAACTGTTGATTTGACCACTCCTAATGTTGCTGCTATCTCTCTGTTGTTTTGTTTTTGAAGCATTACAATGGCTTGTTTCACTTGCATGGACAGCTCCTTTGAACGCATGATGTAGGTTCACAGCAATAGTTTCCAAATGCAAATACCACACTCAGAATCAACTCCAGACCTTTTACCTGCTTAATTGATGAAGAAATAATGAAGGAGTAGCCAACACCTGGCCATGAAACAGCTTTTGATTAAATTGTCCAATTACGTTTTGTACCTTGAAAAAGGGGGGGGGGGCTATTCTTAAGAGCTGTAATTCCTAAACCCTTCTGTCCATATCCATTATTTAACTATAGCTTGAATATGTTTTGGTAAATACCTGAATAAAAACTGTATATTTACTTAAAGGGAGCAGGAAGTTTCACTTGACCAACAGGAAGATTTGGGAGGGGGGTCCTAGCTCTGCTCTTAAAGTCCAAAAGAAAAAAGATAGCAACCCTTTCAGTGTCCCCCCCCCCCCTGCACTGCAAGTGTAAAATGCTCATTTGTGCCTAGGGGGAAAGGAAAAAGGTGTTATACTTGCCTTAGTCCAAATTCCAGCGGTGTCCTTCCAGCAGTGCGGTGCGACCTGTCCCGTGAAGCCTCCTCTCTAAGGAGCTCTGGCAGCAGTTGCACTCCTGCCTCTTCTACATCTAATGCAGAATTACAGAATTAATAGCTTTGCACTAGACATAATGACACTGAAGGACCACCCACAGCCCAAAGCTCTGTGAGTTTGGGGGGTTGACTGCAAGGGATGTTCGTCTGGAGTTGGGTTTTAAAAGAAAGCTTAACTTCATAGTGCAGATCTCTGCACTGTATACATAGCTCCCAACTGTCCCTAATTTCAAGGGACTGTCTCTGATTTGGAAGAAAGTCCTTCTTTCCTTCTCATCTTTGTCCCTCAATTTGGTCTGACCTATATAGTTAGTATATAAAATGCACTTTTTTTTTCAAAACATGTTTCACAGTGCTAAACCTTTCATCCAGTTTCTAAATTTGTGCATATGTAAATGTTAACTAATATCTTTTTTGTATAATTCTCCTCCTTTAAGGGGTGTGGCAGGGGGTATGTCCTATGCTTACATACTTTTGCTAATAGGTGTCCCTCGTTTACATCTCAAAAAGTTGGGAGGTATGTTGTATATAGTGAAAAATGTCAGGAAGTATGCAAACTGTGCACTGAAATGTCTTCAAACATTTCTAATCTTCCAAGGAAAGTCTCTTTAATTCAGCAACCATAATGTCATAGTAATAGAGTGGCTGTTTGGGGGGGTTGATACTTCTTGGACATCTGCAATGCATGCAATAAAAGTGAGTCATAGGACACATCTTTTTAAAGATGTTCTATGGTCACAGCATGCACTTTCATATTATAACATTAACATACAGTATTGTAATAACACTACTAACAATAGCTATATTTGACAACCCAATATAGGATTACTTGAAAAGTCTCCTTTCCTATAGTGAGTTCTGCCTTTCTGCTGGCCATCTCTTTCTACAACTTCCTGGATTCCCAGCATGCTTTGCAGCTTCTTTTCTGTTGTTTATTCTCAATTTCTAAGGACTACATATCCCATGGTACCTTTCTGTCTGCAAGCTGTGATCTCTGTACTGACTCCGCCTCCAGGATAACTCCTCCTCTTAGCACCTCTGTATTTTAGAAGGCAGGTTTTGTGAATTCTGTGACATGACAGTGCCTCCTCGCAGGGCATAGTGAAGACGTATTACAGAATCCAAGGAGGTAAATGTGTAGAGATCTTCACAAAGTAAATTTACAAACTTCACAATCATTCATAATTAAAATACAATGAAGAAATTAATATATGATTTTTTTGTTTAATGAATAGAATTTGCAGTTGTAAAGAATTTGCTCCTCAGCTGGATAGCTGACAAGTTATGCAACCTCTCAGCCAAGATCTCACTACAACATATCACTGAGCATTTCTAATGAGTATGTAACAAGAAGTGATATATAGCCGGGCACCCTGTTCTGTGAGAAGAAACAGCAGCGTTTCTGCTATGGCTTACTATAAACCAGGTTTTTTGAAAGTTAAGCAATAATTTTAGTTTCCCTTAATCAGATTAGACAATAAATTGTGGCCTGCCGCACTCCGCTTCATTAAGGAAGTGCATTATTGATAAACACCATCAGAGAAAGAATCATGATGGCAGCAGCTGTTTGGAGCTCACTGTGAATTTGAAGAATCATGTCCTGAAGTGCAGCAGAAAATAAATTTAAGAGGCAATACAATCTGTTGGTGGGCAAAACACAAAAGTGTTGCTTGGGTGAAAGAGGGAAGCAGGATTGGCACGAGGGAACAACATGCTTAGCTCAGTGATATGCATTGAACTAAGGAGCAGTCCTTTAAGGGCTCATTCACATAGCATATGTGTATTTTCTGCACAGAATGTGGGTTCTTGTTGGCAGAGCTAGCATAAAATCCTGCGTAAAATCTTTTTGTAGACACAGCTGTTTGTACTGCCCCTTTGATTTCTATTATGCTAGACACTGTAAACTAGTGGCGGCTGGTGCTGTATATCATTTTGGGGGGGTGGCAAACAAGACATCCCGTTGCCACCCCCCTGGTCTGTTGGTTGCTTGTCCCCCCACCTGCCCCGCACTTACCCTGTCTCCTCCTCCTCAGCTGCGGCTTCCTTCAGTGGCGGCTTCACCCCTGCTTCTCCGGCTTCACGGCGGATTCCTCCTCTGCGGCTTTCCTCCTCCTTCCCTCGGCGGCCAATACAATCGCTTCTCCTCTTGGCCAATCAGGTTTTAAAAATTGTAAAAATAATAAAAACTTAAATAAAAAAATTTCTATTATGATTTCTATTATGCTAGACACTGTAAACTAGTGGCGGCTGGTGCTGTATATCATTTTGGGGGGTGGCAAACAAGACATCCCGTTGCCACCCCCCTGGTCTGTTGGTTGCTTGTCCCCCCACCTGCCCCGCACTTACCCTGTCTCCTCCTCCTCAGCTGCGGCTTCCTCCAGTGGCGGCTTCACCCCTGCTTCTCCGGCTTCACGGCGGATTCCTCCTCTGCGGCTTTCCTCCTCCTTCCCTCGGCGGCCAATACAATCGCTTCTCCTCTTGGCCAATCAGGTTTTAAGACCCACTTCCCGATTGGCCGGGATGAGGATCAGGAAGGCAATAGCGAATTTTAATACACTATTGTCACACAACTGGGTGGGCTCAGGGTGCAGTGCTCTGGGCCCCTCCAGCCACCCTTTCTTTGAAGCCAATTAGAGCTTCAGTCTCTAATCATGTGCTTAAAAAAAAAACCCATTGGAATTCATGCGTCCAGTGCTCTGCATGTAGATTAGGGGCAGGGCGCATGGATTAGGGGGGCAGAGCTCCTGCGCCCCTTATGGATGGGCCTCCACTGCTGTATACATTTAAATGTGGCATTTTAGAAGCCTGTGTGAATGAGCCCCTACTCTGATGAACCCTGCTCATACCATTGGCATGACAGGAGTCATGAACTCTTGATTGAAAAAACATAGGAAAAGGTAAAAAGCACAGCACAACTGTAACTAGGACCGAACAAAACAAGTAAATATGTGCAGTACCCTCTTTTTACCTTTCAGTTTATGAATGTTGAGGAGCTGAGGCTGCAGAGAAAGGGACTGGGGAATCTGTGTCCTCAGTCCCTTTCCCTGTCTCAAAGGGGAGAGGTCAGGGGTCTGTTTAGACCCCTGACATCTCAGCAAAGCCCCTTCAACATGGTTGATTAAAAAAAAAGGAAACGTTGTAATAACTAAATATTTAATAGTAAAATTGTAAAAATAATAAAAACTTAAATAAAAAAAACACTTACACAGTCCACTCCCCCCTCAGCCCCCCCCCCCCAAATAAAAATAAAAATAAAGCATTGTAAAAATATATATATATATATATATATATATATATATATATATATATATATATATATATATATATATATATATATATATAAATTGTAAAAAATAATAAAATAAATAAGTTGTAAAAAAAATAAAAATAAACTACTGACACAGTCCAAACCACATCAGTGCCACCTATCAGTGCTGCATATTAATGAGACTGTCACATGACATTAAAAAAAAGTATTGTTAATCGGCATCGGCGAGTACTTGAAAAAAGTATCTGTACTTGTACTTGGTCTTAAGAAAGTGGTATCGGTGCAACCCCACTTTCTGATATCCATGAGCACTGTAGACCCTATATAATTTGGTAAGCGACTTAATGTTAATAGTGGTGATGGAATTACACATTATACATATTTATTGTTCCTAAAGGTATAGACCAACAATTTTTTGGTCCTATTTAATGCACATTTTGTATTTAAGTGTTTTTGGGTGCTGCTGTATAGGTATATATTTATTTATCTAGTGATATCATTCCTTTTTACACTAAGCACAGGTTTTTTGGTTTCACAGTGCTTTTGTTATGCTTAGTTCAAATGCAAATGGTCTCAGACTTATGCCGTGTACACACGAGCAGACTTTGACAGCAAAGGTCCGCCAGAACGAATCCGCCGGACAATTCGATCGTGTGAGGGCTTCATCGGACCTTTTCTGTCGAAAAATCTGATGGACTTTAGAAATAGAACATGTTTCAAATCTTTCCGACGGACTTGAGTCCGGTCGAAAAATACGTTCGTCTGTATGCTAGTCCGACGGACAAAAAGGGACGCAAGGGCAGCTATTGGCTACTGGCTATGAACTTCCTTATTCTAGTCCGGTCGTATGTCATCACGTTCAAATCCGTCGGACTTTGGTGTGGTCCTGTGTAGGCAAGTCCGTTTCGTCGAAAGTCCGTTGAAAAGTCCTTTGGAGTTTAGTCTGTCGAAAGTCCACTCGTGTACACGACATTATAGAATCCTTTTAGAATTTAACAGTTCCTTTCCTGATGTCACGATGTACTGTATGTCTATGGAATAACTTATATGCCTCTTGTTTTTACGCACATTCGACTTTGACTCAACATTTTTATAAAGATAAGGAGGATCAAAGTGGTTGTGGTAAAAATAAAGTTCCTTTATTACAATTTAGCAGGTTGTATTGGAAAGGTGGCGGTCTTTTTGCTGAATGTCTGTATCGGTTTATGCACTGGACAATAATACTAATAAAATTCTCTATAAGAATTATTATGGTTATATAACTAAGCAGCAAGGGAGGTAGAGGTAATGTCAGAAAACAGCATCATAAAATTGAACTAGTGTTTAATATGATAATCCACAAAAGAAAAGAAAACTAGGCCATGCCAAGCATAGAATACTAATTATTCAGTTATTAGCTCAGCAGGACTTTAAGCCGTACATTACTCAGCAGCATTTTGGTAGCTCACTGGTTAAGGATGCTTACTGACAGGACTGATGTAGGGAAACCTGTGATCACTCTCATCGTCTGCTTGAGGGATGGAGAAAAAACCCCGAAGGATGTCACTTTCAATTTTCCTCCACCAGCAAAATGCTGCATTGCAGTTTTCAAGCAGTAAAACCCCTTTCACCAGCATGTGCAGAACCTGCAGAAAAGAAAGTTCCAACACCGATTCACACACTTTCACTTGATAGCGGTGATGATGATGATAGCAATGTTAATCAAAGCCTGAGAAAAAAAATGATTTACTAAAACTACACATAGACAATATCTCTGTAACTCAATTCTAGCTAAGACAAGAGGCCAAATTTAGGTGAACAGGTAATGAAAGAAATACAATGGGTGTAATTCTTAATTTTGCTCTGAAAATACTTCTTGCCTGGCTGTTATGCTGACACATCTTCAATGCTTCTAAACCAATGACTCAGAAAATGTATGCAAATCAGGATCAAAAATCAGGAATAACGTTTAATCTCCTGATCTTCATACTCAAGAATTTAAAGTGAGAGAGTCAGCCAGGAGACAGTTTTAAGGGAGGTCAGTAATAGCAGCCTCTGTAGTTTTATTATGACAATTTTCCTTTTAGGCCTACCTAAAAATTCATTATATACGGTATATAACAAAACTGAGTACACCCCTCACATTTTTGTAAATATATTATTATATCTTTTCATGTGACAACACTGAAGAAATGACACTTTGCTATAATGTAAAGTAGTGAGTGTACAACTTGTATAACTTGCTGTCCCCTCAAAATAACTCAACACACAGCCATTAATGTCTAAACCTCTGGCAACAAAAGTGAGTACACACCTAAGTGAAAATTTCCAAATTTGGCCCAAAGTGTCAATATTTTGTGTGGCCACCGTTATTTTCCAGCATTGCCTTAATCCTATTGGGCATGGAGTTCAACGACCCCAAACACACCTCCAGGATGACCACTGCCATGTTAAAGAATACTATAGAGTGTTCCTTGATTGACAGCTCTGAGTTTGCTGGGGCTGCTGACAACAAATCCAAGTTGTCTCAGGCTTTTTGGATGCCTACGTAAGGGAGACTTTTACAAGCAAATAACATGCATGAAATACATTAAATGCACATATAATATAAAATCCTGCTAGTGTAGCAGAGTGCATTGATGTGTTTCTTCATGCCAGGCATGCACACAGACCAAAAAGGGTATTTAAAGAGGAACTGCAGTCTACTTACATAATTTGTAATAAAAACATATTTGCCATTCTGAAGCCTCCCTCTGTGCTGCAGAAATCTCCCTCCACTAAGTCTGGCTGCATCCATTTTAACTGTGGGCAGCTGAAGCTACTGCCTGTTCACTTTCTTGCATTTACACAGACACACAGAGTCACACCTCCAGCTCTGCAGCTCTCATTGGCCCTCTTATGACTCATCCCCCCTCCCTTCCTGGCAAACTCTCACGAGAGTGAGAGAGCTGTGCATGATGTCATAAGTCTAGGCTTTTAACCAGATAAGAAACAGGAAGTGGGCCGTATAAGGTATTTACTGGCATAAAAAAATGTTTACTATCCAAAGTTAAAACAACAAGGGCAGAAGATTTAATAGATGGAAGGCTGAAAAAATGACTTAAGGTCCGCTTTAAAGCATATCCATGATCAAAATGTAAAATCCTATATTCATTTCCATGTTGTATTTTAATTATTTGTAGCCTAGCAGATTTTTCAAGTAAGCTTATACTGGATTGTCAAAAATTACTATTTTTTCATTGTAATTACAATGCTGATTTTATAAAAATGAAAGTGTATGATGTGACCATAGATTTCCTTTAAGCTCCTTCAATTATGGTGACACGTGTGATGCTATGACTTCTGGCCAGTTACCTTCTGCATGAGATTTCTGCTTGTTCAAGTTACTTTCTTGGATGCTGCTTGCCTCAACCTTTGCTTTGACACAGACTACTCTATTGCTTGCTGCCTCCCCCTACCTCTGCCTGATTCCACTGAACTGATGGTGTACCTATAATATGATAGTGAACTGATAGTGTACCTGCTATTATCATTTATTTTAGGCCAATTATTTACTTATAAAAGCCTCTCTCATGTAGGAATCTAACAGCCCCAAGACTGCTGCTGGGTGCCGCCATATTGTATGTGATGTCAGCAGCCATAACTGATTCAAATCTTTTCACTCAAGTGACACGCTATACTCTTCCTCTTTGCTTCTCTCCCAGTAGCTACAATAAGGGTTATACAGAGAGTTGAAGGGAGGAGCAGAGGAATTGGGACAGACAGTAATTAGACAATCCCAGAAGAGGAGAGTGCCATAATGTACAAGGAGCGAGAGGACTGTGGTTTTAACCCCAACTAGATTTTTTTTTTGCTATGTTTTGCAGTGTATAGGTTACTTTCAGTCTGAGGCTGATGCAGCTTAAGCTGTACTCTATATAGGCCTGGTGAGGCAAAATGATGCTTTAGCTGGCTGTTCCTACTGCTTACATAAATAGGTTTACCAGTCTTTTAGTAAAGCAATTTAGTACAACTTTCATGTTTAGTATTTGCATTGAAGTACGTATAACTCAACCTGAAATGCTGCTAACATATACTGCATAATGGACATTTGCAACAGTTACAGGTGACACTCCTACTATATTAATGGAAATAAAGGATCAGTCCACTTCAACTGAAAAATGTATATATCAGTTTTGGGTAGTTATTGGTGTTATCACTCATTAGCTTTTTATAAATATCATTCAAGAAATGTGGCAATGAAGTTTCCGCACTTGGGTTCCCAAGTGCCCAGGAGTTTGGCAGGATGACAGAGGTACCAACTTTGGCAGGGGATCTTGTTAGTCCCTGATTATTTATGGAATAGTAAAACACCTCAAGTAGGCATTTAAAAATACCTGATTTTTTGTGCTTTTACCTGCAATTTTTTTTTTTATTTGTCACGTGGTCTATTTAAAAATTCAGTTCACCCAGAATTGATTTTTAAGTTTTAGATAGATATTGCTCGGTGCAATCTCCCATTAGCTTCTTATATCACTCAAGGACTGTGGCAATGAAATTTCATTATTTGAGTTTCCAAGTGCCTACAGCCCTGGCAAGATGACAGAGGTGCTATCGCTGGCAGGGGATCATGTTAGTCCCTGATCAGTTTAGAAAGCCAGTTGGTGTCCACCCATAGTTAAATTATTTTGGGTGGCCTGATCTTGAATAAAGCCAATATTACAGTCTGGAAATGTATAACTGACCTACCTTAGAGAAATGCCAGTGAAACCAAGTTTATATTTAATTTTTCTCCAAGGATATTGCAAATGTGTTACCTGTGCATAAATAAATCAAGGTTTGAGAGCCAAAGTAAGCTCTGACAGTTATATTCTTGAAGACAGAGCCAATCTAAGCTGCTGACTCAGTGAGTTGTCTTGCATCATTGATTAAGCCCTCAGTAAATGTTGTACATTTTTCTAATTTAATATGGATTTTAAGGGAAAATAGTTGCAGTGGTTGCTGAATAATGTCTTGTTCTCCAAAACAGGATTACTCAGCTTCCCAGTTCTAGAGTGGACGGCTATCGATTGGAGGACTTGTTAACACTCCTGCAGAATGACTGGATCATGAATTACCCCAGTGTGCAGTTGTCGGAAACTTTTTTCTTTATCGTTAAGATATCATGTATTTATAAAGTGCAATTCATATACTGTATGGTAGCCATGCAGAATGAATGTCACAATCAATAATAGTCACAATAGATTGCAATGCATGCTTTACAGCATTTTCAGTTCTTGAATTGATCTAATAGATGTGCTGACAATAATTATTTAAATGTTTGTTTACACTGACTTACCAGTAATATTTTATTTCATTTAATTTGTGTACTCCTACTTGTCAAATATAGCCCTGATAGAACATCACTTGAAATAATTTGTTTTTCTATGCACAGTCATCCAGTCATTATACACACTATCATTTTCGCAAGATTGTAGGACAGATATAGAAAAGTGTGCAAACAAGAACTTTTCTTCCTGCGCTTAGCAGCCAATTGGAACTAGAATTGCAAATTGGATTGGTGTTAACAAAAAGTTATGTCACACTCTGACTGAGGGAAGACTTTTAAGATGTTGTGTAGAAAGAAAGAGATGTTGGAACTATCATGAAAACACCAAATTCTTAATACAGCCGAACTAGATTTGTATCAAGAAAATAGATAGACCTCAACTGAAGTCATCATAAACACAGATGACTGGACATTTACTGTAGTGCAGCCTGGCCGTTATTAAGGACACAATATTGTGCTCTAGTTTTGGCTAGCTCAGACAAGGCTTGCAATAAGGTATCATGGAGTTTTACTTCCAACCGGGTGGTTTTAGCTGTGTCCTACAATGTTACTTTCAGTCCGCGGCTGATGTATGACTGGCATAGGTAAGTTCACCAACCTTTTAGTATATACATAACTTTTACGTTTAATATTTGCACGGATGTATCAATAACCAAATCAGAGATGTTGATAGATTATCTAATGCAATAGTTACAGGCGACGCTCCTACTATATCCCTGTAAGTAACAACAAAGCCCAACTCCATCTTTGAAGTCAAATTAAAAAGTCAGCGGCCCAGAATGTGTAATCATAAAAAAAGCACCCTATCTCTGACACTGTCCCCGCAGACTCATAGCTTTGTATTCAAATCTACTTGGGGGCTAAATGATTCCCTGCATTATCCAACCCACTTCCTGTGGGCTGAGGGCCTCTTGGACACAACTCTGGGACAAGTCATCAACCTGGACTTACGGCACTACTAAAAGTCCTAGAAAATATGGAGTTTGACTTTAAACATATCATATAATACAACATATTTATGTATTTCAATAAAGAATACAGGAGACTGTTATTGCAGTTAACTTCCTCACTCTTTGCTTCTTAGATTGTTATCCTCCTTAGGTCCATATTTTAATTAGAGTGTATTATTATTATTATTATTAACATTAATATTATTAATATTTTATTACTACTGTTTTTACCCAATTTGTGCACTGAAATGGTATGTTTAACTATTAAGATTCTCACATTTGACTGAGGTACTTGAATATTGATTATCTAATCAGTGTTACCCGATTTAAAATTCTTATACATCCAATACCATTGGCTATTGAATACTTGGTTTTAACTAAGACCCTGAGGAGGATTGTATTGATATTGTACTGATTTGTAGATGCCCTTTCGAACAAAGTTGTATCTGGACCTCTTAGCATGGTGTGGCACTTTTAATTCAATTTTTGTTACCCTAGTCTTTGCTTCTGGCAGATATATGCATTAGGACCAGGGGACAGGGGTGGCTTGTTAACCCTTTGTAGCTGCAAGAATTTCTATAGCCTCTCCATTAAACCCCAAGTACCTAATGTCAATGGTGCCAACCTCGAATCTACCTCATCAATAGTGACTCCCTGACCTTGTGTGGCTGTCTGGCGTCTGCGTCTCCTCAAGCTCCTCCTCAAGATAAGTGAATGGTGTGGCATCTAGCCAATAGGGCAAAATCATTTGGAGCCTGGAGTAGATACCAAGGGCAAAGTATGGGCAGTCATTGCCAGGCAAGCTCATAAAAAACAGTAGTCAGGCATGTTTTATGTCTTGTCAGGTGTTTGATGAGGCTATTAGGTCTGTTTATATTTTTGTTTTTACAATCCAGATTATGATCTCTCATGACCCCTGAGCTCTACTCAGTTTGATGTGTACATAAGAAGAACTGCCACTTTCATTTTGGGCATGGTACAACAGAGTCATTGGTTTAAGTGAACATTGTGTTTGTGTCACAGCTGCTCCATATTCTGCTTGCTGACACAGGAACACAGCTGGCATGAGAATAAAATGTTAAATATATTAACATCTAGAATTCACTCTGTAGACATACAGGTAGAGACATATCTCTATAAATTCAATTAATTGCAGAGCTTGCAAGAGACACAAGGGTGCAGAATCCCCCTAACCACTTTATAATAAATGAGGGAAGCCATTGCATGGGTTAGTTTAGATTTATTTTAAACAGATCTGACATATTCTACTGTGCTGTACAGGGAACACTGAACAATTCACATCGGTCTCTGTCTCAGAGGAGCTCATGCTCTATTGTCCTCACTACAGTAACACACAGTATTACACACAGTAATAGTATATAGTGTACAGTAATATAACTCTGACAGTGCTGTACAAAAACACTAGAGTACTCTCAAATTCCCATAAGAGGGACATTATAGCGATTTTGGGTAAATGTTAGTTTTATTGTTTGTATGTTTTAAACTGATGCTTTGTATAATTTTTTTGTTATATGCATACAATCATTTTTTTACAAATGAACATCTAATGTACTACAAAGGACTTTCAGAGCACTATGCAATAAGTAAAGAGGTTAATTGGTTCTGAGTATGAAATGTGATAAAAAGAAGATATAGTCCAAAAAACTCAATACATTTTCTTTAATTTATTCTGGATTTATATAATCCAGTGCAGCCAGATGCAGCAGCCTTTTCACAGTGCTTCAGGGTGACAACTTTTGCCACGTCTATCTGCTGTGCAACTGACTTTGCTAAGGAAATCAGTTGGCAGTGTTTGGAACCTAGCGTTTCAGTTTTACTGCTACAGGGCAGCACCTGTGCGTCAGATCTCGTGTATATATACGTGATCCAAGGGGCGTGGCCTAATGCGACATGTGAGCGGCAGCTCCAGCCTCTCCTCGGCATAGTCTTGTGCAATCCTGCTTACCTACTTCTTTATTTTGCCTGATTTCTCTCTTGGCTCCTTTTTTATTGATTTTCATATTACAAAATATACAAACATACAGCATCGTAATTTAACAGGCAGTAGCTCATAATACAAAAGAAAAAAAAATAAGAAGAAAACCTATTATTATTTATATTTCCTCGTCCACCCTCCCACCTCGTCTACTCCCAACCCATCACCACACACCAACCAATCATTAATTGTACAAGTCCAGTTATCAATTGTCAATCGAAAACAGGCAAAGGTAGAGAAGAAGCTCATTCCATGGGCTGAGATATAGCATATGAGAGAGATCGCAGAGAATAGGAGGTGGGGTAGACGGAAGTATGGTGGGGAGCGGGGGAGGAGATGGGGCATCCCATCTCCTCCAAACAAAGTCTCTACAATTTCGCAAACTTCCTAAGGTTGTTTTGTCTAATATATACCACTCTCTTACTCCAAACAGTTAAATTGGTGGTCTCTATCTAACTCTTCACGGTTGGGGGGGACTGTGCCTGGCATTTCTGTTCTATTAATTTCCTCGCTTGGAACAGGCATCTCAATACTGCTACAGTGAAATCGGATGGAACTCTATCTACCTCCAAGCTCCCTAATAGGCATGTCTTAGCCTTAGGCTCTAATGTAGTCCTGAAGGTTTTGTTTATCCGAATAACTTTGGACACTTCCACACCATGTGGATAAGATCTCCTGACGCCTTGCACCTGGGGCACTGGCTCCTTAGTGAAGGGTACGGCACTCTCGGTGTGTGGCTTGGTGGTTTGGAAGACAGAGACAACCCCAGGCCAAGATGAGTGTTACCACGCATTCCTGCCAAGATGGCTGCCACTCCGCCACTCCTCAGGCTTCCCTTGCATCCATCCCAGAATTGTTTGGAGAGGCACCGGAGCCCTCTCCATCACCTTCCCCAGAGGCCTCTGCACCTCCTGTGTTGCTCTCCCCAACCTCCCCGAGCGAGGATGGGATGGAGGATGAATCGGAACAGGAACCTACCCTGCTGGATGTCCTCAAAATAATAAAGGTAAATCACTCTGATCTTATGTCTAGTTTAAGTTCCTCCATCTTGCCCATAACTATTCAAGACATGCACAAAATCCGAGATCGTGTGTCTGCTACCGAGCGGCGCATCAGTGATTTAGAGGATACAGTTAATCCAATCCTCCCTGAAATTAAAACCTGTGGCACCAGTATTAAATCACTGGAGGACAAGGTGGATGACTTAAAGAACCGCCTACGCAGGAACAATCTCAGATTGGTTGGCATGCCCGAGCGGGTAGAAGGGTCTGACCTGGTGTCTTTATTGGAAAGCTGGCTCACATAGGAGTTTGGCCAGGACAGTTTGTCTACCTGTTTTGTGATTGAAAGGGCTCATTTAGTCCCTGGTAGGCCTCTCCCTGAGGGCAACCCTCCCCACACCATGGTGATCCCGCACCATGGCATCTTATCAACAACGGGAACAGGGACTCTATCTTGCTCTCAGCCCGACTGAAGGGGAGCCTCAAGATCAACAACTCAATGGTGTCTCTTTTTCTGGATTATTCTGCTGCCATCCGTGCCCTTCGAGCTAAATACCAACATGTCAAACAGAAATTAAGAGAGAAAGCAAATCAATATCCCATGCTATTTCCTGCTACCCTGAGAGTGGTGTATCAAGGCCAAGTGCATTTCTGCTAAACCCCTGTGAATGCTATACCTTGGTTTGAATCCCTGAGAAAACCTGGTCGATCATCCATCTGCACCTCTGAGACCTGAAATGGGTGCTTACTTTTGAAGCATGGTATCCATTGAATCTGTCAGCTTTTGGTAGCTTCCTACTGGGGCAGTTAAATACAGTGTCGCCCTAACAAGAGGAGTCTGACCTCTTCATGTAAGACTCTGCTGCCACTACTGGTTATAATGTTTGATCACTAGTTGATCCAACGTTGTTCTACAACTTTGGCCCAATAGGTCACGTTTCCTGCACTTGCTTGCTGTGTAGGGATAAACCCCAGGTGCTGGGCAGGGGTTCAATCTTTGGGAATCTCTCTACAGATGTATTTTTGTGTTTGTTCTATTTTTGTTATATTTATTTTTTATTTTTTTCATGTCTGTGGTTTGTGTGTGTGAAAGAGTTTGCCTTGCCTCCTCCTCCCTCTGTAATTGCAGCCGTTAAGGGGCCTATTGCTGGTTCATGGAGCCGTGGGCTCCCCCTTTTTTTTTGCACCTGGCCCATCTTAGTTAAAATTCAAATATGTCCAGTGTCACTTCTATCTCCTGGAATGTCTGTGGATTGAATTCTAAATTTAAAAGGGCTTCTGTAATCGAATTTCTTAAATCTCACAAACCAAATATATTATGCTTGCAAGAGACCCGTTTAACGGGGTCTAGGGTTCTTTCACTCAAAAAGCATTGGGTAATGTATTACTCCACCTATTCCAACTATGCCCGGGGAGTGTCAGTTTTAATCCATAAAGGTCTCCCCTTTTCCTGTGTCCGGGTAATTTCTGATCCTAAAGGGCAATATGTTATTCTACTCTGCGCTGTGTATGCCATGCCATTACTACTGTTTGTGGTGTATGTTCCTCCCCCTGTCACGGCTGCAATCTTCACTGAATTGAGTGTTCATTTCTCTGATCTACCGACAATAGCTACTATTATTTTGGAGGACTTCAATTTGGAAATTGACCCAACTTTGGACAGATTGAAGCCTCTTCGCTCTGAATATAAACTATTTGGTCAGTGATGTGCTACATTTGGATCTGTGTCGGCGGCAATACCCCACAGATAGAGTTTACTCTTGCCAGTCTCAATCGTATCATGCTCTTTCCAGGCTGGACTATGCATTGGATACTATAGATCTGGTGCCATGTATTCATAAAGTTGCCTATATCACTCAAATGTTATCTGACCACTCTGGCATACTAGTGGACCTTATGTTGGGGCACAGACTGTCTTTTTGGATGTGGAGGCTCAGCCCTCTTTGGATCGCCACAGCTGAATTTCAAGAGCCCATTTGTAAGGAGATGACTCAATACTGGGTGACGAATGATCAATCCTCTTCCACTGGCCCCCTGTGGGATGCCTTTAAAGCGACTGTACGGGTTTCCTATATTTCTAATATTGATGGTGGGCACCGAAAGACTAATCCAGCTATTTTACAGACGTTAGAGACCGATTTGGATGCAGCTAGGACCCGGTACACAGCACACCCTACTCCAGACTCTCATGGAGTCGTAGTTGGGGCGCATAAAGCTCTTCAACTACACATGGTTGAGATGACAATGAAACAACAGCTTTACCTATCGGTTAAATTGCATGAACACAGTGGGAAAAATAAGAAGTTGCTGGCTTATCTGTCTCGCACAGAGCTCTATACCGCAGATAAAATGACCTGATGGGTTAGTTTCCTCAGATCCACTGATCATTAATCAGACCTTTAGGTCCTTCTACAAAAACTTAAAAAAAGAAAGAGAACGAAAGGGCGCACCAGCCTAGTGCATTATCCTTCGGATGGATTTTATTGAAAATAAATATAAAAGAAAACTAATCACAAAAGTAGTTGAATGGCTTGCAATGTAAACTGTTTCCACAGGTAGCAACAAAAAGTTAGAACCAAATGCACTCCAAAAGGTCACAGAGGAAATGACAAAGGCCACTGGCGGTTGGCGCGTTTCGAAGGATCACCTTCTTCCTCAGAGCCTAACAGTATTGCCTCCCTCAGTTGTCCATATACACATATGCATCACTAATCAGACAAGCAGGTTATGAAAACTTATACTCTGAGCAAGGGCCTCCCGCTAAAGTTTGAGGGGTTCTTTGAGTCTTTTCAATTTCCAGAGCTAGATGACGCTCACAGACTTATACTGGACAAGCCCCTGGCGATAGACGAAAAACAGAGGCTATTCACTCCCTTCCTCCAAATAAGACTCCAGGGTTGGATCGTTTACCTGCAGAGGTGTACCAAAACTATGTGGATGACCTTGCTACCAGGTTACATACTTTGGTGCAGCTTTTGAGGAGGGTGAACTTCCCACTTCCATGTGTGAGGCCTTAATAGTGGTATTGCCAAAACCAGAGAGGGACAGACTACGGTGTGGGTCTTACCTTCCCATTTCACTATTAAATAGTGATGTGAAAGTGCTTGCTAAACTTCTGGCCAAACCACTGCAAAAGGTCATCCTTCAGCTTGTACATTCAGATCAAACGGGGTTCATGCCTGGAAAGAGCACCTACGATAACATTAGCCGTCTATATCTGCACATATATAAAGTGGCTACTGAACAAAAAAGTGGTTTGGTGCTTTCGTTAGATGTGATGAAGGCTTTTGACACTGTTAGATGGTCCTTTCTTTGGGAAACCATGCATAGGATGGGAATTAGCCTTCAATACTTTAAATGGGCACATTTGCTCTACACTAATCCAAGGGCCAGGGTATGCACCAACAAAGATATTTCAGCTATTTTCTCCTTACAGAGAGGCACGAGACAGGGTTGCCCACTTTCGCCACTTCTGTTTGTCAGGGGCGTAACTAGAAATAGCAGGGCCCCATAGCAAAATGTATGGGGCCCCCAAGCCCAGCCCAGTGTCAATGCAGAGTGACCTGTGCCACACACAGCGTGACCTGTGCCCAATGCAGCGTGACCTGTGCCCAATGCAGCGTGACCTGTGCCCAATACAGCGTGACCTGTGCCCAATACAGCCTGGTCTGCCTGTGCCCCATACAGCCCCATCTATGCAGAGGAAGAGGCAAACCACCCGGATCAGCAGAGAGCGGGATTGCCCGCTGTAATAGCTTTCATTTGAATTTCCCATCTTCCCGGGGCTCATTGTCACATAGCCCCACCTCTTGGCCTTTGATGACGTCACATGTCCCGCATTGGATCGGCGTTCTGTCTATCAAAGGCACTGGGACAAAAGGTGGAGCTTTGTGACCTGACCCCCGGGAACACTGGAAGTTCTAATGAAAGCTATTACATTGGGCAATTCAGCTCTATGCTGATACGGACAGCTCGCCTCTTCCTTTCCTCTCTCTTCTCCTGGCTGGGAGACTGTGCCAGCGGTGCTCTTATTCTCACTGGGCCCCACTCAGCTGCGGGCCCCATTGCGCCCGCATGGGTCGCTATGGTGGTAGTTAAGCCCCTGCTGTTCGTGCTTGCCATTGAGGCTCTGTTGGTGCGGCAGACTGCGACGTTCGGGGCATCTGCCATGGTGAGATATCTGAAAAGATTTTCCTTTATGCAGATGATGCATTGATCTATCTAGATTATTTGGAGGTGTTATTTATTTAATTAATGAGGGTGGTGGAGGACTTTGGAGTGGTCTCTGGCCTGCAAGTTGGATGGGACAAATCTGTAGCTTTTCCAATTGGCCCGAAACTTAAATATGATTATCTGCTTCAGTCAAAACTGGAAATACAGCCCACCTTTCGGTATTTAGGAATCCAAATTAACTCTGATCTTACTGTTTTTGAGTCTCTCAACATAGCACCAATTATGTAACATATGGAGACTAGGCTGCGTGCCTGGACTTCCTTGCCTCTCAACTTGATTGACCGGGTGAATATCTTTAAAATGATCTACCTCCCTAAAATTCTATATGTATTTCGGGCATCCCCAGTTTTCCTGCCAAAGAAACTGATTAAAAAAATATTCACTATTCTGACCACCTTTCTCTGGCAGGGGGTTCACCCACCTATTGCTAGGGCATCTCCCCAAGCTTCAAAATCTAGCAGAGGATTGGCTTGTCCAGGTCTTAGGAACTATTTCTTGACGTCACAACTTACCTTTGTTTATAATTGGTTTCTGGAGTCCGCCTCAAATTCTTCCACTGCCCTTCTAACGGCATTTTATGGGTCTAAGCTTAATGTTATTGATGCAATGCACAGATCTAGTATTACACGCTGTTCACTAAATTCTCCAATTGATGTTAGCTGGCTGGCTTGGCATGAGGGAGGTAAGGTGTTGTCACAGACAACACCTTACGGTATTTCCTAATGCCCCACTGTGGCATAACCACAATTTTAAAGAGCTCTTGGGTCACCCAGACTCGTTGTGGCGGTCCCATCTTGGGGTCACACACACCTCAAATATTTTTGTTAACAACCTTTTTGCATCGTTTGATGAATTAAAGGCTAGATATGAAGTGACAAACAAATTTTTCTACAAATATCAATTGCTTCGTCATGCTGAAAGGGCACAGTTTGGTGGCTTGACTCAGGAGCTCTCGGAATCACCAATTGAGATGCTCCTGTCATACCCTGATATTACTAAACTGGTTACAACTGTCTATTCACATTTTCAGTTGGCTGGGCGCAAACCCTTCCAACTTGCACAAAAGAGGTGGGAGGTGCTGATCGCTGGGCTGCCTGAGGAGAGCTGGGAGGAGGCCTCTGAGGTCTATTCGCAGGACCTCATCAGCTCTACTGATCGATTTACACAATTTAACTACATACATAAGTTTCACTATACTCCTGCTAAATTAGCCCGAATGGGCCTTGATTCTGCTGCGGCCTGCTCCCACTGTGGTTCTGTGGGTGCGGATTTCTACATATGTTCTGGACTTGCCCAAATATTTCTATGTACTGGAAAAACATGTTCTCTTTTTTTGAAAATACTCTACATTTGCCTGTGGCTCATACCCCGGAGGTTGGACTGCCCCGGACCCATGCTCAAACTCTAATCCGTGTGTTGCTGTTTTATGCTAGGAAATTCATATTGTTAGGATGGAAAAATAATGATGCACCTTCCATACAAAGCTTTTATCGTTTGGTGAATAAAAATCTACCTGTTTTCAAGTTGATATATAAGGGTAGGGCTTGCCCTAAAAAGTTCTTTAAAATCTGGCAGCCTTGGCTTGATATAGCGGACTCCTTTTGGAAAGATACTCCGCTATCTCAACAATCGTAATATGGTAGACAAATTTTGACGCCATCACATTGTGGGTTTGTTGGAATTATTGGCTATGGGCTTCTTGGTCTCTCCTTTTCGATGGCGAGGGTGGAGGTGGAGGGGGTGTGAGTGTTGTATGAGTGATTGGGTATGGCTGTGTATGATTCTTTAATTTTTAGGAACTAATAGAGCAATAAGTTGGGTTCTGTGTTGTCCAACCAATTTGTTTACAATTGTTAATGTTTGCCCTGTTACTCCCTATTGGGAGATATTTGTGCTATGTCACCATTTTGAAAAACTAGTTAGCCTTGTGTGGCTTGTTGTTTATTATCTGCTCATTTCTGTCACAAAGCCTCTGCTGTTGAACTATGTGAAAAGAAAAGTATTAAATAAACACCTTTTAAAAAAATATATATACGTAATCCGACACGTCCGGGTAGAGGGTGCGCATGCACACCGCCGGCAGCTTGCTTCCACTGTGATCGTGGGATGAACGGTACCCGATATCCTCTGGCACCCGCCAGTCATTAGGAAGAGAGCCAGAACTGCGATCTGCCTATGTAAACAAGGCAGAACACCATTCTGACAGGAGGGAAGGGATTGAATTTGTCTCACTGCAAAGCATGAAATACTTTCCATCTCTTCCTCTAGTAAAAGCAACTCACTCAGTATAGTAAAACACTGGCTAGGCACACATTTAACCATTTGATCGCCAGTGATGTTAACCCCTTCCCAGCCAGTGTCATTAGTATAGTACATATTTTTTAGCACTGATCACTGTATTAGTGCTAAAAAATAGTTTTAAAAGTGTCAGAATGTCCTGCTATAAGTTGCTGATCGCTGCCAATACTAGTAAAAGTAAATCAATAAAAATATCCCATAGTTTGTAGATGCTTTAACTTTTGTGCAAACCAATCAAGCCAATCAATATACACATATTGTGATTTTATTTTTTTTACCAAAAATATGTAGCAGAATACATTTTGGCCTAAATTTATGAAGAATTAGATTTTTTCGAATTTTTTATTGGATAGGTTTTATAGCAGAAAAGTAAAAAATATTAATTTTTGTTTTTTTTTCTAAATTGTCAGTCTTTTTTTGTTTATAGCGCAAAAAAACCCGGTGGTGATCAAATATCGCCAAAAGAAAGCTCTATTTGTGGGAAAAAAGGACATAAATTGTATTTGGGTACAGCATTGCATGGCCGTGCAGTTGTCAGTTAATGTAACGCCGTGCTGTATGGCAAAAAATGGCCTGGTCTAGAAGGGGGTAAATCTTCCAGAGGTCAAGTGGGTATGAACACATAGTATACATTTGTGCAGATTCCGGGCCAATCGGTGTATCTATAGTAATTCAGTGTGTACAGGGCAGCTGGCTATACCAGATAAACACTAGGATGGAAATTAGAACAAGTGGACTTTTACCAGCACCTCTCTAAGCACTTATTTTTTCATCATTTTTTTTCACATCAGGAATAGACATTTTTTAAGAGACAAGCATTTTCTTTCCTATCAAGTCCCTTGGAAATGAAAGAGTTAAAGATAAGGCTTTTTTCCTATTTCTCTCGCCAGTTACTGCAACTGCCCAATTATTAATCATGAAGAATGACTACTATGAATAAATGCATGAGGTCAAATAGGCTTGACCCCAGAGCATAATATGTTTGGATCGTTTAATGCCCTGACCATTGCTATAATCATGTTATAAATCATTATGACATCTGCACTGATGGTATATGTGAATAATTAGAATTATGTTCAAAGCTTTTGCACCAACATCATTTGGGAGCCTATATACAGGCAGCAAAACTGGTTTATTTATAAAGGCAAGAAACAATTAATTCACTTTTTATTCCCTATTTCACAATTTCATCTCCTTATAAAGGCTTGTTTAAGGGTCATGGTGACCATTTCCCTTCATTAATTTAGCACTTTTAGATTCCATTAATAAGCTAAATAAAAAAAAATTGTAGGGTTCTAAATGAAGACTAATATATGTGGCGCTTACTCAATAAACAATAAATAATGTGATAAATCTTCAAACACAGTACATAGTGCAAATATTCAAAAGTGATAGTGCACAAATATGGTATAGAACGTTTCTTGACACACAATAGAAATATAACATTTCTTCACACACCATTAAGCAACAATTTCAAAGTGACAATGCAGTGAATAAATGTAATCAACGTGCCCAGTCCAAAAGTTCATAAATAAAAGGGTTCTAAGTGTGACCTACTAAAGTATTTGTAAAAGCCCTTCTTCTGTATACATTCACTGATTTTGTTTTGGTCCATCAGGGATTGACTAAACTTGCCAATCTTGATCTCAATATTTTCTAATTTGACAGCCTGGGAAATCCTGCTTTATTAATAACTGAAAAAGAGCGGCCAAATTCATTAAAAAAAAAAAGTCAGGAAGTTGCCAACCTGCTTCAAGTCCTGTATATCCAGCTTCTGTAGAGAAAAGGGACCACAAGATGTTTGGTGAAAGCTAACAATAGCAGTCTGGCTTGTCCTAGTTACATATCCACAGATCTTACAAGTCACTTCTGGCAACAATTTGTTTTTCTTTACACACATTTTAATGTGTTACTAAACCCAGGACCCTGCATTCACTGTATCTGGTCTCCCACAATACACAGACCATGGAAATGCAATTATTTTAGTAAATATAAACTGCTAAATACTCTTTCTCATCAGCATTATATAGCAGTCTTGGGACTTCTATCCATGTCTGGTTAAAGCTTGTCAGAGTTTTCATTCTCCTCTGGCTGTCCTATAAGGATGCATGACCCCTGACCCTCTGTCTGGACAGTACTGACTGGCCCTGTGCTGATCCCATGTACCCTCCCAATATATATATATATATATATATATATATATATATATATATATATATATATATATATATATATATACACAGTGGAGATGGAAAGTATTCAGACCCCCTTAAATTTTTCACTCTTTGTTATATTGCAGCCATTTGCTAGAATCATTTAAGTTCAATTTTTTCCTCATGAATGTACACACAGCACCCCATATTGACAGAAAAACACAGAATTGTTGACATTTTTGCAGATTTATTACAAAAAGAAAAACTGAAATATCACATTATCCTAAGTATTCAGACCCTTTGCTCAGTATTTAGTAGAAGCACCCTTTGGATCTAATACAGCCATGAGCCTTTTTGGGAAAGATGCAACAAGTTTTTCACACCTGGATTTGGGGATCCTCTGCCATTCCTCCTTGCAGATCCTCTCCAATTCTGTCAGGTTGGATAGTAAACGTTGGTGGACAGCCATTTTTAGGTCTCTCCAGACATGCTCAATTGGGTTTAAGTCAGGGCTCTGGCTGGGCCATTCAAGAACAGTCACCGAGTTGTTGTGAAGCCACTCCTTCGTTATTTTAGCTGTGTGCTTAGGGTCATTGTCTTGTTTAAAATGGAAAACCTTCGGCCCAGTCTGAGGTCCTGAGCACTCTGGAGAAGGTTTTCGTCTAGGATATCCCTGTACTTGGCCGCATTCATCTTTCTCTCGATTGCAACCAGTCGTCCTGTCCCTGCAGCTGAAAAACACCCCCACAGCATGATGCTGCCACCACCATGCTTCACTGTTGGGACTGTATTGGACAGGTGATGAGCAGTGCCTGGTTTTCTCCACACATACCGATAAGAATTAAGGTCGAAAAGGTCTATCTTGGTCTCATCAGACCAAAGAATCTTATTTCTCACCATCTTGGAGTCCTTCGGGTGTTTTTTAGCAAACTCCATGCAGGCTTTCATGTGTCTTGCACTGAGGAGAGGCTTCTGTCGGGCCACTCTGCCATAAAGTCCCGACTGGTGGAAGGCTGCAGTGATGGTTGACTTTCTACAACTTTCTCCCATCTCCCGACTGCATCTCTGGAGCTCAGCCACAATAATCTTTGGGTTCTTCTTTACCTCTCTCACCAAGGCTTTTCTCCCCCGATAGCTCAGTTTGGCTGGACGGCCAGCTCTAGGAAGGGTTCTGGTCGTCCCAAACGTCTTCCATTTAAGGATTATGGAGGCCATTGTGCTCTTAGGAACCTTAAGTGCAGCAGAAATTTTTTTATAACCTTGGCCAGATCTGTGCCTTGCCACAATTTTGTCTCTGAGCTCTACAGTCAGTTCCTTTGACCTCATGATTCTCATTTGCTCTGACATGCACTGTGAGTTGTAAGGTCTTATATAGACAGGTGTGTGGCTTTATTAATCAAGTCCAATCAGTATAATAAAACACAGCCGGACTCAAATGAAGGTGTAGAACCATCTCAAGGATGATCAGAAGAAATGGACAGCACCTGAGTTAAATATATGAGTGTGACAGCAAAGGGTCTGAATACTTAGGACCATGTGATATTTCGGTTTTTCTTTTTTTAAAAATCTGCAAAAATGTCAACAATTCTGTGTTTTTCTGTCAATATGGGGTGCTGTGTGTACATTAATGAAAAAAAAAATGAACTTAAATATATTTATATATATATATATATATATATATATATATATATATATAAACTCTCTAGCAATACAAACCAAACTGAGCATTTGCAGAGTGCCTCCAAGGGTATGTACTATTAGCAGATGGATTGGGGACAGTAAAAGAAGGGGAGAGTCAGAGAAGACAGGATCAAACAGCCTTTTTACACAATAACCCCCCTTAGGTTTCACAGTGAGTATAACAAGCATGCTTTACTGTGTATACAGTACAGATTGACTTTACTGTTGTGGGTTTAGTAACACTTTAATACATGAAGAGTAACAACGTACTGTAAACATAAAGGGAACTCCACAAAGCGTTCTAAAGCAGCAATCTGCAAATTACACTTACCGCCAGTTTCCTTTGCTAGAAACACTGCTGCAAAATCTCTGTTTCAGCAGTTCACTCACCTGTACAGTTCCAGTTAGTTCCAGCATTCTCCATTGCTCCATTGCTCATTCAGTTGAAGCTGCCATTGTAATAGACTTCTATAAAGACAACTACCAGACTAGCACTGATAGCATTTTAACAATGGGTGAACTGAGATTTTGCCAGGGGTTAAAAGAACTAAGAGAGCTGTGACAGGCAGTAATTACGAGTGGTCAAATAGACAATCTTTCCACCCAACTCTTCCATTCATAGAGGCCGTACTGCAGCTTTTATGAATGAAATGTGATCTATGAATGGAGGACAGGGGGAGGACGGGGGGATAATCAAAAGGAATACCCTCTCCAGGCATAGTTTCTGTTTCATTCATGGAGGCTATAGTAAAGCTTTTTTTTAAGGGAGGAACTGGGTGGAAGAGGTGGGCATAGTCAGGCACCCTTGATGAGTGCCTGTAACAGCTCACTCAGTTCTATTATTCCCGCTGCACAGAGGATGAAGATTTCACCTTAAACAGGAGAGAGCAGCACAAGAGACACATCACAATGATGGTAAGTAATGTCCCTTGTGCTTTTTTCTTTTTCTTTTTTATTAACTAAACTTAGGATTTAAGTATTTTATCAAGATGTTACATAATTTGTAAAGTGCCTCTAGTTTCTATAATGCATCGCATCATTGAAATAATTGTATTACTGTGCATTGTTACATAGAGTGCAGAACTTTATTCATCCGCAAGATGGCAGCATTCAGCACTTTTACTTGCCATAACTTAATATGGGTATCCAGGGACTTCTGGGAATTGTAGGTTGAAAGCAGAACTTTCTTCACAGTTAAGCTGAAATTAAACTACATAGCCCATGAGCAAACACCAAAGGATGGGAGCATATAAAAGAAAAAGCCCAGGAAGACACAAGGGAAGTTGAAGAGAAAGTTTGCCAGAGGAAGGTGTGTATGAGAGCTTGTGGTTCTGTACTGGACCAGGTTGGGGTGGAGAGTGCAGCTGGGGAAGCTGAGGAAGTGACTGTCAAGCTGAACTCCACACGTAAAGAGCTGCTTCGGTGGCTGCAGGAGCACTGAGTTGCAGCCACCACAGCTGCACCTTCAATTAAAGGGAGTCCCCTACTGGAGGACTGGGTGAGAGGGTCACTGACCCATGCATCCTTGTTACTAGTGACAGCTAGTTTGTTGCCAACCAGGTTTTTCAAGATTAGAAGCATTCTTCAGTGTTGGCCTTTATTGCTGCATACTGCCATCCCTTAGCTGCCATCGTATCCACTGCCTGCAGGTTGCCGAAGTGAGTTGACCCCTTATTCCCTGCTAGGCAGAATCTTTTTCATGTGACCACATCCAATTTGGCCCAGGTCATATAAAGAAAATGAAGAGAGTGTCAGGGCTGGGCTCAGCCCTTCCTTCTCTGAGCTGGCCGCTCAGCTGTCGGCTAATTGCCAGCTTAAGCCGTCCAGTCCAGAGGCCTTTGCCTTGGTCACATCACAGAAACTATCTCCTGCGATCCTGTTCAAGACTTGCTTTGCTGACATCCCTTCTGGCTCCTGCTTGCTGTTCTACTACATTGATCCCTGACTTCTGGCTTGGCTGACTATCCATTCCGGTTACTGAACTTTGGCTATGTTTCGACTATGTTTGTTCTTTTTACTTTTATTATTAAACAAGTGTGATTTAACTGTACTTCTGTCTAGGCCTGATTTCATGGTTTCTGACAGAGAGTAGCCGATGGTGTGCCAACATCCCTATATTATACAAATGGATAATAGTGGGACTTTTTAACCACTTCCCGACCGCCGCACGACGATGTACGTCCTAAGTTTGAACGGGGATATCGTTGTTATGGCAGCAGCTAGCTGCCATAACCCCGGTATCCCGGTTTTCGTGCGGCGGCCAGCTTTCAGATAAAAGTGGTCCCTGCCGCGAGATCACTTTTATCGGTGGCGGGAGAGGGCCCCCCCCCCTCCCGCCGCGATCCGGTGCCCTCCGCCGCTTACCGGAGCCGTCGGTAGCGGCGGAGGCGATCGCGTCCACTCCCGTGGTGTGTCTGAAGACAAGTGAGCCCAAGATGGCGCTCACTCGTCTCCATGACACTGCTGGGTGGAAGCGACGTCAAAACGTCACTTCCGTCCACGCCTCTTAAAGGCATATTTTTTCAAATGTCATTTTTACAAATGACTTTTTTTTTTTTTTTTTTTAATTTCATTTTAGTGTAAATATGAGATCTGAGGTCTTTTTGACCCCAGATTTCATATTTAAGAGGTCCTGCCATGCTTTTTTCTATTACAAGGGATGTTTACATTCCTTGTAATAGAAATAAAAGTGACACAATTTTTTTTTTTTTTTTTAAAGTGTAAAAATAAATAAAATATTGTAAAATAAATAATAAAAATAAAAAAATTTTTTAAAACCCCCCTGTCCCGACGAGCTCGCGCGCAGAAGCGAACGCATATGCGAGTAGCGCCCGCATATGAAAACGGTGGTCAAACCACACATGTGAGGTATCGCCGCGACCGGTAGAGTGAGAACAATAATTCTAGCCCTAGACCTCCTCTGTAGCACAAAATATGCAACCTGTAGAATTTTTTAAACGTCGCCTATGGAGATTTTTGAGGGTAAAAGTTTGACGCCATTCCACGAGCGGGCGCAATTTTCAAGCATGACATGTTGGGTATCAATTTACTCGGCGTAACATTATATTTCACAATATAAAAAAAAATTGGGATAACTTTACTGTTGTTTTATTTTTTTATTCAAAAAAGTGAATTTTTTCCAAAAAAAGTGCGCTTATAAGACCGCTGCGCAAATACGGTGCAAAAAAAAGTATTGCAATGACCGCCATTGTATTCTCTAGGGTGTTAGAAGAAAAACCATATATAATGTTTGGGGGTTCTAAGTAATTTTCTAGCAGAAAAACCTGTTTTAAACATGTAAACACCTAAAATCCAAAACGAGGCTGGTCTTAAAGTGGTTAAGCCCCTAGTCAAAGAGTACATTCATAGAAATAAAAAATTGGAAAGGTTATTAAAAATGTACACATTCTTTATTGTTACACACCACACAAATAACAAAAAACTGACAATACATATTAAAAATAGGTTTGACTAGATACATTATGTTGGCAAAAAGTCACCGAACAAAGAATGATAATGTAAAACACCCAATATGTTTCGAAAATGGATTTTCTTCTTCAGGGGTGCATGAACATAAGCAAAAGGGAATAATTTGCTTTCTTTTGTCCTCTGAGTGTCACCAGGGGGCGCCAGGGGTCAGTGCCAGAGCAGTGATCCAAAGGGGTCAGATGGTGTCAGTATAAAAGTGAATATCATATGTGCAAAATCTGAAATGTCCAAGCACAGCCAGCAATACTTGGGCACAGACAGCAATACTTGGGGATGCTTTAATTGTAGAGTCACTGAAAGATAATGAGGAGATATTATATCATATGACATATGGATTTCTTGCATTATCTGGATGCAGTTTCCATATAGTCAGACATCATGCAGTAATCATGATGTTTGTTCATAGGGGTATGGATGCACATTTATAGATAGACAAGTCAGTGGAGCAGGGTCTGTCCCAGGGTCATATCTCCAAAGACTGGAGTCTTAGATTTCATCCATGAATTTCGGCTGTGTGTGCAGAGGGCAAGGCTTTGCCTGTTGTTTAACCTTTTGAACTGCTGTATTGCTTTACTGTATTATTGCTTCCAATACAAGCTGTTTATTCCATTTTAAACAATTTTAACAAAAACATACAAACAAGCACTTATTGCTTAATAAAATTGGATACTATAATACATCATCAACAATGGGAGACAATAACCTAAAAAAAAAACTACTTTCCAATTCTATTCCGTCTATCAAATCAATTTTTATCACTAACATATAAAACATTCCTACACCAACACATTCTATTCCTTACTCTATCAAACCATCATTCATTGGTTATTCCCTTTTATCACAGTTGGCGTGTATCTTTTTTTCTGTAGCCGCCAGGAGATTCCCCGGTCAAGGTAATTTGGTGGCGTCAGCAGGAGTGGGGCTCCGTTTAGGGCCAAGGAAAGAGCAGAGGACCCAAATCTTTTAGCAGCTCCTTTGGGCGTAGTGCTGCACAATTTTAAACTGTTCATTACCGCAAAAAATACCCCTGAGGGGTATTTATATATGATATATATATAAATGGTATGTATGTATGTATATATATATATATATATATATATATATATATATATATATATATATATATATATATGATATGTATATATATATATACAGTATCTCACAAAAGTGAGTAAACCCCGCACATTTTTGTAAATATTTTATTATATCTTTTCATGTAACAACACTGAAGAAATGACACTTTGCTACAATGTAAAGTAGTGAGTGTACAGTTTGTATCACAGTGTAAAGTCCGCTCAAAATAACAAAAAATGGGGTAAAAGGGGATGATGGGATTATTGCGGTGCCACCAAAATTCAAAATTACTAGAATGATATTTTATATAAAATCATTTATTTTATTGATATCAAAAACATCTAAAATGTTTACATGAAAGAGTACAAAAAATATACAAAGCAAAAACAAAAACAGAAATACAGTTCAAATAAATGACCGTCACCAAAGATGTTGAGGGGTGATCATAGTCTTATGTTCCGCTCAAAATAACTCAACTCACAGCCATGTCTAAACCACTGGCAACAAAAGTGAGTACACCCCTAAGTGAAAATGTCCAAATTGTGTCCAATTAGCCATTTTCCCTCCCCAGTGTCATGTGACTCGTTAGTGTTACAAGGTCTCAGGTGTGAATGGGGAGCAGGTGTGTTAAATTTGGTGTTATCGCTCTCACTCTCTCATACTGGTCACTGAAAGTTCAACATGGCAGCTCATGGCAAAGGACTCCCTGAGGATCTGAAAAAAAGAATTGTTGCACTACATATAGATGGCCTAGGCTATAAGAAGATTGCCAAGACCCTGAAACTAAGCTGCAGCACTGTGGCCAAGACCATACAGCGGTTTACCAGGACAGGCCTCGCCATGGTCGACCAAAGAAGTTGAGTGCACATGCTCAGCCTCATATTCAGAGGTTGTCTTTGGGAAATAGATGTATGAGTGTTGCCAGCATTGCTGCAGAGGTTAAAGGGTGGGGGGTCAGCCTGTCGGTGCTCAGACCATACGCCGCACACTGCATCAAATTGGTCTGCATGGCTGTCCTCCCAGAAGAAAGCCTCTTCTAAAGACGATGCACCAGAAAAACCACAAACAGTTTGCTGAAGACAAGCAGACTAAGGACATGGATTACAGGAACCATGTCCTGTGGTCTGATGAGACCAAGATAAACTTATTTGGTTTAGATGGTGTCAAGCGTGTGTGGCGGCAACCAGGTGAGGAGTACAAAGACAAATGTGTCTTGCCTATCGTCACGCATGGTGGTGGGAATGTCATCGTCTGGGGCTGTATGAGTGCTGCCAGAACTGGGGATCTACAGTTCATTGAGGGAACCGTGAATGTACTGTGATCTACCAAAGCAGAGCATGATCCCCTCCCTTCGGAGACTGGGCCGCACTGCAGTATTCCAACATGATAACGACCCCAACACAGATCCAAGACGACCACTGCCTTGCTAAGGAATCTGAGGGTAAGGGTGATGGACTGGCCAGTCATGTCTCCAGACCTAAACTCTATTGAGCATCTGTGGGACATCCTCAAACAGAAGGTGGAGGAGCGCAAGGTCTCTAACATCCACCAGCTCCATGATGTCATCTAGGAGGTGGCGAAGAGGACTCCACTGGCAACCTGGGAACTCCATGCCCAAGAGGGTTAAGGCAGTGCTGGAAAATAACGGTGGCCACACAAAATATTGACACTTTGGGCCCAATTTGGACATTTTCACTTAGGGGTGTAGTCACTTTTGTTGCCAGCAGTTTAGACATTAATGGCTGTGTGTTGGGTTATTTTGAGGGGACAGCAAATTTACGCAGTTATACAAGCTGTACACTCACTACTTTACATTGTAGCAAAGTGTAATTTCACATGAAAAAATATAATAAAATATTTACAAAAATGTGAGGGGTGTACTCACTTTTGTGAGATACTGTATATATATTATACAGTACACACACTATATATAGGAATCAGTTTCCAGCAACAAAATGTGGTCAGACTGATGACTAATGATTTTTCTTTTCTAACTATTGTCTATGGATTACTGCATATTGGTCAGATTAAATATAGAACATTATATTCTCTAATATAATACTTTAATTTAACTTTACACAGTTGAATTCTTTGTAGTTTTAATGAGCCTGGAACAGGATTCAGATTTATCAGTGGTATTGTATTGCAGTTATCATTCTTTATTCTTAGCACATCCCAATTCATCACCCATCTATTTCATAGTGTATGTGATACTATATATAAACTTTGACTAAAATCAGGTCAACCACCAAGCAGAGACAATACACTGCAAAATAGATGTTTTAATTTGCATCTTCTTTACAAGAGACGCCTAGCACCCTCTGAGATACATTACATCTCACAGCTTTATTGTAAATGTTGATGAGGGTCGAGGGCTAATCGCTTTAAAATACGACCTCCTGGGGTTCCCTGACATTTAAACTGGCATATACATTCACCCCTATTCAGCTTAAGGCTCCGAATAGGAATTGGCAGAGCCCTACTGTCCCTGTTACCCATATATCACTCTACATCTATGTGAGATTAATTACAGACTGAGGAGCCTAGTTTTATCTGTAATGATGAATATGTTGCATTAAATACTCTGTACGGATTAAATCAATTATAGATGATGTTGGATTCTCGGATTTTTATACAAGAAGTTAATTTGCTAAGAAATTATAATATATTCTTGAAACTGTGTCTGCTGTGTTCTGCTTCGATCTGAATTGTTGTTAATTATACCCAAAAGATTTTTTAAGGCATGGAGCAGCATCAAAATGTTCTTTTATGTAGATTCTCATTAAATGGTTTGACATGCACAATCTATGTTAAAAAAATGATGTTTCTCATACTTTTAGTTTTTTAGAATCTTAAGTCTCTTTTCCTGTCCATCAGATGACATATTGTCTGTATATACATTTCAGCATGAATTTCATTGGATGAATGCCATCAGGATGAATTACTCACTGACTTATTATAACTCTATAAACGTAATACTGGCATTTCTGTACAAGTTCCAAATTTCACTTATGTAGGAGAGCTAAGTCACACATCTGTTTCCTCACTACTGATAGGGACCTAACTAGCCAATCAGATCATCCACAAAGGTGACTGTTGTCAACAGTGTCAAGATTAAACCAGGAGCAAAATGAGGACTTGCAGAGTGTATTTCAAACTCACTGATGTGTGTAATCAGCAATTATAGTGCTATGGTTGGGTGCTTACATTATAGCACTTTAAAAGTAAATATCAAAGTAAGATACTACTACACTCATATGTAAACAGGGATGACATTCTCAATATTTCCTACGATCTCTGAATGAGCATCAGCCTTAAACAATCCTGTTATAGGGAATACATAGTGGTAATGCACATATTTTCATTCTTTATTCACTGTGGGTGGAACTAACAATTTTGAAATAACACAAATATAAATATTTATTATTTCTATTTCAACCTGGCAGGTGGAACTCTAATCTCTTTTTTCTTGTTTCCCAGGCTATTCCTTATCTGCTTTGTTGAGAAAAGTCTGTGTATAGAGTTCCATTTCAAAAGATAAGTTCACCTTTTGGAACATGTTACACGTTCCACCCATATTTGCATGTTCCAGCAGTTGCTCCCCACCCCCCTCACAGGTACTAGTTAAAAATTATGCAGGCGTGCAAGGCTCCACTCACGTGGCTGCGTCGTTCATTCACAGTTTCCTGTGAATGCGCGAACTACAACTATCGTCAGCCATTGCGGCTGATGTTTTTTAGCTCTGAATGGCCCACAAGGTCGCTAATGAGCTGCCTCATAGTTAATTCACAAGCCCTGTGGCTTGTAAACAGTCAGCCTGTATGCAAGTACAGGCTGAAAGCTGCAGGGATTTTCTGCAGGGGTCTGGCACTGCACCCCTGATCCACTGATCAGGAGTGCAATGCTTTCCAGGTTCCTTAGGGAAAAAATAATAAATGCACAATTTTTTTATCCTGCAAAAATATGTGTATGTAGCTCCCTGGGATTTAGACAGGGAGCTCCTCGCCAAATTTCTTGTCAGTAGTAGCTACTGTAGGTAATTACTAAGATCCATTGACTTCTCCCTAAGTTTGGCCTGGTTGTACTTTCCTCTTCTACCACCAGGTGGCCGGGCACTTGGAGGTATTAGATTGAGAAGGAAAACTCAAGGTCAGGTTATGGGTATATGGGGTATCTCAGCCAATGGGCAGGAATTTTGTTGAATCCCCTGGCCTGCTGGGAGAGCCCATATATTCGGGTGAGGTCAGGTGAACTAGGTTCTTGTGTGCCACCCAGACCACCATCTGGGTGGACGTGTGTCGTTTTCCCCAGGCTGCTAGGCCTGGAGATTGGGTCTATCCCAGGGGCATCAGGCTGCCAGGCTGTCCAGAAGTAAGAGGGCAGCGCAGGGTTGAGCAACTAAAGCAAGAACCGGAGCAGTATTGTCACCAACCGGGCACGGTGGAGAATCGGGAAACTTCAGGCGGCGATCAAGTCAGGGACCCAACCAGCGGAGGTGACGTTTGCAGAGCAGCCTTGTGTGCCAAGCCAGGGACCGAGCCGGTCAGCAGGGGTGAAGCTTGAAGGTATCCGAAGTGCCAAGCTAGGGACCCAGCAGGGAAGCGTGGGTGACGCTTGAGGGAGTGTCATGGGATTCAGAGTCAGTGAATCAGAGGGTCCAGTGACAGACCAGGAACTCAAGGAGCTGAAGAACTACAGGCAGAAGTTGTAGTACAGCTGAGAGAACTGTTACTTTGAGTTAGGAACTGTTTAAGTACTGTTGCCATAGGAGACAGCAATCCTGCACGTGGAGAAGTGGCACCTTGCTGGGGCCTTTCCCTGTACGGCTGTCCTCCTGTTGAAGTCTCGGGGACTGCCAATTGAAATTGCAACTACTTAAGGGTGTCCTGGCCTTAACCCTCGTTCCCTTGCAAAATATAAAAAGGACTGTCAAAGAAATAAAACCTCTTTTACATCCAAGAAGTGTCTGGCACCCAATGACTTTTACTACCTTTGCACCCACTATGCTTCACAACCCACCACATATTGAAGGATGTCAGCTATCTTTGGCCTTGGAGGTTCGCATTAGACTGGAAGAGGTCAGAGATTCTGCTACATGTATTTAATATTTTTTCCCAAAAGGTGAACTTATCCTTTAATTCAGGCACTTCTCCTTATAGCCCATCCCCTAACCAACCCAATGATACTACATATATATTCTTGATAGACTCAAAATTATGTTTTGCTATTGACAATAGCAATCTATAAAAATGGAATGAACAGTCTAGATATAATTTTCCATTATGCCTAGAAATTGACAGATTCACAAAATGTGAGACAGCCTAACAAAATGTATAGTTTGGCAGCAAATCTGGAGCATTGACACTTTACAAAATGTAACTGATGATATGAGGATTGTCCATATTATCTAATGGATATGAGGGTCATTTATATTGTCTAATGCAGAGTATGCAGATGACTAAATGTATTTAGCAGACATAAATTGTATACATTGGCTGTTCTCAACATGCTGATAGACTTTTCCATCACTAATGCACCCTTTTTGTATAATGCTCTATGCTTTGCAATGCATGTTGCAGATATAAAGTATTTGGTTTTTAGTTTGGTTTGTGGAGAGGCACAGATATCAGTTTTAAACATTTTTACCTTAGGTCTCAACACTTTCCTTTACAAAATAAAATTCTATAGAAGTAAGAAGGAAACAAATTCATAAAAACTGAATTAAAAGTAATGTATAGTGGTTTTCTGCATACATTTTCTTTATTTATCAGGGCCAAAAGTTAATTATGTAATTTTTTTCTTTCTTTTTATTTAAAAAAATATAATATTACATTTAGCTATATAAACTACATTTTAAGCCATTAGGTCACTCTTTAGTCTCCTTTTCATATGTTGTCTAGTTTCTTCTAATCTCCAATGAAAAAAAAGTTTGCAGCTGAATGTCACTTTCTGGGACATAGCAGCTAATCCAGAAACAGAAGCTGCTGTCACCTAAACTGGAAATGCAGTTGAAGTGGTGTGGAGCAGAAAATGACAATGATTTCTTGCAGAGAATTTCACTGAATGAACTTTGTCACCTTATGGCAGCAAGCTTACAGACGCTTACTGGCAGGATGCAAGCCTTGAGCAAAATGGACTATTGTCACCATATCCAATGGAGGATAAGCTAACAAAATTCAACTTTTTTATTTTTGGATTTTACACTTTACTATCATCAGTCATCTTAACTGTGGCAGTTCTCAAAGGTCCTATGCCAACATAATTTATGTTGTTAATCAATGTTGAACCTTTTTAAATACCGTAATAGTAATATCTAATGTAATTATATGTTGGGTTTATACACTTGTAGCGTATAAAATTTTAGATATGGCTTATTTTTAAGGTGGATCAAAGACAGACATGAAAAACATTTACCTTAAGGACTTTGGAGTTTAATTGTTACAGCATGTATATACCCTCATTGTACAAACATTCCTGCTACTTTCCACCAATATTGTTAATACTAACAAATGGGACTTTACAGGTACATGCATGCATTACATACATACATATCTGTGCTTCCTAAGGCTGGTATAGTTATTGAATCGCAAATTACTCCCATTTCAGCTAACACATAATCAAATTGCTACATCATGAATATCAATTTTTCCAAAGTAGATACTGAGTCCTTTCTTTTTGGGTTAAAGGTGTAGTACCTCTCGACGCATTTCATGAACAACGTTATTGTTTTTCAGGGGTTGGGCTTGGCCTCTTAGTTCCAGTGAAGGGAACTCTTAAGACATCACCATACCAAGACATTTGGGACAATTTCATGCCCCAACTTTGTGGGAACAGTATGGTGATGGCCCCTTCCTGTTCCAACATGACGGCGCACCACTGCACAAACAAGGTCCATAAAGACATGAATGAGTAAGTTTGGGGTGGAGGGACTTTACTGGCCTGCACAGAGTCCTGATCTCAACCCGATAGAATACCTTTGGGATGAATTAGAGCGGAGACTGAGAACCAGGACTTCTCGTCCACATCAGTGGCTGACCTCACAAGTGGGCTTCTGGAAGAATGGTCAAACATTCCCATAGACACACTCCTAATCCTTGTGGACAGCCGTACCATAAGAGTAGAAGATGTTATAGCTGCAAAGGCTAGGACAACTCAATATTGAACCCTACGGACTAAGACTGGGATGCCATTAAATTTCATGTGCGTGAAAAGGCAGATGTCCCAATACTTTTGGTAATATAGTGTATCTGTATCTCTCTTGTGGTATATTGGTAGACATAGAATGCATCTACTACTAATGTGAAATTGCAGTGATTAGATCTGTCTCATGTAAGGTTAAAGGGTATATTTTCTTATTGTGCTTAAATTGAGTTTTTAAGTTGCAAATATTGGTAAAAGTGTTTTTTAGGGATATGAAGTTCATACTGGGGTTATTGAAAAGACTTCAAGATATTTTGAGTGCATTATGTTATAAAGGAGTGCAGGTGTTTTAATCAGTGTAACATAGCACACTTTTCATTCTTTTCCTTGTTTTTTTGTATAAGGAGTAAGCTAGGGAACAAAAAGAGAGAACTGAGCAGTGGATTTGTTTCAAGGGAAGAGGCTAAATACTCTATCTGATGTATACATAGCATGTGTGGGATCTGCATTATCAATGCTGGTTCTGGCAGCTAAATGTTGCAGCTGTGCAGCTAAATAGTATAGCCATGAATTTGGAAGTGCCAGCCCGCCCTCATCAGTAAGTCAATGTAAGTGTTCTAATTTAATTCTAGCTTGGTCTTTCATCCAGATTACTTCACAAAGTATCTATAGCTTTAAACCACTGTGTAGCCTTTTAACGGTATAATGGAGATATAGAAGATTTGAGGCATCCATAATTTTATATTTTATAAGGTTCACACATCCAACAGATAGCAGCAGACGGCACCAACTTTTGCCCTTCTCTCTCATTTTGTTCATTAGGGAAAGATGGTTGAGATGTAAATCGTCTTTTGGCTGTGCAGAAATATTAATCCAGGGTATCAATCGGTGGAGAAGAATTGCAGGAAGCTGACACATGTAGGTACTGGCTCCTAAAGGGCCTCTAAGGGAAGTAAAGTTGACACAGTTTATTTCCATACCTGAACAGTAATAAAAATTAGAGTAATAAGGTTTTCAGTTGAGTTAGTAGTGTCCCCTAAAAACAGTAGTACATCATCTAAATATAACATACGTTTTTCTTTACATGAACCCTGTAAAAATATTGGAATTTCTACTCATTATTGTTATAGCCTCCAGTTCTAGTTCAAATGATAGAGGTGATTTTAGACACCCTGCCGAGTACCTGTAGTAAGGCATAAAGGGGCAGACTGTTTACCATCTATACTCGCTTGGACAAATGGTAAAGATAAAGAGAATGTTAAAGCATTTTTCAAAGTTCAGATCTAGCCTGAAATGGGCAAAGGTCTCCCATAGATATGACCATTCAACGCTGTTGAATTATCAGGGGCATTCTGCTTATCGAGAAATACTCTTTTAATATTAATTGATGTTAACCTGCCTTGAATGAATCAAGATTGGTATGGATCAGTTTAGTAAGCAATATAGCAAATTAATTAGCTAAGACCTTTACTAGTAATATAGTATCAGAAGGGAGCAGGACTATCAGTCTGGTTTGGTGATGTCTTTGCCTGGTTATTATAGTAACTTTGAAGATGAAGTCAGGGATTTTCTCAACATTAAATACTGCATGAAGAGTTGTTTTATGGTTTGTTATATATATTTTGGCTGGTATGCCATCAGTACCCAGGACATTGTTAATATGCAATGAGCTCATGGCTTCTGTTATTTCTGCTGGAGTTATACGAGCATGTAGGGTGGCCTGCTCATGTGTGCTAAGTTGAGAAAAAGGGACTAACTGTAAAAATGTTAGAATACTTTAGTGTTTATAGTATGTCTTGGAGCTGAATAATTGATGATAGAAGGTGTGAAATTAGTTAGAATGTCCTTTCCTGTGGCAGTGCTCATATGACCAATGAAAGTGAATACACACACCTTTATATGACTCTTCCAGCATCCCTGGTGCCTCATATCTTAGAGGGCAGTAACATACATTGTTACATACATAGTTACATACATAGTAGGTGAGGTTGAAAAAAGACACAAGTCCATCAAGTCCAACCTATGTGTGTGATTATGTGTCAGTATTACATTACATATCCCTGTATATTGCGATCATTCAGGTGATTATCTAATAGTTTCTTGAAGCTAACAATGCTCCCCGCTGAGACCACCGCCTGTGGAAGGGAATTCCACATCCTTGCCGCTCTTACAGTAAAGAACCCTCTACGAAGTTTAAGGTTAAACCTCTTTTCTTCTAATTGTAATGAGTGGCCACGAGTCTTATTAAACTCTCTTCTGCGAAAAAGTTTTATCCCTATTGTGGGGTCACCAGTACAGTATTTGTAAATTGAAATCATATCCCCTTTCAAGCGTCTCTTCTCCAGAGAGAATAAGTTCAGTGCTCGCAACCTTTCCTCATAACTAAGATCCTCCAGACCCTTTATTTGTTGCCCTTCTTTGTACTCGCTCCATTTCCAGTACGTCCCTCCAGAGGACTGGTGCCCAGAACTGGACAGCATACTCCAGGTGCGGGTGGACCAGAGTCTTGTAGAGCGGGAGAATTATCGTTTTATCTCTGCAGTTGATCCCCCTTTTAATGCATGCCAATATTCTGTTTGCTTTATTAGCAGCAGCTTGGCATTGCATGCCATTGCTGAGCCTATCATCCACTAGCCTAACATGCACTTGTCTTGGAACTTTAACAAGGCAGAGAACTCTGTCTATCATGTGATAGCTCTTGGTGCCTAAGTGGCCAATTGCCAAGAACCAGCACTGGTACGTGGGAGGAAAGGAAGTGCGTCACATGCTTCTTCATACCAAGAATTAATGGGAATTTCTCTTTCCTCCTGATGACTGAACAGAGTGGCAAGGTAGCAAAGGGAAAGTAAGTAAAGTTCTGTAGTATCTGTCATTAAAAAAAAATGTTTGCTTTGCCCTGCATGGACAAACAAAGATTCACTTGAAGGTACCCACACACATTAGATTATGGTCTTCAATGTGACCTCTTATGATCCAATCTGGTGAGTACTCAATATATATGGAACGGGACACAATCTTGAATGACTGCTACAGAGGATGTTAAAAAAACAAAATGATGGCTTTAGTGGCTCCTCAATTAATACTCCATAACACAAAAAGAAAATAACTGAAGAACCAACCCGCAAGTGTAGGACACTTTCATTATAGTCTGGAGGTGGTGGAGAGAATGAAACCACATCATGTCTTGCCATTTAAGACACACAAAAAACTGGTAAGTAATTCAAATTTCTGATTTCCAACTAAAACTGAAATATTCATTTTTGGGAAGAGACAACTTTAGCAGTCCTGGTAATAATCCAAACACTGCCTATGCATTCTTGATAGTAAACCAGCTCAAATCAATGCATTTCCCATCTTGTATATTTAATTTTATATATAGTCAAGTAAATCTATGTTACTGATTATATTTAATACTATATATAATCAAGTAAATTGATTATAAATGTACTGTAAGTTGAGTGTCCCTTAAATAGTTAATTTGGCTTCTTTATACCCGCTGTTCAAACACTTTAATTTTTAGTCTCAGGTTCAACATGGTACACTGACTATTATATATGTTCTTTAACTAAAAGAAAAAACTTATATCACAAAAGCTGGATAGTCCCTTAAAGGAAAGCAAAAAATACCATGGGTGTAAGACAGAGTCACGGTGCTAAGGGCCTTGGAGGCTCACTGATCGCTGACAGTCACTAAAGTCTATAAAACCTTCAAATTTTGTCCTTTTTGTGATGACAACTGTCACATTTTCTTTTCATGCTGGTGACTTTATCAACTTCCCTTGAGATCAAAGGCTAGTCCTAATGACAAATGTACCTCCGGGCAAGCTGCCCAGAATCCAACAAGGAATGCTTCTTAGCACAGAAGCACATAGTAAGATATGTTCTTACTATGGAAAATGCCATCTCTAATTCTATTACACTCCCCTTTAATGGCGCATTACAATCTTTCAATAGAGATCCTTAAAAAGACTGAACATTAAAATAGCATGTAGATATTACCTCAAAGATGAGTATTAAAGGGAATTTGTCACCAACAAAAGATTACTTGAACATGCAGCAATGCACAGAATGGATGAGGTAGCACGTCCTTTACCTAGTCTGTCAGTGCTTGGATTAATGTTGCCTTGTAATACAAAATTCTCTCGAACCATAGCCATATTGAATATTTTTTTTTTGCAGCCAGTGTCTAAAACAGAGCAATGATGGACATTCCTGACCCCATGCAGCCTCTGTGCAACAAGCATTTACATGAGGCACACAAAACTCAAATTTTCCACTAACTGTCATAGTTGCATATATTTAAATGCTAAATTCACCTTTGTGAATAAATAATAAATGCACAATATTTTCCTGGAAATAAATGTGCATTTATTTATTTTTTTGCTGAAGTCTGCAGAGCATTGCACCCACAATCAGTGGATTGCAGGTGCAATGTCGGGCCTCTGCAGACTCTTCCTACAGCTCAGAGCCTATAGCTCCTATGCCTCACAATTCATTGAAAACTACAAGCTGTCTGCCACAGTGGTAGGTGGAACATGTAGTTTATTAATTCACAGATTCCTGTGAATGAATGACGTGGCAGTACAGGCATTCACCCTGCCACAAAAGGGGAGATTGGGGAGTGAGCGCTGCAGGTAATGGAATGTGTTACATGTTACACCCTAAATAAAGTAAACTTATCCTTTACAACATACAAGTGATTTCTGCAGTGTCTTGCTTTCCTTTACACTGTCAGAAAATGCCTATCAGATGTTTGGCTCACAGAAATGCGCATGCGTGTGGAATTATTAGCAGAATAGTAACCAGGCGCATGCATATGCACAGGAATGCGCATGGGCATGCACATGGTGCCAGACAGGATATTTAGGCATGGTTCTGCTCATGCTTAAGTGCTGACTGGTCTTTCAGCTGTTCCCTGTATTCTGTGGTCTTCCTGTGTGTTTCCCTTAATGCTGACCCAGCCTACCCCTGACCTGATCTTGGATCGTGCTTCTGATTTGTCGCTTTAATCCAGATCTCAGCTCTGTTCCTGACTTCGGCTTTTCTTATGACTCGTTACTTCGCTGCCCGCCTGTTTATGTCCCTGACTATTCCTGTGACCACGCTTCTACTTTTGATCCTGGCTGTTCTTCCTGCTTGAGTGCTCGCCTGGCTGTCCACTGCACCTGCTCTGCACTTCGCTGAGAGTTCTGACAAACCTCTCGTCCTGAACCTGCAGCACAAGTGGAGTGCCCCTTTAATCTTGGCTGGTTTCCTGAGCACAGCTACTATTCCTCTTGTCCTGATGGTCCACCTGCTTCCCAGGATCTCCTACTCCAGCTCCTAGTTCGCCTATCATCATTTGCTGGCACCTGTTTCTCCTGTCCCTCGGTTCCCTCTGTTTCACTCTCCGTGGGACCAGGGATGGAGATATAAGCGAGGCCAACCTTGTCATATCAGTCTCCTATCAGGTACATGACAACAACACTAGTAACTAGGTAACAGCACAAGCTATCAGTACACACCTCTTGTGTCTAAGAACTGCCATGGGCAAGGCTCCAGAGCCAAATCCTTTACAAGGCAACCTTGGCAGCAGTCTAGGGCCCAGTGGATGTCCAGGGGGTCCATCTAAGTAAACTGTAATTCGCTGTAGTAAACCAGGGAGGGGAGCAATTGGTCATATATGTGCACTTGCCTGTGTTTTGTGCTTAATGCAATCCTTATCAATGCCAATCAAAAGGAACGGAGCGACCAAAGCTTCTACCTTGCCTTGGGCCCAGTTTTGTCTGCAGGCTCTGTAGAGCTGCAATGGTTTCTTCAGTTCCTGGTATTATTAGACACCCCTGCTTCCATCCCACAAGTCAGCTCAGTACCTGAAGACACTATTAATAGGCCTTGGTGTTATTATGTGCAAGGAGCATGTGGGGAATTTTGCTTGTTGTGAAAGTGATGACTTTAAGAAAGTCACTGCTTGGATTTCTGTAGATGGTTTAGCCACACAGTTGTGGGCTGGCAACCATTGCTAATGTTACTTTTATACACGTTATTTCACTTTAGGTATGTATAAAAGGGGGAATAGAGTTTAAGTATTCATTTTCAGTTATTATACCGCTTGGCTGAAAATATTTGATGACTTTACATTTAACTTTTTAATGTTTATCTTATACAGATTTGTAAATTAGTTACAGTGCCTTGCAAAAGTATTCACCCCCTTGGCTTTTTACCTATTTTGTTAAATTACAGGTTTAGTTCAATGTTTTTTTAATCTGAATTATATGTGATGGATCAGAACACAATAGTCTAAGTTGGCAAAGTAAAATGAGAGAAATATATACATAAGACTATTTTTCAGAAATAAAAAACTGATAATTGGCATGTGCGTATGTATTCACCCCCTTTGTTATGAAGCTCATAAAAAGCTCCGGTGCAACCAAATACCTTCAGAAGTCACATAATTAGTGAACTGATGTCCACCTGTGTGCAATTGAAGTGTCACATGATCTATCATTACATATACACACCTTTTTTGAAAGGCCCCAGAGGCTGCAACACCTAAGCAAGAGGCACCACTAACCAAACACTGCCACGAAGACCAAGGAATTCTCCAAACAAGTAAGGGACAATGTTGTTGAGAAGTACAAGTCAGGGTTAGGTTATAAAAAAATATCCAAATCTTTGATGATCCCTAGGAGCATCATCAAATCTATCATAACCAAATGGAAAGAACATGGCACAACAGCAAACCTGCCAAGAGACGGCCGCACACCAAAACTCATGGACCAGGCAAGGAGGGCATTAATCAGAGAGGCAGCACAGAGACCTAAGGTAACCCTGGAGGAGCTGCAGAGTTCCACAGCAGAGACTGGAGTATCGGTACATAGGACGACAATAAACTGTACGCTCCATAGAGTTGGGCTTTATGGCAGAGTGGCCAGAAGAAAGCCATTACTTTCAGCAAAAAACAAAATGGCACATTTTGAGTTTGCAAAAAGGCATTTTGGAGACTCCCAAAATGTATGGAGGAAGGTGCTCTGGTCTGATGAGACTAAAATTGAACTTTTTGGCCATCAAAGAAAATGCTATGTCTTGCGCAAACCCAACACATGACCCAAAGAACACCATGTTGCTGTGGGGATGTTTTTCAGCAGTCTGGACTGGGAAACTGGTCAGAGTTGAGGGAAAGATGGATGGTGCTAAATACAGGGATATTCTTGAACAAAACCTGTACCACTCTGTGTGTGATTTGATGCTAGGACAGAGGTTCACCTTCCAGCAGGACAATGACCCCAAACACACTGCTAAAGCAACACTTGAGTGGTTTAAGGGGAAACATGTAAATGTGTTGGAATGGCCTAATCAAAGCCCAGATCTCAATCCAATAGAAAATCTGTGGTCATACTTAAAGATTGCTGTTCACAAGCGCAAGCCATCCAACTTGAAGGAGCTGGAGCAGTTTTGCAAGGAGGAATGGGCAAAAATCCCAGTGGTAAGATGTGGCAAGCTCATAGAGATTTATCCAAAGCGACTTGGAACTGTGATAGCCGCAAAAGGTGGCTCTACAAAGTATTGACTTTAGGGGGGTGAATAGTTATGCACATTGACTTTTTCTGTTATTTTGTCCTATTTGCTTCACAATAAAAAAAAAAAAATCTTCAAAGTTGTGGGCATGTTCTGTAAATTAAATGATGCAAATCCTCAAACAATCCATGTTAATTCCAGGTTGTGAGGCAACAAAACACGAAAAATGCCAAGGGGGATGAATACTTTTGCAAGGTACTGTATACTAAGAAATCTGACTAGCAACTCCTGCTAGTGCACCTGTGCCTAGAATATAAACATGAAAGTATTCTGTAAAGCCTGATTTGCTATTTAAAGTTTAGTGTCCACAATGTGGGAAAAATTCCAGCAAAACATCCGGGGTGATATATTATTCAACCCAAGCATCTAACCCACTAGGGCCTAAAATGTATATTTTATCACTAAGCGGTGCTTTACCAGCGTTTTTCGGGTGCTGGCAGTGTGAAAGGGCTCGGCTTTCACATTGAGATTGCAGATGAGGCTTCTTTCAGACGCTTTACAGGCACTTTTTTTAATGCTAATGCGCCTGAAAAACGCCTGAAAACGCCTGAAAAACGCCCCAGTGTGAAAGTGGTCTTAAGGTTAAAATCTATTATAGTTCTTAAAGTGAATTCACAAGCCGAACATAGCTTCTAACTACTAATAGAGAGAGCACAAACGCAGAGGGTAAACTAAAGCAAAAATACCATCAAAATCACAAAACTGATGTACCAGTGAGATAGAATGTTATGCCAAAGCTATAATGACTATAATTGTTGTCTAATGTTAATGTCCAAGTGTATTAGAGCATACCATAAAAAATATTAAGGAATATGCTTCCTCTGCTTTCTCTCAACTAAAACCAGTTATAAAGTAGCTACATACTAAGCTGGGTGTCCACTATTATCTGCTGTAAAATATCAATATGTTCAATCTTCAGTCTCCATCGCTCGAATAACACTAGATGTTAGTTCTACATATTACAACAAACAGAGATCAATCTCCATCTATAACCCTCACTGGACAACTCATGTTTAACCCAAAAAGGTCTGTAGCTCACCCATAAGGAGCCGCAAGTAACTGGGATCCCCCACCCTGCACAGCCAGGCATACAGAATTTCCACAATCACTCCAGAGTCAGAAAACAGTCTCTGACCTGGATAGGGATGGGAAATTATGGGATGCCCACTTGACTTCAAACAAACTTTAGGGACAATATATACTCCTATATACAGTCTCTATATACAGCTCCTCATCTTCCTCCAGCACACACTTGCTTGCAGAACCCAGCCATGTCACCCTGTTGTAGTTTTGTAGCAAAGGCCCATTACAGGCAGAGAATCATAGCCCCTATACTTAAGGAGCAGATAGGGTGACACAGCTCACACTTTCCCAGCACTTCCTCTCTGTGGTCACTAATCCCACCACTACCTATTCAGGCAATGCCAAACTGCCTGGCTGCAGCTGCCCTTTTCACTAGCCCTCCAGGGTATCTTCTCCCCTCAGTCCTCCAGACTAACACTCACCAGCCCACCCAGCTGACTTTCAGGAGATCCCTGGACAAGTGTCCTTATATTAAAAACCCAGCAGCTACAGTATTTGTTCATTTCTTCTGAAGAAGCCTGTGGCTCCTCTTTAAGTTCCTGAAGTTGCTCTCAATATGTTTTGTCCCTCAGACATTTCGCCATTTTGTTACCTGCCTCTGTACTCATTCTATTTTATCAATATCTTTCTGTAATTGAGGTCTCCAGAACTTGACACAATATTCTAAATGAGGTCTCACTAAACATCTATGTAGAGGAATCAGAACCTCTTTGCTCCTGCTGGTGATCCCTCTAGTGATGCATCCTAGAATTCTATTCACTTTTCCCACTGCCTGGTCACACTGTTTGCTCACTTTGCAATCATCTGAAAAAAGTAACCCCAAATCTTTTTCTTCTGTAGTGCTGGCTGACACTGTACCACCAATGTTGTACTGTCTCAAGGGATCATAGGTGTGCGCAGCCTCTTGCATTAGGGTGTGCACCCCAAAGCTCTAATACATATGCATGTGTATATGTGCTGATGGTGTCAGTAGGGCAGTGGACAGTGTCAGTAGTTTTCTTAGATTTTTTTAAAAAATATTTTATTTGGTAACATTTTTTTTTGGGATGAAATATCAGTGGTCTAAACAGGGGGGGATATGCACCACACAAGGCGATTAGGGTGTGCCCAGGCACACCTGGCACACCCTGTGCGCACGCCTATGCAAGGGATTTTTTTTTCCCTAGGTGCATTATTTTAGAAACATTGAACTGCAGTCTCTACTGCTTTGACCAATTTTCCAGCAATGCCAAATTATGTTGCATGTTACAGACACCTCCAGGGATATCAACCCTATTACACACCTTTGTGTCATCAGCAAAAAGACATACCTTTCCCAACAAACCTTTAGTTATATCACTTACATATAAATTAAATAGAACAGGGCCTAGTACAGAGCCTTGTGGTATACCACTAGTGACTGGTGTCTATTCTGAGTGACCCCATTTACAACCACACTCTGGTATCTATCCTTTAGCCAACTGCATATCCACTGAATCACCCAAGGGTTAAATCCTAGCTTGTACAATGATTGTGTTAGATCATTATGTGGAACTGTATCAGATGGCTTGTTGAAAGTCCACAGCTCCACCCCGGTCCAAAACATTAATAATATAGTCAAAATATTCAGATTAGTCTGACATGATCTGCCCTCCGAAAAGTCATCCTGCTTTGGGTACAGAAAGTTGTGTATTTTTACGTGACCAATGCTCCTTCTTTTCAGGAGTGATTCCATTAACTTGACTACAACCAATGTTAAACTCACTGGCCTGTAATTGCCAGCTTCTACCTTGCTGCCCTTCTTGTGGATAGCTACAACAGGGCCGTCTTTAGCGCAGGGCAAACGGGGCACTTGCCCTGGGCCCAATCTTTGTTGGGGGGCCTGCGCTAGCCGTGAATAAGGGCCCCGATTACAGCTTTGCAGAGCGCACAGAGGACACGGGAGGATGTATTCCTCGCTAGCCAGCTGAGAGGGGCGGGGCCGGGAGCTCCACTGACGCTCTGACCCCGCCCACGTGCAGCCTGGGGACCCAACAAAGCATCACTGGAGCTCCCAGCTGCTTTAGTGAAAGCAGAGAGTGGAAGCCCCGTCCACAGTCCTGAATGTATGTAGTTAGTTTGGCTGGCCAGGTATGTCCTTACAATCATAGAATGCCTGACTGTTTAAACCCTGAGCTGTGTTATTTAACTGTAAAGCTGTGCATTGCTGAAAGTTCTCTGACCATCCCCTGTATAATGTCTGCAGTCTCTGATTGTCTCCTGCAGTATGTCCGCAGTCTCTGATTGTCTCCTGCAGTATGTCCGCAGTCACTGATTGTCTCCTGCAGTATGTCCGCAGTCTCTAATTGTCTCCTGAAGTATGTCCGCAGTCTCTAATTGTCTCCTGCAGTATGTCCGCAGTCTCTGATTGTCTCCTGCAGTATGTCCGCAGTCTCTGATTGTCTCCTGCAGTATGTCCGCAGTCTCTGATTGTTTCCTGCAGTATGTCCGCAGTCTCTGAACCTCTCCTGTAGTATGTGTATTAATGTGCCCCTTTACTTGCTCAATTATTTGGGATTGCTTCACTGCTCAGTGAGAGGTAATGATGTGCATGAACCTCTAGCAACCAATCAGCAAACAGTAGTGATCTGCTTTAATCTCTAGCAACCAATCAGTAAGTGCTAATGATGTGCTGTAACCCCTAGCAACCATTAGTGAGCGCTAATAATGTACAGTAACCTCTAGCAACCAATTGGCAAGCAGAAATTATGTGTTGTAACCTCTAGAAACCAGCCATTGAGCAGTAATGATAGGCTGTAACCTCTGGCAAACAATTGCAATCGCTGCGTGATCTGCTGCAATAAACTGATTTTGAGTCTACCTGCTATTTTTTGTATGTCTCAGAATGGAGGGGGGGCCCCAAGAAAATGTTTGCCCAGGGCCCAATCAAAATTAAAGACGGCCCTGAGCTACAATATTAGCTGTCCGCCAGTATTGGGAAACTTCTCCTGTTGGAAGAAATTAATTATAGAAATCTGTTAATGGTCCAACAACTATATCTCAAAGTTCTCTTAGAGAAATGTCAAATCTGAAAATTCTTTAGGTGCCCCTTAGCTCTTGAAAAGAGCAAAGATCAGAAGGAAGTGAGGGACAGGAGAGTATAAACCAGCTGCGTCCTGTGTCTGCTTTATGTAATCTGCTGCTGACTTTGGCTTGTGTCCTGACTTTGTCCTCTGTCTGCTGTTTTGGTACTTCTGATGCTTGTCTGATATCGACTTGGGCCTGGATTCTGACCCTACTCCTGACTTCTGATTCGGTACCTCAGCTACCCAGTTGTTGCTAACTCTGGTTCATCTTGACTATGACTTTGCATCCTGCAAGTTCCTATGCCCCACCTCTATGCCAGCATCTTGGACAGTTTCCAGACCGAGCATCTACAGCATCCTAGCAGTATCCAGACTGGCCACCCAGTTTGTCAAAACCTACCATGGACACCTGTGCCACTGCTTATCTTGTTACACCCTGTCACCAGCTTCAGCGGTATAGGACAGGAAGTTTAAGGGAAGCCTTCTCGTCAGCTCCACCTCTACCAGGTATGTGACACACTTATTTTAATATGTTTTCCTTTTTTGGCCAACTTATGACAGCAGCAAAGAAGACAATTGAAGCAAGAATAACTTGGTTGTTGCTATGCTTGTCACTATGGGGACAGCACTAAGTATTTGTGTGGAAAAATAACAACAGCATATATTTGGGTGGAAGGGGACAGGTCTGGGTGGATCAGTTCTAAATGTTCTCCTGCCACAGCAACCTGCTAAAATGAGTATACTGTTTTGCATTTAGCAAGTTCCATTGTACTGCCTTCTGGTTTACTACCAGTAGCACTATCTCTCAACCTCGCCATACTTTCCATTTATTTTATTTTTCCACCTCACTGAGTTAAAAGGGATATAATGTAACAAGGTTTTGTGATTTAAAAAAAAGTATTTCCATCTACAAGAAAGATTGAAAATATCTTATGTATGGCCAAGCCTGGAATAAACTATATTAGGTTGAACTTTTGAGCCATAGTGAGTTGAAACTGCCTGTGGATCTTGTCAAATCAGCATCTCGCCTTACTGTCCAGACATACTAAATCTCAAAATCTTTTGCACAAAGTAACATTTGTAAAAAAAACACGTGTATCTATGGTTTAGCAGTTTTTAGCCTGATATGGAATGAAACTCTTGAAAAACACAGGCAAACAGTTGGGTTGATATCACTATCATGTTACACATGCATTGTTGCTTGTTTGCCTTTAAATCATTTTGTCCCTGTATAGCTAGTCCCACTCCCTTTTCAGTGTGTCTTTAGCTTCTGTTCTGAGCACATGTAACCTCCGGAGCTGGACATACTATGATTTTGATGTTAAGATGTTCATCTGTGAAGATCTACAAGAAATCATTTGGATTGGGTCACTGTCTGCTAATTCTACTGAGACTGTAAGTAATAGCTACAGTATCTTACTACAAATGGATCAGTTACCGTATAGAGATCAAACTTTAATTGCTTAGATTGGTGAGGCAGAGAAATCACTAATATGCCACATCCAATCCCAGGACAAATTTCCACTTCTGTTTGGTAGAAAAAAAAAGTACTGAACCCATAATAACATTTACCTTGGTTAATACATATTTATGAATCTTCAGTGCAAAAAACATAAATATCAGACAATACATCAAACAAACAAAAATGTTTCCATTACTTTGAGTAAAAATTGTCATTTTTAAATTGACATGTCCATTAACAGTTTCTAAATAACAGGACTATTGATGGATAGTTAGCCCTAATGAGTTATGTAGCAATCTAACATCTGCTTAATGGAATCAATACTTCCTACCATGTAATACTAGTGCAATGGCTTTTAATCTCATCTATGGCAAATAAACTGTAGTGATAAATTGTGTTTACAACAACACATTCTAGCAAAACTCAACAGAATCTTTCCACAAAATAGATTGTGCTATTATCACGGTATCTCAGATTGCCTACCAGATATTATTACAAGGTTATTCAATTAAACACAGCAAGTCCCTGCAGAAGGAACTTGAAATCCAGCTTTATATTTAGATTTTTCTTGATTTTTTTGTTCAAAAACAATATTACATAACTATAGATCACTCACAGGAGTAGCATGTAGCCAACCTTCATGGGAAGATTTCTCTTCACTTGCTGTCTACTTCATGAGTGTCAGACAAAACAGGAAGTAAAGAAAAATCTCTTTGCTTCCTTTGATGGATGTTTCTCAGAACAGGAGGTGAGGCAAAGACTAGTCACTAATATTGCCTGTCGGCTGCTTACAGCTTATCTTTTTTTTTAATGTTGACCGTCTATGCATTCTTCTGCACGGTCTTATGCCCCGTACACACGGTCGGATATTGATCGGACATTCCGATAACAAAATCCTAGGATTTTTTCAGACGGATGTTGGCTTAGACTTGTCTTGCATACACACGGTCACACAAAGTTGTCGGAAAATCCGATCATTCTGAACGCGGTGACGTAAAACACGTACATCGGGACTATAAATGGGACAGTAGCCAATAGCTTTCATCTCTTTATTTATTCTGAGCATGCGTGGCACTTTGTGCGTCGGATTTGTGTACACACGATCGGAAATTCCGACAACGGATTTTGTTGTTTTTTTCTTTAAGAACTATGGGCGGAAGTGATGTTTTGACGTCGCTTCCGCCCTGCAATGTTATGGAGATGGGTGGGGGCCATCTTCCCCTCACTCATCTCCATGCCCAGCATAGGTGAAGATCCGATCGCCTCTGCCGCTGCCAACGGCTCCGGTAAGTGCCAGAGGGCTTCGGAGCGTGGCGGGAGGGGGCCCCTCTCCCGCCGCCGATAAATGTGATCTTTCGGCAAACCCGCCGCAGAGACCACTCTTATCGGAAAGCAGGCCGCCGGCCGAAGAAGAAGATACCGGGGTTATGGCAGCTAGCTGCTGCCATAACAACGATATTCCTTATCAAAGTAAGGATGTATATCGGCGTGCGGCGGTCCGGAAGTGGTTAATACAGAAATGGTTCTATACGAGGATTCCGGATCTGTGCACTTATGTTCACACTCTCTGGTTACGAGTCATTTCCCCTCTCTTGAGTGGTAAATATACTTTTAATTTTATTTTTATACATAATAGATGTTGGTACCTTGTTAGAGGGTCAGAATTATATTATTTTTCTGTTATGTTTCACCAGAGTACAAATTACCCTGAAGAAGACCACGATTGGTCGAAACGCATCGGGGTACTCATATGGACGACAACCTACCTTTTGTAATACAATGTATCTTATCATTGACCATTTTTATGGTATCTGTCATTACTGTCTGTAACCAGAATGTACATAATTTTTACAATTCCTTCATTGAAGTATATTTCTTATGTGATTATTAACCAGAGACTGCAAACTTGATGATTTTAGAATTCAATCTGATTGTATATTTATTGTATAATTAAAAACAAGAATTAACTGTATAACATTGTCATTGTCTTGACTTACACACTTTGTCGCCTAAACCCCCCCCCCCCCGGAGAACTTTTTCTTTTTCTTTTTGAATACAGAAATGTTGGCTTACTGAAAAGTAAGTCTATGTACGGTATAGTATGCATTATACCAATGCTTGGTTGTGGCCTTTTGCATGAATTACTGCATCAATGCGTCGTGGCATGGAGGCGATCAGCCTGTGGCACTGCTGAAGTGTTATGGAAGCTCAGGTTGCTTTGATAGCAGCCTTCAGCTTGTCTGCATTGTTGGGTCCTGATGGAAAATGAAATCAGCATCTCCATTAAGCTGGCCAACAGAGGGAAGCATGAAGTGCTCTAGAATTTCCTGGTAGAGGGCTGTGCTGACTGCAACCAGCAGATAACATGGCTCCCCAAATTTTGCGCAGCGGTCTTACGAGCACACTTTTTAAAAATAAGACAACAATAAAGTTAGCCTATTTTTTATATTGTAAAAGATAATGTTACGCTGAGTAAACTGATACCCAACATGTCACGCTTCAAAATTGCGCCCGCTCATGGAATGGCGACAAACTTTTACCCCCAAAAAATCTCCATAGCCAACGTTTAAAAAATTCTACAGGTTGCATGTTTTGAGTTACAGAGGAGGTCTATGGCTAGAATTATTACTCTCGCTCTACCCATCATGTCGATACTTCACGTGTGTAGTACACCATTTTCATATGCAGGTGCTATTCACGTATGCGTTCGCTTCTGCACGCAAGCTCGGCGGGACAGGGCACGTTTAAAAAAAAAAAATTTCTTATTTATTTTACCTTTTATTTTTTATTTTTACACTGTTCTTTTTTTCAAAAAAAATGTTGTCACTTTTATTCCTATTGCAAGGAATGTAAACATCCCTTGTAATAGAAAAAAAGCATGACAGGACCTCTTAAATATGAGATCTGGGGTCAAAAAGACCTCAGATCTCATATTTACACTAAATGCAATAAAAAAAGAAAATTTTGTCATTTGAAAAAGCAAAAAAAAAAAAGGCCCTTTAAGAGATATGGGCGGAAGTGAAGTTTTGACATTGGTTCCGCCCTGCAATGGTATGGAGATCGGTGGGGGCCATCTTCCCCTCACTTGTCTCCATACCCAGGAAGGAGAAGGATCCGATCGCCTCCTTTGCTACGACGGCTCTGGTAAGCGGCGGAGGGCACCGGAGAGCGGTGGGGGGGACCCCGCTCCCGCCGCTGATAAAAGTGATCTCGTGGCGAATCCGGCGCAAAGACCACTATTATCGGAAATCAGACCGCCTGCTGAAGAAGAGGATACCGGGATTATGGCAGCTAGATGCTGCCATAACAAAGATATCCCTATTCAAAGATGACGTATATCAGCGTGCAGCGGTCCGGAAGTGGTTAATAATGATATATACCCAGGTATACAGTATGTGCACAATTCCACCAGGATTCCTGTCAAACCCTTTGTTGACATTACCTGTATGCACATTGTATGTATGTACTATTATTATTCTTTTATTATATAAAGCTCCTATTATTCCCATGGAGGTGTACATCTGCATAATTATTAACGGTGTATGCTGGTTGCAGTAATTCATCTGCTCCTAATTACATTGATTAGATTTCTGTGTAATTTCCTAGGAGGGGATTTATTATCAAACCCACTCTTCTACTTAGCAAAGACTCTAGTTCTCTTATTTACTTACAGGTTTAGTGCAATACCCTGTTTGAAGAAGGCCATTTCTTATAAACCTCCCCCCAAAAGGGGCCACAGACAAGCTGTTAGAAGCAGCAGTAACTTAGATTATGTCAAAATGCAGATATACAGCTATCAGGCTACAGATTAATGCCCTGTACACACGATCGGACATTGATCGAACATTCTGACAACAAAATCCATGGATTTTTTCCGACGGATGTTGGCTCAAACTTGTTTTGCATACACACGGTTGCACAAAGTTGTCAGTATTTCCGAACGTCAAGAACGCGGTCACATACACCATGTACGACGAGACTATAAAAGGGCAGTTCAGTACTAAGCGCGGCACCCTTTGGGCTCCTTTTGCTAATCTCGTGTTAGTAAAAGTTTGGTGAGAGACGATTCCCGCTTTTTCAGACTCGTGGTTTTCAGATCGTATTTCTGCTGTTCAGTTTGTGCTTGTGGGTTTGTATCTGCTTTTCAGTGAGTGCAGCGAGTTCCCATTGACTTGTCATTGTGTTCTTGTTCGTTCGTTACTGATTTTCAGGTCGCTCTTCACAGGCCTTGCTGTTCTTCAGTGCTTTCTGTTACTTCGTTCTGAGCAGCCGACCGTTTTCTAGCCATGTTGCGTGTACGTACTCATCGTACAGTTCGTATTGTGAGGGGGCTTGGTGTTGGGGTTCTTACTTTGACACAAGCCCAGTCCATGAACAGGGCGAGGAGGAGTTCATGGACCAAGAATTGGTTGCTCCAGCGTGACCAATTCGGTCACATGCCTTTGCTCCATGAGATCCATGAGAATAATCCTGATGATTTCAGGAACTCTCTCAGGATGGCGGACCCCGTATTTCACCACTTGTTGGCTTTGCTGACCCCTTATATTAGCAGGCAGGATACCTGCATGAGGCAAGCCATCACTCCGAAACAGAGGCTAGTCGCCACCCTGCGGTACTTGGCAACGGGGTTGCCTGCAGGACCTCAAGTTCTCGACAGGCATCACCCCCCCAGGCTCTGGGGATCATTATCCCGGAGACCTGTTCTGCCATCATCCAGGTCCTGCAGAAGGAGTATATTAACATAAGATTTTTATCCTTTAACATTACATTTTATTGTATTTAATGTTTGTTAATATACTGTTTTTCTTTCCTCATTCCCTAATTACCATGATTGTAATATGCTGTGAATGTCCCCGCTGTCCTCATGCATGCTGGAATTTTAGGTATTTTTTTTTTGTCCTTCATACATATTTGCCTTCACTTACCTCCCCAGCATGCTCTCCTTGCCCTATATCCACCTCATCTACTCAATTAACTATGTATTTTGTCAGCTCCATAGTAGTGCTTTACCCTAAATACCCCCTAAAATGTTTAAAATTGTGATGTGTGTTTGAAATTCAGGCAGAGTGCCAGAGTTTTTTTTTTGGGTCCCAAAATCATTTGGAACGCTCCCTCCCCCCAACTGCTAACTCAGCTGATACCAATCCTCTATCTGCTGACTTTGCCAAACCCATACACACTATACCCACCTCTTTTGTGGTCAGATTTATGGATGAATTCCCCAAAGCATGTAGTGCAAGGGCCTGCCTGAATACTTTCAAATGGTACTGTTTAAAGTTTTTGTATCCTATTATTATCTTGATAAGTAATAGCAGAATCTAAAAATGTGCTAAAATGTGTACAGTGTGTATTTATCTCTTTGTATTATGACACTTCTTACCTGTCCAGTGGGCTGCCAATAGTGTAAATAAGGAGGGGCTGGCCAAAGTAATACACATTATTTAGGCATTCATCTCTCAATGAAGTGGAGAGGGTTACCTGTCCAAAATATCTCCCCCCATAAAATGTATCAAATGGCCCATGAGGGGGGGGGGGAGGAATCTGATAGGTGGACCTTAGACCTTTGTCTTTAAATGCTCCCTAAAATAATACTGAAGTAATACTGATGTTGGCCAAGAATGTTTGTGTCTCATCTGCTTTCCATGTTTAAGTGCAAAACGATTAATATTTTTTTCTTGTTTGACTCCACAGTTTCCTTCCAACCCACAGGACTGGCAGACTGTGGCCTCCCACTTTGCCCAGCAGTGGGACTTTCCTAACTGTGGAGGGGCAATTGATGGAAAACACATCCACATCATCCCACCACCCAACTCGGGGTCATACTTTTACAACTACAAGGAGTTCAATAGTATTGTGATGTTGGCGGTGGTGTCAGCTACTTATTAGTTCCTGTATGTGGACGTGGGGAAGAATGGCCGGATGTCAGATGGTTGAGTCATCGCTCAGACGGAGTTCTACAGGCGTCTCCAGAATGGCAGCTTGGACTTGCCACCTCTAGAAGACAATGCGTAAGGACTCCCATTCGTCTTCGTTGCATATGAAGTGTTTGCGCTGGGGGACCATCTTATGCGGCCATTCCCTATGAGGACCTTCACCCCAGACCTAAGGGTTTTTAATTACCGGCTGGCCAGAACCAGAAGAGTGGTGGAGAACACGTTTGGAATAATGGCCAGCCGGTTCCGCCTATTTCTTACACCCATACACATGGCGGAGTATAAACTTAATCACATCATCCTGGCTTGCTGTGTTCTCCTCAACTTTTTAAGGAGAAATTCTGTGAACTATATTGGCTCAGTTGGGCCTGAAGCCGGAGTTATGAATCTCAATGAACCAACCCTGACGGCGCTTGAAGCTGGCCGTCCTGGCTTGCCCCCCGAGTGCCCGCAAGGTCTGTCTAAGATACATGGAATACTTTGCAGGTAGGGGGGGGCATCAATATGCCAGACAATGTCTAAGACATTTTTTAAATAAAAAAAAAATTTATCAGAAAAATTATTTGCTTACATTTACTGCTTGTGTTTCTTTTAGCTGACCATTACTGAAATTTGGGCAGTCCTGAAAATGACGTGATTCAGTAAAATGTGAAAGAACTGTTGTGTGTTATTTACTAAAGGCAAAGACACTTTGCACTCCAAGTGTACTTGAGACTGCATTGAAACTGCACTTGTAGTGCAAAGTGGATTTGCCCTTAGGAAATAACACCTATTGTCACTGAAAACACAAATTTTCACACCAAAAAAATTTAGGAGCATTGAAAGAAGAAGCCACACATTGTTGATTATCAAGATTTTTTATACAAGCACAATCACATGTACATTTATAAAAGGTTTTTAATACAAACCAACATGTTTGTTGTATAAAATATTTGTAGGTGACATTAATATTACAAGTAGAAATGTCCGTTTAAGGTAAAATGTCCTTTTAAGGTAAAACAGGCATGTTTAAAAATAACAAGAAATACACAAATCTGGAACTTACAAAGTTCAACTTTTGTAGAAATTGAAGGCAATATCAGACATGAGTATTTCTAAACTGTGTTTGATATTGCGTTCAGCAGATTGGGTGAAGTCACCCCTGAAAAGCCAAATTTTGAAGATGCACACAAATTTCCAAATGTCAACATGTGCTAGCTGCCATTATGGGGATCAATGGATGTGTTTTGTTGGTGCAACCCCTTCCTCTCAGCTACTTTATTATTGAGGAAGGGGTTGCACCCACAAAACGCATACATTGATCTCCCCTGATGGCAGATAGCACATGATGACACACTGTGTGCAAATTTGGCTTTTTGAGAATATATTACAAAATGTGAAAAAAATTTCCAGGAAAAAAACCCAACAAAATTAGGAATTTCGAGGGGTTTTAAACTTTCCCTAAAACATCAATAATGTTCTTCATTTTGTTTTGAACATCATTGATATTTTGCTTGATGTTTTTCCAAGTCCCTATTACACCCCATGATCTCCCCGATCAGGATCTGGGCACTTTCATTGCTGAAATGACCTTCATCCACAACATCACGACCACCTAAAAATATAGAAACAAAAACACACCATGTAATATAAATATGCCGACATCCATCTCTTACCCGAGACACTCACCTGTTGTGGTGACTATTTCCACCACGTCTCCCTCGTCCTCCTGTTGGCTTTGTTGCATTTCCACTTCTTCCTGAGGTGGGGGGTCTGTTGTCTCCTCTGTTGAGTGGTGTCCTCTGAGTCTTTTCTCCCCTATTTAAAAAAGGAAAAAGTATACTTAGCACACAGATATTTGATGGCAGAAATAGGAATATGAAACATTGCTTGGAAGTGGGGTACAATTGTCTATTTTGGTATACACTGGAGCACCTGTGTGGGCCCCCTAATAAAAAGGGTTTTCTTGTGTCCCACACTAGTGCTCCAGCGTCCAGATGTGTAAACAGCTGCTGAGTGTCCTCTCCTTACACATAATCTAGTTTGCATTTCATTCTAGTTACAAACTCATCTAGACAACAAAATTATTTTAAGAGAAGTAGGCCAGAAAAAATGTATTGAAATGCATCTGGCCAAAACATGGTGTTTGATTGGCCGATCGAACAATGTTTCCTACGAACAAATAATGTGCCCATGAACATGAAAGTTGCCATTTTAAACTGTACAACAGTAAAGAAAAGCACATGGAGCAGCACGAACGTAATAGAAATAAAGAATAGGAACACAGGACAACTACTTACTTTTTTGCAGCACTCTCCTGATCCTTCTATACTGATCGTGCTCCCTTAATTTGAGGTCCGACCACCGTTTCCTGAGTTGATCCTTGGATCGTCGTACCCCAAAATTTTTGTGCAGACTCTACATAACTTTCACCATGATCTTGGCCTTTCTGACATTGGGGTTGGGTTAAGGTCCATACTTCCCGTCATAGTCGGCCCTTTTCAAGATGTCCACCATCTCCACCATCTCTACAAAGGACATATTCGATGCCTTAAATTGTCTCCTCTGGGATCGTGACGTTTTTGGCTCCGGGCTTTCCTCCTCCTTCTTCTCCTTGTTGCTGTAAGTAGCACGCACCTGCTCTGTCTCCGCCATGTGCTCTTCCCCCACTGCGCCGAACTAGAAGGGGCAGGGAATAGACTAGAAAGAACGTCAGGGGCGGGCGGAGTTTCACGCATGCGCAGTGTATATAAAGCGTAACACGCGTGCGTAGTACGTACGATCTGTGAGCGGAGGAAGGAGTAGAGGAAGCACCGATCATGATAACGAAGGTAACATTTAAACTTGTGCTTATACTGCTTAGAGATTGAGGCCTATATTGGGACAAGATCAGCAGACATTGGCCTGACATTAGGGTTTGTCTTGTGTTGTGTCTTGCAGAGAAAATGGATATATTGAATGATCAGGACTTTATCCCCATATTAATTGATATGTTCAGGGAGCTGCCCTGTCTGTGGCAGGTAAACCACCCACATTATAAGGATCAAACAAAGAGGAAGGCAGCGCTGGATAAATTGCTGGAATTTGTGAAGCCGGTGATCCCCACGGCAGACATCACCTATTTGAAGATCCTAATTGGTGGCATGAGGAGCACTTAGGGAGCACAAGAAGGTCCAGGATTCCCAGAGATCAGGAGCAGCAGATGACATTTATGTCCCCAGGCTGTGGTACTATGACAGACTGCATTTTGTGGAAGGTCAGACTGAACCCAGGCCAGCACTCTCCACTCTTCCTTCCACGCTTCCTTCCCTACCAGCTGAGGCTTCTGACATCCAACCTGGGCCTTCCAGGCAGGAAGAAGTGGAGGAGCCCAGCTTGAGTCAGGTATAGCATTCTTCTAAATATTTCTGGTTGTCAAATTAATGATGTTAAATCTATGTTAGTTTGGAGTACTAATTTCTGATTGTGATTGATGAACCAAAAACTAAAATGATGTCCCTTTTTCATACACAGGAAAGTCTCAGCCAGGAGGTGGCCGGGCCAAGTAGCCTGCCCAATACCAAGGTCTCTCCCCTCCGCCTTCAAAGAAAAAGTGGGGAGGAAGAGAAGTAACCTGGAGGAGGCAGCAATTGGCCTATTTTGGAAGGCAGCTGAGGCCCTCAGAACACCCCACAGCGCTGAAGAGGATTTTGCTGACCTAACAGCATGCAAAATGCAGCAAATGGAGGCAGGCCAACGCCTCTTATGTGAGTTTCTCATTTTAGAAGCACTAAATAAGGGGTTGAGGGGCCAATTCACATGCCAAAGCCACATTTGTGAGCTCACCCATGGTCCTCCTCCTTCTCCTCCAGGTCCTCCTCCTCCTCCTCCAGGTCCTACTCCTCCTCCTGCCACACCTCCAACACCAGAGCCACAGCCGGGAAGGAAGCGTCTAAGGAAGACCAGAGAGTGATGGCCCTGGGTTCAGTCTTTGTTTGGTTATGAGCCCTTAATAAAGGAATTTTTGTTTCAATTATACTTGCCTATGTGTGTTTTCCTTCAAAAAGGACAGTTTGTTTGTGAGGATGCAGGTACATTTCAATACTACAATGTGAAATTAACAAGAGACAGTAACACCAAGCAACCTCCTTGAGATTAAATAATACAAAATACTAATCGTGTTGTGGTAACTTGACACACAAAACACACCCAAAAATATTCTGGAGTTAAAAAAAATAAAAAAAATAAAAAAACACAAGATCAGGCGTTAAAAAAAATCCAAAAATAATTATTTAATCTAAAAACATCACATTTTTTTTTTTCGGTAGATGTGACAAATAAAAATATTATATTGATGAAATCACGATAAATAATAAAGAAATAAGTTTGTGAGAACTCTGTGTAAATATGAGCAGCAAAACTACTTCATTCTTCTAGCATTATAAAGAAGAAGAGAGTGCGCTGCATTAAACTATTTAAAACATTGCAGCCTGACGAAAGTGCTATATCCATACCGAATGCTAATTTTACCAGACCGAGCAGTTCTGTCTTGGAATTGGCACTTTGTGCATCGGAATTGTCCACACACGGTCAGTATTGACATGATCGGATTTTGTTGTCAGAAAATTTTATAGCCTGCTCTCAAACTTTGTGTGTCGGAAATTCCGATAAAAAAAGTGCGATGGAGCCCACACACAGTCGGAATTTTCGACAACAAGCTCCAAACGCACATTTTCCGTTGGAAAATCCGACCGTGTGTACAGGGCATAAGAGTGTCTAGACACAGGAAGTGCACTGCTATTTTTCTGGAAGAATTAAAGACAAAAGATGAATCTTTCAGGGTATTGCTTAGGCACAATTACCCTTTCCTGAAGTTCTTGATAAGATAACAGATCTTGATTTTTTTGAGTTTACATCCATTCAAAATCTGAGAAAAATCTCCTGAGTTTCCTGACAGAGGTACTAACTTTTTCCCAGTCTATTCCAAGCTAAAAAATGTATTGGCTAGAGACAGGCTTTAACAAATTGTATAAATGATAGTATTGTATACATTTCATGCTTGTAAGCTGGAATGGGCTACATTTAATAAACATTTTTTACTGCTTAAAATTAGATCTGATTTCATGTTTTCAAATTAGTGCGTTGGTGGATACTTTGAAGAAGACAGCGTCTTAACACAACATTCTGTATGTAAGTGAGGGATTCTATTATTGTGAAAATGAGGAAGTAAGGGATTATAAAATGAAAGACCAAGTGGTCCTGACTCATGCATTGTTTAATATAATAAAAGTGAGGGCTGGGGCATAACATATCCCCACCCCCACCACATATGGGATCATGAGAGACAAAATAGTTTTGTATAAAGTTTTAATAATAATTATATAAAAAAAAAAAATTATACTTACCTGAGACTGGATTAAGTAATGTCAGTTAGCCAAAAAATGGTCCTCTGGCAGGAACAGGTTCCTATATAAGACAGAGAGTGCGTCATCACACAGGCAGAAGAAAGAAGACAATGGAAAGAAGCTTGTGCTTTGTGCTCTGCATCTCTGCAATGGAAAACTTACTGCGTATGATGATGGAGCGTGCTGCTGCGGAAGACGGGGACGTGTGGATGCACCGCTGCCTGGCTTTGTCTTCCCCTTCTGAGGCTCCAGAGGCTCGGGTCGTTTCCCCACATTTCCCTGGGATGTCTGTGGCTGCTCCTGAGGCTCGTTTCTCTTCTTCTGGTGCCCGTTCGGATGCCCTACAGTTCCCCCAGGCTTCTCCTGTATGTTCCGGCTCTTCGGTTCCGAGTGTGTTTCCTCCTTTAGTCCTGCCTCCGGCCAGTGTCATGGCGGACCCGCCTCCGACTTCGGATTCCGTTAGGCCCTCGGCTCCAGGCGAAGAGACTGATGACGCAACTAAGAATTCTGGACGACGTCTTCTAGATCATTGAAGAGACCTCACAGGTTCGACTCCCCAGTCCGGCGAGTGCCTGCAAAGAGAGGTAAACTGAATTAAAAAAGGAATGATCGGTCAGGGTTATCTAAGCCTGATGAACACTTGATTTGTAATCTTGAAGATGAGTTTGTTTATAAATTTAATGATTTTTCATTTAATGATCGATCAATGGTGTCTAATGATGGTGTTAATCGTTCTAAGGTTGCTCTTGTTGCAGATGGCGACCATCGCTCAGAAGACACGGATGGGATGACATTGCGGGATCAGCCTGCTGAAGCTAATAATGCATCCATCCCTGTTGTTATGACTGCCCAGGGTGAGTGGAGTGAATTGTTACAATTTAAACAATTTTTTTCTACCATGTCTGATTTAATGTCAAAATTTTCATCTAACTTTAAAAATGTTGATTCGTTACCCCCGTGTGTTGCCCCTGTATGGCTTGCTCAGTCGACTATGGGTACTCCTGTTTGTACTTCGGTTGCTATGGCTGCCAATGTTACTGATGCTCCTTCTGTTGACAATTCTTTATTGAATGTCCCTGAAGCTTGCTTGAAAGAAGTGATTACATGCGAATTATCGCCTTTAGGTTTTCACTTGAGTAGTAATATGAAAGAAAAAATATGGAGGGGTGATTATATTGATCTTCTTTCTTTTATTCCTTTGTCTAAATAATATAGATCTGATAAGAAAGAAGTGGAAGATTTTAGAGATGATAAACGCAGAAATATACCATGGTCTTTTAATAACTGGTTACAAGCTTTCTGTATTTTTGCTAGTGTTTTGGGGGAAAAAAGACCTGATTTGTGCTGTGGTTTGTTTCAGCATGTGGAAATAATTCTAGAGGCATACAAGAATTTCCCTGGACTTTCCTGGTTGGCTTATGACAAATCGTTTCATCAGAAATTATCAGTGCATAAGTCCATAAAATGGGGAGTTAAAGATGTAGGCTTATGGCTGAATCTTTTGTTGCCTCAAAGACAATTTGTCAAACCACATCCAGCTCCTCCTTCTGTATATAGGAGAGGTATTTGTTTTCAATTTAATGATGGCCAATGTAAATGGCCCGATTCTTGCAAATATAAACATGAGTGCAATTTTTGTGCTGGTCCACACCCAGCATCACAATGTTTTAGAAAATTGTGGTTGAACAAGTGTCGCCAAGGAGCTTTTTCTCAAATCAACCACTCCGGTGATTCTTCGAAACATGTTGCCATGGCTCCTGCAGTATCCAGATTGTCAGAAAGCACTAATTTTGCATAATGGTTTTTTGCACGGTTTTCTGCTGCCATCATTTACGGGTTCTGGTTGTACTGTTGTTGCTAACCTACCTTCTGTTTCTTTGCATATGGCTGAAGTTAGAAAAAAGATTGATAAAGAAGTTGCTGAAGGTAGGGTTGCTGGTCCTTTTGCTGCTCCCCCTTTCTCTAATTTTAGGATTTCTCCTTTGGGGATTATTCCGAAGAAGGAACTGCATGCGTTTAGGTTAATACACCACTTATCCTATTCGAAAGGTTTTTCGCTGAATGATGACATTGATCCCGAAATTTGTTCTGTTCAATATGCATCTTTTGATGATGCTTTGTTGAAGATCAGAAAAGCTTGCTTGCAAATGCGGACATTAAATCCGCATTTCGGTTATTGCCGATAATTTCTGATGCTTTTAATTCTTTGGGTTTTCACTTTCAAAATGAATTCTATTTCGATCGATGTCTTCCTATGGGGTGCTCCCTTTCATGCCATTATTTTGAGCTTTTTTCATCTTTTGTTGAGTGGGTTGTTGGTCGTCGTGCTCGTTCTGATAATTTACTTCATTATCTTGACGATTTTTTATTTATGGTAGGGCAGACTCCGCAGATTGTATCTTTTTATTGAATTTAAAAATAGTATGTCAGGAATTCAGCATTCCTTTAGCCCAAGAGAAGTCTGTTTATCCGATGTCGTGTATGGAATTTTTAGGGATTCAGATTGACACTAAATCCATGGAATTACATCTACCGCTCGATAAAGTTGTGCTTACAAAAATTGTTGGAATTTGTCTTGGCTAAAGATAAGGTTCGGTTGAAGGTTCTGCAATCATTATTTGGATTGCTGGCTTTTGCTTCTAGGGTGATGCCCATTGGTAGGGTTTTTTCAAAGCGTCTTTATAGAGCTATTTCTGGTTTGTCTTCACCATTTCACTTCGTCAGGATTACTAAGGACATCAAAGATGATTTGATTGTTTTTTGTGCGATTTTAATGGTTGTTCCCTGTGGCAATCTCTGTTTTGTCCATCATCGGCGCTTGATTTGTATACTGACGCAGCTCTTGTGGATATGGTGCATTTTGGAAAGGTCATTGGTCGGCTGAACTTTGGCCTGATCGGTGGTTGGCAGCAGGTTTATTTCTAATATTGTTCTGTTAGAAATCTTTCCTGTTTTAGTTGCATTAGAGTTGTGGGGAATCCATTTTGTTAATCGGCGGATTTTGCTTAACCCTTCCAGTTATTACTATTTTGCAGCAGATTGTTTTTAAATTTTTGTCTTTAAATATATGACTTAAAGCGCGTTATGTGCCTGGCGTTGTGAATTTGATCGTTTGTCCCGTTTACAGATTTCGGAATTCAAGGTATTGGTGCCGGACGCAGATCCAAATTGCACGTCCTGCCCGCAACACTTATGGGACCTTGTGTAGATCCACTACTTCTGGCAATTAATAATTCTGTAGCTCCTGCCACGTGGGCGTCCTACAAAGCAGCGTGGTCGTTATGGTGTTCATATTTGCAGTCGTCTGGGTTACAACAGGCTTCCTTCTCGGAAGGCTTGAATTTATCTTTCCTTCGCTACCTTATGTCTTGTTCGTATTCTTACTCTTATATTATGAAAATTTTGGCGGGTGTTTCTTTTTTCAATCGTATTTCTGGGTTTGGATCTTGCAGGCAGTTCTTTACTGTGAAAAGTGCTTTGAAAGCATACCACAAACGATTGAATGTGCCTGATTCCAGGTTACCTATTTCTGGAGAGTTGTTAGCTTCAATTGGTGATGCTACTGATGGAATCTGTTTTTCGCCATATGAGGCGTTATTATTTAAGGTGGCTTTTTACCTTCGTTTTTTTGTGCGTTTCGAGTTTCTGAGTTACTTCCGCGGAAACTGGGAGACGATTCTGGTATTTTGTTCAGTGATGTTTTGTTAAAACTGGATTGTGTCCACATATTATTGTGTAAGAGTAAGACTGATCTGTTGGGTCGTGGCAGATGGATCACTTAACGAAAGAACTTGGGTTCTTGATTTTGTGTGTTTACTCTTCTGCAACGTTGTTTGACTTTTCGGCTGTCATTTTCGTCTCATTTTCTAATTCATATAGATGGGAAGCCTGTGACGGTGTACCAGTTTTCGACTGTTTTGAAGAAGTGTTTGATCAGATTAAAATTGGAAAAATTGAATATTACATTGCACTCCTTCAGAATTGGAGCAGCCACTGAAGCGGCCATGCTGGGTATTAATGAGACTGTTATAAAGAACATTGGTAGATGGAAATCTAATTGTTTTAGATCTTATGTGCGACCTAATTTTTCCTTTTAATTACAGATAACTTATGTAATGTGTGGATTGTCGGCCATTCATGACCAGAGAGTCTATGATTACAATCTGGGTTTGCCATCTGATGTGTATAAAGTGCATTGGTTCAGAAAACGTGGTATGCACTGGAAGGATTTACATGACACTTTATCATTTCTACATGGACAATGGCCGGTTCCACGTATTGTCATTTTGCTCTTGTCTGGTAATGATATTGGTCATTGTAATACCTTGGGTTTGATAGCTCAAATGAAATTGGATTTGTCATGTTTTCATGCAGTACTGCCTAATACTATTTTTGTTTTTTCAGAAATTATTCCTCGATTACTTTGGTCAATGTCTACTGAGCTTAGTTTTTTTGATAAAATTCGCAAGCGGGTTAATAGGTCTTGAATGAAATTTTTGTCTACCATTAATGGATTTTCCTTTCCGACATATGGAACTTGAAGGAGGCTTACCGGGTTTGTACAGACCTGATAAGGTTCATTTGTTGGACATAGCTCTGGATATATTTAATCTGGACGTTCAAACCTATGTGGAGTTGGCTGTGGCTCGGGGGGGCGGGGTTGATGTGCCAGTCTCATTAATGTGAGCCTGGCGTGTGGGGAAATTTATGTTGATTTTAAGTATTAGCTGGAGCTTGTATAGCTGAGCTATGCGTATGTTATATAATAATTTATGTTATTATATAGTTTTTGATTATTAAATTTTAATATCTTAATGATTAATAAAATAAATAAAAATTATTATTATACCTATAATAAAGGGCACGGCCTATTCAAAGCACAGGTTATTGAGTTTTGTGTATTATTTAATTGTAATATATAGCAGTTCTATCTATGATCCCATAAAAGTGAGGGGTGGGGCACAACATGTATCCACCCCCACCACATATGGGATCATGAGAGACAAAATAGTTTTGTATAAAGTTTTAATAATAATTATTAAAAAAAAAAATTATACTTACCTCAGATTGGATTAAATTAATGTCAGTTTGCCAATAAACGGTCCTCTGGCAGGAACAGGTTCCTACATAAGACAGAAGATGCGCCATCACACAGGCAGAAGAAAGAAGACACCGGAAAAAAGCTTGTCCCACCCTTCCCTCCCTGTCGTGGCCCTGTTTATGAGGTGTATGTTTCATTCTACGTTGACTTTTCCTGCTTCTATTAGCTGTCCCTTGGTTGATCGAGGGGAAATTTATGTTGGTTTTAAGTATTAGCTCGAGCTTGTATAGCTGAGCTAAGCGTATGTTATATAATAATTTATGATATGATATAGTTATTGATTATTAAATTTTAATATCTTAATGATAAATAAAAATTATTATTATACCTATAATAAAGGGCATGACCTATTCAACCCACAGGTTATTGAGTTTTGTGTATTATTTATTTGTAATATATAGAAGTTATATCTATGATCCCATACAATGTCAGATCCAGATAGGATTATTGAGCCCACTAGTAAAAAACACTGAAGAAAATTGATAGCATTTTTAACCATTTTTTTCTGACAGACACTTACTGAACAGTATCTAAGGTAGCGGAGTAAGAGATGGAAGCACCAAAGCATGCTATTATATTAATATGTGTGCATTTCATATGTGCCTTGTCAGCATACCTGTGGATACCTATGAGGAAACTTGGAGGCAGAACCAAAGAATATAGCGTATAGGAATTATTATAACAAAATCAAGACGTCTTATAGCTTGGGTAACAATAAACTGTCTCTTCATTCTAGACAGGTTCTTGAATGACAGACTGTACAGTCCATCTGCAGGTCTGCGTACTGTAAAACATAGAACATATGATATAATAAATAGTGCACAATTATTTTTTTTCTTGCAATAATATTCACAACAATTGATTGGTAGCAAAGGGTGGAATGTACATCAAAATGCTGCAAAACAGTCTTGCCTCAAGGGCGACTTAAACATCTCATGCTATTCTAAACCAAGCAGCAGAATACAAAGCTTTGGGCTGAATTCACACTGTTGTGTTGGGGTAATTCAGGGAAACACACATTTTATGCACTGGGGCTTTGGGTTGCCTTATATTCTAATGCCCTGTACACACGACCGGTTTTGCCGTCGGAATAAACGCTTACGGTTTTTACGACGGAGTTCTGACGGAATTCCGCTCAAGCTATCTTGCATACACACGGTCACACCAAATACCGCTGTCCAGAACGCGGTGACGTACAACACGTACGACGGGACTAGAAAACGGAAGTTCAATAGCCAGTAGCCAATAGCTTCTGTCTCGTACTTGCTTCAAAACATGCGTCGTTTTCGGTGCGTCGGAACAGCATACAGACGAGCGTTTTTTCCGATAGTAATTTGTTCTGTCGGAAAAATATAGAACATGTTCTCTATCTAAGTCCGTCTGAATTTTCGACAGAAAAAGTCAGATGGGGCATACACACGGTCGAAATATACGTTGAAAAGCTCCCATCGGACTCTTTCTGTCGGAATTTCACTCGTGTGTACGTGGCATAAGTTTCAACATGTGTTGTGGCACATTACATTGCATCTTTTTTGTGTGTTTTGGTGCATTAAGCAGCCCGTTCAAATAACTGGTGCAACACACAGATGTGAATAGGTAGTTGAAGTTTCCACTATACTCATTTGAGGAGGTTTAAATTTTGCTTCTTGCCATGTAGAAACACATATAATGCTGCATCTAGGTGTTTATTCCATTTTATTGTAGGCAGATGTACACAGATCCAAGGTCAAAGTTAAACTTTTCTGTGGGATGCCATAGATACATCAAAAAAATATGTACATGTAACCTGGACTTTAGCTGATAATAGCTATGGAACTTCTTTGTTGCTGCTCTCCTTCTGCAGTGTAGACAGGGTTAAACTGATTATTCATTAATGCAGAAATGCAGCAGCCATATTTAACTACTTCAATACCAGGCACTTCCCCCCCTTCCTGCCCAAGCTAATTTTCAGCTTTCAGCACTGTCACTATTTAAATGACAATTGCGCAGTCATGCTACACTGTACCCAAACAAAATTTTTATCATTTTGTTCCCACAAATAGAGCTTTCTTTTGGTGGTATTTGATCACCCCTGCGGTTTTTATTTTTTACCAAACAAATAAAAAAAGACCGTAAAATTTTGAAAGAAAAAAGTTTTTCTTTGTTTCTGTTTTGTAAAAAAGTTACGTTTTCTCCTTAACTGATAGGCACTGATGAGGCTGCACTGACGGGCACTGATAAGGCAGCACCGATGAGGTGGCACTGATGAGGTGGCACTGATGGGCACTGACGATGGCACTGATAGGCGGCACTGATAGGAGGCACTGATATGCAGCACTGATGGGCACTCATAGGTGGCACTGATGGGCACTGATAGGCGGCACTGATGGGCACTGATAGGCAGCACTGATGGGCAATATTAGGTGGCACTGATGTTTGGCACTGAGGCACTGATAGGCATCACTGATGGTACTGGTAGACATTGCTGATGGGCACTGATTGGCATCTGCCTGGGCACTGATTGGCATATTCCTGGTGGTCCAGGGTGGCATACCTGGTGGGAGTCCTTTGTGGTCATCCCTGGTGGTCCTGGTCGGGCATCCACGTGGGGTGGGTGCGCTGTTAAACATTCAGCACAGACCCCCTCTGTCAGGAGAGCCGCCTCTCTGTCAGACGCGAGTGAGGAAAAGCCAATAAACGGCTCTTCCTGTTTACATTGTGATCAGCCGTGATTGGACACGGCTGATCACGTGGTAAAGAGCCTTTGTCAGAGGCTGTTTACCGAGATCGGTGTTGAGGTGTGTCAGATTGACACACCACACTCCCGATCGCCGCACGGTGCACCCCCCCTGGGCGCGCGATTTTGTGCATTTAGGAAAGAATCCATGCCTTTTTAAAACAATCTACTGAGTTGGTCAGAACCACCTCTTGAGGAAGTCTGTTCCCAAGAGAGAATAAAATCAGATCAGCTATTCTTTTCTCATAGCTAAGCTCCCTAATGCCTCTTATCAGTTTGGTTGCCCTTCTCTGCACTTTCTCTAGTTCCCCAATATATTTTTTGTGAACTGGTGCCCAAAACTGAACTGCATATTCTAAATTAGGTCTTACTAATGATTTGTACAGGAGTAAAATTATCGCTCTCTCTCTCTAAAGTCCATACCTCTTCCAATAAGAAAAGATTTTGCTTGCTTTGGAAAACGTCAGCTTGGCATCGCATGCTATTATTAAGCTTATGATCTACCAGAACACTCAGATCCTTCTCCACCATTGATTTTCCTAGTTGTACTCCCCCTAATATTTATGATGCATGAATATTTTTAGCCCCCAAGTGCATAACTTTACATTTATCAACATTAAACCTAATTTGCAACACAGTCGCCCATTTAAACAGTGCATTCAGCTAGTAAATTGGAGACATCCTGTAAGGATGTAATTCAGTTGCATATCTTGGTGTCATCTGCAGACTGAAATTGTACTTTTAATCCCAGACCCTATATCATTTATAAATATATAAAAAACTAAGGGTCCCAACACCAAACCTAACAACTAGCACTAACCACTAACAACCCTAGACCAGTGATGGCAAACCTTGGCACCGCAGATGTTTTAGTACTACAATTCCCATGATGCTCATACACTCTGCAATGTAGTTGAGCATCATGGGAAATGTAGTTCCAAAACATCTGGGGTGCCAAGGTTGGCATCACTGCCCTAGACCATTCAGAGTATGAATCATTAACCACTACTCTTTGAATACAGTCTTTTAGCCAGTTTTCTATCTATTTACAAACTGATTTTTTAAAGCCTGTAGACTTTACCTTACACATTAGCTGTGTATGGGAAACTGTGTCAAAGGTCTTTGCAAAATCCAAGTAGACTATGTCCACAGCCACTCCTTTGTTTAAGGTTTTGCATACTTCCTCCTAAAAAGAGGCACAATCAGGTAAGAACTCAGAGAAGCAAAAAGACTGAGAACCTTCCTTCTGAAAGGGTGTGATTTGGATGCCTGGAGACATCAAACTCTAGAGAGCACTCCCAACACTTGTAAGGAAGGAAAAAAGGGACTGTCTCAACGGGAGTAAAAGAGAGAGATCATTAACAACTTCTATCCTTGTGCGATTTGAACTGGTCTTTTACTGAACCAGAGCACAAGTCGGGAGATCCAGAAGAGGGTGCCCTGGGACTGGTACGAGACATCATACAAGATAATCTGTTGTCTCTTGGGAATTGTGTTTTTTTTTCAAGGGCGCTAACTTTGCCAGCCAAAACTTTTTTTTTCCTAAATCACTGGCCAGGTGTGATAAACTGGGACTGTTATAGCATGTTAGGACTGTCTTTTTATACTATTGCTAGGTAAACGTAGTTCAGTTCTGTTAATTACTGTTAGATTTCAGGTGTTTAACCATATATCCCAGAGTAATGTTGTAGTCTTATTGATTATATACAGTAAATACACCTGCTGAACCTCTCTTCTTTTAGGTTATGCTTGGCCTAATAAATTCTTTAAAATACCTCAAAGTGTGTTGGTAAGTGCTGGGTGGGTGAGGTATGTCACCTTATGTCATCAGGTGTGCAGAGAAATCACAAAACAATTCAGCAGCTCCTCTGGGGGTAGCATTACATAGAGAATCTACAAAACAGAATGAATAGCAATTACAAATTTGATTATTTCACTTCCCTGCTGTTTTAAATAAACCTTTGTTTTACAAAGGCAAAGGTAGAGTTACTGTATGTGTTCAATTCAAAAATTCAGCGCATATGCATCTGATAAGAAATGGAACACTGAAGATAGTAGACAGCAGAACTATAATAAGAGACATATTTACACTATGACTGTTTCATAACCATTCAAACTAGAGAAATTTTTAATATCAGTCAATTAATTCTTATCAAACACAATTACAAGGAGTAACTCAGACAATGCTTTAGGTCCCCTATGCATTCCATCAAAAGTGATTAAATTTAGCTATCTGAAATTTCTCCTTACAATGAATTGTGATACTCCTCTGAAAGCTGAAATCAGGCACACAATTGAAGTATCTGTTCTGTAAGTTAATGAGAAAATGTATGACCTTTCCTTGAAGGGAAAATTCTGAATGGCGAATGGTGATATCATCCATCCCAACCTTCCAACTCACACTAAAGTAAATAGAAAAAATAGGAAAAATAATAAGTCCTCCCTGCGCCTGCACTGCAAGACATTCACTCAAAATTTGTTTTATAAATGGACACCTAAGCGTGAACAGTCTATCTTATATTACAGGACAGTAGCGGAATTCTCAATACTCTAACACCCTGAGGGCTACAGAAGAAGACCCCAGTACATCTGTCCTCGCCAGGGCTGGATTTACATCTCGGGAGCCTATAGGCAGAGAATTCTTTAGCGCCCCACCCTAAAAAAAGACAGTAAGACCAACTTTTTTTTTTCTTGATACCTATTTTATTTTTGTACAATATTTTATTACAAGTTTCAAATAAATGAGTTATGAAAATCATTGAGAAAAGTGCAAATTTGTGCAAAATCCTCATCCTCATGCCTCTGCAGAATCATCCTCATCCCTCTCCACAATGTAACTCCTTCCTCATCCCTCCCAGAATCATCCTCATCCCTCTCCACAATGTAACATCATCATCCTCATCCCTCTCCACAATGTTTTTTTTTTTTCACAATCAAAATTTATTGAAAGTTTATAACAGATGACAATATGACATCATAAGCAATTATCAAATAGAGGTTGTGTATATATGTCAGTTTACATGGATTTAAAACAGACAAAAAAAAGGTATATACTTAAAATAATGAATTAAGGGGAGCCTAATATATTTGATTCTAAATAAGGAGTACATAAGGAGAAGGTGGTGCAGGAGGTATTGGAGGTATTTATAAACAATAAAATAATAAAAGTAGTAATAATAATCATAATGGATATATTATAATATAGATTAACTAAACAATGGTAATAATAAAATGGTCTGGTATTGTAGATGAAGGAGTTTAATGTACTAGGGACTTAAAGTGGTTGTAAACCTGTTTAAAAAAAAAACAAAAAAACCTGCAAGACAGAGGCATAATGAGCTAGTATGCAAACTAGCTCATTATGAATTACCTGAGATCAAAGCCCCCGCAGCAGTCCTTGTTCACCGCTCCGGCGGCCGACATCTCCCCAGGGGGGTTACTTCCGGTTATCGCGGCTACGGCGCTGTGATTGGCCAGGGCTGCGATGATGTCACTCACGCGTATGCGCACGGGAGCCGCATGTAACGGCACAGTACAACTGAAGTAACAGCAGTCAGAGTTCTCAGGCTACACAGCACACTCATCTCCCTCATGTTGCTCTATGGGTGTCTTCACTTCCAAGGCCGGCCACACCCCCTCCCCGAGTGTTGGCTAATCAAAATGTGAGCCTAGCAGCAGGCTCCACCTCCAGGATGTTCTGAATAGGAGTGAGTGCCCGATCAGCTGCTGGGGGAAAAGGTATGGGGGGAATCACTATCCCTTACTTGTTACATAGTTACATAGTAGGTAAGGTTGAATAAAGACAACAGTCCATCCAGTTCAATCTGTGTAGGTGTACATGAGTCAGTGTCTATAATTATTTCCCATATCCCCGTTTATTGTGTTCTTTAACCACTTTCATACCTTTTCTGGAACTTTTTGTTTACAAATTTAAATTAGAATTTTTTGCTAGAAAATTACTCAGAATCCCCAAACATGATATATGTTTTTTTTTTTTGTTTTTTTTAGCAGAGACTGTTTTTTTTAGCAGAGGGAATAAAATGGCTGTTGTTTTAACGTTTTACGTCCCACGGTATTTGCTCAGCAATATTTCATGTTTCATGAATTAAAAAAAAAGAACAGTAAAGTTAGCCCAATTTTTTTTTATAATGTGAAAGATGATGTTATGCTGAGTATATAGAAACCTAACATGTCATGCTTTAAAATTGTGCATACTCGTGGAATGGCGCCAAACTTTGGTATTTTTTTTTATTGTTTGTTACTTTTATTTTTTACTTTTACACCTTCTCTTTAAATTTTTTTTGATCAATTTTATTCCTATTACAAGGAATTTAAACATCCCTTGTAATAGGAATAGTGCATGACAGATCCTCTTTATGGAGAGATGTAAGACCCCACATCTCTCCTTCAGACTGGAAAGACCAAATTTAAAAAAAACCAAAAAACTGTCTTTGTCTTTCCAGCCGTGTCCTCGGCATTGTTTACTTCCGCTGGCCCATCCCATCATAAAGTCGCGCCCAGGCCTCCGAGGGTCATAGAGATGACTGGATGCCAGAAATCTCTATGCTCAACTTCCAACGGCGACCAATTCATTCTCCAGCATGCCAATCGCATGGGCGAGCAGTAGAAGTCGGCAGGAGGTGGTATTGCCCCCTCCTGCCGCCTGTATGAATGATCTGAACTGCCGCTAAGAACCCCCTGCACTGCTCAAGTTTAAACCGCTTCACCTCCAATTTCATTGTGTAGCCCCATGCTAATATTCTGCCGGCTTTGGTAGCTGCAGCTTGACATTGCATGCTATTGCACAGTCTATCTTCCACTAGGACCCCCAGATCTTTCTTCATCCTTGACTCCCCCGGTGATTCTCTCCCCAGTGACCCAGTGAGTAGTTTGCGTTTATGTTCTTAGTGCCCAAGTGCATTATTTTACATTTCTCCACATTAAACCTCATTTGCAATGTAGTTGCCCACTCCATTATTTTGTTCAGGTCTTTCTGTACAATTTCTGTATCCTGCTGTGAAGTTATTGCCCTGCTTATTTTTGTATCGTCTGCAAAAACTGAGATTGAGCTATGTATTCTATCATTTATATCATTTTTGAATAAATTAAACAGAATTGGTACCAAGACAGAACCTTGGGGTACCCCACTTACCAATCCAGACCAGTCTGAGTACACGCGCCCCTGTAACCAGTTTTCTATCCAAGAACAATCCTTATGGTCCATGCCTGCAGTAGATTAAGCATTTATGGGGAACTGTATTGAATGCTTTTGTGAAATCCAGATACACCACATCCACAGGCCTCCCCCTATCTAGATGGCAGCTCACTTCCTCGTAGAATGTTAACAGATTGGTCTGGCAAGAATGACCCTTCATAAACCCATGCTGATTACTACTGTTTTCATCAGCAAATTCTTGGATATAGTCTCTTTATCATCCCCTCCAATAATATACCTACTATTGATGTTAGGCTGACCAGCCTATAGTTCCCCGGAATATGTCTATGCCCTTTTTAAAATATTGGTACTACATTGGCTTTTCTTCAATCAGCTGGTACAATTCCTGTCGGTATGCTGTCCGTAAAGATTAGGAACAATGGTCTAGCTATAACCCAACTGAAATCTTTGAGTACTCTCGGGTGTAAGCCATCTGGTCCTGGTGATTTATTTGTGTTAAGCTTATCTAGTCTTTCCTTGAATCTGGCCTCTGTTAGCCACAAGGGTATATCATGTGATGTGTTACTAACAACACTGTCGTAGTCAATACACCCTTCCTTTTCCGGAGTAAAAACTAAGGAGAAGAAAGCATTTAGTACAGTTGCCTTCTCTGTGTCATCTGTAACTATCCTCCCATCATCATCTTTTATGTGGGCAATGTGCTCTGATTTCACATTTTACTGTTAATATATCTAAAAAATTCCTTGGGATTTTTTTTTACTTAACTCCACTATGTGTCTTTTGTAGTCTTTTTTAGACTTTTTTTTAGCCACCCTGATTTTGTTCTTACACTTCTTATTGCATTTCTTGTAGTATTGGAATGCTGATCATGCCCCCTACACTTTATATTTTTTAAAGGCCATTTTTTCCTTTCTAATAAGAATTTTTACCTTACAGTTTAGCCAACAAGGTTTGGCCTTTGCTCTTCTATATTTATTGGAATGCACACTGTGATACCTTTGTTTAATATGTTCCTAAAACATTCCCATTTTTCCTTGGTGTTCAATGTTTCTAGGATTAGGTCCCACATGCCTACAGTACCTGCTGGGAAATCTGACCCTGGTCCTCGCTGTACACTGGACCACACAAGAAAATAGTAAAACTTCACGCTATTCTGGGTGTCATACTCATCTCAGGTTACAAATTAATGGAATGTCCAATCTGGAAATCCCTTTTCTGCTTTCTTTACTTAATTGTAATATGGCATTACAGGGTCCAAATATTGGTAAAACATCCAAGCATTAAAAGATCTTCCATAGAGTCAAGTTATACTGCGATGAGGTACATGCTCACCAATAATCTAAGTTTGTGTCATTAACCATAAGCTGCACTCAAAGAGCTACCCTCCCAAGTAACTGGTCAAGTAAAAAGCTTTACTTGCCCTTTCTCCTGCACTTTATTTCCTGTTTGTGCAGAATAGGCAATTTTAGACTACTTCCTGTGTGTTCAGTCACTCTTCTTGCCTTTTTACTCCTGCTTGCGCAGGAAATCATTGACTTCTTATAGACTTATAGGAAAAAAGGAGAGACTTGAACACAGAAGCGTTTAAAAAATGACTATGGATATGTTTTAGCAGTTTATTTAGCTGTTTGGCTAGACTTGGCCTGTAATGGCTTTCTAATGAACATAAGGCCACTTAGGCTTGTTGCCTTCTTAATTCATTATTTTTCATACTATATTGAAGTCCCTTTTATTACTCATCTAACTTTTACTGCCTTCTTTCAAAATATTACTTCTTTCACCTATTTTAGTACTTTTTGTATCACAGAAAAGATAGAGAACGTGTAGGCTGTCTTTATTGCAAAGGTCATCATTTTTCATTGTAACATTTAAGTACATTGGTTTACGTGCACAGAATTATATGCTTCGGAGGAACAAATAAAGTCATTAAAAGTACTGAAAAAGTAACCAATACATTCAAACTTGAAATATAACTGTTTTTTTTTTTTTTTTTTTGTATAAACAAACTGTTCGTGCAATTTAATATGGATTGGATTTCATCAAACTGTTGTCATATTTACTGTAGTGAATAAATCAAGTAAATGAAAATGATGGTTTGCATATGATGTGATTGCATAGATTTGTAGGCCTATGTCCAGCAAGCACACTGACGCATTGGTTTGTCCACCATTTCTCTGTGGTTAGATATCAGAGTCATCTTCGGTCACCCAGACAGAGGAACCTAGAAAACAGTCTCAATCAGAGATAAAGGATTATAGTACTTATGATGGGTCATTAGCAGAAGCAGGGGTATATTGCTGTGGTCACCTAGTCATACTTACCTAATGCTGCTCGCTTTACTGTTTCATGTCCCCCTATTTTTATTGAAAACAAGATGCTCTTTGATCTGATCTTTCAGGAAGAAAAATGATATCTTTTGTTGTTATTTCATGCATATATGTTGGCATACTGACAAGGTTTTTTTGTTTTATAGCTCAACTATAAATTCAAGGATCATATAAAGAGAATCTAAAACAGTCTTGTTTGCTGTATATAAATTGATTTCCTCACCCAAATACTATTTGGAATAAGGATAGAAAATGTTAATGTTATTCTTTTGAGATAGTACTTGACTGGTTGAGGGTTGCTGGACACAAGCATTCAGAACACACTGCAGATGTCCTTAGGTTTACGTAACATCCCAGCTGGGAAAAATTTCAAGGTTGAACTAGTGACTTGTTTAAAGTGTGGACAAAACTAAACATTACATACATGTTGCAGCTTGCTACTAGAATTAACACAGTAGTTTTTCTTTTTCTGAGTCCCCACATAATATACGTAGTATAATTACCTGTTGATCTTGCTGTTACTGTAGATCCATTATTTTAACTTAACGTAACTGAGTGACGGCACTGTTCATTCTGCAGTAAAATCGCACAAAAGGATTGTCACTGGACAGGGTAGTCTTATATAAACTGGTAGAGGCTGATTTACTAAATCTTAAATTTCCTTTGGCTAATATCAGTGACTCATGCCCTGATGACACATTTCAACGATGTTCCAGTGACATTTTATACTATATTATACTATACTATACACTATTATAGACAGGGGCGTCACTAGGGGGGGGCTAGAGGGGGCCATGGCCCCCCCAACATTATACTGTGCCCCCCTATGTGCCCCCCTAATTAAAAAAAATGGACACTGGGAATGCAGGGGATAGGTATAGACTGAGCTGCCGTATTGCTGGTTCCGGCTCCTCCTCCACCTCCTGAGTCTACACCCAGCCACTGGTTACTAGAGCCGCCTCGCATCTAGCAACCAGTGACGTCAGAGTCGGCATTGACAGTTCTTTCTCCCCTCCTTCCTCTCTCACACGGAATAATGAGAGAGGAGACACAGACGATCTGCTCCTTCTCCCCTCTTGTGTGTGCTTCCAGGGAAGTCAAGTGTGAAGCCAATGAGCTCACAATTCCCACGATACACACACAGGAGAGGGGAGAAGGAGCAGATCGGCTGTGTGAAGGAGGGGAGAGAGAACTGTCAATGCCGGCTCCGGGGGCTCTGAGCTCAGCTGTTGGGAACACTAACACAGGGGTGGTGCCAGGTGGGTGCTTTAACTCCCCCATAATTTCACCTATAGCACCCCCATCAGCAGCTGCCTCGGGAAGAGATTTACTGTAGCCTGGGTATGCTGCTACCAGTGACACTCCCCACCCCTCAGCCCGCCCCTCAGTGTATGGAGATCGCAAACAGCATGTTAGTTGCAGGGCTAAAGTTTCTCATTCCTGTGCCCTGTGCAGCATAAGGAGGCAGGGATCATTTTAAGCACCTGATCAGTATTATCCAATCAGGCTGTGCCTGTGCTACAACCCCTCCCACTTCCCCTGCCGCTGTGTTTTGATTTCAGGCAGCTCCAGAGGAAGCCAGACCCCTCAGCTCTGTAACTCCCATGTGAGTCTCTTTTTATGTATTCTTCATGGAGGGGATAAGAAGGATGTGCAGCAGCTTGCAGAGTGATAGGTGTGAGGTTTAGTGCAGGCAGTGTTCTCCATAGAGGGACAGGACAAGGGGAAAACACACTCTTATATATGTTGTAATTGTCAGGCTGTTAGATCCTTAGCATCAGAAGACAGAACACACAGACCTCATACATTGATTTATATCAGCAAAAATAATGTTTATTACAGAGACTTCTGTGACAGGAAGAAAGGAATCCATCAGGTCTGTGTGTTCTGTCCCTTTCCTGTCTCTGCTAGCTCCATCTTTAACCCTTTTGGCTCATGCACACTAGTTTTGCCCTCTGAAGAGCAATCAACATTTAGCAATCAACAAAACACACACTGTTAGACAGGATCATTTGGTTGGTTGCAGGCTGGTCAGTAAGTTGATCTGGAAATGTCTTTGGTTTTGTTTTGCATGCGTTGCCCTTCCATGTGCTCCTTGCACTTTCAAATAAATAATCTTTGAAAGGGTTTATGCGCTATGGTAGATTTTATTTTTTATGCATATATTATGACTGCAGCTACCATGTGATGATGTCAGTTGGCGAGCCTTTGAAAATTGCAATGCAGGTTATTCATTTGGAGCCGGTCAGAGTGGGATTGTGCTGCCGTATTACAATGAAGTGTGTTTGGGCCTATATATTGTGGCTGCAGCCTCTGGTAGCACCCTGTATGCTCACAGTAGTGGCGGTGGCGGTGCACCAAAGTGGGTGTAAAGATCTTAAATATTCAGATGGACTTTTGTTTTATTGCACATCACTTTATTTTTGGTGGAGGAACAATGAAATGGTGGCTAATAGCCATCAGGAGATCCGCCTTTGTTCGTAATGCATAAATGAATTTAATCTGGCTTCAACTTTATTCACTTATTCTAGTTATGTATGTATCACTTTGTTTGCACTCAGCACTTTAATTCATTTTGCACAGCATGAAATCGGCATGGATTAGCACATCTATTTAATATTTAGGTATTTCTCTAAGTGTTTGTTTATTCACACTGCAGTGTGCTGTTTTCTCCATGTTATCGTTTTTTAAAATATTTTAGTGAATTACCACTAAGCACTTTAGTTTCTATGCACATTTATCAGATTCTATTTAACCTATTTCTCTTAGGTAACTCCCACTGTTGGGTGTTCTCTGCATGCCCTAATGGGCACTGATAGGAGGCACTAATGGGCACTGATAGGAGGCAATAGAGGGAAACTGATAGGTGGGATTGATGAGCACTGATAGGCGGCACTGATGAGGAGGCACTGATAGGTGGCATTGATAAGCACTGATATGCTGCACTAATAGGCACTGATAGGCTGCTTTGATGAGCACTGATAGGTGGCACTGATGAGCACTGATCACTAATAGGCAGCATCAATGGGCACTGATAAGCTGCACTGGTAGGCGGCATTGATGAGCATGTATGCTAGCCCAACATTAAAAGAACAATTACACACTTTAAATCTTTAAAAGTGGCCACCTGCAGCTGCAATCTTCGGCTAACGTCTCTCTTTCTAACAAGACCTCTGGAGTGCATTCTATTCCTGGGGAAGAAAAAAAAATATATATATATATATATATATATATATATATATATATATATATATATATATATATATATATAATATATATATATATATATATTGCGTTTTATAGTTGGCCCCCCTACTTTTGTCCCTGTCCCCCCATGTGCCCCCCCTAAATATGAAAGCTGGAGACGCCACTGATTATAGATCTACTTCATAGGCTGAGTTATATGTCTATGTCAGCCTTTCTCAAACTTTTCAACACAGAGGAACCCTTGAAATAACTTTCTGGTCTCAGAGAACCCCTGTTAAAAATGCTATATCTACAAGTCATGATACATAAGTGTGATGGTCAATGGGAAGAATGCTCCTTACACTTGTGGTCATTGGGAAGACATACCCCCTTATATATAGTTAAAAAGATCAGTGGGAACTTATCTGAGAGGCAGAAATTGCTCATTACTCGTGGAACCCCAAGCAACCTCTGGAGGAACCCTGGTCTATGTTATGAAGGTATATATATATATATATATATATATATATATATATATATATATATAATGCTTGATGACCTACCATAAACCTGTATTCACTGTACCATTTACTGTTAGAGTTGGGCGAATGGTTCGGGCTGAGCAAAGTTCGGCCCGAACATCGCCTGTTCGTCCGTTCTTCGAACACCCAAATTTTGCGCTGCACAGTGCATTCTGAGACCTGTTTGGGCAAAGCTTTAAGGAATAGACTAGGATGACGGCCGCGGCATCCTTAACAACTGCTGTCAATGGGCTTCTCCGCTGACAGCATATACAAAAATAACATTGCCACCAATTAAACAGTAAAAAAAAGCCAAAAAAAAAAAAAGGCGTGGGGTCCCCCAAAAATTTATACTAAACCCTTATCCCAGCATACAGCCTATCAGGCCAGAAAAGGGGGAGGAACAAGTGAATGCCCCACTTTCTAAACCATACTAGGCCACATGCCCTCAAAATGGGGGGGTGGGTGCTTTGGGCCAGGGGGGGCTCTCCAAAGCACCTTGAAACAAACACTGTCTTTGTGTTTTTAATATTTTTTGACACTTTTTTTGTGAATGGGTAGGGGTACTATTTACTCCATACTCATTCACATGGGGGGTGGGATCTGAAGGGATCTTCCAGATTCCGATAAGCTCCCTGCCTGCAGACCCCCCACAACCACAGCCCAGGGTTGTAGGGAAGAGGCCATTGTCCCCATCAACATGGGGACAAGGTGCTTTGGGGTCAGGAGGGCAAAGCCCTAAAGCACCCACCCTCCCTTGTTCAGGGCATGTAGCCTTGTATGGTTCAGGAAGTGGGGGGGTGCCAGGCTGCATACTTGGCTAAAGGACTAGTATGGATTTTGGGGGGGCCCATGCCGTTTTTTTTTTACATTTTGGCATGGGGTTCCCCTTGAAATCCATACCAGACCTGAAGGGCCTGGTATGGACTTGGGGGGGGGGGCCCATGCCGTTTTTAAAAAACATTTTTCTATTATTGGATTGGTATTGTATTGCCGGAAATTTAAATGCCATTTCATGCTTTTTTTATTTTTCTTTGAAAATTTTGTTTTTGCTGCAGCATGTTCTATACATGCTATACATGCTACAGATGCGCCACTTTACAGACAGACTAAAGGGGACCCCCCCAGGCAATATAATGAAAGGAATTTTTCATTTCTAGTGTTGCACTTTAGGCATCATTAAAATAATTGCTCTTGTAAAAAGGATCTTTTTTAAAAACAGTTTTTGCATTGATACATGCCTCCCAGAGCAGTACCCAGGACCCCATACCCTTTTTATGGCCAATTACTTGCATATAAGCCTTCAAAATGGGCATTTTTCAAGTTCGGGACCTATAGACTTTAATAGGGTTCGTTATTCGTTATAACTGATACTGAACACAAGCTGTTGTTGGCTTGCCTTGTGGTAAGCGCAATATTTGCATGGAGTGTGGGGTCTCATCTTCACTACGAAGTTTGCTAGTGTTCACTCTAAGTTCCCTCTTTTTCCTGCTGTATCTTTATGCACTAGTGTAAGTTTTCTACTTTTTCTAAACTTTAATTAGTTTGGCAGTATTACACTATGGCCAGTTTCTTTTTATTTACATGTCTATGAGATGGATTTTTGGTGTCCTCATTACATCCTTTCAGCTACGATGTATACAGTCTAAGAGCACCATCTGGATTCTCCACACCAAGACGTGATACAGGCTGGTGTTCGCTTGCCTTGCGGTAAGCGCAATTATTGGGTATTTGCGGATACTGTATGGGTTGTCATTCATATTTTTTACACCATTGACTCTGGTTGGATTCACCCAAGGGGTCTTTTTTGGACTGATTTCAGATCATTACTTCACATTTTTATTTTCTGTTACTATATATGGACACTTATTTTTATTCGCAAATATTACATATGGACAGTCATGTTTGATTCATACATACATGTGTTGACCCATGTACTTTTCATAATTTAATTTTTAATATTTTTCGACATTTTTGTATTTATATATGTACTTCCTCACGGAAGTCTTTGAGATTGCTTCACATGTTTCACTTATATTTAGCGTGGTTATTTCTTTTTTATTAGTTATTTTAGTGCACATCTCACTGTTTAACTGCTGCTTTTTGGGGGGATAGTTTCTATAGGTAGCGCAGTATTTTTTTTTTTTTTTTTTCGTTATCCGGGTCAGAACTTTTTCTTTGTTCAGGAGTTCTGGTGCGAACGGGGGGGGGGGGGGGTGTTCGGCCCATCTTTAGCCCCCCCTACAACCCCCCTTTACAAACCTCCAGAAGCAAATATTGCCACCCAAGGGTATGTAGAGAGCTGACATATAAATCTCATGGGGGGTTTTGGCCTGGAATTGAGGTTTTGTAAATAACTGGACGCCAGTCACTTTAGTTAAAAAACAGAGAATAGCTTTATTTCTCACAGTTCAGGGAGAAGAGGGTATAACTCACAGGTGCTGTAAGTTAAAGTAGAAATCCAGCACTACATATACTTTGATGTAAGAAAGAGCTTTTCACTTTAATACTAATACTCCAGTGTTAGTATCCTTTTAAAAATCATCAGTGATATATTTAGAAGAATCCACCAGCTTTACCTGGGACTCCCATCTAGGCCTAAACACTCTTAAGAAGCAGTTTTAAAAACCCTTCACATGCAGATTTCTCCGGGAAGGCAAACCCATGGTTACAGCCATGAAGACTAAATGTAGGAGGCACTCCTGTCTATGGCAGGGTGGCTACATTGCTAAAAACATTTAAGAGAAAAACATTGCCATACCTGGAATTTAGCTTTGACAAAGACAAAGTGGATGTGCCACAGTACAAACTGTCCAGAGAATTTAATAGCAAAAAAACCCTACAGTAGTTTTTTTGTCTTAATCCCTAATTCATGACTGGAACAATATGTCATTCCCTTCTACCTGCAACATTGAATACAAAACTTGTAATAGTTGTGACACAGGAGCTGAGCTGGGATTTGTTAAGGGAATATTCCACCACTGAAGTTCTTGAGAAATAAAAAAATTGACATGTGACTGAAGCTGTCCTTGACAGGAACCACACACATATACAGTATATGCAAAACAAAACTAAAGAAATTCCTGGCTCAACTTACCAACTAGCCCGCTAACCAACCGAATTGTTGTGTTATATTTGGTTAGTTAGCAGGCTGTTCGGTAAGTGGAGCCGGGAATGCCTTTGGGTTTGTTTTGCATGTGTTGCCCTTCCATGTGCTCCTTGCAGCAAAGGCCAGTTAAAGGTGGGGGCAGTGGCCATTTGTTTCTACTGTTAAATTATTGGTCAGGGGACATACTGGATACCTTTGCTGCCATTGTGCTATATGCTGGGTGTCCCGCCTCCAGGCTCCCCTTCCCTCTGCCTATCCATTATAATGCATGTGCTTCTACTATGGAGACGCTCAAAATTTAGAGTTAGGACTACAGAAAATACTGGGGTGCCTCTACGGGGCTCTGTAGCTTATGCATGTATTTGCAAATGTGTGCAAACGAAACTGTTTTTAACACATACTGTTGGACAGGACAATTCAGGTGTCAGGGCTAGGCTCAGCCCTTCCTTCTCTGAGCTGGCTGCTCAGCTGTCGTCTAATTGCCAGCTCTTATCTCTCCACAGTTACTCAGCTGTTGATGATATCCTGTTCATCAGTCCTGCCTACTTAAGCCATCCAGTCCACAGGAGCTCTGCCTTCGCCTTGGTCAACATCACAGAAACTGAAATGCTCTCCTGCGATCCTGTTCAAGACTTGCTTTGCTGATATCCCTTCTGGCTCCAGATCCTGCTTGCTTTTTCACTACATTGATCACTGACTTCTGGCTTGGCTGACTATCCATTCTGGTTACTGAACTTTGGCTATGTTTTGACTATATTTGTTCTTTTTACTTTTATTATTAAATAAGTGTGATTAACCTGTACCTCTGTCTCGGCCTGATTTCATGGTTTCTGACAGTAGGCGAAGGCAATGAATTCAGAAGATGCAATCAATCCACTTGTTGGTAATATTTTTTCCAGATTGGATGAACTGGATCACCGCATGGATCAGTTTGCCATGGCGTTACAAATGCTCCTAAGTCACACGGTTTACCTGGAATCTCCCCCTGTGGCTGTCCCGGTACAAACTATGTTTCAGGCTGACCCTGCTGCTGCTCCAGTCTCTTTGCAGGCAACCTCCTCGAGTATTACCTCTATAAGAGGTATGTCTGGTTCCACTGCGCTTCCCCAGCAATTTGGGGGCGATCCAGTCCAATGCAGAGGGTTTCTCAACCAGGTTGAGATATACTTTGAGATGCTGCCCCAGGTGTTTCCCACAGACAGAAGCAAAGTAGGTTTTTTGATATCTTTGCTTTTTGAGAGAGCCTTGGCCTGGGCAAACCCTCTATGGGAGACGCAAAAACCTGTTGTCTTGAGTTACCCTGAGTTTGTGAATTTGTTTAAAAGGGTATTTGATTCCTGCGTGCTCCGCTTCTGCTGCCAAGTGCCTCATGTCTATTGAACAGAGTACGAGAACTGTTGCCGACTACGCCATTGAATTCCGTACTCTGGCAGCAGAGGTTGCGTGGAACAATGAGGCCCTTGTGGCTGCTTTTTCTCATGGTCTCTCGAATACCATCAAGAATGAGATAGCAGCCCGAGATATAACCACTGAGCTGGAGAAGTTGATCACGTTTGCCATCCTCATTGACTCCAGACTCGGAGAAAGACTCTCTTTTAAGGAGCACTTGCGGAAGTACATTTGTCTCCGAGCTTTGCAGTCCCACCCGTGCTACCCTCACCTCCAATGCCTCCTGGTACCGAGTCAGTCAGTGAAGGTGAACCCATGCACTTGGGATTCACGCGACTCTCTGAGGATGAGAGAACCTTTAGGAGGAGGGAGAGATTGTGCCTTTATTCTGGCCAGGCAGGTCACTTTTTGAAGTCTTGACCTATCCATCCAGGGAACGCCTGAACCTTGAGGTCCTGTCACGGACAGACCTTAGATGGCGTTGTTTCGTCCCCAGTTATCCAGAAGGATAAGCCCCAGGTCCCTATTACCCTTTCTTGGGCTGAGTCATCCATTGAGATTCAGGCTCTAATCAACTCTGGGGCTGCAGGCCTGTTCATTAATGCTGCCTTTGTATCGAAGCACTTGATTCTGCTGCAACTGCGTGACGCTCTACTTGCCATTGAGACTCTTGACGGGAGACCTCTACAGTCTGCCAATGTGACTCATGAGATGGTTCCGTTGTCCATGGCCATAGGGGCTCTTCACGATGAGATAATCCAATTCCAAGTTATTTCCTCACCTAAGTTTCCGGTGGTTATTGGTTATTCTTGGTTACAGAGGCACAACCCCTCTTTTGATTGGCTCTGTGCTGAGGCTCTCTCCTGGTCACCAGAATGCAGTGTGACATGCTTCCAGAAGGTAGCCAAGGCCCTGTGCACCTCTTCACTCTCCTCCCTGCCGGAGGAGTACCGCAATTTTAGTGAAGTCTTTGACAAAGGTCAAGCCGGTAATTTGCCTCCACACCGGTCATATGATTGCGCAAATGACCTTCAACCTAGTGCGATACCCTCTCGTGGCCGGGCTTACCCTTTGTCGGTCTTGGAGGATAAGGCCATGTAAGAGTATGTTGCAGACGCACTTTCTCGAGGTTTCATCCACAAATCCTTGTCTCCGACTGGTGCTGGTTTCTTCTTTGTGAAGAAGAGGAGTGGTGAACTGAGACCTTGTATTGATTATATGGGTCTCAATCATTTCACGATTAAGAATGCCTATTCGATTCCATTGATAACAGAATTATTTGACCGCCTCAAGGGAGCAACGGTTTTCAGGAAGCTTGATTTGAGAGGGGCATACAATCTCGTGAGAATTAAGGAAGGCAATGAGTGGAAAGCTGCGTTTAATACCAGAAAAGGCAATTATGAGTACCTTGCAATGCCTTTTGGCCTTTGTAACACTCTGGCAGTTTTCCAGGAATTTATTAACAATGCCCTCCAAGATTTGGTGCAGTTATGTGTGGTGGTTTATCTAGATGATATCCTCATATTTTCCAAGTTTCTGGAGAGCCACCACACAGATGTCTGTCGTGTGCTTCAGAAACTAAGTGAGAACAATCTCTACTGTAAACTGGAGATGTGCGAGTTCCATTGTGAACAGGTTAAATTCCTGGTTTATGTCATTTCGACTGCTGGTTTTTCGATGGACCGAGAGAAACTTTCGGCAGTTCTACAGTTGCCCCGACCTGTGGGTTTACGTCCCCTGCAGCGTTTCCTGGGCTTTGCCAACTATTATCGGAAGGTTATTTGTAACTTCTCGTCTCTGGTCAAGCCCCGGACTGAGATGACCAGAAAGGACGGTAACCCACAGACTTGATCTCCGGAGTCCATTAAGGCCTCTGAGAGTCTAAAGCCTGCTCAGGTCCATGCTCCTCCTGAGAATCCTTGTGACCGCTGCTTTGTCCCAGAGAGTGTCCATACTGCCATGCTCCAGACTTACCATTCTCCCAAGACTGCTGGCCACCCTGGGAAGAATCAACTCTTTTGGGCCATTTCCCGACAATTCTGGTTGCCTAGTCTACGTGCTGATGTAACTGCCTTCGTAGCTGCCTGTTCCATGTGTGCTCAGAGTAAGACGCCACAACACATTTCAGTGGGTCTCCTGCGACCCATACCCAATGGAGAAAGGGCCTTGACCCACCTGTCAATGAATTTCATTGTGGAGTTACCCAGCTCCCAGGGTAACACAGTTATCCTTATGGTGGTTGACCGGTTCACAAAGATGAGTCATTGTATTCCACTTAAGAAGTTACCCACTTCTAAGGAACTGGCTTCCATTTTGCTCGAGAGATCTTTCGCTTACATAGACTACCCAAGGTGATTGTCTCGAGCAGGGATAGTCAGTTTATGTCCCGGTTCTGGCGAGCCTTTTGTGCACAGTTGGGAATTCAGCTTGCTTTCTCCTCTGCGTATCACCCGCAGTCTAATGGGGCCACAGAATGAGCCAATCAGTCAATCAGGCAATTCCTACGTTGCTATATATCTGACCATCATAACAACTGGTCAGACCTATTACAGTGGGCAGAGTTTGCTCACAAAAGTGCCTTGAATTCTGCTTCCCGATTGTCCCCATTTATGAATTATGGTTTCCAACCTTCCTTGCCTAACTCGTTTGTTCCGCAGAGTATTCCTGAGTTAGAGGAGCATCTCTGTGGTCTTTGTTCCACTTGGGCACAAGTCCAGGAGGCTTTGCGACATGCTAATGATAGGTACAGACTCCATGCTAACTGCAGACGCCTGCCTGCGCCTTCCTACCAGGTTGGGGACAAGGTCTGCCTGTCATCTTGCAACCTCCGACTTTGTGTTCCCTCACTGAAGTTCACCTCAGTTTTTTGGGCCTTTCCGGATTCTTCGCAGGATTAACCCAGTGGCTTACTCATTAGACCTTCCTTCTACATGCTTATTTTGAATGTATTTCATGTCTCCTTATTAAAACCTTTGGTCTGCAACCGCTTTACCACCTCGGTGCCATGTACAGGTTGAGAACCATGAGGAGTATGAAGTACAGTCCATTGTTGACTCTTGTAGGTTCCGTGGGCACATACAGTACCTGGTGCATTGGAAAGGGTATGGTCTGGAGGAACGCTCTTGGGTCTCATTCTCGAACGTACATTCCCCTGTCCTCCTCTGTGATTTCCATAGACGGTTTCCCCTCAAGCCTGGTGGTCCTCTGAGGGGGAGGGGTCATTGAGAAGGGGGTACTGTCAGGGCTGGGCTCAGCCCTTCCTTCTCTGAGCTGGCTGCTCAGCTGTCAGCTAATTGCCAGCTCCTATCTCTCCACAGTTACTTGTGGATGGTATCCAGCTCATCAGTCCTGCCTACTTAAGCAGTCCAGTCCAGAGGAGTGCTGCCTTCACCTTGGTCAACATCACAGAAACTGAGATGCTCTCCTGCCATCCGGTTCAAGACTTGCTTTGCTGACATTCCTTCTGGTTCCAGATTCTGCTTGCTGTTCCACTACATTGATCCCTGACTTTTGGCTTGGTTGAATATCTGTTCCGTTTACTGAATTTTGGCTATGTGTTGACTATGTTTGTTCTTTTTACTTTTATTATTAAACAAATGTGATTTAACTGTATTTCTGTCTTGGCCTGATTTCATGGTTTCTGACATTGGGTTGGTTAACAGGCTGGTCGGTAAGTTGACCCTGGAATTTTCTTTGGTTTTGTTTGACATGCGTTACACTTCTATGTGCTCCTTGCTGCAAAGGCAAGTTAGGGGTAAGGGCAGTGGCCATTTGTTTATACACAAATATATATGGTGGAGTTTACCCCTAATTCATAGATAGCTTGGTTACCATGACTGGCATAACATAACATTGTGACATTATTTCCATATTGATAACTAATTATATTGTTCATTTGACTTGCTTAGACAGTAATCTGAGCAAGAGAGATCCTGATATGAAATTTCTTAAAGGAGTTGTAAAGGCAGAAGGTTTTTTTTAGCTTAATGCATTCTATGCATTAAGATAAAAAACCTTCTGTGTGTGGCAGCCTCCACAGCACCCCCCTAATTACTTACCTGAGCGCCTTCTCTCTCCATTGATGTCCATGATCCCCTCAGCCATCCAGTATACTCCTCCTTATTGGCTGAGAAAGAGCAGCAGCACCATTGGCCCTCATGGCTGTCAATCAAAGTCAATCAGCCAATCAGGGGAGAGATTGGGCAGGGCCAGGTTGGGGATCCGTGTCTGGATGGATACACAGGGCTCTGACTGGGCTTGGGTGCCCCCTGTAGCATGCTGCTGGCTGAGGGGACACTCAAAGGAGGGAGGGGACAAGATTAGCAAAGAGGGACCCGAGAAGAGGAGGATCCAGGCTGTTCTGTGTAAAACCAACTGCACAAAGGAGGTAAGTATAACATGTTTGTTATTTAAAAAAAAAACGTGCCCTTAAATCACTTTCACATACTGTACCTTATATATAAAATAAATATGTCTGATCTTAATAATCGTCTTGTACAGATGAATTGGGATATTTCCAGATCAAGTATAATGTAAGGAGAGACTTGTTGAGGCGCTACATTTGTAACATAACAGAAACATGCTGAGTTTAAAGCTGAACTTGTTCTCTAGGAGACCTAAAACAGCTGGGTCCTTTTATCGCATATTTCTCAAAGTATTTCTCATGACATCCAGTTGAAGTAACATGAATGACCTCTGTATCTGCTGTGAAATACAGTGTGATATTATAGAGCTATCCCATTTAAATATCAAATCCTTTTATAAATACACTAATGTGTATATGCATGTGTGCATAGCATATACTGTATTTTTTAATCTTGTTGCAATTCTAAAATATAAAAAAAACAATAAAACAAATTTATACCTAAAAAAAAAAGTATTTTCATAAATATAAAAACTGGCAAGCTATTGACTTGTGTCTGGAGTTTTGTTGGTGGGTGTACCCATGGCTTTTTTTCAGGGGGAACTTGGTTCCACCACCTCTGGCTCAGACCCTTGGGGGGGCTGCTCACCACAATCACCACTTGTAAACACAGAAGTCCAGTTTCTGTGTTTACATGTGACAGCTCTGCACTCTGTGTGTAACCCCCCTGAACTCTGCACCCTGTATGTAATGCAATCCTGGTATTTAATGCCCCTTTAAGACCCTCCTACTGTTCGTGAAATTGAAACTGACCACACCCACTATTTGATGTAATTTGGAGGGTGTGTGTGGGTGGAGTGGTTTTGGGGGGTCGTGGTTGAGTTCCAGCACCTATTGTTTGAGAAAAAAAGCCCTGGGTGTACCATTCGGAAGAACATATAATGATTTATAAGTTATTGGGTCTGTAGAAAAACTGAAGCCTGTGTAAAAAATACTATGCATGCTAAGCATGGAGTCATTACAGTTATCTGTGAAGTAGTATTCTCTGATTTTATATTTGTGATTAAAAGCTGCCTGGTGTCTCCCTCTGAAACTGCAGCCTGCTAAAGCTGTACATTTTGTTGTTTCTGAAATAATGCACTCTGAATTTTATTTTATGGTAAAACTTGCCCCATCTCTCCCTCTAATGCCGTGTACACACAAGCGGAATGTCTGACAGAAAAAGTCTGATGGGAGCTTTTCATCGTATATTCCGATCGTGTGTATGCCCCATCGGACTCTTTACGTCGAAAATTCTGACGGACCTAGAAAGAGAACATGTTCTAAATTTTTCAGATGGAACCAATTCCTATCGGGAAAACCGCTCGTCTGTATGCTGTTCCGACGTACCAAAAACGACACATGCTCTGAAGCAAGTACGAGACGGAAGCTATTGGCTACTGGCTATTGAACTTCCGTTTTCTAGGCCCGTCGTACGTGTTGTACGTCACCGCGTTCTGGACGGTCAGAATTTGGTGTGATCGTGTGTATGCAAGACAGCTTGAGCGGAATTCCGTCGGAACTCCTTTGGAAAAACCTTCATAGTTTATTCCCATGGGAAAACCGGTCGTGTGTACAGGGCATTACAGTGCAGCTCAATCAAGCTGCCTACATACATTCCAATTGTACTATGTCTGACACTCTGTTTTTTCATTCAGGATAAAACTGCCTCGTTTATGAAATGTGGGGTTGGGGTTTTGAAGTTTTGTTTGTAATTTTGTTAAACTTTTATTAGAATACAGTGTGGTACTGAAAAAAAAGAAGATTACAGGCTACCTTATGAAACTAATTTGCCATCTAATTGGTATGAAGGTGAGGATGTTAGCTTTATTTTTTTTTTTTGACGAGTAAGTTACCTTTAACTTTAAAATCTAGTGTGACTGTTACTTCCAACAGGCAATTCAGAACCATTAGCGTTGGATGAAAAAGTCAGATAGCACAGCCAAAACTACCTAAAAAAGCCCTCTTTGCAGGTAGAAATAGATCATATTAGGTTGATGCTACTGCATGTAACCCAATCTACTGTAGATGTAAATCTTTGAAACTTTGAAATAAATTACACATGCAGACTATGTGGTATCAGATTATGATGTCAATGACACTGTCCATGAGAGTTGTACTGTTCTACAACACAGGGCTTCACAAATTTGCTTAGAATCTAGGAGCCAGCTAAAAAAGTTAGGAGAAAGTTTTTTAAATCAGCTGCCCAGCGCCCAGAACTGCATGTCCGGGGCTCCAGGCAATAAGAAATGCTTACGCCTGGTGCCAAGCGGAAAAAGACCGAAAATTTAAAAAGGTGGCATTGATAGGTTGCACTAATGGGCATTGATGAGGCTGCGCTGATATGCACTGATGAGGTGGCACTGACAGGTGAAACTGAAGCTGCACTGATAAGCACTGCAGCACTGATGGGCACTGACAGGCGACGCTGATAAGGCTGCACTGATAAACACTGAGGAGGCTGTGCTGATGGGCACTAATAGGCTGTAGTGACAGGCGGCACTGATAAGCTGCACTGATTAGGTGCCACTGATGGGCGATGCTGATGAGGCTGCGCTGATAAGCACTGACAGGCGGCACTCTCCATCCATGCAGCGGCGGGCGACGCAAGCCCGCAACCTCAACCCCTGTCAACCTGGTAAGATGATGTTGGAGGTGGGAAGATGTGAGAGCAAGCTGCGCTCACCACAGCACCATCCATCAGAGGGTGCCGGTTCGCACATAGGAGCGTGTATTCTGCTCCAGCAGGCCACAAAACCGTGGCATCAATTATTGACCAGCCCGACGCTAGTCCACACACCCGCAGATGGGCCAAATGTGAGGATTCCGACCACTGCTGCGATGTAACCCAGGTGCCAGAACGCAATTTCCAGTCGCCATTGCGACCTGGCGCCTGGGTTTTGTCAAGCCCTACCATAACCTACAGCATGTAATAAAAGACATTGGTGTTTTTCTTGAATTTACAAATGGAGGACCCTTATTTAAAAAAACATTTTTGCATTTGTACATGTAACCCGTGGCAGTGTCTAGCTCCCCGTGCCCCTTGCTTGAAAATCCCTACCTATTACCTTTGAAAATGGCCAGACTTGAATTTTATACTCGTCTAACACATACTTTAATGCGGTTCAGATAAAGGGTTGCAGTTTTCAGGCTTTACAATGAGTTTGATGAATGGCCCTGAGAACCGAACCAGGCCTATTCACTCTTCCTTGGTCAGAAGAAGTCACAAGTGGTTTAATGTTATAGGCACATTTATTTAAAATAATTGATAATATTTTTAGTACATTATGAGCAGTGGCGGCTGGTGTTTTTTTTGGGGGCGCGGCAAACAAACACCCATCCCGGTCGGCCATTAAATGCGAATAATACTGTATAATCTCATCTGTTTTTTTTTTTCAGAAAAGAGAAGAATCCTATAGACCCTATAAAACACATTGATTCATATTTATAAAGGATCTGAAAAAAAAATCATATGTGTTGCTAGTAACAAAATCAGTTCTTCCTTGCCTGATTTAATACAGATTGGAGAAATGAGAATCTAATGTACATTCCAGGTGGTTCATCTTTCAAGCAATTTTATACATGAGGCACAATTTAATTTATGCTTTTAAATATGTTTGTGCTGATTTGCTGAATATTTTTATGTTAAGTTTCCACAACTTCAGGATAGAAACCTGGAGATTTCACTAATATACCCCAGTTTGTAATATATGTCCTACTGTATACCAGGAATTCTTCTAAGCCTTGAAAAAACTGTTACTTAAATGTGTTCATAAACTATTTTCACTATAACTTTGCAGTCTATATAATGTAATCTCACTTCTATTCCAGTCTATCATTATTATAGCACAGCTCTGGAAGGGGCTAATGAAAGTTGTTGTTTTTATTTGTAACTTACAAATGGTATGTATAAAATATTCATACAATATTTTCAGGAAGAAAGAAAGAATTTGTTAAGAATATATATTTCCTTACATACTTAAAGGTCTCCAAAGACATTAAATGGTGTTGGATGCTTAGAAGAAATGGCTTTTTACAAGCTTTATTGATGTCTACGTTAAAATGGTTCTAAAAGGCAGAAGTTTTTTTTTTAGCTTAATGCATTCTATGCACCCCACTCTTATACTTACCTGAGCCCCATCTCAATCCAGTGATGTGCATGAGAGCAACAGCTCTCCCTGGTCTCTGCCTCCTCATGGGAGCACTGGCTGTGATTGACAGCAGCAGGAGCCAAGCCACGCTCCGTATGTGAGTGGACAAAATCCGTTCATAGGAGCCCAACTCGGGAGCTAGCCTGCTTGAGTGCTCCTATAGCAAGCTGGGGGGAGGAGCCAGGACAGACAGCTGGGGACCCCAAAAGAAGAGGATTGGGGCTACTCTGTGCAAAACCATTGAACAGAGCAGGTAATTATAACAAGTTATTTATTTATTTATTTATTTATTTATTTTATTTAAACTTTTAGAACCACTTTAAAGCAGAGATCTCATCAAAATACAGAAATATTTGTAAAAAATCGCACATTAGGAGAACAGTGAACACCTGCTAAGCTTAGACAAGAATAGGCATAGGTAGTGTATTATTATTCTCTTCCAAACAAGGTCCTGGGAAAGCTTATGATCCCATATCCTCCCAAATCCATTCTACTGCAGAATCATGTTCTATCTTAAAGACACTGCAGTGGAAGGTGAATATTTTTCACCCAAACTTTACTTTATTGTTTTTCTAGTCAAAATGTGTGCGGAAGGGATACAGCCTCTGTCAAGTTTTTATGACAAATATCAACACCAGGCTTATATATATCGACCTCCAGCTGCGACTCCTGGGTTGCCGTTGCCAGATAACAATAATAGGGATGCTTTAACTCAGCCTTTTTTAACCGGGGTGCCTTCAGATTTCAGTAGGGGTGCCTTGACAAAATGCCTAAAAAGTGCCCAAAAATAGTATACAAGCCAAATGTGTGGATGAAGACTGCCTTTTAGTTGCACAAATCCACAGGTTTTCATTGTGCACCATTACAACCTTCAAGTCGCCAGCACCCTAACAACCAATGATTTCATCGGTTGATAAGGAGGACTTCGGGCACCTACAAAGCACCCTTGTTTGTTCCTCTCCTGCTCCTCCGCCAGCATTGGGGTCACATTAGCTGAGTGAGGCAGAGAAACTGAGAGAGAAAAGAAACATTGGAATACTAGTCAGTACCAGTGTGCAAAGGTGTGTTTGCTTTAGAACAGGGGACTTCAAACTGTGGCCTGTGGGCTGGATGTGGCCCTTTGCTTGCCTTTATCCTGTCCTTGGGGCACTATTCCTTCCACTGATACAAGGCACTAGTCTTTCCACTGACACCAAAGATGCAGCACTATTCCTCCAACTGACATCGATGTTGTAATATTTTTACTCCCACTGACCACCAAGCCTATGTCATTGTTTACTTCCACCAATGCCAGGGCATTTTCTACTCCCGCTGGCCACAGTCCCGCCCCCTCTAATATTTGAAGGGCAGTAAACTGGCCCTTTGTTTCGAAAGTTTAGAGACCCTGGCTTTAGAAAAATAAATGATCTCTAATGTTGGTAGTCCTTCATGTGTGGATTTTGTGGCATTATGAAAATATATTAGTTTAGTTCTTTACACTTTAGAATGGGGTGCGGTTGAGAAACACTGCTTTAAAGTGATTGTAAAGGATTGTTTTTTTTTTTTAAATAACAAACATGTCATACTTACCTGCATTGTGCAGCTCATTTTGCACAGAGTGGCCCCGAACATCCTCTTCTGGGGTACCTCGGCGGCTCTGGCGGCTCCTCCTCGCTTCAGATAACCCCCTAGGAGAAGCGCTCTCCTGAGGGGGTTGCCTTGCTCCCAAGTCCAGCATTTGCATCCATAGACACGACATGAATGCCGGACTCGGCCCTGCCCCCGGTACCTGCGCCATTGGATTTGATTGACAGCAGCGGGAGCCAATGGCTGCGCTGCTATCAATCTATCCACTCAGGACACGAGACACCGGCCGGTGTGCTCGTTCCCATAGTGCGAATTTCGGGGGTCTGGTAAGTATAAGGGGGGCTCGGGGGCGCTGCTGCAGTAAAGAAGGTTTTTCACCTTAATGCACAGAATGCATTAAGGTGAAAAACGGCAAGGGTTTACAACCCCTTTAAGCTTACACAGAAATACTAATCAAATTCAGCACTCACTAGAAATGTCAGACCCGCTATTCTAAAGGTCTATACACACTTGTGTTAAAGCCACCTGATCATCAGTTCTCCAGATAATTGCCCAAAGCAACAGCAATCGCCCCATGCTGTTCTTCCTTCATCTAGCTCTTTGGTCACCGTCAAGCTCTCTCATGAAGTCAATGGAGGAAACATATCTAGGGTTGCCACGTGTCCAGGATTCACCCGGACAGTTCGGGTTTGGAATCATGCATCCGGGTTTCAGACTGCCTGAAACTCAGACATATTATTCAGACTGGACTATGGCTTCCCAGCAGGCTTGCTGGTTGTAGTTGTCTAAGCTGAGAGTATCTGTTACATTCTCTTTTCACACTGCCTAAAGCCTGCACTAACAATTGTAACCCCCCCCCCAAAAAGAGGGCTTGATCTTCTCCTCTTCCTCCCACCCCAACCCCTCTGTGTCTGCCCACACTCTAATTCCCAGCGCTGTGCCTCAGAAAAGGATAGTGGGGGCCAGAAAGTGGAAGTCTAGCAGCCTCAGATACATCTTAATGAGAGGTGCTGACTGCCAAGGGGTGAGTGAGCTCACCATCCATCCCTGTCTGTGACTGAAGTCTCCCCCCTTCTCTCTCCTGTCTCTGAGTGAGTACACTGAGGTAAATCAGAGTTCTCAGAGCACCCCTTACATCAGAGTTCCCCTTTACACCAAAGGCCGCAGTGTTCCCCCTTACAGCAGAGTCCTCTCTGTATATCAGAGTGTTCTTACAGTGAAAGGGAACTCTGTGAGTTCAGATTTAAAAGGGGAATTCTGTGGACTCTGATGTAAAGGGGGACACTTGTTATTAACGTCATATGATTAGAAATGTTATTTAACAGCAAATATGTGTAGTTTATACTATAAAAAAAAATTGCTGTGTGCCGCTAAAGTGTACGGGTTCGGCAACCTGGGGCCCTCCAGCTGTTGCAGAACTACAAGTCCCATCATGCCTCTGGGAGTAATTGTAACTGCCAGCTTTGCAATGCCTCATGGGAAACAGAAACAGCTGGAGGGCCCCAGGTTGCCTACCCCTGCTGTACATCAATGTTAAATGTGTAGTGACATGGGGCAGCACTTCGGAGGATCTCTGTGTGTTTTTACTACTGCATACAGTAAAGGCTCATCTCTAAGTCCGGAACTGCCCTAATTTTTCACATGACTGCAATCTCTGCCTGGTCCCGGGCACTGATGAGCGTGCTCTGCGGGAAAGGTACCCCTGCTTGAAGGGGGAGTAGGCCCCGCCCACATGCTAAAAACCTAATCTGAATAAACATATTCTATGACACACTGTAAATAGGAGTTAATTCTGTGAAGGACTGGCACATGATATTCACCAGTTTTATAAGGTGTTGCATTTGTGAAAATCTGATGTTTGCCTACCTGATAAAAACAAATGCTAATTTATAATTGAGACAGCCAGCAGAACAGCCATGGGGACACAATTTAACTGCTGTAGGGAGAAAACATAATCTGTTTATTAAGTGTAAATTATCCAGGGATGGGAACATTTTGCTTTTCTATTTAAAATGTCACCAAAATAACATATATCAGTAAACTAATTAGCAATAAAATCACACTTGTTTCTGTTCAATATAATTCCATATAGCTAAGGCTATCACATTATTAAAAGACAAAACAACAGAGAAATTGATTAAAGAAATACATAAAAAAACTACCAACGTATATCTAAAGATAGAACTTTAAAAAGATTGAATAGTGTAGGGAATGGTTAAAATCCTTTTTATTGTGCAGCCCTACAATTTAACATTCCAGAACTGTGATGCTGTGGTATCTTGTGTAGCTTTTAAAAATAAACCTCCCTGCTTTTGTCAATGGTGTAAGGACCTAACTCTTTTCTACTCTGTTAGATGGTTGAAGTTTTCCTTCACTTCTAGTCCTGCTGACCCAACAAGACATGAGAAAGAATCTCTAGAATGAGATGTGGTCACCAAAACAAGTAGTAGCGATGAAGGGGTATCAACACTAGGGATGAGCCCACGGTTCGAGTTAAACGTAAGTAGGACTCGAACATTGGGTGTTCGTTAGTTATAAAACAAAAGGAACATATGGGGCGTTCATGGGAAATTTGAGCGCCACAGAACTCCCATAATGCACTGCGAGATCGCAGTGAATTGCTGTATGCTGATTGGCCAAAGCCTGCACCTAACCTGCATGCTTTGGCCAATCACAGCGCGCTCTGCTGAGAGAGCCATAATTGGCCAAAGGCGAGGGAAAGATGAATGCAGCCAAGTACAGGGATATCCTGGACGATATCCAGAGTGCTCAGGACCTCAGACTGGGCCAGAGGTTTACCTTCCAACAAGACAATGACCCTAAGGACACACATCTAAAATAACAAAGGAGTGGCTTCACAACAACTCCGTGACTGTTCTTGAATGGCCCAGCCAGAGCCCTGACTTAAACCCAATTGAGCATCTCTGGAGAGACCTAAAAATGGCTGTCCACCAACGTTTACCATCCAACCTGACAGAACTGGAGAGGATCTGCAAGGAGGAATGGCAGAGGATCCCCAAATCCAGGTGTGAAAAACTTGTTGCATCTTTCCCAAAAAGTCTCATGGCTGTATTAGATCAAAAAGGTGCTTCTACTAAATACTGAGCAAAGGGTCTGAATACTTAGGACCATGTGATATTTCAGTTTTTCTTTTTTAATAAATCTGCAAAAATGTCAACAATTCTGTGTTTTTCTGTCAATATGGGGTGCTGTGTGTACATTAATGAGGAAAAAAATGAACTTGAATGATTTTAGCAAATGGCTGCAATATAACCAAGAGTAAAAAATTTAAGGGGGTCTGAATACTAATATATATATAAATATATATATATATATATATATATATATATATATATATATATATATATATACTCTGCGTTTAGCGTAGACTTTATATTCAGTGTTTACTCCCGAGTGTGGCTCGGGGTTAAATTTCAGCACCATTAGCGGTAACCCCAAGCCACACTCGGGATTGCATTGCAGGATCCTGGTGTGGTATACTTACCTTGTCCCCAGGATCCTGCGATGTCCCCCCACTGTGTGCGTGGGCTCTGTCCTCTGCCCGATGCCTCTGTGTGCCTGGCTCCGTTCCCTGCGAACGTCGCGATGCACGGGGGCGGAGCCCAGGGGCAAAATTCAAAAAAGTGAAGTGAAAAATTATAATATATACAGTACACTGTAATCTTACAGATTACATTAGTATATGAAATTATTTCACATCCCTTTTGTCCCCAGTGCTTTGTCCAATGCCCTACATGCAGTTTTATATTATATGTACTGTTCTTTCTGCCTGGAAACTTGAGATTGTCCATAGCAACCAAAAGTGTCCCTTTACATTAAAAATGGTTTTAGACCAGCTAGAAAACAGCGATAGTAAATTAGAACACTTGCTTTTCTTGTTAAAAAAAATTAGAACACTTGCAGAATTGAACGATAGTGAATCGTGGGGAAATTAATTTTATTATTATTATATTATTATTTTTTATAATTATTTATATTTATTTATTATATTATAATTTATGATTTTGTGTTTCAAACTTCATCATACCCAGGATAGACTCTTGGTGGACAGATTTAAGTGTGTTATTGCTAAGAATTACAGGCCTACAATATGAAACGCCATATTTCTATGCAAAAAGTTGATCTATGATCATCAGTGCCCTGATTACAATATAGCGCCACCAATCAGTGCCCATCATTGCCCACCAGTGCCAGCAATCAGTGCCCACCACTGCCCACAAGTGCAACCAATCAGTGCTCATTAGTGATGCCAGTCAGTGCTGGCTATCTGTGCCACCTATCAGTGCTGCCCATCACTGCTGTCCATCAATGCCCATCAGTGTCCCCCATCAATGACACCCTTCAATGTCCATCAGTGCCTATCAGTACCGCCTATCCGTGCTGCTTATAAGTGGCCCCCAGTGCTGCCTATCAGTGCCCCTCAGTGCTGCCTATTAGTGCCAATCAGTGCCACCTATTAGTGCCCATCAGTGCTACCTAACAGTGCCCATCAGTGCCACATATCAGTGCCACCTATCAGTGCCCATAAGTGCGGCATATTAGTGCCTCCTCATCAGTGCCACCTAATCAGTGCCTCCTCATCAGTGCCACCTAATCAGTGCCCATAAGCGCCACCTCATCAATGCCCACCAGTTCAGCCTATCAGTGCCCATCAGTGCCTGGTGTACTTTTTCTAATATACTTCTGGCAGGCAGGTTAGTCAGTTAGCTGCAGTGTAATATATATATATATATATATATATATATATATATATATATATATATATATATATATATATATATATATATATATATATATATATATATATATATATATATATATTAGTCAATAAGTGGGTTACCTTATTTTCTTAATCCTCTGATTAATCTAAGCACAGTCACAGTGGACTCTCAATCTTCCACCAAAAATAGATAATAAAAACGATAGGACCGATGCTTGATGCAATATTTTCTTTACTTGAAGTATCCAAAATACATGAAAAGTGCAAATGTGCAAGCAGCAGCAACTGTACAGTATCGAACATAGATCGCTCTTCCTTAGGATTCTCTGGTTGTGTGTGAGGACACTGATACAATCCCTCTCTTTTATCCACACCCAGCAAGTTACCACACATATGTACAATCTAATCATCACCACTAATTGCTAACTGCATTCAGAAAATGTAACCCTCTCCCCAAAAAATAATAATATTATCAATCTATAAATAAACATATATACAAATTCAACTTATAAACTTTTAATTACAAAAATTATCAATTAAATGTCGTCAGGATATATAGATTGGCAACATGCAATATCATCAAGGGTTTCGTTCAAGAGCTATTCGTCTACCTAATTCACAATAGTGTAGTCTCGGGTTTCTTTTTCATACTGAATCTATAATAATTAAATTAGCCAATTTCTCAAATGGGGATTCCTTCCATTGGATCTAAAGGGAAACATAAGATACACAAATATATCTGTTACTAGTGTCCCTGTATGTATATTATAAAAGTTTCTCACAGTTAATTAGCTTATAAAAATAGATATAGATCATAGTCTCTATTCATCCCACCGGGATGCAGAGACTGTAATCTATTAATCCACCAGATTTTGCGCTTCCTCTATTTCAAAATTCTGTCACCCCCTCTTTTGTCACGTAGCACTTCCTCCAGAATTATGAACCGCAATTCCGATTCCTTGTGTCCCATTTCCAAAAAGTGACGTGACACAGGGAGACCAGGTTGCAAATTTCTAATTGTGCTGCGATGTTGTGCTATGCGATCCCTAATTTTTTGAGTTGTTTCCCCCACATAAATGAGATTGCAGGGGCACACAAGGATACAAAACACATGGGATGTCTGACAGGTATAAAAACCATTAACCATTATTTTCTCTCTGCTTGTAGGATGAATATAGTGATTACCCTTTAGCATAAGATTGCATTGAATGCAGTTAAGGCATGGAAAACATCCATTTCTTTTTCTGCCGAGAAATGTCATTTTGGTTTCTTGAGTGTTAGATCTAAATTCAGATCGCACCAAAGAGTCATGTAATGTTTAGTTTCGCCGATAAGCCTTCATAGGGATTTGCTGAAACTCATCTATCTGGGGGTATGATCGCCTCAAAAGTGGCCAATGTTTTCTCACAATATTAAAAATCTTGTTGCTGTAGCTATGAAATTGGAGAATAAATGGTAGCCTTGGTTTGTTTGTATTTTCTACACCCATATGTGTTATCTGGCTTTATGATTTTATATAATTCCTGTGTAATCAGATCATCTGGGTATCCCCGCTCTCTAAACCTGGAACACATTTCTTTCAATCTATTGTCTCTAATTAATCCATTACTGACAATACGTGTGACCCTGAGAAGCTGACTTCTAATAATGGATCTGAAAACATGAGGGGGTTGGTAGCTGTCAAATCTAAGAAGTTGATTCCTGTCAGTGGGTTTGGTATATAAATCTGTCTCAACCTGGCTATGTTCTAAATATACCTGTGTGTCCAAAAAGGGAACCAAATCGCCCCCCACATGCATTTGAATGTCAGAAGAGAACCCATTGAGTTTTTCATCAAATGCTTTAAGGGATTCAGTGTTGCCCCGCCATACCGCAAAAATATCATCTATATAGCGCCACCAGGTGGCGCAATTCCTCTGAAAATTTTCATTGATAAGATTATATCTTTGCTCAAAATCGCTAATGAATGCACATGCGTATGGCGGGGCAACATTGGAGCCCATCGCAACTCCAGTAAGCTGCACAAAAAATTGGTCTCTGAAAAGAAAATAGTTATTATGCAAAATGACATTAAACAATTTCTCAAAAACTGAGATCTGTGCATCAGAATATTCCTGGCAGTCTCTGATCAAACCAATTGCAGCCTCAATGCCTGCTCTATGTGGGATCGATGTGTACAAACTTGTGACATCCCAAGTCACAAGAATCAAGTCCTCCTGGGTTCCAGGTAACTTCTTAATTTTTGATAAAAACTCATTTGTATCCTTTATATAGGATCTGGTGTTTTTCACAAGAGGTGACAGTACTTTGTCTAGTAGTTGTGCTGTGGGAACAAAAATCGATTCTCTCCCTGAAACAATCGGGCGTCCCGGTGGAGAGTGGCTGTCTTTATGGATCTTAGGTAATATGTACAAAACAGGGATTTACAAATGATATTGTTTTGTTTACTCAGATCTCTCAAGGCTGACCTTTCGTTATGGGATAGGTTGTTAGGTATGTGATCTTTGTAATCAACCCGACTGTCCAAATTTTTAACCCCTCGGGTGACCTCCTGCACAAACATTTCAACCGGGGCATAGATGGTAGGGGGGACAGATTTGGATTTTGCTAATAGACCAAATGATCTACAGTTCAACATCCCCCCACTGATTCCTCCTGAGTGAAAGGTTTGTGAATAAAGTGAACCTTCCATCTAATGTTTCGAAACAAACGACATAGGTCCTGATCAAGTTGAAAAGGATCCAAATAACTTTTCGGGCAGAAAGATAAACCTCGATTAAAAAGTCCTACCTCCTCTGGTAATAGGACCCGTCTGGAGATGTTATGTACTAGATCTCCCTTGGTCGACCACGGTTGCCTCGTACATTGCGATGTCTGTCTTGACCTCCCATCTCGTCTCTGTTGAATCGGGATCTGGTCTGCATACGAGAGGGGACTGCCCCCCTCCGATCTTGTTGTAAAAAATTGGATGAGGAATCCGTATCTGTATTTGCGAAGAGTTGTCAGACGCATCCCTCCTGCTGCTCCCATACCCAAAACGACCACGTCGATTGTATGGGCGTGGCCACCTGTATACCTGGTTTCTTTTGCAATCCTCGTAATATATATATATATATATATATATATATATATATATACAGACAGTCTTTATATATATATATATATATATATATATATATATATATATATATATATATATATATATATATATATATATTACGAGGATTGCGAAAGAAACCAGGTATACAGGTGGCCACGCCCATACAATCTCCACTGTATCCAGTTTAGCTATATTTGACTGCAGGCCATTCCTGGTGTACTTTTTCTAATATACTTCTGGCCGGCAGGTTATTCAGTTAGCTGCAGTGTATTTAATATATATATATGTATATATATATATATATATATATATATATATATATATATATATATATGTATATATATATATATATATATATATACACAGGCAGTCTCATATATATATCCACTGCATACAGTTTAGCTATATCTGGCTGCAGGCCGTTCCTGGTGTACTTTTTCTAATATACTTCTGGTAGGCAGGATATTCCATTAGCTGCAGTGTATTTTTTTTTTTAGAAATCAAAAGTTTATTGAGTATCTTTACAGTTTAGTACAAAACGAGGAATCATATAAGATATTTGTACAGTGCACTATATATATCGAGTATAATCATACATGTCAATAAACTGTACAATAAAGTAAAATATACAATAAACATATACATTGAATACAACTGGTACCGTTGGTGTCTATACTTCATATACTTTACAGACCATGTATATTACACATTTATGCATTACCAGTACGAAATCCAAAGTGTAAATAGCACAGCCATATATCATGTCAGGTAGAATTATGATATACAAGTTGTAGAGGAATTCAGCCATCTGTCCCAAACTTTATTATATTTGGCTGGGCACCCTCTTTTCACATAGACCACTTTTTTTATAGGGAAGCGTATTATTAATTTCTGCAATCCATGCTGAAAGTGTAGGGACTGTCGCTTGAATCCAATTATTTATGTCCAGGGAGGAAATATCCGAAAGCGTGGATGTAAATTGGGTATGAAGAGCATGGCGTACTTGAAAGAAACGAAATAGCATATGATTTGGAAGATTAAATAGGATATATACACATAAAAACTGTTGGAAGTTCCTTATACTACAATAGGGAGATTTGATGGTTGGTCCAAAGTCTATTCAAAATTAAATTTGATGGTTGGTTCAAAGTCTATTCAGAAATAGAAGGTTAACTCATCATCACCCCCTAGGGGCAACAAATTGAAGTGCATACCAAAAATACTGTCAGTCATATCGGATGTTATATAGTGAAAAATGGCTAATGCATTACTAAGTTCATATCTCTACAGAACTACAAAAATTCCATCAAAAACCCCAATCCGTGGTCTCTACAATTCAAACTAGATACACTTACAGTAACTCATGTTAATGAATAATCCATATTCAACAATATAAAATATTAAATATTAAAATGAACCACATAACCGTGGAATTAAAATAACAGGGTAGGTGATCCCATAACAGTGTGACTGGCCCCAATATGGGGAATTAAATTACTGTATTCACCTTCCTACTATAAGGGTGTATGGGAAGAATGGTAGGCCAAGTGCTACCCCAGTGTCATGTGTAACTTAAACCTAGTTATCATTAATAGGTCTAACCGGTACAGGGTATATATTGTAAATAATAGCCCTCAGGAAGGAAGAGACAAATTTTGCTTATGTTGTGGATATCCTATCATCCATCCCATGGTAGATAGCAAGAAAAAATGAAAAAGGAATGAAATGGAAGACATGGAGAAAAAGGAAGGTCCCTAGGGGGGCGGCAGGAAGAAACCTCATCATGGATTGGCTATAAAACAGTTAGATCTGTGTCTACATTGAGGCCCCTTGGAACAAGGGACCCCAGCTGGTATATCCAGGCTGTCTCATTTTGTGAGATCATAGTAGTCTTATTGCCACCCCTCCAGTGATCTTTAATACAGTCAGTCCCAAAAAATATTAGCCCCGTAGGGTCTCGGTTGTGTACTTGGTCAAAGTGGCGTGATAAGTTATGTTTCGGGAACCCTTTCTTGATATTATTAATGTGTTCCCGTATGCGTACACACAGGGGCCGAGTGGTTCTGCCCACATATTGCAAGTGACATGGGCACTCAAGCGGGAGGAGTTATCCAGATTTGCTCTCCTTTAGCTAAACCTGGAAATAATAATAAGAAATTAGTGGGGCTCAAGATTACCTATTAGCAACTATAGATGTAAATTCTCTTTATACCAGCATTGTACAACAGGATGGGTTGATTGGTGTAGAAAAGGCCCTACACGAACATACCTCTATGAAACAGGAACAAATCAAGTATATCCTTGAAGGCCTACAGCTTGCCATGGAGTGTAACTACTTCTGGCATAACCATCGCTACTATGTGCAAACAAAAGGAGTAGCGATGGGCGCACGTTATGCGGGCAGTGTAGCAAATTTACTCATGTATATGTGGGAGGAGGAATATATCTATTCGAAAAAAAATCCCACAATTGAAATTTTACCGGAGGTACAGCGATGACCTTTTTGTACTATGGGATGGCACGTCTGAGGCGTTGGAGCAATTCTTACAAGCCCTGAATAGCAATAGGTATGGCCTTACTTTTACTGGCAAATGGAATAGCCACAAGATTGACTATCTTGATTTGGACATTTTTAAGAGGGGTGAGGGTTTGCATACTAGAACCTTTTTTAAAGCAACCAATAGGAATGGCTATATACCTATGTCTAGTTGCCATCACCCACAATGGAAAGGGAATATCCCCAAGGGTCAGCTCCTCAGAATACGCAGAAATTGCAATACAATAGAAGATTTCTCAACACAAGCGGACCTGCTAATTGAGCAATTTCAAGAAAAGGGCTATAATTTAGATAATTTATTGAAACTGAAAACTGCTATGGGGGTATGGACAGAAAAAACCTATTTAGTAAATCAAAAAGAAAACAAAATCAAACAGATATGGCCTTCATTACAGGGTTTAACTCTCAATACAAAGACCTCAAACATATTCTGAAAAAATATTGGCCTATCCTGAAAGAGGACCGCGTCTTGTCCAAATTAATACCTAACAAACCAAAATTTGTGTATAGGAGAGCTCCTACACTCCGTGATCATCTAGTCCACAATGTAACCAATCCACCCATACAAGTAAAGATTTTCTCAGACATGAAGGGCTTTTACAAATGTCAGAGATGTTTACCGTGTAAAGTTACTAAAAAGACAACCCCGGAAAAGGGAAACCTTTAAAACTAGAACTGACCATAAGCAATACCGGATAAGGGAGCTCATAACCTGTCAAAGCACTCATGTGACATATGTCATTGAGTGCCCATGTCACTTGCAATATGTGGGCAGAACCACTCGGCCCCTGTGTGTACGCATACGGGAACACATTAATAATATCAAGAAAGGGTTCCCGAAACATAACTTATCACGCCACTTTGACCAAGTACACAACCGAGACCCTACGGGGCTAATATTTTATGGGACTGGCTGTATTAAAGATCACTGGAGGGGTGGCAATAAGACTACTATGATCTCACAAAATGAGACAGCCTGGATATATCAGTTGGGGTCCCTTGTTCCAAGGGGCCTCAATGTAGACATAGATCTAACTGTTTTATAGCCAATCCATGTTGAGGTTTCTTCCTGCCGCCACCCTGGGGACCTTCCTTTTTCTCCATGTCTTCCATTTCATTCCTTTTTCATTTTTTCTTGCTATCTACCATGGGATGGATGATAGGATAGCCACAACATAAGCAAAATTTGTCTCTTCCTTCCTGAGGGCTATTATTTACAATATTTACCCTGTACCGGTTAGACCTATCTGTGATAACTAGGTTTAAGTTACACATGACACTGGGGTAGCACTTGGCCTACCATTCTTCCCATATGCCCTTATAGTAGGAAGGTGGATACAGTAATTTAATTCCCCATATTAGGGCCAGTCACACTGTTTAGGGGATCACCTACCCTGTTATTTTAATTCCACGGTTATGTGGTTCATTTTAGTATTTAATATTTTATATTGTTGAATATGGATTATTCATTACCATGAGTTACTGTATGTGTTTGAATCGTAGAGACCACGGATTGGGGTTTTTAATGGAATTTTTGTAGTTCTGTAAAGATATGAACTTAGTAATGCATTAGCCATTTTTCACTAAATAACATCCGATGACTGACAGTATTTGGTACGCATTTCAATTTGTTGCCCCTAGGGGGTGATGATGGTTAACCTTCTATTTCTGAATAGACTTTGAACCAACCATCAAATTTAATTTTGAATATACTTTGGACCAACCATCAAATCTCCCTATTGTAGTATAAGGAACTTCCAACAGTTTTTATGTGTATATATCCTATATGTATGTTTGTATATTATGGATAGGGGAGAGCGCAACCATGGGTCTCTATCAAAGATTACATACCATAGAGGGACGGCCCTTTAGGTTTCTTGTTTTTGCGTCTGCCTGCTTGTATAAGCTTTGACTAGTCTACCTGGTAACTAAGACTAATTCTCATATTGGAGGTGGGACAAGTGTGGTCGTTCTCCCATATCTAGACATAGCGAGCAGTAGTGTGGCACCGTCGCTGAGGACTTCAATGACGAAACGCGTACGATGGAGCCACGCACACTACATCACTATCCAGAACTCGAGAGATTGGAGCGCAGGTGGAACGCAGCCGGCCGCTGCTGCTCCATATCTCAGGTTTTTCTTCTGTTTCTTCACTCGCGGCTTGACACCAGCAGCTGCTTGGTGGCCGTACACTGCTACGCTGCATTTTTATCATAATTTTTATATATGCCAATGTTCTTAATAAATGGATGAACTATAAACATCATGACACTATGGGAGCCTATCCTTATTTTTTATGAGGTGTACAAAGCTATTGGTCACGTCCCAGTTACCAGGAATCCAGGGAATACGGCTGGAGATCTACAGAGTACTTACCCCGGTGGACGGGTGCCTCAGAACACAACAACTATACGCATTACCCCTGTAGGGGTGATGGGATGCGGTGAGTGGGGACCCTTGAGGGGGAGCACTTAAAGTCACTTGGATACCTTTGCAAGCACCGGAGTCACTTATGAGATTTTCTGTCATCCCCATCACATTATTTGATTAATATATAACTGGATTGTATCTTGGTTTTCACCCATATACACAACCATATATATTTGGAGCCTGGGCTTTATTTATTTTATATTTTTTATCTGTTATTCCTTATGTTTATTTCTTGCTCTCTGGATATAACACGTGTGGACATTTATGTTTATATGGGCTATAAGCACATGCACTTGTATTATTATACACCTTTCAAAAGGTCAGACATATAGGTTTATATATAACTATATATATTTATTTTTTTGGTGATTTCTAGCCATATACATCCTTAAAAGGTACTCTTGCCACACCACTGAAGGAATTATTATTATTATTTTTTATTTTACTTATTGGGATGCACATAGCACATGCACTTTATGTATACTCACCTGTGTTCACCTGCTTTCTTGTCCACACTTGTTACTGGGCTCACCTAATACCAGGCTGGTGGTTGCAATACATGTAGGTCAGCTCCCAGTACAACTTTATCCTTGTTTTTATATAGTTAATGCTTGAGAGTGCTTACCCTTATTAGTGGTAAGTTAGCCTGTTCTCGCGTGGGAGGGAATATATCGATAGGGAATATATCGATAGGGAGTTCATTTTAAGTCCAGAGAACCTGCCAAAGTTCTCGATAATTTGCAAGGCTGTTTGAAGGGAAGGACCCGAGTCTGAGAGATACAAAATCATATTATCGGCATATAGCCCCACCTTTTCCTCCAACATGCCTGAGGCGAGACCGTGAACATCCGGATGGTCCCTAAGCACAACTGCCAATGGTTCTACTGCCAGCGCGTAAAGCAGAGGCGACATGGGACAGCCTTGTCGTGTCCCCTGAGAAAGAGGGAAAGCAGCAGAGGTCCATCCGTTGGCCACAGCTCTCGTCTGAGGAGCATTATATAGAATAGTGAGCCACTTATCAAAGTTAGGGCAAAACCCAAAACATCATAGACAGTGCCAAAGATACTGCCATTCGACTGAATCGAATGCTTTGGCTGCATCGAGAGAAACGACTACCCTGAATCCTATGTGTTGATGAGAGGCCTGGATATTCATGAAGCGTCGTCTGGTGGTAAATGCAGTGTTTTTGGCTGGCATAAAGCCTGTTTGATCCGGGTGTATAAGGGAAAGAATTTTGGCCAATATTTTAATATCTGTTTGCAAAAGTAACATGGGTCTATATGATTTGGGTAAGTGGGGATCCTTTCCTGGCTTGGGGATTAAAACTATAATGGCCTCCCGCATAGACTCCGGGAGGACATTAGCTTTGAATATGGCATTGTATAGAGTAAGGAGTCTAGGAGCAAGGGACTCTGAAAAATGAGCGTAGAATTCAATCGGTAGCCCATTGGAGCCTGGAGCCTTGGCTTTAGCAAAATGGGATACGGCAAATTTAATATCATCTGCATATCATATCATATCATATCATATCATATCATATCATATAGGGCCTCAAGCATTTCAACCTGTTCTGTAGTTAATTTAGGGAGTGTGAGGGTATCAAATAGATGCTCTAGATCCTGGAACGGGTAATTTACCTTAGATGTGTATACTACCCTAAAGAAATCTTCAAATTCCTTAGCTATCATCGCAGGGTCTATAATAATATATGCCGCATTAGACTTCAGAGTAATGACCACTGGGGGTCTTGAGTCAAGTTTACCCGGGCGCTCCCCATGTTCGAAAGCCTTTTGTTTACTAAAAAATAGCTTATATTTGGCCCTTTCCTGGCACAGCTGATCAACCACTCTTATTTGCAACTTCAGCTGCGCCAGAGCGGCTGGCGCAGGGGAAGCCACATAATTACCCTCCGCCTCTGCTAACTGTTCGATGGCTTGGGTATAGGTAAGTTTGGATTTTCTCCTAAACCTGGATATGCATTCAGTAAGCAGCATTTTGCTATATGTCACACTGAGAGAAACTGCTCACGAATTCCGGTTGCTATTCATATGGTGGATACTCACTGATGTCATAATCGTCACAGATCCACATCCGATTCGGTCTAGATTGGAAGTCGTGGTTGCTGTACCTCCTTGGGTGTGTTACACCAAAAGATTGGTTGACTCATCAGGCATACGCCTTGTTGGGTTCAACCTGTCTGGTAAGCCTCTTTCCTTACGGTGGTGGATTATCTACAGACAACCAGTTCACACTCATTTATAGTCACCATTTTGATGTCATACATGAACTATATGCACTTTATATACACTATAACTGCTGATCTACACTTCAACAATATTGTGGTTTAATAATTTTACTGTATTTGCACTTATATATACCCCAATTTCCCATTGGGATAACTTCACTGTTTCTTTCATTGCAATAGCGCTGCACTATATTATCTTATTTGGTTTACTTTTTCACAGACTATTTGATGTGCTGGCAGCTACTATTTTTTGTTTAAGACATTTTCACATTTTTTTTTATATACACACTGACATCTGTTAACTGACTGCATTGTTTCTGTATCTCTGCAGAAAAATCAGGGAAGACCATAATCTGGAGATTGCGCAGTGGGATATTGCCCTTCTCTCTAGACAGGCAGAGGATGGCATCACGATCCTTATAATTGAGAAACTTGGCAATAAACACTCGAGGAGGTGCACCTGGTGAAGGCTTTTTCGCAGGCATCCGGTGTGCATGTTCTACTACAAATGATTGTGAGAAGGCCTCTCTCCCATAAGTAGTAATTAGCAGGTCTTCTAGAAAAGAGGCTGGGTTATTACCTTCTGTTCCCTCAGGAAGCCCTATGAATCGCAGATTGTTCCATCGCATGCGATTTGCTTCTGTTGTAATTGTGCGATGAGGCGATTTGCTTGGTCAGATGACTCCTGCAATGGTGGGATAGCATCCTCCACCCGTTCCAGGCGCTGTTCCGACTCCCCCACTCTATCCCTTAATTGCTGCATGTCTTGTCTAAGCAAAGATATATCTATCTTCACCTCCTCTATCCTGGTAGTGAGGGAAGTTTGACAGGCAGCGATCACCTCCAGGATCTCAGTTTTATCAGCAGCGATGAGGAGGATGGGGATCTGCCATCTTGGGCCTGTGGCTGTCCTTCCTGATGGCGGAATTGAGCCAGCTTACCAGCTGCATCGCCCGCTCTGCGTGGCAAGGACATCGTTCCGATGTTAGGCTTGTGGTGGCGGTATAAAAGCTTTGTTAACTGGGGTCAGGATAGGATGAACCGCTGGCGGAGCTTAGCTTAAGTGCGTCTCACCTCATGCAGCTCCAGGCCACGCCCCAGCTGCAGTGTATTTAATATATATATACAGACAATCTTGTATTTATATATATCCACTGCATACAGTTTAGCTATATCTGACTGCAGGCCGTTCCTGGTGTACTTTTTCTAATATACTTCAGACGGTGTACACAGTACACAGTACCGTGCACCCCTAGTGCAGTAGCTACTACTTTTCTGGTGGTGTACACAATACAGTACACCCATAGTTGTTATTACAATTCTGTTGGTGTACACAGTACCGTGCACCCATAGTGCAGTTGCTACTACTTTTCTGGTGGTGTACACAGTAAACAATACAGTGTAGTGTGGTGTTGCAAAACAAAATCCCCATCATGTCCGGAAGGCCACCAAGGAGAGGCAGATGCTCACAGGCCACTAAAAAAGGGCAGGCAGGCTCTGTGTCTACAGTCCACAGTGCTGATCACAGTGATGGTGCATCTTCTGCAGGTGGCCGTGGGACACGCATGTCCTTTTTTTCTGCTGCTGGGACAGGGGCAGAAAAATTGGGCCTTTGGTGGTGGTGCCACAACACTGTAACCCCTCACAGATACTCTTGTTGGGCACAGGAATGGGCCCTGCTGTGAAATATTAGATCAAAAATTATAATTACATGCCCCTGTTAAATAGGGACAGAAAAATTGGGCCTTAGGCAGTGGTGGTGGTGCCCTAAACCAAAAATATTGTTGGAAGCTAGCATCATCAAGATTGAGGAGGAATAGGATAGTCACTCAGCATAGGCAGTCTTCAAGGGATCCCACATCCATAGAAAAATCAATCAGTTACATCAGCATCAGGTGTTTGATAGCTGCTGCTGATCCAAGACTGATTAATTTTTATGAATATGAGCCTATTAACGGAGTCTGTGGACAGACACACTCTATGATTTGTTACAAACCCTCCAGCAGCACTGAATTTGCGTTCAGAAAGAACGCTGGATGCAGGACAGGCCAGTAGCTCAATTGCATATTGAGCTAGTTCTGGCCAGTGGTCCATCCTCAAGTAACCCAGTGGATGCTCTGTTGGAAAGGTCTCCAAGTCTGCTCTTGCCCCTAGATATTCCTGCACCATGTAATGCAGACGCTGGCGATGGTTGCTTGAACCAATCAGACCTTGGCGCTGAGGACTGAAAAATTGTTTAAAGGCATCGGTCAGCCGGCCACCTATTCCACCCTATTCCACCGCTCTTCCTCTGACTGAACAAAGCCTCAGCAACACGTTGTCCAGCACCAGGAAATCGTAACCTCCCAGGGTCTGGAAATGCATTGCACAAACATTTCTGCAAGGTCTCCTGAAGATGTTTCATCCTCTGCTCTCTCTGCGAAGGCAGGATGAGTTCTGCAACCTTACCCTTGTAACGTGGATCAAGAAGGGTTGCCAGCTAGTAATGATCTCTCTCCTTGATACCACAAATCCTAGGGTCCTTTAGCAGGCTTTGCAGATCAGGGAAGCCATGCAGCGTAAGTTTGCAGAGGCATTCGATTCTGAGTCCTCTGGATCACTAAGGATCACATGATCCGTAACAACCTCCTCCCAGCCACGTACAACTCCTTTGGTTTCTGGGGACTGAAAATCATCCCTTGAAGACTGCTGCTGAGTGTTATCCTCCACATCCATGCTGATACAATCCTCCTTCTCCTCTCTTCCTGTGTGTTTGGCAGGCCCGCAGGAATGCTATCTGGATAAAGGGGGCCTTGAGAGGTAAGTCCTCCTCTTCCTCCCGCTGTTCTGCCTCAAGTGCCCTGTCCATTATTCCACAAAGTGTGTGCTCCACCAGGAAGACTAGAGGGACAGTGTCAATTAAGCATGCATTGTCGCTGCTCACCATCCTTGTGGTCTCCTCAAATGGTGACAGGACAGTGCATGCATCCTTGATCGGTAGCCACTGGTGTGGCGAAAAGAAGCCAAGCTGGTACCCTGTCCTGGTGCCATACTTGCACAGTTACTCATTGATGGCCCTCTGCTGCGTGTGCAGCCACTGCAGAATTGCCAACATTAAGTTCCACCTAGTGGGCATTTCACAAATGAAGCAGTTGGTGGGCTGGTTGCATTCCCTTTGAATGTCAGTGTAATGGCTTACCTTGGTTGGAGTCCATAGTGCAGAAATGTATGCTCACCCCTGCAAATACACACAGCCCACAGTAAATAGGTAAAAGGCTACCTGAGCTGTGAATCTGAGCACGGTGGCTTGACAGGGAATTTACCAAAGGATTGTCGAGATGAAGCCCTAGTCAGGGATTCCAGAAGTCAGAGTTAATGATGAACAGAGGCTGAAGGGGTGGGGGGTCAGCCTGCCAGTGCTCAGACCATACACCGCATCAAATTGGGATGCATGGCTGTCGTCCCAGAAGGAAGCCTCTTCTACAGATGATGCACAAGAAAGCCCGTAAACAGTTTGCTTAAAACAAGCAGACTAAGGACATGGATTACTGGAACCATGTCCTGTGGTCTGATGAGACAAAGATAAATGTATTTGGCAAAGATGGTGTCAAGCGTGTGTGGCGGCAACCAGGTGAGCAGTACAAAGACAAGTGTGTCTTGCCTACAGTCAAGCACAGTGGTGGGAGTGTCATGGTCTGGGGCTGCATGAGTGCTGCCGGCACTGGGCAGCTACAGTTCATTGAGGGAACCATGAATGCCAACATGTATTGTGACATACTGAAGCAGAGAATGATCCCCTGAGGGTAAAGGTGATGGACTGGCCAAGCATGTCTCCCGACTTAAACCCTATTGAGCATCTGTGGGGCATCCTCAAATGGAAGGTGGGGGATAGCAAGGTCTTTAACATCCACCAGCTCTGTGATATCATCATGGAGGAGTGGTAGAGGACTCCAGTGGCAGCCTGTGAAGCTCTGGTGAACTTCATGCCCAAGAGGGTTAAGGCAGTGCTGAAAAATAATAATGGCCACACAAAATATTGACACTTTGGGCCCAATTTGGACATTTTCACTTAGGGGTATACTCACTTTTGTTGCCAGCGGTTTAGACATTAATGGCTGTGTGTTGAGTTATTTTGAGGGGACAGAAATTTACACTGTTATACAAGCTGTACACTCACTACTTTACATTGTAGCAAAGCGTCATTTCTTCAGTGTTGTCACATGAAAAGATATACTAAAATATTAAAATATTTACAAAAATGTGAGGGGTGTACTCACTTTTGTGAGATAATATATATATATATATACACACACACACACACACACGCGGTGCCTTGAAAAAGTCTTCATGCCCCTTGAAATTTTCCACATTTTGTCATGTTACAACCAAAAACTTAAATGTATTTTATTGGGATTTTATATGATAGACCAACACAAAGTGGCACATAACTGTGAAGTGGAAGGAAAATGATCAATGTTTTTCATCTTTTTTTACAAATAAATATCTAAAACGTGTGGTATGCATTTGTATTCAGCCCCCTTTACTCTGATATGCCTAAAATCTAGTGGAACCAATTGCCTTCAGAAGTCATCTAATTAGTAAATATAGTTCATCTGTGTGTAAATTAATGTCAGCATAAATACAGCTGTTCTGTGAAGCCCTCCGAGGGTGGTTAAAGAACCTTAGTGAACAAACAGCATCATGAAGGCCAAGGAACACACCAGACAGGTCAGAAATAAAGTTGTGGAAGAGTTTAAAGCAGGGTTAGGTTATAAAAAAATATCCCAAGCGTTAAACATCTCACAAAGCACTGTAACTGCACAACTACAAACCTACCAAGACATGGCCGTCCGCCTAAACTGACAGGCCGGGTAAGAAGAGAATTAATCAGAGAAGCAGCCAAGAGGCCTATGGTAACTCTGGAGGAGCTGCAGAGATCCACAGCTCAGGTGGGAGAATCTGTCCACAGGGCAACTATTAGTCATGCACTCCACAAATCTGGCCTATATGGAAGAGTGGCAAGAAGAAAGACATTGTTGAAAGAAAAGAGAGAAAAGGGTAGGGGTAAGTGGCGCTACCTGTGCCGGGGTACCTATTAAAAGTAATAAACCGTGCCTACATATTCAGAGTGATGAGGACCACTCGTAAATAACACCATAAAAATAAGTGTAAAGGAAATCCCCCGCCTGTTGCGTGGGGAGAGATCCTACCATTAGAATCCGCAAGTGGTAAAGGGATTAAAATATGGTATACACCCTACAAACGACTAATAAAATGAAAATACTATACAGTGTCCAACAAGTGAACCATATATGTATCAGATAGATCTAAAGTCCATAGTAAACCACAGTCCCATCAGATATGCATAGTGAAAAAGTGAATATATACAATCTTTTTGGATATATAAAAAACGAATTAAACATGTGGTGAAAAAATAATAATAATAAAGTGTAGATATGAAGCTCCAACATAGACAAAGTTCTTGTAAATGGTGACTCTCGTGAAGAAAATTGCTGATATCCAGTGACTTTTTGGTGCTCCCCCTCAAGGATCCCCACTCACCAGCTCCTTAAACCCCTGCAGGGGTAATAGGCATGCAGTAACAAACGATGGAATGGCGTCCTACGATCCAGTGCAGCCGTCCCCAGGTATCTCAGCTCCAGATATCAGATGTTCCGTCAGTATCTTATTGCCATCCTCATAGGAAAAAACAGGGCTCCCATAGTGTGATAAGTTTTAAAACAGATGTTTATTTAAAAAACAGCCGATAAACAGTCAATAAAAACAGTCTGAACTCCCTATACAAGAGGAGCCAGAAACTCACACTCGATACAAGAGAAACTGCACAGAGGGAGCTGTGGATAGGAACCATCAGTCGAGCGGCGTGCGCCTCAGCTGCGTTCCAGGCTCGCCCTGAGTTCCGGGCGTGACGTAAGTGCGTAGCTCCGCCTTACGCGTTTCGTCATCGACGTTGTCAAAGTCTGCAAAAGACTTGAGACTGGGGCGGAGGTTCACCTTCCTGCAGGACAATGACCCTAAACATATAGTCAGAGCTACAATGGAACGGTTTAGATCAAAGCATATTCATGTGTTATAATGGCCCAGTCAAAGTCCAGACCTAAATCCAATTGAGAATCTATGGCATCACTCTCTAGATGTGCAAAGCTTGTAGAGACCTACATAAAAAGACTGTAATTGCAGCGAAAGGTGATTCTACAAAGTTTTGACTCAGGGGGGCAGAATACAAATGGATGCCACATTTTTCAGATATTTATTTGTAAAAAAATTTGAAAACCATTTATCATTTTCCTTCCACTTAACAATTATACAATCATGTGTCACTTTGTGTTGGTCTAGCGCATAAAATCCCAATAAAATACATTTACGTTTTTGGTTGTAACATGAGAAAATGTGGAAAATGTCAAGGGGTATGAATACTTTTTCAAGGCACTGTGTATATATATATATATATATATATATATATATATATATATATATATATATATATATATATATATATATATATATATATAATTTTTTTCTAAAAAACAAGTTATACAATTTAGCAGCTCCAAAACTCCACATGATAAAACGTTTGATCGAATGACAAAAATCTAGTTACTGAGCTGTGCTTGGAAAATAAATGACATCAATAGAATCAATGTGTGAGATCTGCCATCTAAAACACAAGCACTGCCAAAGCCAAGGCATTGTAATTTATTGTAACACTCGTACAATTCCTTCTAGAGTTTACAGCAACGATAAAACTGCAATATGTTTTCTCTTATAAAACCAAAATAGAAGCTTCAGCTGGTGATGCCTTATATTCCAAATGCAAAAATATATTCAATATCTGCTTTTTATCACAAATAAAGAATTTTCAATTTTTCTTGCAACTACTCTGGCAAAATTACATTTTCAGGAGAGATAACAATGCTGTTTAAATCAGTAATGTGTTTGAGGCTAAATGCCGACATGCACAGAATACATAACATCTAGAAGGTTTTGTAATATACATTTTCATTATGTTCTTTATCTCCTCTTCTTCCTAAACATTTACAGAAAAAAAAGTATGTGTGTTTCATGAAAATTAAACCAAAGACTTTGGGTACAATATTAAGGTCAATTAAATAAGTTAGAACTGGTCAATTTTTTTTTATTAGCTGCAACCGTGCAAACTGGAATTGTAGCTATCTACAACAGTGGTTCTTAACTTCCTTGATATACAGAACTTTATTGAAGAGCTCTCACAAATATTTTTAAAACTTTTATGTAATCCTCCATTCTGATAGGCAGCCACATTGTAGAGTAAAAACTTCTCTTTATTTATGTTATTGATGGCTGTAATTACACACCAGTCTGAAGTTCAATTCACGGCCATTGCTATCTTTCACTTTTCTAACTGATCAATCAGTGCTGTCGGAAGTTGCACTTTGCAAGGAAATTTTCCCCAGAGCTTAGAAAAAGCTCTGCTGACTTCAATTATCCAATCATGTGCAAACAAAAGTGCAGTTTTATTAATTTTCCCTGCATATGATTGGGTATTCTTTGCAAAGTGAGATTTCAACACATTTATTAAGGTCGGGAGAAAATTCCCCTACACAGTGCAATTTCCTTTGCAAAGTGAACAGCATATTTGCCTTTAGTAAATAAACCCCATTGGCTCAATTACTTCAGCAGCCTTGACATCAGTGCTAACTGATTTCAAGGAGTATGAAAGCAAACTGTCGACCAGCAAATCTGCAGGCATGACTAGTCGCTTTAACAGGAAGTTAGAAGCAACTACTAAAGAGACATTAGAGGTGAATGGGGCAGACTGGAGCAAAAAAGAAGAAGATTATGCATTGGGTAAACTGATTGCTGTATTTGTGCATTTTCTTCTGTCTGCCTAGAATTCAGTTTTAGGTTGATTCTGACTTGGGTGGATACATAGTGCTCCAGAAACATATTGGTTTCTTGGGTTCTAATCACCAGAAAGATGTCCTCAGCAGCAGCCACCAAACCAAAATACTCCTGATACATTTTTTGTAATGTACAATAACTGTAAAATAGAATAGGGAGGGCATATCAGGCACTTAGTAGTAGAAAACTTGTAAATCCAATGTGGAAATTGTATGGAAGTTGTACATATTGGCTTATCATGGGAGTGCTGACAGCATCTCTCTAATTTCAAAAGCATTTCCAACTGAAGTAAAGTGGCTGAGCAGGAAGGAAGAACAATTGATTCAATTCAACTTTCTGGAGAATAGAACACTAGTAATAATCGTCTATTAGCAGCTGTCAATTCGGCTAGTGATATACTACTATAATAAGTAATACATTCCTCCTGAGATATTGGTGAAATTTAATCAGATTTCTTCTAGGTATATCGGACACATCTCTCATTAACTCTCATTAAAATACTTTATTTTTATGTTATCTGTTAGAGAGGCTGCGGCTGAGCTAAGAACATGCACATTTCCTTCCCACTAGACAAAATCAAACTAGACTGAAAAATGACAGACTGAATCTGAAAATATAAATCTGACTGGATGCAGTGGTAAATAATGACCATACCTAGTACTAAAATGCAATGTCCACTATTTAAGTGGGCCCACCTCTATATTGCAGAGCCCCTAGGAATTTAGAGTACTCCAAAAGTTGCTGATGAGACGCATCAAGCAATGCCCAGCAAATTGTATGCTGTTTTCAATAAGAGGAGGGGGTGAGCACTTTAAAAAGTCCATTTTAAACCCCACTCCCACATCACTCAGGGCTAGTGACTGAAAAATATGCATTGCCGGTGCCAGCATAAGGCTGCTTAGGCAGCTGCCTTAGGGTGCAAGGATGGGAGTTGGGAGGGGGGCAGAAAAACCCAAATGATCTCCCGGGGCAAGGGATAAAAGGGCCAAGCTGTCCTTGTGAAAGCTTGCTACATGTTGCATTCTCCCCCCCCTTGTGAATCCCTGGGTGTGCTGATGTACTCACTGTGTCCTCCTTGCTCTCACTGCTCTCAGGCAAGAATCCTGTTTAAACCGTGATACTGAATGGATCTTCCTAAGCCAGCCAAATTAGTTTTGAACTTTCCTCCAGTTAGTTTGAGGTAATTTCCCTGTGTTTTTGATTTTGGTTGCATATTGAATGGATCTTCCTAAGCCAGCCAAATTAGTTTTGAACTTTCCTCCAGTTATTTTGAGGTAATTTCCCTGTGTTCTTGATTTTGGTTCCATATTGAAAAAACTGCCCTCCTGAACCTTATTCACCCCCTTGATGTATTTAAAGGTTTAAATGTCTCCCTTTTCCCTTCTTTCCTCCAAACTGTACATATTAAGTTCCTGAAGTCGCTCTCAATATGTTTTATCCCCCAGACCTTTCACCATTTTTGTTACCCATCTCTGGACTCGTTCTGTCTTATCAATATCTTTTTATAAGTGAGATCTCCAGAACTGGACACAGTAGTCTAAATGAGGACTCACTAAAGATTTATATAGGGGAATCAGGACCTCCTTCCTCCTGCTGGTGATCCCTCTAGTGATGCATCCTAGAATTCTATTTGCTTTCCCCACTGCCTGGTCACACTATTTACTCATTTTGCAATCATCTGAAATAAGTACTCCCAAATCTTTTTCCTCTGTAGTGCTGGTCATCACTGTACCCCCAATGTTATACTCTCTCCAGGGATTCTTTTGGTGCATTATTTTACATTTAGAATCACTGAACTGCAATTTCCACTACTTTGATCAATCTTCCAGCAAATCACACCAAATCATGTTCCATGTTACAGAGACCTCCAGGGATGTCAACCCTAATCCATACCTTTGTATCATCAGCAAATCGACATACAGTACCTTGCCCAACAAACCTTAATTATATCACTTACAGAGATGAGCCTTCACTGTGTGCAGTAATAAAGTGCAAAGTTCCTCTGAAAAGCGACTTGTCCCAAGACACTACACAATGTAACCAAGATATTTTTTACGTGCTGGGCTTGTACCCACTCCACCAGTCCAGCGTACCTCTGTTACCTCACTCCCAGTAACAGATTGGGGTCCTGCTGAGCACCTAGCACGGACCTCATGCATCCTCATTAACTCCTTCTTCGGTAACTAGTGACCAGGCCATGGGTCTCTGTAACATGGGTTTGGATCCAGTTGCTATTGCATACCAATCGCTAGGGATGGAGCCTAATAATGACCCCTTCGCTACCGGAGGATCTGTCACCTTTCCAGGTACCTCACTTAATGACTGGTTGCTTGTATATTGTTCCTTTATCTGGTTACCCATAGCAACTAAATTCTTTTTCCTTGTCTTTGCCAAGTTAACTTTTTTTGCAGTGGTGTTACTTCATACCCCTCTGTGTTTACAGACCCAAGTTCATTTGATACTCCAAAATGAACATTTTCCTCTTTGAATAACTTCAGACTAGGCTCAGAACGGTTAAGGTAACTTTACAGAGCATAACAGTTCAATATAAAAATGTGCTTTCCCTAATCCTAACTAGAATAGTGTAGTGGCCCAGGCATACCTCCATGAGGCAAGAGTCCATTATGTCATTGTCCATGGCTTGGGTGTCTTCAGAAAATCCTGGTTCCTTCAGCAGTGCCAAACGATTGCACTCTCAGGTGATGCTGGAACTCACCAGACCCAACAGAATCCCCTTTTTATAGCACAAGTGGGCTGACTAAAACCAAAAGCCTGGGAACTGAGCTAGAAACATTTAACCCATTGGCCAGCTGCTGGATTACTAAACTATACAGGTTTCAACCTGCCTACATGCTAGTGTGATGCTAGTGTGATCATATCATTCTTCAGAAGTATATAAAGGCAGGTGTCAAATAATTAAGAAAATGAACAGGGCAAGGTTGTGGTGCCTACAAATATCTATATCATTTCTTAAAATACATCCTGCATGTATCCTCTGTGGATCATTTTAGATCCTAGGCTAAGGACAAACACCTCGACTTCTGGCCAATTTGGCACTAAACGACCTCTATGGTATTTAACTGTCAAACACTTTCAAGGAACTCCGCAGAAACACAAGGATTGCTTTGGAGACTAAGGCCCCTTTCACACGTGCGGACCGTATGTCCGTATTTCATCCATCCGTTTTTGGATGAAATACGGATATACATGCATCCCTATGGGATAGCGGGTGTCAGCGGATGTACATCCGCTAACACCCGATGTTGTCCGGCTCCGCTCTCGTCCGATTCTGCGGACGGAAGAAAATCCTATTTTTCTATCCGTCTGCAGAGCGGATCGGAGGAACACGGACAGACGGTCCGTGTTCCTCCGATCCCCCATAGGGGAGAGCGGAGATCTGACAGGGCGGTCCCTGCACAGTGTGCGGGTCCCGCCCTGTCATCTGCCTGCTCAGCTGGGGAAAGCGGATAAACACGGGGCGGATCAACACGGATCCGTCCCGTGTGAAAGGGGCCTAACACAGTTACTTGCATGCACCATTAGACTCTTTTACCACGACAGGTTAATAGGTTATCAAAGATAAGCTAAACATCCAAGTGAGAAATTTTTACCTGTAACATATATCCTTTGGCCATGACTAGAATGTCCAAAGTTTTCAATCAGAAAGGAATAACCAAGAGATCATGAATTTAGCTTTGGTGGTAAAATGTGAGTGGGTGAGCAGTACACACTGATAAATTCTATGTGGGTGCAGCAATTATATGAAATAAGTAGAACAGCTAATACAAATATTGGAATCTTTGTCAATATAATTTACACATTTTTCTACTTTTCCCATTTATACCTCAAGCTGATCATTTTAATGGTTGATTGCAATTTACTGTCACATACCATAATATAAAGCACAACTACACAGAAAGCATTTCTCACACAATGCTGTGTGCTAGGTCTGGTTTAATTAAACAAATGCTTTTTGAACAGATGCCTATACAGTACTGTATATCTTAACATAGTCAGGATGTGACAGTCACTGATCTCTTTCTCATGCCTCTGGTTAAGCTGGCCTCAGCAATTAGATTTTGCTGCTTAGTCTACAGGAGAATTGCAATAAAGGATATATTCACCAAAAAATGGATGTATTGTCAGGTTAGGTGTATTTGCTGTTTCTTTTCAGTGTTTGAGTATTCCTGCTGCTTAGAAAAAAATTCTGAGCACTGATGAGTCTATTCTCTTGATTGCACTGAAGCTGGATATTATCTGACATAGACTTCATTTTCTGCTACAGGCCATGGTGTATCTATATCTAACAACAAACAGGCAACTCGGATAAAGTACTTTTCACTTTGATTATTTTTAAAAAGAGTTGTTTTTTCCTTGTGAACATCTTAAGGCACAAAAAAAAAACAAAAAAAAATTGCAATACGGGGTACATTAGCTAGATCAGTAAGCTGAAGATGCAATAGTAAATAAAATAATTAATAATGAGACATACCTAACATACAGTGTTTGACACCCAAACTGGATAATTTTTTTTTTTTTTAATTGTTTATTTATAACAGGGACAAGACCCACATGGGCCTACAAATAACAGGGTACAACATTGATCAATATTACATCACTTTTAGATATTGAAAGAACCTTATCTATAATGACGTTTCCAACTGAGTAACCCCAATAAGTTAAATGCGGTGTCGGAGTCCATGTTTGACCGTCCATTCGTTTTCTTTTTTTTTTCTTCTAGACGGTCCCCGTATTTGGGTGGCATAGGTTGGACAAAGTAGCCTAATTAAAGATTAGGAAAAAATGAGAAGAAGATGAAAATAGACAAAAGAGGAAAGAGAGGGGGGGGGGAAGAGAGGGGGGGGAGAGGGGGGGTGTAGTTAGGGTCCCTCAACCATGGATTGACGAAGGTGTTCACTTGACCCGTGAAGGGGGGGGGGGTATCCAGAGTAGTGTGTATTTACACAGCGGCGGCGGGGTCTCTCAGTACTTGACCCTCTGCCGAATATATGAACATGGTCCACATTTGCCATGTTTTTGAGAATGCTTCTTGCCTGTTTTGTGCAGTAAGGATAAGGTCTTCCATGTGTCTAATTTCTTCCACTTTTGTAAGCCATGAGGAAATTGTCGGTGGGTGTGTGGATTTCCAATGTAGCAGGATACAGGCTCTGGCTGCATCCAATAGGTGTCTAATCACTGACTTTTTGTATACCTTCTCAAGAATGATAGATGCATGGAGGAGGAAGAATGGGGGGTCGTCCGGAATGTTATGTTCCGTGAACTTCTGAGTTACTTCTCTCACCACACGCCAAAAGTGATTCAAGATGGGACAGGACCAGAAGATGTGCGTCAAAGTACCCTTATCTGTTCTGCATCTCCAGCACAGATCCGTTGTTGCCGGAAAGAATTTGTGGAGTAGTGCTGCGGTGGGTCCTGTACCACCTCGAAAGGAGTTTAAAATTTGTCTCCTGAATTTTGGCACATATGGAGGACTTGTGTGTAAGTCTAAGGATGCGCTGTCTCTTGACTGTGTTGAAGTGACAATTTAGTTCCAATTTCCACTTAAGCAGGCCTGGGGGTATAAAATCTGCCCGTGGAGTATTCAGTAAGTTGTAGGCCAGTGAGAGCGTATGTGTTATTGTTCCCGAGGTCTCACAGAGCTCCTCTAAGATTGTGAGGGATTGGTCACTGGTGACGGGTGGTTTCAGAGAGTAGAGAAAGTGTCTTAATTGATGAGATCTCAAGAAGTCTAAGCGAAACGGGCCCGCGGGATCAGATAGTTCTGCTAATGTATTCCACCTTCCCCCAGTACTGAAGTGGGAGGCTTGATGTAAGCCCGCCTCGCTCAGCCTCCGAAAGATCGCATCGTGTATACCCGGCGTAAACCCGGGGTTTCCCAGTATGGGGAAAAGAGGCGAGTTAGGTGAGGAGACAGACTCATTGGATATGAGACGTGAGCAGACTTTTGTTGTGCAGCCTATCAATGGGTGGCGTTTGGTTTCTGCCAGTAGGAACGTGTAGCACCATGAAGCTCTATTTAAGGGGATCTCACTCTGGTTCTGTTCTATTTGCGCCCATAGCTTGGTCTTTTGATGACGGCACCAGTCTATGAGCCTCCCCAGGTGTATTGCCTGATGATATTTGCAAATGTTTGGTAAAGCGAGACCTCCATTTTGTTTGGGTAAAACTAGAAGTTTATATGGAAGACGGGGTCTTTTCTTGGCCCAGACGAATTCAGTAAATATGGATTGTACTTGTGTCGGCCAATTTCTCAGGCTAAGACAGATTTGAGGTCCGGAGTTATTCTAAATCTATGACTTTCAGAGCCTTTAGGATTGCTGAGAACATTCCACATTCTCAGCTAATCTCAGACAGGGGCTCTTCTAATGCGAGTGCCCCCCCCCCCCCCGTGTTCTCAACACCCTTCAGTGTGGAATTTAATCAAATTAAGAACATCATTAACAGGTACATTCCTGTACTGTTTAATGATCCCATATATGCTTGAATCCTGACAGAGCTCCTACACTAGGAAGATACCTATCGCCCAGTCTATATACCAGCACTAGTCCTGGAACTCACTGGTTACAGTTCAAAGGCACCTTTGGATGTGGTAGCAGAACATACACCTATTGCCCCTTCATCAAAAGGGACGATACTGTCTGTTCTGCTGCGACTGGTATGTAAGCGGGTGGAGGGTGTGGCGGCTTCACAGAGGGAATCACACGTACTGACTTTATAACCAGGCAACATTTATTACTGGAGAGTTGGTGGTAGAAAGAGTATTTACAGCAGTAATGCAAGTAGTTTCACTCCAGACATGGAGGCATAGATACACAGCACAGTTCCTTCTGATGTAAGCAGTAGTTGTATTCGTCAGCACTATAGTCACTTCTCACTGACTGACACAGTATAAACCCAAGCACACAATGCGTATCTGTAGAGGCCGATATTCACACACGTTACTCGGTAACAGCGGTATTCCTTCAGCAGATGGATATATGCATCTGATACACTTGTCCCTCCCTCACAGCGAGGACACCGGATTTATTATCCACAATGGGGAGTCTTTCATCCGATCAGGATTGTTGATACAGGACTCCGGAGGAACCCTGAACTATCCCTCACAGGCCGGAACACTCTCCCTAACTTCTCCTAACTCTCCCTGACAAGCAGGTTTACTCACCCTTTCTGTATACACACGTGAACTGCACTAAACGTGACTGAGCTTTCCTATATAAAATATCCACCCAAAAATGGCCGACCAAATCTCTCGAGATTTGCTTGTCCTATCAGAACACCAGGCTTCTCCAAAATGGTGCTGGAGACAATATAGAGGCCAAACAGCTCTGAACCTTTGTACACATAATAAACATATCAAAGAGGCTGGAAGTGAGAATATACACTTGTTAACCCACTACCTCCTGCAGCCAGCTAGGCTGCCCTACACACAGCTGCTTACATTCCCCCCCCCTTTAAGAATTGCAATCCCTTTCATGCACCTAGGGAGAGGTAGTTAACACAGTGCAATAGTATAGCAAGCAAGAAAACAAGCAATACATAACAGTATAACCAGCAGCCTGGTTCTCTGCATCTCCCCCAGCAAGGGATAAGGTCTCTACCGCCGGCAGAGGGGGCAGGTACCAGGTTGCACAGTCACTGTTGAGGACATCCTGGCTGTTGTCCCATCTAGCAGATGGGGAAAAGACAGGAATAGGATTATCTGTTTGTGAATCAGCACTGAACACACAGGGACGAAGGAGATTACGATGCAGTCTCTTGTGAGGTCCATCCGGCTTCTCTGAAACCAGATCATACACAGGCCGCCCAGGGAAAGGTTGTTGCTGGACTCGATATGGACAGGGCTCCCACTTGCTGCCCCTCAGGTATTTAGGATTCATCACCAAGACTCTATCTCCCGGTGTAAGTGGCAGCAATTGAACAGTACTTTCCTCGGCTAAATCCTGGTGCTTTCTCAGTACTATCTGTTTGGCTTGAGCCAGGCGGTGCCAGTGATCTTGGACCCATTCCTCTGGGGTCCTTGACATAATAGGCTCTGGAGTCTCCAGGAGTAAATCCACCGGTAAACGGCCACAACGCCCAAACATCAGAAAATGGGGAGTATAACCAGTGGCTCGATGCACAGTCTGATTGTAAGCCCAAACAACATCTTCTACATACTGCGGCCAAGGTTCTCAATGCTCTTGCTCTAATCAATCCCAACAATGTGCGATTAAACAGTTCACAGGCCCCATTTCCCTGGGGGTGGTAAGGAGTAGTATGAGACTTCCGAATATCACTAAGACGGCACAGTTCTGAAAACACCCTAGACTCAAAGTTCGGTCCTTGGTCGGACAGAATCCGTTTTGGGCACCCATAGGGCTGAACATGGGACCAGAACAGTTTAGCCATGGTGGCGGCAGTCTGATCTTTAGCTGGCACCACGATGGCGAACTTAGGGAAGTGGTCCACGAACACCAAGGCGTTGGGATACCCTGCAGAGGTGGCAGCCACTATCAGAAAGTCCATGGTCAGTAATTCAAAGGGTTCTCCTGTGCTCACCACCAAAGGGGTCGTTTTCTTTGTTCTCCCTTTGTGGATGGCACAACTCTTACACCCCTGACATGCCTTCTGCACCCACTTGGATAACCCCGGAAAAAAGACGTACTTACGAATAAAGGTCTCCGTCTGTTCTGCAAGGAAGTGTCCTCCAATACGGTGAAAGACTTGACAAACCTCTAAGGCCTCTGATTGGGGAATAATCAGTTGATGAATAATTCGCAGCTCCCCTGGAATCCGTGCCTTTCGGTATAAGAGTCCATTATATCTTTCCAGCCTATCCCACTGTTTTAAAAGCTGACACAAAGTTGTCGAGAGCCTCCTTCGCGCCTGTGAGTCTGGTTTCTGATTCCTGTCCCAAAATCTCATGAGTTGATCAATGTCAGGGTCTTGCTGCTGGAGTTGCAGCCACTCTCGAGGAGTATGAATCTCTGGTCCTCTTGGCGTAACTCGGTTGCTCTGCAGAGCCATTGAAGCCTGTTGCTCTTGCTGGTGAATCCTGGAGGGAACAACCTCATCCTCTTCGAGTTGTTGATCTAGATCATCCTGATGCCCATCGAGAGGAAATCGGGAGAGAGCATCAGCATTACCATTGGAGCGTCCTGGCTTGTTGTGAATGATTTAGTTGAACCGGGCCAGTCGGGCCACCCAACGTTGCTCCAAGGCCCCCAGTTTAGCAGTCTCTAGATAGGCAAGAGGATTGTTGTCAGTATATATGTCCACGTGACCACTTACTAAGTACTCAGCAAACTTTTCGGTGACGGCCCAGACTACCGTTAACAACTCGAGTTTAAAGGAACTGTAGTTGGTTGGGTTACGTTCAGTAGGGCGTAAACTCTGACTTGCATAGGCGATCACACGCTTCGTGCCATCTTGCTCTTGAGCCAGCACAGCCCCCAATCCTTGGAGACTGGCGTCGGTGTACACCCGGAAGGGTTTACGATAGTCAGCATAAGCCAATATGAGAGCGGAAGTCAGCTCTGCCTTGAGGGCCTCCAATGCCTCACTTTGTGCTGCCCCCCAACTATCAGTAATGCTGGGGGAAGATTTTCCTTTCCGATGGGCTGGTTGCCCGCACAACAACTGGGTCAAAGGGGCTGCCATAGTAGTTCGGAATGAATCTGCGGGAGTAACCCACAAGCCCCAAGAAAGAGCGAAGCTCTGTTACCGTTTTAGGTATTGTCCATGTCTGTACAGCCTGAATTTTGTCGGGATCGGGGGACACCCCTTTTGCCTCGACCACATGCCCCAAATACTGGATTTTTGTTTTCATGACATGACATTTTTCTGGTTTGTGCCGAAGGCCATACTGGGCTAACTGCTGGAGGACTTGATCCAGATGTAGCAAATGATCCTCGAACGTTCTGGAAAAGATGATGATGTCATCTAGGTAAATCAGGACAGATTCAAAGTTCAAGTCTCCCAAGCAACGTTCCATTAGCCTTTGGAACGTACTAGGGGCATTAGTCAGGCCAAAGGGCATCCGATTAAACTCGTATAGTCCCAGAGGAGTGATAAAGGCAGTTATTTCACGATCTTCCTCTTTTACCGGGACCTGCCAATATCCGCTGGCCAAATCTAGTGTGGAGAAGTACTGGGCCTGTCCCAAGGCCATTAGGAATTCTTCGACCCGGGGAAAAGGGTAAGCATCCCCATGGGTACAGGCATTTAATCTGCGATAGTCCACACAAAAACGTAAGTTGCCATCCTTTTTCTGCACAAGAACTATGGGCGCAGCCCAGGGACTACGACTCTCTCGAATCACCCCCCCTTGCAGCATGCTGCGTAATAAGTCTTTGACCTCTTGGCAAAGAGCCGGGGGTATATTACAATACCTTTCCCGAATAAGAGCCATGTCTCCAGTGTGGATAGAATGATGCAAAGCATTAGTACAGCTGTAGTCTTCAGGGTCTTGAGAGAATGGCATCAAATGTCTGTGAATTAGTTGTTGGAGCTTATTGTTTTGTTCCGGGGTCATCTCCTGCACCGGAAGTGCCAGTTGTGTCAGCTGGGTCTCTGCTGAATCAGGTAGAGCTGTCTGCAAAGCAGCACAGGTGGCTTCCACCCCAGGGCAAGGATCAGTAATGCAGCTTTTGGGTACTGTATACAAATCTGCAATGGCCACGTCCGTGGGCACTTGTATCGGGGTGGACCCCAAGTTAACCAGTTGCACCAACACTTGTCCCTGCTGGACAACAGAGTTCTGGCTACCAGCCATTCACCTTTGATTTCCAGGTTGCGTTGTGGTTCGACCATCACAGTGGCCCCTCTTACGTGTCTTCTAGCTACCGCAGGAAGGGGGCACACCAACTCTTGACGTGGGGGTATAATAACCCAATGACGGTCAGGGAGACGGATGACCCCCACCTTCTCTGTGTGTTTATAACTCTGTGTCTGAACAGTCCGACAAGCGTTGATCAGATTCTGCAGTTGTGGTTCTGACTGCCCGGATACTTGCATTGACGCCTCTAGCAGAAGGCAAGTTAAGTCCAGTTCTTTTAGGGCGTTCATACCCAACACTACTGGAATTTCTGGGAAGGAGGACTTTCGGGTCACCACGACCCTGACCCTAGGGAGGGTTTGCTCATAAACTTTCATGGACATCCAAGCAGACAGGCTCTGGCTGCATCCAATAGGTGTCTAATCACTGACTTTTTGTATATCTTCTCAAGAATGATAGATGCATGGAGGAGGAAGAATGGGGGGTCGTCCGGAATGTTATGTTCCGTGAACTTCTGAGTTACTTCTCTCACCACACGCCAAAAGTGATTCAAGATGGGACAGGACCAGAAGATGTGCGTCAAAGTACCCTTATCTGTTCTGCATCTCCAGCACAGATCCGTTGTTGCCGGAAAGAATTTGTGGAGTAGTGCTGCGGTGGGTCCTGTACCACCTCGAAAGGAGTTTAAAATTTGTCTCCTGAATTTTGGCACATATGGAGGACTTGTGTGTAAGTCTAAGGATGCGCTGTCTCTTGACTGTGTTGAAGTGACAATTTAGTTCCAATTTCCACTTAAGCAGGCCTGGGGGTATAAAATCTGCCCGTGGAGTATTCAGTAAGTTGTAGGCCAGTGAGAGCGTATGTGTTATTGTTCCCGAGGTCTCACAGAGCTCCTCTAAGATTGTGAGGGATTGGTCACTGGTGACGGGTGGTTTCAGAGAGTAGAGAAAGTGTCTTAATTGATGAGATCTCAAGAAGTCTAAGCGAAACGGGCCCGCGGGATCAGATAGTTCTGCTAATGTATTCCACCTTCCCCCAGTACTGAAGTGGGAGGCTTGATGTAAGCCCGCCTCGCTCAGCCTCCGAAAGATCGCATCGTGTATACCCGGCGTAAACCCGGGGTTTCCCAGTATGGGGAAAAGAGGCCAGTTAGGTGAGGAGACAGACTCATTGGATATGAGACGTGAGCAGACTTTTGTTGTGCAGCCTATCAATGGGTGGCGTTTGGTTTCTGCCAGTAGGAACGTGTAGCACCATGAAGCTCTATTTAAGGGGATCTCACTCTGGTTCTGTTCTATTTGCGCCCATAGCTTGGTCTTTTGATGACGGCACCAGTCTATGAGCCTCCCCAGGTGTATTGCCTGATGATATTTGCAAATGTTTGGTAAAGCGAGACCTCCATTTTGTTTGGGTAAAACTAGAAGTTTATATGGAAGACGGGGTCTTTTCTTGGCCCAGACGAATTCAGTAAATATGGATTGTACTTGTGTCGGCCAATTTCTCAGGCTAAGACAGATTTGAGGTCCGGAGTTATTCTAAATCTATGACTTTCAGAGCCTTTAGGATTGCTGAGAACATTCCACATTCTCAGCTAATCTCAGACAGGGGCTCTTCTAATGCGAGTGCCCCCCCCCCCCCGTGTTCTCAACACCCTTCAGTGTGGAATTTAATCAAATTAAGAACATCATTAACAGGTACATTCCTGTACTGTTTAATGATCCCATATATGCTTGAATCCTGACAGAGCTCCTACACTAGGAAGATACCTATCGCCCAGTCTATATACCAGCACTAGTCCTGGAACCCACTGGTTACAGTTCAAAGGCACCTTTGGATGTGGTAGCAGAACATACACCTATTGCCCCTTCATCAAAAGGGACGATACTGTCTGTTCTGCTGCGACTGGTATGTAAGCGGGTGGAGGGTGTGGCGGCTTCACAGAGGGAATCACACGTACTGACTTTATAACCAGGCAACATTTATTACTGGAGAGTTGGTGGTAGAAAGAGTATTTACAGCAGTAATGCAAGTAGTTTCACTCCAGACATGGAGGCATAGATACACAGCACAGTTCCTTCTGATGTAAGCAGTAGTTGTATTCGTCAGCACTATAGTCACTTCTCACTGACTGACACAGTATAAACCCAAGCACACAATGCGTATCTGTAGAGGCCGATATTCACACACGTTACTCGGTAACAGCGGTATTCCTTCAGCAGATGGATATATGCATCTGATACACTTGTCCCTCCCTCACAGCGAGGACACCGGATTTATTATCCACAATGGGGAGTCTTTCATCCGATCAGGATTGTTGATACAGGACTCCGGAGGAACCCTGAACTATCCCTCACAGGCCGGAACACTCTCCCTAACTTCTCCTAACTCTCCCTGACAAGCAGGTTTACTCACCCTTTCTGTATACACACGTGAACTGCACTAAACGTGACTGAGCTTTCCTATATAAAATATCCACCCAAAAATGGCCGACCAAATCTCTCGAGATTTGCTTGTCCTATCAGAACACCAGGCTTCTCCAAAATGGTGCTGGAGACAATATAGAGGCCAAACAGCTCTGAACCTTTGTACACATAATAAACATATCAAAGAGGCTGGAAGTGAGAATATACACTTGTTAACCCACTACCTCCTGCAGCCAGCTAGGCTGCCCTACACACAGCTGCTTACATTCCCCCCCCCTTTAAGAATTGCAATCCCTTTCATGCACCTAGGGAGAGGTAGTTAACACAGTGCAATAGTATAGCAAGCAAGAAAACAAGCAATACATAACAGTATAACCAGCAGCCTGGTTCTCTGCATCTCCCCCAGCAAGGGATAAGGTCTCTACCGCCGGCAGAGGGGGCAGGTACCAGGTTGCACAGTCACTGTTGAGGACATCCTGGCTGTTGTCCCATCTAGCAGATGGGGAAAAGACAGGAATAGGATTATCTGTTTGTGAATCAGCACTGAACACACAGGGACGAAGGAGATTACGATGCAGTCTCTTGTGAGGTCCATCCGGCTTCTCTGAAACCAGATCATACACAGGCCGCCCAGGGAAAGGTTGTTGCTGGACTCGATATGGACAGGGCTCCCACTTGCTGCCCCTCAGGTATTTAGGATTCATCACCAAGACTCTATCTCCCGGTGTAAGTGGCAGCAATTGAACAGTACTTTCCTCGGCTAAATCCTGGTGCTTTCTCAGTACTATCTGTTTGGCTTGAGCCAGGCGGTGCCAGTGATCTTGGACCCATTCCTCTGGGGTCCTTGACATAATAGGCTCTGGAGTCTCCAGGAGTAAATCCACCGGTAAACGGCCACAACGCCCAAACATCAGAAAATGGGGAGTATAACCAGTGGCTCGATGCACAGTCTGATTGTAAGCCCAAACAACATCTTCTACATACTGCGGCCAAGGTTCTCAATGCTCTTGCTCTAATCAATCCCAACAATGTGCGATTAAACAGTTCACAGGCCCCATTTCCCTGGGGGTGGTAAGGAGTAGTATGAGACTTCCGAATATCACTAAGACGGCACAGTTCTGAAAACACCCTAGACTCAAAGTTCGGTCCTTGGTCGGACAGAATCCGTTTTGGGCACCCATAGGGCTGAACATGGGACCAGAACAGTTTAGCCATGGTGGCGGCAGTCTGATCTTTAGCTGGCACCACGATGGCGAACTTAGGGAAGTGGTCCACGAACACCAAGGCGTTGGGATACCCTGCAGAGGTGGCAGCCACTATCAGAAAGTCCATGGTCAGTAATTCAAAGGGTTCTCCTGTGCTCACCACCAAAGGGGTCGTTTTCTTTGTTCTCCCTTTGTGGATGGCACAACTCTTACACCCCTGACATGCCTTCTGCACCCACTTGGATAACCCCGGAAAAAAGACGTACTTACGAATAAAGGTCTCCGTCTGTTCTGCAAGGAAGTGTCCTCCAATACGGTGAAAGACTTGACAAACCTCTAAGGCCTCTGATTGGGGAATAATCAGTTGATGAATAATTCGCAGCTCCCCTGGAATCCGTGCCTTTCGGTATAAGAGTCCATTATATCTTTCCAGCCTATCCCACTGTTTTAAAAGCTGACACAAAGTTGTTGAGAGCCTCCTTCGCGCCTGTGAGTCTGGTTTCTGATTCCTGTCCCAAAATCTCATGAGTTGATCAATGTCAGGGTCTTGCTGCTGGAGTTGCAGCCACTCTCGAGGAGTATGAATCTCTGGTCCTCTTGGAGTAACTCGGTTGCTCTGCAGAGCCATTGAAGCCTGTTGCTCTTGCTGGTGAATCCTGGAGGGAACAACCTCATCCTCTTCGAGTTGTTGATCTAGATCATCCTGATGCCCATCGAGAGGAAATCGGGAGAGAGCATCAGCATTACCATTGGAGCGTCCTGGCTTGTTGTGAATGATTTAGTTGAACCGGGCCAGTCGGGCCACCCAACGTTGCTCCAAGGCCCCCAGTTTAGCAGTCTCTAGATAGGCAAGAGGATTGTTGTCAGTATATATGTCCACGTGACCACTTACTAAGTACTCAGCAAACTTTTCGGTGACGGCCCAGACTACCGTTAACAACTCGAGTTTAAAGGAACTGTAGTTGGTTGGGTTACGTTCAGTAGGGCGTAAACTCTGACTTGCATAGGCGATCACACGCTTCGTGCCATCTTGCTCTTGAGCCAGCACAGCCCCCAATCCTTGGAGACTGGCGTCGGTGTACACCCGGAAGGGTTTACGATAGTCAGCATAAGCCAATATGAGAGCGGAAGTCAGCTCTGCCTTGAGGGCCTCCAATGCCTCACTTTGTGCTGCCCCCCAACTATCAGTAATGCTGGGGGAAGATTTTCCTTTCCGATGGGCTGGTTGCCCGCACAACAACTGGGTCAAAGGGGCTGCCATAGTAGTTCGGAATGAATCTGCGGGAGTAACCCACAAGCCCCAAGAAAGAGCGAAGCTCTGTTACCGTTTTAGGTATTGTCCATGTCTGTACAGCCTGAATTTTGTCGGGATCGGGGGACACCCCTTTTGCCTCGACCACATGCCCCAAATACTGGATTTTTGTTTTCATGACATGACATTTTTCTGGTTTGTGCCGAAGGCCATACTGGGCTAACTGCTGGAGGACTTGATCCAGATGTAGCAAATGATCCTCGAACGTTCTGGAAAAGATGATGATGTCATCTAGGTAAATCAGGACAGATTCAAAGTTCAAGTCTCCCAAGCAACGTTCCATTAGCCTTTGGAACGTACTAGGGGCATTAGTCAGGCCAAAGGGCATCCGATTAAACTCGTATAGTCCCAGAGGAGTGATAAAGGCAGTTATTTCACGATCTTCCTCTTTTACCGGGACCTGCCAATATCCGCTGGCCAAATCTAGTGTGGAGAAGTACTGGGCCTGTCCCAAGGCCATTAGGAATTCTTCGACCCGGGGAAAAGGGTAAGCATCCCCATGGGTACAGGCATTTAATCTGCGATAGTCCACACAAAAAACGTAAGTTGCCATCCTTTTTCTGCACAAGAACTATGGGCGCAGCCCAGGGACTACGACTCTCTCGAATCACCCCCCCTTGCAGCATGCTGCGTAATAAGTCTTTGACCTCTTGGCAAAGAGCCGGGGGTATATTACAATACCTTTCCCGAATAAGAGCCATGTCTCCAGTGTGGATAGAATGATGCAAAGCATTAGTACAGCTGTAGTCTTCAGGGTCTTGAGAGAATGGCATCAAATGTCTGTGAATTAGTTGTTGGAGCTTATTGTTTTGTTCCGGGGTCATCTCCTGCACCGGAAGTGCCAGTTGTGTCAGCTGGGTCTCTGCTGAATCAGGTAGAGCTGTCTGCAAAGCAGCACAGGTGGCTTCCACCCCAGGGCAAGGATCAGTAATGCAGCTTTTGGGTACTGTATACAAATCTGCAATGGCCACGTCCGTGGGCACTTGTATCGGGGTGGACCCCAAGTTAACCAGTTGCACCAACACTTGTCCCTGCTGGACAACAGAGTTCTGGCTACCAGCCATTCACCTTTGATTTCCAGGTTGCGTTGTGGTTCGACCATCACAGTGGCCCCTCTTACGTGTCTTCTAGCTACCGCAGGAAGGGGGCACACCAACTCTTGACGTGGGGGTATAATAACCCAATGACGGTCAGGGAGACGGATGACCCCCACCTTCTCTGTGTGTTTATAACTCTGTGTCTGAACAGTCCGACAAGCGTTGATCAGATTCTGCAGTTGTGGTTCTGACTGCCCGGATACTTGCATTGACGCCTCTAGCAGAAGGCAAGTTAAGTCCAGTTCTTTTAGGGCGTTCATACCCAACACTACTGGAATTTCTGGGAAGGAGGACTTTCGGGTCACCACGACCCTGACCCTAGGGAGGGTTTGCTCATAAACTTTCATGGACATCCAAGCAGACAGGCTCTGGCTGCATCCAATAGGTGTCTAATCACTGACTTTTTGTATATCTTCTCAAGAATGATAGATGCATGGAGGAGGAAGAATGGGGGGTCGTCCGGAATGTTATGTTCCGTGAACTTCTGAGTTACTTCTCTCACCACACGCCAAAAGTGATTCAAGATGGGACAGGACCAGAAGATGTGCGTCAAAGTACCCTTATCTGTTCTGCATCTCCAGCACAGATCCGTTGTTGCCGGAAAGAATTTGTGGAGTAGTGCTGCGGTGGGTCCTGTACCACCTCGAAAGGAGTTTAAAATTTGTCTCCTGAATTTTGGCACATATGGAGGACTTGTGTGTAAGTCTAAGGATGCGCTGTCTCTTGACTGTGTTGAAGTGACAATTTAGTTCCAATTTCCACTTAAGCAGGCCTGGGGGTATAAAATCTGCCCGTGGAGTATTCAGTAAGTTGTAGGCCAGTGAGAGCGTATGTGTTATTGTTCCCGAGGTCTCACAGAGCTCCTCTAAGATTGTGAGGGATTGGTCACTGGTGACGGGTGGTTTCAGAGAGTAGAGAAAGTGTCTTAATTGATGAGATCTCAAGAAGTCTAAGCGAAACGGGCCCGGGGGATCAGATAGTTCTGCTAATGTATTCCACCTTCCCCCAGTACTGAAGTGGGAGGCTTGATGTAAGCCCGCCTCGCTCAGCCTCCGAAAGATCGCATCGTGTATACCCGGCGTAAACCCGGGGTTTCCCAGTATGGGGAAAAGAGGCGAGTTAGGTGAGGAGACAGACTCATTGGATATGAGACGTGAGCAGACTTTTGTTGTGCAGCCTATCAATGGGTGGCGTTTGGTTTCTGCCAGTAGGAACGTGTAGCACCATGAAGCTCTATTTAAGGGGATCTCACTCTGGTTCTGTTCTATTTGCGCCCATAGCTTGGTCTTTTGATGACGGCACCAGTCTATGAGCCTCCCCAGGTGTATTGCCTGATGATATTTGCAAATGTTTGGTAAAGCGAGACCTCCATTTTGTTTGGGTAAAACTAGAAGTTTATATGGAAGACGGGGTCTTTTCTTGGCCCAGACGAATTCAGTAAATATGGATTGTACTTGTGTCGGCCAATTTCTCAGGCTAAGACAGATTTGAGGTCCGGAGTTATTCTAAATCTATGACTTTCAGAGCCTTTAGGATTGCTGAGAACATTCCACATTCTCAGCTAATCTCAGACAGGGGCTCTTCTAATGCGAGTGCCCCCCCCCCCCCCGTGTTCTCAACACCCTTCAGTGTGGAATTTAATCAAATTAAGAACATCATTAACAGGTACATTCCTGTACTGTTTAATGATCCCATATATGCTTGAATCCTGACAGAGCTCCTACACTAGGAAGATACCTATCGCCCAGTCTATATACCAGCACTAGTCCTGGAACCCACTGGTTACAGTTCAAAGGCACCTTTGGATGTGGTAGCAGAACATACACCTATTGCCCCTTCATCAAAAGGGACGATACTGTCTGTTCTGCTGCGACTGGTATGTAAGCGGGTGGAGGGTGTGGCGGCTTCACAGAGGGAATCACACGTACTGACTTTATAACCAGGCAACATTTATTACTGGAGAGTTGGTGGTAGAAAGAGTATTTACAGCAGTAATGCAAGTAGTTTCACTCCAGACATGGAGGCATAGATACACAGCACAGTTCCTTCTGATGTAAGCAGTAGTTGTATTCGTCAGCACTATAGTCACTTCTCACTGACTGACACAGTATAAACCCAAGCACACAATGCGTATCTGTAGAGGCCGATATTCACACACGTTACTCGGTAACAGCGGTATTCCTTCAGCAGATGGATATATGCATCTGATACACTTGTCCCTCCCTCACAGCGAGGACACCGGATTTATTATCCACAATGGGGAGTCTTTCATCCGATCAGGATTGTTGATACAGGACTCCGGAGGAACCCTGAACTATCCCTCACAGGCCGGAACACTCTCCCTAACTTCTCCTAACTCTCCCTGACAAGCAGGTTTACTCACCCTTTCTGTATACACACGTGAACTGCACTAAACGTGACTGAGCTTTCCTATATAAAATATCCACCCAAAAATGGCCGACCAAATCTCTCGAGATTTGCTTGTCCTATCAGAACACCAGGCTTCTCCAAAATGGTGCTGGAGACAATATAGAGGCCAAACAGCTCTGAACCTTTGTACACATAATAAACATATCAAAGAGGCTGGAAGTGAGAATATACACTTGTTAACCCACTACCTCCTGCAGCCAGCTAGGCTGCCCTACACACAGCTGCTTACATTCCCCCCCCTTTAAGAATTGCAATCCCTTTCATGCACCTAGGGAGAGGTAGTTAACACAGTGCAATAGTATAGCAAGCAAGAAAACAAGCAATACATAACAGTATAACCAGCAGCCTGGTTCTCTGCATCTCCCCCAGCAAGGGATAAGGTCTCTACCGCCGGCAGAGGGGGCAGGTACCAGGTTGCACAGTCACTGTTGAGGACATCCTGGCTGTTGTCCCATCTAGCAGATGGGGAAAAGACAGGAATAGGATTATCTGTTTGTGAATCAGCACTGAACACACAGGGACGAAGGAGATTACGATGCAGTCTCTTGTGAGGTCCATCCGGCTTCTCTGAAACCAGATCATACACAGGCCGCCCAGGGAAAGGTTGTTGCTGGACTCGATATGGACAGGGCTCCCACTTGCTGCCCCTCAGGTATTTAGGATTCATCACCAAGACTCTATCTCCCGGTGTAAGTGGCAGCAATTGAACAGTACTTTCCTCGGCTAAATCCTGGTGCTTTCTCAGTACTATCTGTTTGGCTTGAGCCAGGCGGTGCCAGTGATCTTGGACCCATTCCTCTGGGGTCCTTGACATAATAGGCTCTGGAGTCTCCAGGAGTAAATCCACCGGTAAACGGCCACAACGCCCAAACATCAGAAAATGGGGAGTATAACCAGTGGCTCGATGCACAGTCTGATTGTAAGCCCAAACAACATCTTCTACATACTGCGGCCAAGGTTCTCAATGCTCTTGCTCTAATCAATCCCAACAATGTGCGATTAAACAGTTCACAGGCCCCATTTCCCTGGGGGTGGTAAGGAGTAGTATGAGACTTCCGAATATCACTAAGACGGCACAGTTCTGAAAACACCCTAGACTCAAAGTTCGGTCCTTGGTCGGACAGAATCCGTTTTGGGCACCCATAGGGCTGAACATGGGACCAGAACAGTTTAGCCATGGTGGCGGCAGTCTGATCTTTAGCTGGCACCACGATGGCGAACTTAGGGAAGTGGTCCACGAACACCAAGGCGTTGGGATACCCTGCAGAGGTGGCAGCCACTATCAGAAAGTCCATGGTCAGTAATTCAAAGGGTTCTCCTGTGCTCACCACCAAAGGGGTCGTTTTCTTTGTTCTCCCTTTGTGGATGGCACAACTCTTACACCCCTGACATGCCTTCTGCACCCACTTGGATAACCCCGGAAAAAAGACGTACTTACGAATAAAGGTCTCCGTCTGTTCTGCAAGGAAGTGTCCTCCAATACGGTGAAAGACTTGACAAACCTCTAAGGCCTCTGATTGGGGAATAATCAGTTGATGAATAATTCGCAGCTCCCCTGGAATCCGTGCCTTTCGATATAAGAGTCCATTATATCTTTCCAGCCTATCCCACTGTTTTAAAAGCTGACACAAAGTTGTCGAGAGCCTCCTTCGCGCCTGTGAGTCTGGTTTCTGATTCCTGTCCCAAAATCTCATGAGTTGATCAATGTCAGGGTCTTGCTGCTGGAGTTGCAGCCACTCTCGAGGAGTATGAATCTCTGGTCCTCTTGGCGTAACTCGGTTGCTCTGCAGAGCCATTGAAGCCTGTTGCTCTTGCTGGTGAATCCTGGAGGAAACAACCTCATCCTCTTCGAGTTGTTGATCTAGATCATCCTGATGCCCATCGAGAGGAAATCGGGAGAGAGCATCAGCATTACCATTGGAGCGTCCTGGCTTGTTGTGAATGATTTAGTTGAACCGGGCCAGTCGGGCCACCCAACGTTGCTCCAAGGCCCCCAGTTTAGCAGTCTCTAGATAGGCAAGAGGATTGTTGTCAGTATATATGTCCACGTGACCACTTACTAAGTACTCAGCAAACTTTTCGGTGACGGCCCAGACTACCGTTAACAACTCGAGTTTAAAGGAACTGTAGTTGGTTGGGTTACGTTCAGTAGGGCGTAAACTCTGACTTGCATAGGCGATCACACGCTTCGTGCCATCTTGCTCTTGAGCCAGCACAGCCCCCAATCCTTGGAGACTGGCGTCGGTGTACACCCGGAAGGGTTTACGATAGTCAGCATAAGCCAATATGAGAGCGGAAGTCAGCTCTGCCTTGAGGGCCTCCAATGCCTCACTTTGTGCTGCCCCCCAACTATCAGTAATGCTGGGGGAAGATTTTCCTTTCCGATGGGCTGGTTGCCCGCACAACAACTGGGTCAAAGGGGCTGCCATAGTAGTTCGGAATGAATCTGCGGGAGTAACCCACAAGCCCCAAGAAAGAGCGAAGCTCTGTTACCGTTTTAGGTATTGTCCATGTCTGTACAGCCTGAATTTTGTCGGGATCGGGGGACACCCCTTTTGCCTCGACCACATGCCCCAAATACTGGATTTTTGTTTTCATGACATGACATTTTTCTGGTTTGTGCCGAAGGCCATACTGGGCTAACTGCTGGAGGACTTGATCCAGATGTAGCAAATGATCCTCGAACGTTCTGGAAAAGATGATGATGTCATCTAGGTAAATCAGGACAGATTCAAAGTTCAAGTCTCCCAAGCAACGTTCCATTAGCCTTTGGAACGTACTAGGGGCATTAGTCAGGCCAAAGGGCATCCGATTAAACTCGTATAGTCCCAGAGGAGTGATAAAGGCAGTTATTTCACGATCTTCCTCTTTTACCGGGACCTGCCAATATCCGCTGGCCAAATCTAGTGTGGAGAAGTACTGGGCCTGTCCCAAGGCCATTAGGAATTCTTCGACCCGGGGAAAAGGGTAAGCATCCCCATGGGTACAGGCATTTAATCTGCGATAGTCCACACAAAAACGTAAGTTGCCATCCTTTTTCTGCACAAGAACTATGGGCGCAGCCCAGGGACTACGACTCTCTCGAATCACCCCCCCTTGCAGCATGCTGCGTAATAAGTCTTTGACCTCTTGGCAAAGAGCCGGGGGTATATTACAATACCTTTCCCGAATAAGAGCCATGTCTCCAGTGTGGATAGAATGATGCAAAGCATTAGTACAGCTGTAGTCTTCAGGGTCTTGAGAGAATGGCATCAAATGTCTGTGAATTAGTTGTTGGAGCTTATTGTTTTGTTCCGGGGTCATCTCCTGCACCGGAAGTGCCAGTTGTGTCAGCTGGGTCTCTGCTGAATCAGGTAGAGCTGTCTGCAAAGCAGCACAGGTGGCTTCCACCCCAGGGCAAGGATCAGTAATGCAGCTTTTGGGTACTGTATACAAATCTGCAATGGCCACGTCCGTGGGCACTTGTATCGGGGTGGACCCCAAGTTAACCAGTTGCACCAACACTTGTCCCTGCTGGACAACAGAGTTCTGGCTACCAGCCATTCACCTTTGATTTCCAGGTTGCGTTGTGGTTCGACCATCACAGTGGCCCCTCTTACGTGTCTTCTAGCTACCGCAGGAAGGGGGCACACCAACTCTTGACGTGGGGGTATAATAACCCAATGACGGTCAGGGAGACGGATGACCCCCACCTTCTCTGTGTGTTTATAACTCTGTGTCTGAACAGTCCGACAAGCGTTGATCAGATTCTGCAGTTGTGGTTCTGACTGCCCGGATACTTGCATTGACGCCTCTAGCAGAAGGCAAGTTAAGTCCAGTTCTTTTAGGGCGTTCATACCCAACACTACTGGAATTTCTGGGAAGGAGGACTTTCGGGTCACCACGACCCTGACCCTAGGGAGGGTTTGCTCATAAACTTTCATGGACATCCAAGCGACCCCTACTACTGGAATTGATAGGTTGTTAGCAGCTTTCAGTCTCAACCAGCAGGGGTCTAGAGTTGGGTTCGGCCCAAAATGTTGCTGGTAGAACGAATAGGCCATAGTGGTGACTTCTGATCCAGTGTCCACCAGACATCTGGCCGGCTGTCCGTTGAACATCAGTGTCGCCACTGGGCACCCAGAAATCATTGTAGGATCACGTTGAGGCAGTGAACGAACATTTCCCGTGGGTCGCCCCTCCGCCACAGGAATCTCTAATTTAAAGGATGGTTTTGTACATTCTGGGCTCCCCGTCTCGCACAATTCCTTGCGATATGGCCTAGCCGTCCACACTGCCAGCATTTTTGGTCAATATTGGGGTCCCTCCGGAGGGGGTTGATTGCCGCCCGGGGTTGTACGGCCCGCTCTGCAGGGATGCCACCTCTTGCCTGAGGGAGGCGACCATATCAACTAGGTCTTGTACGACCTTTTCCATCAAGGGCATCCCTGCATTCGAGGCAGTGGCAGGGCATGGGGCAGTCGCTTCCTCCCCCTCCACTGGCCACCTGGCTCCATGAGTGAAGGTAACATGGCTTCTGGCACCAAACCTGTTCATGGTCCGGCTCTTCCTGTTCCCTGTCAATGGCCTCTTGTAGGATAGCAGCGAATTTCACTGTACCATCAGCCCTCACTCGATCCCTTAAGGCTCTCTTTAATGAAGAGGACCATACACCAGCGAGGAACTGGTCCCGGATAAGCTGATCGGGGTTAGGGACCCCAGTTCCGGTGGGGGCCATTTTCTCCTCCAACTGGCACCAGATTTCCTGTAAGGCCACTGCAAATTGAGGGAAAGTCTCTTGGTCGTGCTGCTCCCGACTCTTCCGGAGTTCGGCTATGGAGGTACGCTCGTCATACAAGCTTTCTAGGCGGCCCACAATAGCTGTTCTGCTATCCCTTTCCTTCTCAGGCAGAACCATCACAGCCCAGGGTGCTTCTCCTTCTAGCGCATTAACCGCCAAATCTGCAAAGTGTGCTGTGGGTATTTCGATCAAGCAGACCGAACTGTCCAATCTCTCCACCCAGTCTGTCAGGGGCATATTTGTGCCATTAAATTTTGGAATCAGGGCCAAAGCCGCTCCGTATGGTGCCATGATTGAACCTCTAGCCACTCCCACCCTGAACCACCACTTGAGGATGGTGGTTCAGACATCCTGCCGACTACGCCAAAATGTAAACGGGTGTAGGGTGTGGCGGCTTCACAGAGGGAATCACACGTACTGACTTTATAACCAGGCAACATTTATTACCAGAGAGATGGTGGTAGAAAGAGTATTTACAGCAGTAATGCAAGTAGTTTCACTCCAGACATGGAGGCATAAATACATAGCACAGTCCCTTCTGATGTAAGCAGTAGTTGTATTCGTCAGCACTATAGTCACTTCTCAATGACTGACACAGTATAAATCCAAGCACACAATGCGTATCTGTAGAGGCTGATATACACACACGTTACCCGGTAACAGCGGTATCCCTTCAGCAGATGGATATAGGCATCTGATACACTTGTCCCTCCCTCACAGCGAGGACACCGGATTTATTATCCACAATGGGGACTCTTTCATCCGACCATGATTGTTGATACAGGACTCTGGAGGAACCCTGAGCTATCCCTCACAGGCCGGAACACTCTCCCTAACTTCTCCTAACTCTCCCTGACAAGCAGGTTCACTCACCCTGTCTGTATACACACATGAACTGCACTAAACGTGGCTGAGCTTTCATATATAAAATATCCACCCAAAAATGGCCGACCAAATCTCTCGAGATTTGCTTGTCCTAACAGAACACCAGGCTTCTCCAAAATGGTGCTGGAGACAATATAGAGGCCAAACAGCTCTGAACCTATGTACACATAATAAACATATCAAAGAGGCTGGAAGTGAGAATATACACTTGTTAGCCCACTACCTCCTGCAGCCAGCTAGGCTGCCCTGCACACAGCTGCTTACAGGTAAAACATTCAAAATTTCTTCATTTATCAACTGTAACACTAAATTCCTAGTTTATGTCATCACTTGCAGTTTATGCAATATCCAATACTAGGATGGACTACCCGAAGGTTGAGAGACCATCTTTATGACCATCTGTATGACATTGATAAAAACCATTCCACCAATGTCGCCAGGCATTGGATTGATGTACATCACAAAGATACTTCAGGTTTGGGTATACAGGGCATAGAGAGAATTGAGACACCCATTAGAGGGGGCGATAGATTCAGAACACTCTGCAAACGAGAACTACCGTATATACTCGAGTATAAGTTGTTCCGAGTATAAGTCGAGGCCCTAATTTACCACAAAAAAATGGGAAAAACTTATTGACCCGAGTATAAGACGAGGGTGAGAAATGCACAGCTACTGTAAGTGGAAAAGAGGGTCAACAATGCCCATTTGCAGCCTCACTGTGCCCATTTGCATGCCTCACTGTGCCCATTTGCAGCCATAGGTCCCCCGAACTTCACACTTGGTAGTTAAGGGTTCCTAGATGCCCCCTAGCTGCAGCCAAAATTTGGGGTCTCTGAACCCAAAGTGTCCAGAAATGACATTGCTACAGATGGACACAGTTGACCGACTTTGGGGCCCCGTATCTCGGGGCCACTTAGTGCTAGGAACCCCAAATTTGGTGTGCAAACCCAGTGGAACTAGCACAATAAAATATCTAAAGCTGGGATTTCTAGAACCAAGTGACCCTGAGATACAGGGCTCCAAATTCGGTTCAGAAAATGTCAAGCACTTTTCTGCAGCAGAGAATGACATTTTCCGAACCGAATTTGGGGCCCCGTATCTCAGGGCCACTTAGTGCTAGGAACTCCAGCTTTGGATATGTTGTGGAACCAGGTCCACTGGGTTTGCACACCAAATTTGGGGTTTCTAGCATCAAGTGGCCCTAAGATACGGGGCCCCAAATTCGGTTAGGAAAATGAAATCTTTTGCTGCAGAAAAGTGCTTGACCCGAGTATAAGTCGAGGGGGGCACTTTCAGCACAAAAAAAGGTGCTGAAAAATTCGACTTATACTCGAGTATATACGGTACTTTGGATATTTCACTTAAATACTAGAAAGCCGATGTTAAATTTTGAACGGGATGTGTCTTACTTTTATGATTGAAAACATCAGCTATAGTATATAGTTTTTATATAATTTAATATTTTTTTTATATAATTTTCTTGATTCACTAGTTTACTTGTTCTAGACATTTCCATCTGGATATTCCACTAAAAATACTAGAAAGTTGATGGAGTCAAATTTTGAATAGGATGTGTTTTATTTTTACGATTGAAAACATCAACTACAGTATATGATTTTCACATAATCCCTTCCATTCACTATTTCACTTGTTTTGGACGTTTTCACTTTCCGGTATATTTTGGCCGTTTGCCCCCCATTCCCATCTATTCAGTTTCATTTTACCTTTTATAAACAGTCCCTTTTCTCCCTTACATAGCTAGGTACTATATAGTCATTTCACTTCACTTTGTTCTATTGTTATAACACACTAGTACTATATTAACGTTAACATCTTGACATTACAATGAATACTCTAATTTACACAGAAACAGAACATCTGGAGTTATATGGACACGTAGATTATGGGGGGCCTCACGTGACACGTGTCCACATTTATGTTGTTGAGGATCAATATGTTCTTATTCCATACATAATATAAAACAGTTATGTCCCTGACCTGCCTTTTCTATCATGTAAGGGTCCCCATTTACATGTGTGTGTATCTATTATCGTCTTATTTTATGGGTAAAGCATCTTTCTTTGTTTTGCTTTCATCTTGAATATCGCACATCGATATTTAGCCACACACACGGTACAATATGTATATGCACAATTTTAGAATCTTCTAACACATTTTTATATTACATGTTTTGTTTTGCACATTTATCAATGTTTATACCTCACTTAATGGTTTTATTGGGTATTTGGCAGACACATGAATAGTGTATGTTATGTATTTGATTTAGAAATGTATTATATGTACGGAGTACCAAGGAGTGCGATCTGTTGCAGCCTACTAATCTAACCCTGAATTTATAAGGTCATTCCAATATTTGTTTATTATTTAGTTCCCTTTTCTTTTATGGGTTGAATTTATTTAATATATTGGTTGCCTTGATCGCCTCCTTGTTTACTCCTCCCCCACATGTGTGAAAGGTTTTTGCAGGACCACAGCTGATCGCTATCTGGATTAGATACAATTGGTCAGGTGACTACCATATATTATTTTGTTGTGTAAAAAAAGACAGATTGCGATCGGTAGTCCTACAGCTATGATTAAGCGCCATTAACGTTGCGAATCGCTTTAGCTATAATCTGGACCTGTGTCTCTGATTGATGCATGGATTAAGCTTCATTTAATAAAGACTTTATTTTGGAGTGCGGCCGTCCTTTTTCCATTTTCTGCCATTTGACTTTGCTGAGCCAGCACCCTTCATCCCCTATATACTAGGACAGTGTGAACACAAGCGATACCATCTGGAGCGGTAATTACCTTGATATGACGGTGGGTAGTATGTGCAGGAGAGGAGTGCGGAGTGTATGGCAATGGGTGCTACGTGTAGGAGAGGTGTGTGGAATGTATGGGGGTGGGTAGTATGTGCAGGAGAGGAGTGCGGAGTGTATGGCAATGATTACTACGTGTAGGAGAGGTGTGTGGAATGTAGTGTGGAATGTATGGGGGTGGGTAGTATGTGCAGGAGAGGAGTGCGGAGTGTATGGCAATGGGTACTACGTGTAGGAGAGGTGTGTGGAATGTAGTGTGGAATGTATGGGGGTGGGTAGTATGTGCAGGAGAGGAGTGCGGAGTGTATGGCAATGGGTACTACGTGTAGGAGAGGTGTGTGGAATGTAGTGTGGAATGTATGGGGGTGGGTAGTATGTGCAGGAGAGGAGTGTGGAGTGTATGGCAATGGGTGCTACGTGTAGGAGAGGTGTGTGGAATGTAGTGTGGAATGTATGGGGGTGGGTAGTATGTGCAGGAGAGGAGTGCGGAGTGTATGGAAATGGGTACTATGTGTAGGAGAGGTGTGTGGAATGTAGTGTGGAATGTATGGGGGTGGGTAGTATGTGCAGGAGAGGAGTGCGGAGTGTATGGCAATGGGTACTACGTGTAGGAGAGGTGTGTGGAATGTAGTGTGGAATGTATGGGGGTGGGTAGTATGTGCAGGAGAGGAGTGCGGAGTGTATGGCAATGGGTGCTACGTGTAGGAGAGGTGTGTGGAATGTATGGGGGTGGGTAGTATGTGCAGGAGAGGAGTGCGGAGTGTATGGCAATGGGTGCTACGTGTAGGAGAGGGCTGTGAAATGTATGAGGGTGGGTAGTATGTGCAGGAGAGGAGTGCGGAGTGTATGGCAATGGGTGCTACGTGTAGGAGAGGTGTGTGGAATGTATGGGGGTGGGTAGTATGTGCAGGAGAGGAGTGCAGAGTGTATGGCAATGGGTGCTATGTGTAGGAGAGGGCTGTGGAATGTATGGGGGTGGGTAGTATGTGCAGACGAGGAGTGCGGAGGTGTCAGTAGGGCAGTGGACGGTGTCAGTAGTTCTTTATTATTTTTGTATTTATTTCTTTTTTTACAGTTTAATTTTTTTGTATTCTTTTTCATTTAAAAAAAAATGCTTTTTGGAAGCCAGTGAATGGTGTCACTAGGGCAGTGGGGTGTCAGTAGAGAAGGACACAGGGGACTGGAGGAGGACATGGGGGCTGGAGGAGGACATGGGGGCTGGAGGAGGACATAGTGGGACAGTCGAGGGTGATCGGTGCAGTAGGGGGCTGGCAGTTACAGCAGGGCTGTTAGAAATCATGGAGCTCCGTACAGCCTACCTGATGGGGCCCCCTGCCCCGCTCCTGACCCTGCATACCTGCCTAAAAGAATGCAGCTTTGTCTTTAGGGGGGAAAAAAAGAAGCACTGATGCTCAGTCAGGGAAGATGGGGGGGGGGGGTCCTGATGCTTAGTGTAGGGAGATGGGGGGTCTTGGTGCTTAGCGGGGGAGATGAGGGTCTTGGTGCTTAGTGGGGGAGATGAGCGTACTGGTGCTTAGTGGGGGATAATCCAATTATCATTGGGATAGAAAGTGAGGTGAAATCTTCTGAACAGGGGCACAGACAGCAAAACAAACATTGCAGGGGTGTTAACCCTTCCCTATGCTATCCAAAAAGCATAAAAATAGTATTTTTGACTGGAGCTACACTTAAAAAATGTACCTGTTCCGACTTACAAACAGATTCAACTTAAGAACAAACCTACAGACCCTATTTTGTTTGTAACCCGGGGACTGCCTGTACCAATAAATATCAGCTTTCCGCCCCTGCTAGCAATTTACTGTTTATTTCCAAAAAAGTTCACTTTATTGAAAGCCTTCATATAAGCTTACAAAAGTCATCTTTTGTCTGGTTTTACAAATACTTTGTGGGCTTGAAATTCTAAAAGAGTATTAAGTGTTTACATTAGCTGGCTTAGTAAAAAGGATGACACTAGGTCCGCTTTGAATACATCCAATCGTATGCAGGGGAAAGGACATTATTTTTGCTTGCATGTGATTGGATGTAAATATTCACTTTGCAAGTTGACAGTTCACCACTCCTTTATTAAAGTGGACCTTTAGTCATTTTTTCAACTTTCCATCTATTAAATCTTCTGCCCTTATACAGCCCACTTCCTGTTTCTTGTCTGGTAAAAAGCCTATGCTTATAACATCATGCACATCTCCCTCTCTCACTCTCATAGGAGTTTGCCAGGAAGGGAGGGGGGATGGGTCATAAGAGGGCCAATGAGAGCTGCAGAGCTGGTGGTGTGTCTCTGTGTGTCAGTGTAAATCCAGGAAGCTTCAGCTGCCCACAGTTAAAATGGTTGCAGACAGACTCAGTAGAGGGAGATTTCTGCTGCATATTTGGCAAGTACAGAATCACAGTATATATAAAATAATATGCAAAGTGGTTGGAGGGAAGCTTCAGAATGGCAAAAATGTTTTTATTACAAATTATGTGAGCAGACTGCAGTTCCTCTTTAACCCAACTATATGTGTGGAGATACACCAGTTCATTTTATCATGGTGCTTTTGGGCATCTATAGTTGTTAGATGTGATGTGTTATATGCTTCAAGGCAACATTGTGAATAGTCAATGATTTTAATATTGTTTCAAATGTATTTTTGTAAATAAAAATTGATATACTTTTTAAATAGAGGTCGACCGATATGGGTTTTTCTCTGGCCGATGCCAAAGCCGATATTTAGAAATCGCGGTGGCCGATGGCCGATATATGATGCCGATTTTTTTGGGCCGATATATTAGGCCGATTTTTTTTCTTTTTTCCCTTCATCTCATAAAATCTAACAGTTAGACCCCTTTCACACTGGGGCGTTTTTCAGGCGCTTTTGGGCTAAAAATAGCGCCTGGAAAACGGCTCCCCTGCAGTCTGTGTGAAAGCTCGAGTGCTTTCACACTGAGGCGATGCGCTGGCAGGATGTTAAAAAAAAGTCCTGCAAGCAGCATCTTTGGAGCGGTGTATACCACTCCTCCACCACTCCTGCCCATTGAAATGAATGCACACCGCTGCTGAAGCGCCTGCAAAGCGTTTCGGCAGCAGCGCTTCAGGGGTGCATTTAACCCCTTCTTCGGCCTCTAGCTGGGTTATAAGCGCCCTGCTAGCAGCCGAATATCGCTGCTAAAATGACGGTAAAGCGCAGCTAAAATTAACAGCATTTTACCGTCAACGCATGCCCGCTCCAGTGTGAAAGCAGCCTTAAGTAATAAGTGATACAGAAAATTTTTTATATTTAAACATTTATTAAACAAAACAAACCTCCAATCAGTTCACTTGTATGTAGAATTTAGATTTAATTTTTAAAAAAATAACTATATCTTAAATATTAAATACACAAAAACAGGTAATCAAAACTTTTGGACGAAAAAAAATGGGCTAACTTTACTGCTTTTTTTTTTTTTTTTTTTTTAATTTCATTAGTGTATTTTTTAAAAAAAAATTGCGTTTGAAAGACTGCTGCGCAAATACCGTGTGACATAAAATATTGCAACAACCGCTATTTTATTCCCTAGGGTCTCTGCTAAAAATATATATATATATAATGTTTGGGGGTTCTAAGTGATTTTATAGCAGAAAATACAGGATTTTTACTTGTAAGCAACAAGTGTCAGAAAAGATTTAGTCTTTAAATGGTTAAACTGAAAACTTCTCCACGGAGTTCAGTCTATTGATAAAAGAACCTGAAAGAGATACAAATGTATCTTCTTATCAGACTTGGCAGGCTGCCCAGAGGAGGAGAGAAGAAAACTTCAGACAACTTGCAATTGACTTCAATTACAGAAGTCATTTGCAAGTCCCTCTGAATCGGCTTTTTTTATCAGCACAATCGGCTGATGCCTAAAAAGCCAAATATCGGCTGATATATCGGTCGACCTCTATTTTTAACCACTTGCTTACTGGGCACCTAAACCCCCCTCCTATCCAGATAAATTTTCAGCTTTCAGCACTGACGCACTTTGAATGACAATTGCGCGGTCATACAACACTGTACCCAAATGAAATTTTTATCATTTTTTTTCCCCACAAATGGAGCTTTCTTTTGGTGGTATTTGATCACCTCTGCGGTTTTTATTTTTTGTTAAAAAAATGTAAAAATACCGAATTTAAAAAGAAAATAATTTTTTTTTTTTTTTTTATTATTTTGTTATAAAATTTTTAAAAAAGGTAATTTTTCTCCTTCATTGATGTACGCTGATGAGGCCGCACTGATGGGCACTGATGGGTGACAGTGATGGGCACTGATGGGTGGCAATAATGGGCACTGATCTGGTACACTGGCACCACTGGTGGGCATTGATACGTGGCACTTGTAGGCATTGATAGGTGGCACTCATGGGCATTGATAGGTGGCACTAGTGGGCACTGTGGGCACTGTCAGGTGGCACTGGCAGGGGGTACTGGTGGCACATAGGAGGCATTATTGCCTCCTCCTCTTCGGGACCGATGTCCCTTGCTGATGAGCCGGTGATCGGCTTTTTTTTCTCCTTGCACTGTCAGCGCGAGGAGATAAAAAAAACGATCACAGAGCTTTTGTTTTGATCATATGATCAGCTGTCATTGGCTGACAGTTGATCACATGGTAAGGGGCCGGGACCGGCCCCTTACTTGGATCGGTGATCACCCGAGTCTCAGTGAATCGGTGATCACAGCGCGCTCCACGCGCGCCCTGTAGGGCGCGCGCAGGGAGCGTGCACAGGGGAGGCCGTCACATGACGGCCTCCTGGGAATTCAGGTCCGCGCTGTAGCCGTCATTCGGCTATAGCGTGGATATCAACTGGTTAAACTACATTGTTAGTGTTGTGCCTATAAAGTCCATTATCCAAATTTCTTTTTCAAATTCAAATATATCAGGACATGGTATATGTATATATATATATATATATATATATATATATATATATATATATATATATATACCTACCTATTCTTCGTATCCACAGTACCACTCTGTGATGATGGGAATTTAATTTGTCTATAGTTGTCATCTGCTCTTGATTTCCGGGGACAGTCTAATGTTTTAAAACCTTGGCAAAAGAAAAATCCCTTGTCCTTGTGTAGCACATGTTAAGTTTTCGAGGGTAATAATATTCTCTCAGCTAAACTCAATTGCTAATCTATCACAGAGCAGTAACAGTCTTTTAAGTGCAAAACTAATTTATATTTTGTTTCATAAGTACACCAAAGGATAACTTGCCACAAATTTGTGGCACTGTTGAATTGTAAGTCTATTACCTTACTGCACATTTTTACTGGAAAGTTGTACACTAGCAGAACACTTGAAGTTCTAGTTGACACTTTTCCAATTTGTAGCAAATTCGCATGGCAAGTCTCTAGCAAGGACAAAGTTGCAGTGATGGGTCTCCAGCAAGAGCTCTACAAGTCTACAGCATGAAAATTCAGCCACAGTGACCCCTGTGGTGGGATGACTATTGCACAACATAACTGAACCAGAACGTGCAGCAGACTTGCAGAATGTTTGCAAAGAAAGTTGATCTGGAGTCATGCAATGCGGTCTTGCTGCAATTGTGCAACAAACTTATGAAGCTTGGCAAGTGTAGCAATAGCTTAGGAAGTCATTTTCAAACTTACAGCACAATTGCTTGCTATCTGGGTTAGGTACTAGGAATTCTGAGACAGCTTGGAGCATGATGGGCTGGAAGACATTGGCCCAGTAGCAAAATGCCTCAGAAAATGAAATGTTGGCACCTACTGCAATTTTGCTGCTAGCAAGTCTCATTCCCAGACTGGCTGTTTGTATATGTGGAAAGTATAGACAGCACAATAGAAAACTTGATATGGTGTTAGCACAAAAGATTCCTGGTAGCATGGTAAGTTCATCAACATTCTCATTGTGTAATTTTTACAATATGCAGCTGTCTCATGTCAGTATTAGTCTATGTTTTCTTGTCAATTACATGTAGCACGTCATTCATTATATGTATAGCACTGAATCTAATTACATCATCATTAGTACAGATAGCTGAAAATGATTTCTCTGTAATTAAATCAACAAATTAAGTCAAGGCTGACAATGTAGTCATTCTGCTACAGTATTTGGCTTGGCACATCTTTGTGGCTCAAGCAGCTGTATTGGAGATTTTTCCGCTTTGGATGCATCACTTTTTCGGAAATAAAGCCACCTTGCTCATTTGGGAATACTGAACAATTAAAGACTGCAGCTGATGCTTCATTCACACTATTTATTGAAAGGCACAGTCCTGTTAGATATGAAAATTTGGCTTCTAAACTCACTCAGGGGACAGAGTCTACCTGCTGAGTGTCCCTAACTTTCGCTCCAGCATTAAGGCTGGATTCATACAATTGTGCTGCAGCAACACACTTTATATAACGCTTTGGTGCACTGATGTGCCCTTCATTCCGAATGGTACCCCTAAGCACTTCTCATCTGCATTGCAGCATTATACATTAAAGTGTATTGTAGTGCACTGCGTTGCTAAAAATGTTGATGCGTTAGGAAGCCCATTCAAATTAATGGGCTGCCTTTATGTAATGCACATTAATGTGTATGCGCATAGGTGTGTGCAGCCTTTTGCATTAAGGTGTACACCCCAAAGCTCAAACACACATGCGTGTGTGTTTATACTGTATATATACACTTTACATACACACACTCTTAAAAATAAATGTAAACAAACATTTTAAAATGTATTAAAATATGGACGACATCAGTAGGGCAGGGGACGGTGTCAGTATAGCAGTAGACGGTGTCAGTACAACAGTGGATCGTGTTAGTCAGAAGATTAGTGGACGTGTCAGAAGGGCAGAGATTGGTGTCAGTCAGAAGGGCAGTGGTCTTTGTCAGTAGGGCAGGGGACGGTTCCAGTAGAGCAGTAAATGGTGTCAGTAGTGCAGAGATTGGTGTCAGTCAATAGAGCAGTGGATGGTGTCAGTAAGTCAGTGGACCTTGTCAGTAGGGCAGAGGATAGTGTCAGCAGGGCAGTGGATGCTGTCAGTAATTTTTATTTTTATTATTATTTAAAAACTTTTTTTTTTTTTTATTATTTTTCACAATATAAATTTTTCTTTTCTTTTAACAATTTTTTTAGGAGCCCATTGGGGAGCTTTGGCGAAATATCAGGGGTCTAAACAGACCACTGATGTCTCACTTTTCTGACAGAGAAAAGGACCGAGGACAGAGATCCCCCCAGTCTCTTTCTCTGCAGCCTCAGCTGCACTGGACAGTGAATGAATGGGATGTACTGTGCTGAGTGGTTTCCTGTTCATTCACAAACTGAAGCATAGTAAACACAGCTAGGCAGCAGAGGGAGTCTACGCCACATGAGGTGATTAGGGTGTGCCCAGACACACCCTGTGCACATGCCTATGTGTATTATTATTATACAGGATTTACAGTTGTGCTGATAGGTTTACATACCCTGGCAGAATTTATGATTGCTTATGCAGCGTACACACGACCGGACATTCCAGCAGACTAGGTCCGACGGTCTTCCCGACGGATTTCCGGCGGACTTCCGACAGACTTTCTGAACGGACGGACTTGCCTACACACGACCGGACTTTCCGGCAGACTAGGTCCGCCGGTCTTCCCGACAGACTTTCGATGGAGTTACGGCGGACTTGCCCACACATGGACAAGTCCGTTCATTTTGAACGTGACTCGGGTACGACAGGACTAGAAAAGGAAGTCAATCTTGCCGCTTTTATCAGCGAGATTGACACCTTGCGGCCGGAGAGAGCGGAGAAGAACCGGAGGCTGGGAGAAGAGGCCGGAGAGAGCGGAGAAGAACCGGACACCGGGAGAAGAGGCCGGAGCTGTCTAATAAATTACTTTAAAAAATCGTAGTGAAATTCAGCGCTGACTAATAAGTGGACTTAACACAATAAATGCAAGCAGGCACTAAGGTCAATTCAAAGAAATACCTCCAAAGCATAAAACATATAAAAAGTGCTGCGCAAATAAAAGTCCTTAGGTAAAATGAATGTATAAATTTGAGTGATAAAATCAGAGGACAAAGACCACCAGTGACAATTAGGCTGAGATCAATATCTGAATGGTGACAAATCCCTCCACCGGGTATGGATGGCCCCTCACCTCAGACATTCGACCTGAAACAGGTCACACCGCTTATAACCATAGATGGATCAATCTGTGTGGTAGTTGGTTCCTCCTTCACTTCACAGCACACGGTACAACAGCGGATGTTACATATAAAATAAAGGGCAGAACATAGTGCACTCCGTGGCTACTTTATTGAATAATCCAGAAAAGCAAATAAAACAGACACTTACAGAAACCGGCACTCCGATCCGAGTGCCGGCTGACAGGCGTGTGATCGTGTCTGTGAATGACCGCGGGTGACGTCATACGCTCCTTCCCCCGTACGCGTTACGTCCCACAGGACAATGTACCCCATACTCATTCACATAGGGTGGGAGGCGGGATCTGGGGGCCCCCTTATTAAAGGGGGCTCCCGGATTCCGATAAGCCCCCGGCCCGCAGGCCCTGACAACCAACGGCCAGGGTTGTCGGGAAGAGGCCCTTGTCCTCATCAACATGGGAACAAGGTGCTTTGGGGGGGCGCAGGGTGCCTCCCTCCCCCAAAGCACCCACCCACCTGTGTTGAGGGCATTCGGCCTTGTACGGTTCAGGAGGGGGGGCATGCTCGCTCGTCCCCACCCCCTTTCCTGACCGGCCGGGCTGTGTGCTTGGATCAGGGTCTGGTATGGATTTTGGGGGGACCCCATGCTGTTTTTTCCGCGTAGGGGGTTCCCCTTAAAATCCATACCAGACCTAAGGGCCCCGCGCTCGCCACAATAGGAAAATTTGTTTTTCCTATTGCAGCGAGCGCGACATGTAAGTACCCTGCCCGTGCGTCGTATCTGGTCCGTCGGACCAGCATACAGACGAACGGGCTTTCCGTCAGGAACTGAGTCTGGCGGAGTTACGACGTAAAGATTTGAAGCAAATTTCAAATCTAAAGTCCGTCGGATTTCCGACCGAAACGGTCCGTCGGAAGTCCGATGCAGCCCACACACGATCGGATTGTCCGCCGGATTCAGTTCATCGGACCAGTCTGGTCGGAAAGTCCGCCCGTGTGTACGCGGCATTAGTCATTTTTCAGAGAATATGAATAACACAAAAACTTTTCTTTCACTCCTGGTTAGTGTTTGGCTGAAGCCATTTATTATCAATCAACTTGTTTACTCTTTTTAAATCATAATGACAACAGAAACTACCCAAAAGTTTACATACCCCAGTTCTTAATACCGTGTATTGCCCCCTTTAACATCAATGATAGCTTGAAGTCTTTTGTGGTATTTGTGGATGAGGCTCTTTATCTTAGATGGTAAAGCTGCCCATTCCTCTTGACAAAAAGACTCCAGTTATGTAAACTTATGAGCACAACTGTATATAGCGCCAACAGTTTGCGCAGTGCTTAACAAAATGAAGGCAGACATTACAGTTACACGTGTTAGTGCACCACAAAGATCAATACGGTTACCAATATTTTTATTTTTACTAGATCTGAATCTAAGTCTGAAAAAAATGCAGCCAAAATGTTTCTAGATTTTGAGCAAATCCCAATGTACAGCTTGGAGAAGAAGCCACACCTGTATAATGTGGTTAAGTGGTCAACTGTGGTCTCTATCAGAAGCCTCTGCAAGGGTGACATCACATGAGCACAGTTGGGTGACAGAGACAGTAGGTTGTCACCCTATAACAGGAAGTGCCAGAACAGGAAATTTAAAATGGCTCTTTAAATTTCAATAACATTTTGAAGATTTTAGTGATTGGATTTACATATAATTTTTAATTTTCAAAAAAGCAATAACATTGACAAATACACTGGATAATAGTCATGTATTTACAGTAATGTATACAAAAAGCGCAGCGCTGGATTAAATATACAGTGAAAAATAAACAGCAAAATTAATTGTTCAAATAAAACTGTGCATATTAATCTTCAAAAAAATATATCCATAAGGATGCAAAGATATAAGTGATTAAATGTCCGTGAAGCACAAAAAACCAAATCTAGATGTTTAGCTTCCACCGCTGTGAGACCGTCACCAGAAGAATTAAAGGCTTACCGGACCGCCTTTTTTAAAAGGCATGAATCAATCGCCACCATGGATACTGTTCCTCTCCTGGCTGGATCCTGCTGTCAGGCACTGGATGGTTGGTCCCAAATCTGTCAGCCGTGAAGGAGCGCCAATCTCAGTAGCAATCTCAGTAGCGTAAGTATCCAAAAAAAGGGGAGAAATGCTCCAATGGTGTAGTAAATTATTGGTTCCTTTTATTAAAAAAGCCTTAAAGGCATTTACAATACAACAGTCCTTGCAAGGAGTGATAAAACAATTCCGATAGATAATGAAAGTACGCGCATGCGCAGTCCGTGCGTACGTGTCCGCCCTACGGCCGTTTCGTCAGAAATGACATCATCAGGGGCACGCCTACACGTCCGCGCATGCGCTTTAAGTACCCGAGCGGCGAGGCGAAGATACTCAGCCATTGGTTGTATAATTAGTAAAGTTTGGAGACAGCTGAAGCATCACCACTAATGTTAATACTGATATGCTTTCATGGATCTTATCTGGCGCCATCTTGTGGATAATTTAAATAATGCTCCAAATTTAAATTAGGTCTGGTGTTTAAACCTATTTAAATAGAAAAATATATGAAAAGAGGCTGAGGGACAATTCGCATCGCCCTTCGAGTGGGAAACATTTCTTATATTAATTTCTATCGTTGAAATTAGAATAAAAATTACAAAAATTACATTTAAAATTAAAAACTAAAACCATCAAAAAATATTAATGTTACAAACCAAAATTTTGGTCATAACACACTCATTAATTTTGCTAGAGGCTGGAACATTTTAAATGAGGAAAAACATCCAAACTTAGGATGATAGCCCCTACATGGGACAACTTAGTATAGACTAAATGACCCAATAGCGAGAATTTATAAGGTCATTTGCTATATACAGAAAAAGATGTTGGCCAAAGAATATGGAGGGGACAATCTAAACCCAGAGTAGGAGGGGAGGGGGAGGATTTAAGAGCTTATTAGCTATTGTTAACAAAGCAATTAATGTCCCACTCCACATTCAAGCCTGTAGGGACATGACAACCCAATCTATATATCCAGTTGGTCTCACTTCTGGAAATACTGCGTTTACCGTTACTCCCTCGCCAATGAGGTATGTATTTTTCAAGGGCTAGAAACGTGGTCCCCGTAGGATCCCTTCTATGTTTCAGGTCATAATGTTTTGAAACATTATGTTTGTCAAAACCCCTTCGAATATTGGCAACATGCTCCCCTAATCTTACTTGTAGCTTTCTAGTAGTGCGTCCTACATATTCTAACCCACAAGGACATCTCAAGAGATATACTACGCACTTTGTAGAACAGGTAATAAAGGATTTTATTGGATATGTATTGCCTGTTCCTGTGGATGTAAATTCCGTTAACCTTCTACCCTTAAAGGTATTTATGCTGCAAATTTGGCACTTTTTGCAGGGAAAAAAGCCCTTTAGATCACCAAAAAAAGAAGGTCTAACTGGTGGATCTGGAACATTAGGTGCTATGAAGTGCCTAAGGTTGGAGGCCCCCCTGAAGAGCACACAGGGTTTTTCTGTTAATAATGGTCCTAAGATCCTATCATTCTTAATGATGGGCCAGTGTCTTTTTATTATACGTTTTATAGCCCAATGCTGGCTAGAGTAGGTAGTTAAGAACGCCAGGCCAAAATCATCCCTTTGTTCCACTTGTGGTGGTTTATCGATCAGGAGGGTCTGACGATCCCTATTTTCCACTTCTGTTATTAGTGTATCAAGAACTTGGCCATCATAGCCTTTATTCAAGAATCTAGCTCTAAGTACCTGTGCCTCCTCTTTGAAATTTTCCAACTTGGAACAATTTCTCCTGAGCCGTAGAAACTGTCCTTTCGGGACTGCTGACAGCCAGGAACGGTGATGACAAGAATCCAGAGGGATGTAACCGTTCCTGTCTGTCGTTTTAAAGTATGTAGATGTGGTGATCACCCCATTTTCTATAGTTATTTTCAGATCCAAAAAATGGATTTGGATGGGGTTGACCTCATGAGAGAGGACGATCCCTCTGTCATTGTTGTTCAAAAAGGACAAGAAGGTTGTAACAGATTCAGTGTCACCATCCCATATGAAAAGGACATCGTCGATGAATCTTTTCCAAAAAATTAATTCATCGCGTCTATTGTGTAATACCACGTCTTCCTCCCATTTGGCCATGAATAAGTTAGCCATACTGGGAGCAAATTTTGCTCCCATGGCTACTCCCTTTTTTTGTAGAAAATAGGTTCCATTGTGCCAGAAGTAGTTATGTTTCATCGAAAAATCCAACAGCTCGACCACGAATTTCTTTTGCGTGATCGAGATGTTGGAGTCACGATGTAAAAAAGATTGGACCGCTTCATGGCCTAACTCATGAGAGATGGCCGTATAAAGCGAAGCTACGTCCGCAGTTACCAATAGATAAGTTGGTTTCCACTCTATCTCCCCAAGCAAGTTGATGACATGCTTCGTGTCTTTTAAGAAGGAGGGGGTTCCCATCACCAGTGGTTGTAAATACCTATCAATGTATTTCCCGACTCTAGAAGTGACAGAGTCAATCCCACTGATGATGGGTCTCCCTGGTGGATTAACCAAAGTTTTATGTATCTTTGGTAATATGTATATGACCGGCAACCTCGGCGCCAGGGGTACCAGAAATTCCCTTTCCTTCCTATTGAGGATACCCATATCAAAACCCTTTTGTACAAGTGTTTTTAAATTCTGTTTGAACCTAGATGTAGGGTCTGCCGGCAGGGGAGAGTAAGTGTCAGAGTCAGCGAGAATCCTCGACAATTCATTGGAGTATGCCTCCTTGTCTAGGACGACAATGGCACCCCCCTTGTCCGCAGGTCGAACCACTACATCTCTTCTCTTGCAAAGTGATTCTATTCCCATGTCAATATCCCGCTTAGATTTAGCCTTTCTTGTGTTTAGACTAGCCAGATCTTTGATGACCAAGTCCCGAAAGATACTGACATTAGGGGCCAAATTCCCCGGCGGGTTGAAAAGCGAGGCATTGGCCAAGTTGGAATGTACAATAGTAGAGGTTTCCCTCATTTCTTGTCTGGCGGGATTGCTCATGATATACCTTTTAATATTTAGTTTTCGCGTATACTTATGTATATCTATAAATGTTTGGAACTTATTAAGGTTCCGTGCAGGAGCATATTTTAATCCCTTGCTTAGAGTCAAAAGTTCGTCCTTGGATAATTCCTTATTGCTAAGGTTAATGATGCCACTAGTATCTAAAATCTTCTTCTTTTTGGAATGAAGTTTCCTCCCCCCTCTGCTCCCTCTCTTCCGTCCCCATTTCTTTTTTGGGGTCCCCTGTTGGCCCTTTGAAAATCCCATTGCCCTTGGGATGAATGAGGCCCATTTCCACTTCCCCTTGTTTCTGAGTTAAAGTTTCCATTATTGTTATTATTAGATAATGGAATAAACCTATTTCTCGTGACCACCCCATATTGGTTGTGCGGGTCATTATTTCTCCTGGATTCATGTGTCATTACCTGATCAGGATGGGCATACTGTCCATCCCTATGTCTCCAGGGTGATGGTGATTGATGAGAGGGACGAGAAAAAGACCCTCCACCCCCTCTTCCTGTTGCAGAATGCCCCCGATGTGGCTGCCTACCTGATCTCTCTCTAGGGGGTTTTGGTGAGGCACGGTATGTTCCATGCTCACTGTTTATTACAGGAATGGCATTGGGGTTAGCTGGGGTGGTTGCAGGTGGTAATTCAGGGGGAGGAGTGACCTGCCACTTGAAAACCACGTTGTCTCTATAGTCTTTTATATCCCTATTATACTTTCTTTTTTTCTTTGTTCTCTGTTCAGATTCCTCTTTTATTAAAATGCTTTTTAAGGCCTCTGATTTTTGTATGTACTCTGCTTCTCCTTTAAAGGGCATTAACTTACTCTTAATGTTATTAATCTCTAAATCTAATGTAGTCAATTTACGTTTCTTTTTGGCTATTAAAAATTGCAAAAAATTAACTCCAGCTTCATTAAAATATTTAAACCATTCAGGTAACTCACTATCCTCCTTTTGAGGGTTAACATCCCATCGGAGACTCCGGGGGACCATATTTAACCTAACATATTCCTCCAAATACGCTATGTCCCATCTAGTATGAATCTCAGCAATGGTTAGATTTTTTAATCTTAGAAAACAACCTCCCAGATCATCCCTTGGATCCTCATTGCCATCAAAAACACCTTCAGTATTAGTGACCATCTGAGACCTATATTCAAAAATGTCCATTATGGACGCACCAGCAGCAAATAATATGTATCAAAAAACAAAGAATTTTTCTAAAAGGGAAAATTTGCGCTAGGTATAAAGTGTGAATCAATAGAAATTATTAAAAATTATTTTGTGTTCAAGTCCCTCCCCTCCTACTCTGGGTTTAGATTGTCCCCTCCATATTCTTTGGCCAACATCTTTTTCTGTATATAGCAAATGACCTTATAAATTCTCGCTATTGGGTCATTTAGTCTATACTAAGTTGTCCCATGTAGGGGCTATCATCCTAAGTTTGGATGTTTTTCCTCATTTAAAATGTTCCAGCCTCTAGCAAAATTAATGAGTGTGTTATGACCAAAATTTTGGTTTGTAACATTAATATTTTTTGATGGTTTTAGTTTTTAATTTTAAATGTAATTTTTGTAATTTTTATTCTAATTTCAACGATAGAAATTAATATAAGAAATGTTTCCCACTCGAAGGGCGATGCGAATTGTCCCTCAGCCTCTTTTCATATATTTTTCTATTTAAATAGGTTTAAACACCAGACCTAATTTAAATTTGGAGCATTATTTAAATTATCCACAAGATGGCGCCAGATAAGATCCATGGAAGCATATCAGTATTAACATTAGTGGTGATGCTTCAGCTGTCTCCAAACTTTACTAATTATACAACCAATGGCTGAGTATCTTCGCCTCGCCGCTCGGGTACTTAAAGCGCATGCGCGGACGTGTAGGCGTGCCCCTGATGATGTCATTTCTGACGAAACGGCCGTAGGGCGGACACGTACGCACGGACTGCGCATGCGCGTACTTTCATTATCTATCGGAATTGTTTTATCACTCCTTGCAAGGACTGTTGTATTGTAAATGCCTTTAAGGCTTTTTTAATAAAAGGAACCAATAATTTACTACACCATTGGAGCATTTCTCCCCTTTTTTTGGATACTTACGCTACTGAGATTGCTACTGAGATTGGCGCTCCTTCACGGCTGACAGATTTGGGACCAACCATCCAGTGCCTGACAGCAGGATCCAGCCAGGAGAGGAACAGTATCCATGGTGGCGATTGATTCATGCCTTTTAAAAAAGGCGGTCCGGTAAGCCTTTAATTCTTCTGGTGACGGTCTCACAGCGGTGGAAGCTAAACATCTAGATTTGGTTTTTTGTGCTTCACGGACATTTAATCACTTATATCTTTGCATCCTTATGGATATATTTTTTTGAAGATTAATATGCACAGTTTTATTTGAACAATTAATTTTGCTGTTTATTTTTCACTGTATATTTAATCCAGCGCTGCGCTTTTTGTATACATTCTTGGTGGTGCCCCCTATCAGGGTTATAGCGCTTAGCCGCAGGATATTTTCGCATAGGTTCACTATTATCAATAATTTTGCACACTTGAACACAAAATAATTTTTAATAATTTCTATTGATTCACACTTTATACCTAGCGCAAATTTTCCCTTTTAGAAAAAATGTATTTACAGTACCCTGGCGATGTTTGGGCTTCTGGTGCCCCTAGGAGATTCTGCTCTCTGTGTATTGTAATATATATCCAATACTCCAGAACTCCAACAGTTTTGAGTTATGGAATACACTTTCCAGATGCCCCTTGATATACAAATATATGCCACAAAAACATATATTTCCCCTGAAAACAATACAGTTTAAAGAGTTTAGTTAGGTTTCTTTGTTGGCTAGCTTATAAGTGAGCTTATAGCCTTATGCAGTGCACATGATAGTAGCGCAGCACAAAATAAATGGGCTATAGTGTAACTAAAAGGCCAAAAACTTTGGCCCTGCTGCCTTTTTTGCAGTGTATCGCAATGCACATTGAATAAGTAAGACCCCATACGCACTATTCGATTTTTTTGCAGATTTTTGTCTTCAGATTTATGTAAGATGCCTGTGGTATGTAGTGTCCGAAGTGGAGCTTGTGTGTTGAGGATTCAGGTGAAAACGTAGTTAGGCAGGTCAGGTCGGCAACAGATCAGGCAAAGCGGTACACAATCGAAATCCAGAGAGTGGTCAGGCAGGCAGAGGTCATATATGAGCTGGCGGTGAAGTTCAAAATCAGCAGGCTAGAGAGTGGTCAAGAATTCAGGCAGAAGTCCATACACGGTAATCAGAATCACAGAGCTATCAATACACTGAGGGAGCTAGTCCACACAAAACGGGCACTAAGTAACAGGAAGTGCTGTAATTTATTGGTTGCTTGATTGTACATTGTCCACAGCTGGCAGCAGGTGGGGCTAGTGAGTCCAAGGCAATGCATCAATCTGGGAGAACAGAGCTCCCCTGTAGCACAATAGATAAGGTGGTAGCTGTGGAACCAGTTGCATTCCGGTTAAATGACACCCAGGTACATGATAGGGCCCCCTCTCCAATGGACCAGGGGCTTAGCGGGAAAGGAGGCATGGACGTTTTGAATAGGAGCAGGGGCATGCAAATCTTTGACTGAAACCCAGGAACGGTCTGTGAAGGGATACCCTTTCCAATGAACCAGATACTGTAGGCCACGACCCCGCCTTCTAGAATCCAGAATCCTAGAGACTTTAAACTTATGTTTGAAGTCTCTAACCCAACAAGAACAGCAGGAGGTAGCTGTTGAGTTCTGGTATAATGATTGAAAATTGCTTTTTTGAGGAGAGATACATGGAACACAGGATGTATCTGGAGAGAGGAGGGCAATTTCAACCGATAGGAGACTCGAGCAATTATTCTGTAAGGACCAATGAATCGAGGACCCAATTTTTTAGAGGGTTGTTTCAGTCTCATGTATTTGGTAGACAGCCAAACTCTGTCCCCTACCACATATGGAGGTATATGGCACCTTTGTCTGTTGGAGAAATGCGTATATTTGCCTACTGAGTTTCATAGCAATAAGCAAATCTTTTTCCAGTGTAGCAGAATATTTTTCACACGCTGATCTGCTGCTGGTACACCCAAGGAAGGTTGAAGTAGGGGAAAAGTCTGAGGGTGATAGCCTAGGGCTGTGTAGAATGGCATGGTATGAAGAGCACTGTGCCAACGGGAGTTAATGGCAAATTCAGCCAAAGGCAAATACTCAGATCAATTCAGTTCAGTTCAGTTTGACCATCTGTTTGTGGGTGATGTGAGGTAGAGAGTGAGAGCGTTATTCCCAGTTTCTTACAAAATGCTCTGCTGAATCTGGTAACAAACTGGGATCCGCGTTCTGAGACGATATTGGTAGGTATGCCATGATGTTTCACAATATGGGAAAGGAAGAGGGTAGACCGTGCTTCTACTGTAGTTAATCCAGGGAGCAGTACAAAATGAGACATTTTGGAAAAGCGATCTACTATGACCCATATAGCAGCCATGCCATTGGATTTGGGTAACTCTGTAATGAAGTCCATAGTCAAATTGGTCCAAGGCTGACGAGGTGCAGGAAGTGGTTGTAACAGCCCAGTAGGCAATGTGTGAGGTACTTTATTAGCAGCACAAGTTGGACAGGCAGCCACAAAGGCGGTAACATCTTTTTTCATGTGAATCCACCAAACATGACGCTACAAGGTCTTATGAGTGATGGTGACACCAGGAGTACAGGTTTCCTGAGGCTGGGGGCTACAAACAGGCAACCTGGTGGTATCTTCAAGCCTTGAGGAGCACAATTCTGGGTTTCTTGTAACTGTTGGGAAAGAGCCGTAGTGATCTGTGTGATAATTTTGTGAGGTGAGATTATATACTGCTCGGTAGGTCGATCTGCTTCAGAAATAGCAAACGGTCTGGAAAGAGCATCGATTTTCTTGTTCTTATGTCTAGGGACAGAGAAAAAACAAGATTAAAATGGGAGAAGAACAGAGCCCATCGAGATTGACGTGAATTCAAATGTTTAGCAGTCTGAAGATACAGCAAGTTTTTATGGTCAGTCAGGATAGAAAAAGGCTTGGGAGCCCCTTCCAGAAAATGTCGCCATTCAGACAATGGCAATTTGATAGCCAGTAGTTCTTGATTTCCATCATCATAATTCATCTCCGCTAGAGAAAACTTTCTAGAGAAAAATGCCACTGGATGCATTCTAAGGGACTAAGGCTGTCTCTGGGACAGCACTGCACCTGCTCCTACTTCAGAGGCATCAACCTCCACTATGTACTGGAGATCGGGGTTTGAATGCTGAAGAACTGGAGCCTTGCTGAACATGCCTTTTAATTGCTGGAAAGCTGATTCTGGTTCTGAGGGCCACACTTTGCAATTAGTACCTTTCCTAGTCATAGCAGTAGGAGGGTCAGCAATGGAGGCAAAACCTTTGATGAAGGACCTGTAGTAATTTGGGAACCCTAGAAAGCATCTACAAATCCATGGTATTCACGGGGCAAGGTAGGAGGGATGGCAATTGGAAACCAATAGACAAGTCTTGTGGGTCGAGACAAACAGTTTAGATAACAGGAAGGCCCCCAAGAGGTTAGTTTTCCATTTACCCAATCAAAAGAAGGGTTGTGTTGTTATAACCATGGGTAACCAAGGATAACAGGCAGAAGTGGAGAATCAATAAGAGACATGACGATTTCCTCTTTGTGGAGTGCGCCTAACTGAAGGGTGATTGTTGTAGTCTCAAACTTTACAAGGCAATCTCCCAAAGGTTGTCCATTCAGGGTGGTGATGCTCAGGGGTCTAGACTTGGGAACAAATGGGATGTTATTTTCCTTATCAAAAATGTAATCCAGGAATATGCCAGTGGCTCCAGAATCCACAAAAGCCTCACAGGAGACAAGTTTAGAGGCTAAATGGAAGATTGTGGGTACAGTAATCTTGGTCTTGGAGGAAGTACTTGTAAGGTCTAACCTAGCTCCTCCAGCACTGGTTAGACCCTACCTTTTACTGGATGGAAAGGGCAGACAGATAACAAATGTCCTTTAAGTCCACAGTACAAGCACAGGCCCAATGCACGCCTCCTTTGTTTTTCTGACTGTGTTAGGTGGGGACAATTGACTTCCATGGGTTCCACAGGTGTCTTGCACTCAACTGAAATGTCAGGTTCAGGCCTAGGTGGTGCTTGGAAGATAGGGGCTAAACGGTAAACTGGCCTAGAAAGCTTGCAAGTTATAAGTCTTTCCTGGCACCTTTCATGGTACGGGACATCCAGACAAACACACAGCTCTATGAATTTTTCAAGGTCTTCTGAGGAATCCTTATAGACCAATTCGTCCTTAATGCGATCTGTAAGACCTTTATGGAAAGCTGCACGTAATACCCTTGAGTCCCAATTAGTCTCAGCAGCCGGGGTACGGAACTCAATAGCATACTGTGCCACATTCCTGGTACCTTGCTGTATGTCCATAAGTGAGCACTCAGCTGCAGAAGCTCTATCTGGCTTGCCAAATACAGTCTGGAGAGAAGCCAGAAATCTGTCAGCGTCTTGCAGCACAGGATAATTGCGTTCCAGGTAAGGAGAGACCCATGCCAGAGCTTTCCCCTTAAACAATGAAATTACAAAAGTCACTTTGGCAGAAGAAGTGCTAAAAGTCCCAGGGTTGTTACGGAAATGCAAAGGGCAAACGTTTAAAAAACCTCTGCAGTCCTCAGTATCACCACCAAATTTTTTAGGCAAGGGAAGTTTGGGTGGCACAGAAGAGGCGGGTTGGTTTGAAGCAGGAGTAGGAGCTAGAGTCTGGACAGCTGCAGAGGAACCAGACAAACAAGACTTAAGCATAGCACAAAGTTCATCTAGCTTAGTGTCCAGAGAAGAAAGATACTGTTCATGAGCTCCAATCAATTGTCCCTGATGCGAAATCACCTTAACAATCTCAGCAGGGTCCACTGCCATTGTGGCCCATTTGTAATGTAAGATACCTGTGGTAGGTAGTGTTCGAAGTGGAGCTTGTGTGCTGAGGATTCAGGCAAAAACTTAGTTAGGCAAGTCAGGTCAGCAACAGATCAGGCAAAGCGGTACACAATCGAAATCCAGAGTGGTCAGGCAGGCAGAAGGTATATACCAGCTGGCGGTGAAGTACAAAATCAGCAGGCTAGAGAGTGGTCAAGAATTCAGGCAGAAGTCCATACATGGTAATCAGAATTACAGAGCTATCAATACACCCAGGGAGCTAGTCCACACAAACGGGCACTTAGTAACAGGAAGAGCTGCTATTTATGGGCTGCTTGATTGTACATTGTCCACAGCTGGCAGCAGGTCGGGCTAGTGAGTAGATCAAGCTGGGAGAACATTGCAACAACTCCAGAGCTCCCCGTGGCACAACAGGTAAGGCTGCAGCTGTGGAACCTGGTTCAATGACACCCAGGTACATGACAATTTACCAAAACCATGTAGTACAAGGACCTTCCTGATTGCATACAAATTGAAACTCTTAAGGTTTTACCTCATATTATATGGTTTTGGTAAATCTTAAGACAAAATCTGCAGAAAATCTAATAGTGTGTATGGAGTCTTATGCCGCGTACACACGGTCGGACTTTACGGCAGACTTTGCCCGGCGGTCTTTTCGACGGACTTTACGACGGACTTTCTGAATAAACGGACTTGCCTACACACAATCCACCAAAGTCCATCGAATTCGTACGTGATGACGTACGACCGGACTAAAACAAGGAAGTTCATAGCCAGTAGCCAATAGCTGCCCTAGCGTGGCTTTTTGTCCGTCGAACTAGCATACAGACGAGCGGACTTTTCGACCGGACTCGATTTCGACGGATTGATTTAAAACATGTTTCAAATCTAAGTCCGTCCAACTTTTGAGAAAACAAAGTCCGCTGGAGCCCACACACATCGAATTGTCCGACCAAATCCCGGCCGCCGGGCAAAGTCTGCCGTAAAGTCCGCTCGTGTGTACACGGCATTAGAGTATAGAAACGCCCAACATTGTTGTCAGTGAGTGCAAAAATAACCCCCAACATTGTTGTCAGTGAGTGCAAAAATAACCCCCAACATTGGTGTCAGTGGATGCAATAATAACCCCCAGCTTTGGTGTCAATGGACACAATAATAACCCCCAACATTCATGTCAGTAGACAAATTAATAACCCCAACATTTGTGTCAGTCTGCACAATAATACCCCAACAATGGTGTCAGTGGACATGGCAATAACCCCCAGCACTGTAGTCAGTGGTAGATGCAATAGTAACCCCTGCTACTGTTGTCAGTGGACGCAATGATAACCCTCAACATTGGTGTCGGTGGATGCCTTATTAACCCCTAGCATTGGTGTCAGGGGACGCAATAATAACCCGCAGCACTGGTGTCGGTGGACACAATAATAACCCCCAGCACTAGTGTCAGTGGATGCAATAATAACCCTCAGCATTGGAGTCAGTGGACGCAATAATAACCCTCAACATTCATGTCAGTGGACGAATTAATAACCCCAACATTTGTGTCAGTGGACACAATAATAACCCCAACATTGGTGTCAGTGGACACTGCAATAACCCCCAGAGCTGGAGATGCAATAATAACCCCTGCTACTGTTGTCAGTAGACACAATGATAACCCTCAACATTGGTGTTGGTGGATGCAATAATAACCCCCAGCATTGGTGTCAGGGGACGCAATAATAAAGCCCAGCACTGGTGTCGGTGGACACAGTAATAACCCCCAGCACTAGTGTCAGTGGATGCAATAATAACCCTCAGCACTGGTGTCAGTGGGCGCGATAATAATCCCCTGCAATGGTGTCAGTGGACACAATAATAACCCTTAACATTGGTGTCAGTGGGCCCAATAATAACCCCCAAAACTGGTGTCAGAGCACACAATAATAACCTCCAGTACTGGTGTCAGTGGACACAGTAATAACCCCCAGCACTGATGTCAATGGACACAATAATAACCCCCAGTACTGGTGTCAGTGGATGCAATAATAACCCCCAGCACTGTTGTCAGTGGACACAATAATAACACCCAGCACTGTTGTTAGTACTATTACCCCCTCACCACACATTAGTAGTCAGTGGAATTCAAATTTATCCCCCCTATGACAACCAATGTGGGGGGAGGGGATTAACTTTCACTATCATGACCATGAATGCAGAACTGGGATGATGGTTAAAATGTAAAAGTGCCATGACCATCAAATCAAGGTGGGGAGATAACTTTCACTGCTACTGACCACCAATGGAGGGGGTCAACCCCAAAACCTACCTCACTGGTGATCACTTACCTTGTCACAGGCTCCCATTTCAATGGCCAGAATAAATTAATATTCTGGCCAAGTATGGAGGATCTCATCATAACTAAATCAATTCAGAGAATGGCTTGTATCTTTTTTCAGTTTATACAAGGGGTTTTCTGATTGGATGCAGTGGAGATTGTGACATTATCCACCTTGTGCCATCACGAGCTACTACAGTGATTTTCAGCCCTCCGAATATCACATATGAATATTTAATGTACATAAAGCCAAGCTGGACAAATGTAAGTATGAAAACAAATGGTAATCTTTTTTATTTGTCTTTTGCAATTTACATAAAATATATTATAAGTAGGATTTAAACCAGTGTTGAATATAAATGTGCATTATTTTTATTTAACCAGATTCTCTTCATCCTAAATTATTAGCGCCTACATAACAAAAGCAGCAGGGATATAAACAACCCCAGCAGCTCACGGACATGTCTGGAAAAAATAAAGGGCAATGTTACACCTGCCTCCTGATATTCATGCCAGATTAGCACACCTGACAATAGCTTCTGGTTGAATGTTTTGTTAGCAGTGGTTATTTCAGACATTAAAATGAGTCTCTTGAGAAATATCACCAGCTGCGCTATCAGCTGCTGTACAATTTAACCACAATATTGAAAGGAAAAAATAATAAACTGCCAGTGCTTGAATATTTATATTGTACATTTTTTTCTAAGTAATTCTTGCAATTTGAAGATTCGAGGAGTTGTAAGGTTTTTAGGTGGCAGGCTTCCCTTCCTTTCAGCTAAGCTCTACCTAGAGTCTGGGTTCACACCATTGCGAATTGGATGCAAGTTCCTCCCATCCAATTCGCAATAGCAGGAAATTTTGACCGGCTCTCTATGGAGTCGGTTCACATATCTCCGCAGCAGGTCCAGTGCGTTTTGCACAAAAACGCTGTGCGTCTTTTGGTCCGTTTTGAGTCCAAATTTAGCCCAAAATTTGGGCTGAAATCGGACCTGAAACGGTGAACCAGGACTAGGGTTGCTACCTTTTCTTCAACATTTTTGCAGCGCACAGCAATTTTTTTATAGTATGAACTATACATACATTTTGCTATTAAATAAAATTTCTAATCATATGAAGTTAATAACAAGAGTCCCCCTTTTTACATCTGAACTCGCAGAGTTCCCTTTCACTGTAAGGAGGGACTCTGCAGACTCTGATGTAAGGGAGAACACTGGGGCTTTTAACATAAGGGATGCTCTGGGAACCCTGATTTAAAGGGGAACACTGAGCACTCTGATGTAAAGGGAAACACTGTGGCCTCCGGTGTAAAGGGGAACTCTGAGAACTCTGATTTACCTTAGTGTACTCACTCAGATGCAGGAGAGAGAAGGGGGGAGACTTCAGTCAAAGACAGGAATGTATGGTGAGCTCACTCACCCCTTGGCAGTCAGCACCTCTCATCCAGATGTATCTGAGGCTGCTGGACTTCAAATTTCCAGCCCCAACTTTCCTTTTCTGAGACACAGCGTCGGGTATTGGAGCGTGGCAAACACAGAGGGGGGAAGAGGTGCAGATTGAGCCCTCTCTCCCGTCTTTGTTTGGGGGGGTTTGTTAGTGCTGGCATTGGGCAGTGTGAAAGAGTGTAATAGACACTCTAAGCTTAGACAACTGCAGCCTGCAACCCTGCTGGGAAGCCATAGTCCAGTCTGAATAATGTGTCCGTGTTTCAGGCAGTCTGATTCCAAACCCAAACTGTCCGGGTGAATCCTGGACAGGTGGCAACTCTAACCAGGACGCACCGGACCCCTGCTGTGAGACGGATGCGGTGATGGTGTGAACCCGACCGATAAAAAGTGGCAACCATCTCTTTAAAATAGTTGTTTGAATTCCTCTTTCACGATCAGTACTTCTTTTTTTTCTACACTCAATGCAATGCCCTATAACTATGCATTTTGGGAATACAGGGTACATTTCTACAAAATAGCAGGAATAGCAGCTGTAATGAGAAGCTAAGGTTTAGTGGTGGTAGATAAGACTTAATGCTGGGTTCACACTATTGTGAATTGGATGCGGGTTCTCCGCATCCAATTCACAACAGCAGGAGATTTTGACCAGCTCTCTATGGAGCCGGTTTACATATCTCCTCTGCGGCTCCGGTGCGAATTTGCACAGGAGCCCTGTGCATCTTCTGGTCGGTTTCAGGTCCGAATTCAGCCAAAAGATCAGCCAAAAAAGAATTATCAGAAGAGTTGTCTAAGAGCCAATGACCACATATGGAGAGCTTCAGAAAGCTTCAGAAAGACCTGGAATTGTTTCAAAGAAAACAATAAGTAATGCACTCAACCGCCATGGCCTGTATGCACGTTTACCACACAAGACTCCATTGCTGAAGAAAAAGCATGTTGAAGCTTGTTTAAAGTTTGCTGCACAACATTTAGACAAGCTTGTGAAATACTGGGAGAATATAGTCTGGTCAGATGAGACCAAAATTGAACTCTTTGGACGCCATAATACACACCATGTTTGGAGGTCAAATGGCACTGCACATCATCCCAAAAATATCATCCCAACAGTGAAGTTTGGAGGTGGGAACATCATGGTGTGGGGCTGTTTTTCAGCATACGGTACTGACAAACCTCATGTCATTGAAGGAAAGATGAATGGAAAAATGTACCAAGACATTCTTGATAAAAATCTGCTGCCATCTACCAGGATAATGAAGATGAAACAAGGGTGAAAATTTTAGCAAGACAATGATCCCAAACACAAAGCCAAGGAAACTCTCAATTGGTTTCAAAGAAAGAAATTAAAGCTGCTAAAATGGCCCAGCCAATCACCTGACTTGAATCCAATAGAAAATCTATGGAAAGAACTAAAGATCAGAGTTCATAGATGAGGCCCACAGAACCTTCAGGATTTGAAGACTGATTGTGTGGAAGAATGGGCCAAAAATCTCACCTGATCATGAGACTAGTTTCTCCATACAGGAGGCATCTTGAAGCTGTCATTACCAACAAAGGGTTTTGTAATTCAAACAAAATGATGCATCGCTCAGAGCAATGGAGTTTAGGTAAAAACTGGAAGTTGCAATCTGGGTGCCTAAACTGTGGTGTCCTCCCATCCATCAAAAGACAAGTAATACTAGTAATACTTTTGTACGAAGTATTACATACATTTCAGTTAGCGTGTTCAAAACTTTTTTTTCGGTGTCATTCCATTATTACACATAACTTCATTTCTGAATTTATTTGTTTTGGCTTCCTGGTATGTATGGATTGTATGGATTGTTACCGACATGTGGTAAAAATTTCATGTCAATAACTCCTTTAGAAATATATTTACCTAGAAAAATGATGACGTGTTCAATACTTAATTTACCCGCTGTATGTTAACCAGAATTGTCCTTGGAAACATGATAAAGTCTGGTTACCCTGGACTGCCCAGGATTATCCGATGACTGTATTTCATACTCTGCTCTTTTTCCAGCCCCTTCCTTTATGTTCATTGTGAGTATCAATATATTTAAATGAAAGCATTTGTGTCTGGAGTTCACCATTAAGGCTCAGGCAAAATGTTAACTCTATGTATATCTTGCTTGCAGAAAAGCATATGTAAGGGAATAGTTTCATTTTTTAAAAATGATCGTACTATGGTTTATCTCTGAGAGCCTTGTTTGTGGCACAACAAAGCCTGTTTTGTAGCTATACGGATTGTGGCATATGTGCACTGTGTATACAGTCAGTAGGCTCAGTTACTATTTAAGTATTCCCCTTTGAGCTCTGTGTTCTCTGTGTTAGTGCAGTAATGCCACACACCCCCGTCGCTGTGGGGTGTTACGCACACTGCATTACTCTTATCTTTGGAGTTCTCAAGGGTTCCCCAGATCTTTCACAATCCTAGCAATGCCCCTGCACTTGATCGTTGTTATTTCATTCTCTACATAGATATCTAGTACCCCAGTTTGTACTCAAAAACTGAATACATATCCATACTTTTCAAACTGTGCATTTTTAACATGGTAACTACATTTAAATAACTTCAGTATGTATTATGATGTGTTTTAAATTTTCTTCCAAGCTGTTGATCTAAAGATTTTCAGCAAAAACTTTTTGGTCTTGGCAGATTTTTACTGTGTTTGCAAATTTTTAAAGTAGTTCTAAAGCCAGAAAAGCTTTTACCTTAATGCATTACTTGAATTAAAGTGGATGTAAACCCAATGTCATCCTTTCTAAACTACTGCCATAGGGGTTATCTATAAGGATATACATGCCTCCTGCATGTATCTTTACCTGTCAAATGTCTCCCCTCTGTCTGTTATTAGACCCGAAAAACTGCAGATTCTGTGGGTGGGTCTGTTGTCTGGAGCTCGGTGGGTGGAGTCGTGATGTCAGTAGACTTCCCGCCCATCTCTACACTCCTTGTCAATATGCATGTTCTCCTGTGTATTTCTAACATTGAACTTCTGCTGAACTTCTGCTATGATCACCAACATCCAGTGAAAAGACAGGAAAGTAACCACATGACTTCAGCATGCCAAATCATGCTGAGGTGTGGAACAGCCAATCCTTGCAGGGCTGCTGAAGAAAGGAGTTTGGGAGGGAATTAAAAAATAATGCCTGTGTCTTAGGCTTTCACTCACAGCAAGGGGGAGGATTTGACAAAGTTTTTCTCAGTTTGTCAAGATTTTTCTCACTGAACAATAAAAAGGGGATTGCTCAGAGATGGATTAACACTGTGTGGCAAGACTGGGCTCAAATGATAGGAAATCTTATACTCTACAGTATGATAAAAAAAAAAAATCGGGTTTACATCCACTTTATGGAAAAAACCTTCCAGTAGTTGTTCCCCCATCCCCCTCCCCAAATATTTACCTGAGACCTAAATACTCTTTTACATTATTCTGTTGGGCCATTGACAAGGGTTCTGTTATTGGCACCTTAGGTGTCAAGGGGGTCATATCCTTTTGGGGGTTGGCACTGCCAGCAAAGTCTCACTGTCCTTCCAAGGTTTTAAGAGATTGACATAATGTGTTTGCTTTGGTTTCCTTCACCTTGGCTGGTGGACTTTATAGTTTATTTCCACTACTCTTTCCATAATTTTAGTGGGGCCCTTCAATTTGCCAGGAATTTACACTCAGCTTTGGGAACTAGTACCAGCACTCCCATGGTACATTTCCTGGCACCCCAAAATAAAAAACGTTTTTCTATGCCTCCAGGGCTTGCTCCACAAGTTGCCATACAATCAGCATGACAGCTGCACTTCTTTCCTGCATCAGTGAGATATGCTCGATGATGCTTTTATAGGGCATGGTCTCTCCCTCACACATTTCTTTTGCAACATCTAGCAATCCCCTGGGATTGTGGGACTTTATATACATTTAAGTTGAAGTATTATATATATTTTTTTGATTCTGAGTTGTGCGGTGTCCGTTTATATTTTTAGTTGTAGTGTTGCCGTCGAGCCACTTTTACACTGCTGCTGGTCATTCAATTTGATGTTTTGTCACCTATCATTGCCTTGGCGCCAAGTTATTTTTTTTTATAATCCCCTGGGGCGTCTACCATACAGCAGTTCAAAGGTAAGTAACATTGTAGATACCAGAGATACCTCTTGTATAGCGCACATAGATATGGCAATAAAAAAAAAAACAATTTCTCCCATCTTTGTCCACCACCTTTTTTTAACATGTTCTTGAGTGTCTTGTTAAATCTCTCCACAAGACCATCAGTTTGGGGTGGTAGACAGAGGGACGAAGATGGGAGATTTTGAGCAACATAGACAACAACTCTTTAGTGACACACAAATGTTGTACCCTGATCCATTAATACCCCTTTTGGAATAACCACGTGACTAATTACTTGGATGAGCTTCTTGGCAATAGCCTTAGCTGGTATTACGCAATGGCTTTAGGATACCATGTGGCATAGTCCAGTATTACCAGTATGTGCTGATGGCTCCGGGCAGACTTTACCAGTGGTCCCACCAGATCCTTGCCAATTCTTTCGAAAGGCACTTCAATAATTGGCAAAATGAATACTGACACTCTGGGCATGACTCACAATACTCTTTGACTTCTGCATGTAAACCAGGCCAAAAGAATCACTGGGTTATTCTCTCCTTAGTTTTCGCTATACCCAGATGTCCATCCATTATATGACCATGGGCTAAATCTAATACCATCAATATGGTTTGGGGACCACTAGCTATTCTACCACCTCCTCCACTTGCTTTACTACTTGATACAGCAAATTATTTTTAACTGCCAAGGTGGCCCGGAAAACCCAAACTGGACTCTACCTTAGTTTTCAACATAATAAAGCATGCAAGATGAAACATATTGTCCCTCCATCACTTAGCCTTTCATTATGACACACCGTCTGCAGCAGTGCTAGTTCTCTTTCTCCCCTCTCACAGGCTCAGAGACAGCAGTTAGAACCATTGGCTCCTGCTGCTGTCAATCAAATTCTGTGAGGGGAAAGTAGGGGCGGGGCCAATAGATACACACAGTCCAGCATGGGAGTCAGCCTGCAGGTTCATAGGAAGCGGCTGCATCAAGAAGAGGAGGAGCCATGTGCACCAGCAGGGGACCCCATAAGAGGAGCTTTGGGACCACTCTGTGAAATACCATTGCACAGAGCAGGTAAGTATAAAATGTTTGTTATTTAACAAAGTAAATATATATACAGTATCTCACAAAAGTGAGTACACCCCTCACATTTTTGTAAATATTTTATTATATCTTTTCATGTGACAACACTGAAGAAATGACACTTTGCTACAATGTAAAGTAGAGAGTGTACAGCTTGTATAACAGTGTAAATTTGCTGTCCCCTCAAAATAACTTTAACACACAGCCATTAATGTCTAAACCACTGGCAACAAAAGTGAGTACAAGTGAAAATGTCCAAATTGGGCCCAATCAGCCATTTTCCCTCCCCAGTGCCATGTGACTCGTTAGTGTTACAAGGTCTAAGGTGTGAATGGGGAGCAGGTGTGTTAAATTTGGTGTTATCGCTGTCACTCTCTCATACTGGTCACTGGAAGTTCAACATGGCACCTCACAGCAAAGAACTCTCTGAGGATCTGAAAAAAAGAATTGTTGCTCTACATAAAGATGGCTTAGGTTATAAGACGATTGCCAAGACCCTGAAACTGAGCTGCAGCATGGTGGCCAAGATCATACAGTGGTTTAACATGACAAGTTCCACTAAGAACAGGTCTCACCATGGTTGACCAAAGAAGTTGAGTGCACGTGCTCAGCGTCATATCCAGAGGTTGTCTTTGGGAAATAGACGTATGAGTGCTGCCAGCATTGCTGCAGAGGTTGAAGGGGTGGGGGGTCAGCCTCTCAGTGCTCAGACCATACGCCGCACACTGCATAAAATTGGTCTGCATGGCTGTCTTCCCAGAAGGAAGCCTCTTCTAAAGATGATGACAAGAAAGCCCGTAAACAGTTTGCTGAAGACAAACAGACTAAGGACATGGATTACTGGAACCATGTCCTGTGGTCTGATGAGACCAAGATAAACTTAGGGTCCTTTCACATGGGACGGATCCGTGATGATCCGCCCCGTGAACATCCGCTTGCTCAATGGGGATCGCTCCGTTGATCCCCGCTGAGCCGGCGGATGACAGGGCGGTCCCTGCACACTGTGCAGGGACCACCCTGTCAGATCTCCGTTCTCCCCTGTGGGATGAACACGGACCATCTGATGGTAGCCACACAAAATATTGACACTTTGGGCCCAATTTGGACATTTTCACTTAGGGGTGTACTCACTTTTTTTTGCCAGCGGTTTATTTTATTATTTCGTTTAGTTTATTTCCACATGATCATAATTTTACCCCAAAAAATGTGATGTGTACCAACATCAGAAATCAAAATGTCATAACCAAAATTCAGAGGGTAACCTCACTATTCTACATTCACACACCAAGAACCACCAAATATCACAGAATAAATCAAGAAGCATAACTCCTGACTAATGCCATTCCACCACCTATAGGTATATGTCCAAAGAAATGCAGTATTTGTGTATTTATGGAGGCTTCCACCACCATTGCAAATCGTGCCATATGTTTTCCATTAGCAAGGACATTAATCAGCCTTAAGATTTCCCCACCAGCACTAATTGCAGCCTCTTACAAAGCAAAAAGCAACACCATTAGAGATGGTTCAACATGCTGACAGTAATCAGCCATACCCAGCCTTTCAAACAGATGGCATATCACAGAAACAGGTTGTTCAATGGTTCTCTGGCCTTCCACAGGACATTTGCGTTGATTAACTTATTGCACCCCTGGAACCTAGGACTGTTTGACACCACAGAGATGCAGCCTCCATCGATGTGGCAGCACAGCACAGTGGCTAACTGGCTAGCACTTCTGCTTAACAGCACTGGGGTCTATGGTCTGAATCCCAGGTTTGCTGATACCTGGCTAGAGGTTTCCTCTGTTGTGGTTTTAAAGTTTTTTTTGTTTTTTTTTTGTTTTTTTTTACCAGTGATTACATTTTTGATGGGTTTCACATAATGGAAACAAAATGACATTATAAATCAAGCGTGTGTGGGTTTGCACCAAATTTTTAACTGTGTGTTTCGGGCCAGATATGGATGTATAAGTCTGGTGTGAGCCTGCAGACGTATTTTAATGTTGTATGCTGATGATGAATGACGAATGCGCTTTGTCAACAATTTGTGTGAAGCAGCCCTCACAAAGTTGTCATTTCCTGTTTTGTACCCTCCACCTGCCCAACAACGTACAAGTTTAATTTTTAAATTTTGGTATCACTGATCATGGCCAGAGCTTTGGACATTTGTTATTTTTAAGTTTACCCTGCACAGATATATATGCTGATGCATTATTTCATTTGTAAAGAGTGTGTGTTCCTGATGAACAGGTGTGAGCACTTGAGGCAGACATGAAGAGACAGAATCAATTACACTGGTGGGTGTGTCCTATACTGGGTGGGTGTAGCTGTGCTAGCAATCCTAGCTAGGTTATATAAAGGCCAGTAGTTGTGGCAGTTGTTTGGCCTGAGAAAAGGCCAGAATCTCTGTTTGCAGTGCTTATATTGGTTTACAAATAGATATGTTTTTTGTTTTGTTTTGTTTTTTGGGGGTGTGCATAATGCCCGACCCACACCCCACTAAAGCTGTGGTTTGATGATTGCTTTATGTGTTTGCTGGTATAGTTTTGCATTAAGACACTCAAAAGTGTGTTTTTGTGGACATGGTTTCCAAATTTACTAAAAGTTACTAACTTTTTACAAAAGTTACTTCTAAATCTCACATGTTAGACTTACAACTGCTAATGTTAATCTAGTTTATGCAATGTTTTAGAGGAAAAGGAAGATTTCTGCTAATTCCAAACATAAGTGTGTGTGTCGATTTTTGGGGCGAGGAGTTCTGACTTTTTCTAATGTGATTTTTAATGTGTCTAATTTTTAGTGTCTTACCCTTGTAGATTGTAAGCTCTTTTGAGCAGGGCCCTTCTAACTTGTCAAATGCTGGAGCATCATTTCCATGCCTTCTTTTTTTTGCCCAAGTACATTAATGTACCAAATGTTTATACTAATGTTGAAATAAAAAGTTGATTCTTTTTTGCTTCATGTTTGACTTTTGCAGACTATAAATACATATTTTATAAGTGCAAATTATTCATACCCCTTCAAATCAAATCTAGTTGCATACAAAAGTATTTGGTTGTGCATACATGCAAGTCCTTGAGTAGAAAGTGTAATTGGGGGAGGGGGAAAAAATCCCTGCTCCAGTGCTGAATTTCAGGGCTCTATTAATTCTTTTGTGGACTAGGTAAACCATGAAATATGTCAACTAAATGTGAATTCTCTCTAAGCACCAAATGTACCCCCCAAAATCCATACCAGGCCCTTTGGGTCTGGCATAGGTTTTAAGGCGAACTCCACGTCAAAGTGAAAAAAATCTGGTGTGCCCCCCCCAAAATCCATACCAGACCCTTATCCGAGCATGCAGTTAGGCAAGCCAGGATGGGGGGGCACCCTCCCCACCTGAACCATACCAGGCCACATGCCCTTAACATGGGGGCAGGGGCGGATCCAGAGTCTAGTCTTGGGGGGGCACTGCCAGGGAATATTTTTTTTTGGGGGCAATTTATTGGGGAAATGGCTGGTGTTGGCGCTTCAATCATCATAGCACCATGGTTGTTATGGTGTCAGGATGATTGAAGCACATTATTTCTATTATTAAATTGTTATGTAAAATGAAATCTTTCAACTCACCATAATGCAGAATCAGTGGGAGCCTGAGTGTGTCACTTGCCACGTTGCCTGCCACCAGATGCGGATTGTCACTTGCCACGTCGCCTATCATCAGATGCAGATTGTCACTTGACACATCACCTGCCACGCATTGCAGATTGTCACTTGCCACGTCACCTGCCACACGTTGCGGATTGTCACTTGCCACGTCGCCTGTCATCAGATGCAGATCGCCACGTCGCCTGCCACACGTTGCAGATTGTCACTCGCCATATTGCCTGTCACACGTTGCGAATTGTCACTTGCCACGTCGCCTGTCACACACTTGGTCTCTTGCTGTGTCTCTCTAAGGTGGTCTCTTGCTGTGTCCCAGAGACCCAGAGTCAGGCAGCAGATTACCAGTCAGGCAGCAGAAAGATAATGTAATCTCTCTGCTGCCCGTGGCTGCCTGCACAGTGAGGGTGGAACTGCAGGGATGCAGGGCGGGCACCAGGCGGTGAGAGATGATGTCATCTCTCTGCTCACCGGCTCCCTGATTAGCCAGCCGCCCGCTCACCCACCGAGCCGCCCAGCTGCTCCCCGCTCTCCCACCCGCCCGCGGAGCCTCCCGTCCGCTCACCAACCGAGCCGCCCGGCAGCTCGGCCCCCCACTCTCTCACCTGTGGAGCTGTCCGCCCACTCACTCACCCGCATTCTCGGGGGGGGGGGGCAATTGCCCCGTTGCCCCCCGGATCTGCCCCTGAATGGGGGTGGGTGCTTTAGGGGAAGGGGGGCTCTGCGCCCCCCACCCCAAAGCATCTTGTCCCCATATCTTTAAAGAGAAGAGTTTTCAGGGATCGTCTAAAGATGAATAGTACATAAAAAAGGAGTGTGGGACTTAAATGAGGCAATTGACTTGTGGAGGTAGAGTATATAGTAATCATTTTTTATTTGTAACAATAGTATAAACGTATTTTCATATATATATATATATATATATATATATATATATATATATATATATATATATATATATATATATATATACACAATCGCATAAACATAATGGATACATATACATTAGCTAGGCAACACGAAAACATAAAAGATAGCAAATGTTAATAAATGTACTACAAGAGGTTTCATATTGGCAGGCATTGGTAAATCATATGCAAAAGAGCTGCTATAAGATAGGTACACATACACATTGATAATTACATAGTACTCAATGAATTTTGGATGTATAAAAAAAGTATATATGGGCCAGTAAGTAGGTAATAAGTAGGTAATAAGCCAGACTTGTCTAAGCACCCCGTGGAAACTCGACGCGTTTCATGGCTACATGCCATTCATCAGGAGTTGGGTACAGAAGTAGAAGGTCGGCTGGAGCACTGTGCTTGGCTGGCATCGAGGAGCATGGGACCCCAAATGTTTGTCTGTTCCGGAGCTGAGGCCAGGAACCCCTCCCCAGCCAAGAAAACCTCCACATAGCATGCCCGATTGCTGCAACACATTCCACATGTGTGGGGATGATTGTAAGTGTGGTGTTGTGTGTCTGTATCCAGTGAATGGGCTGTGTGTGTTACCTCCCTGGTGTCAAACACCCAGTCCCCATATCTTTAAAGAGAAGAGTTTTCAGGGATCGTCTAAAGATGAATAGATTAGGGGAAAGTTGGACAGATTGGATTAGGGAGTTCCAAAGGATGGGAGAAGCTCTGGAGAAATCCTGGAGGCGAGCATGAGAGGAGATGACAAGGGAGCTTGAGAGCAGGAGATCTTGGGAGGACCAAAGAGAGCAGCTTGGTTGGTATTTTGGGACTAGGTTAGTGATGTAGCTGGGGGCAGAGTTATGGATGGCTTTGTAAATTATTGTTAATACTTTGAATTTTATTCGTTAGGCGAGTGGAAGCCAATGGAGGGATTGGCAGAGAGGGGTGGAGGACACTAAATGGTTGGTAAGGAATCTTGCAGCGACATTCATTATGGACTGAAGGGGGGATAGTCTATGTAAAGGTAATCCAATGAGGAGGGAGTTGCAGTAGGCGAGAGATAACCAGGGCGTGAATTAGAAGCTTGGTGGTGTCATTACTTAAAAAGGGGCATATTCTGGAAATGTTGCGGAGGCTAAGGTGGCATGATTTGGACAGGGATTTTATGTGGGCCCTCAAAGGACAGTTCAGAGTCTAAGGTTACCCCTAGCACCCTGGCATGTGGTGACAGACTGATAGATGTGCCATTGATCTTGACAGAGAAGTCAGGAGAAGGGGCACGTGCGGGAGGAAATATTAAGAGCTCAGTTGTAGATTCAGGTTGAGGAAGTGGTTTGACATCCAGGCTAATATGTCTGTTAGTAAATCAGTGATGCGTGAGGAGATTGATGGGGTGAGCTGAGGGGCAAAGAGATAGATTTGGGTGTCATCAGCATATAAATGGTAGTGGTAGCCGTGGGAGGCTATCAGCTGACCCAGGGAGGACGTGTAGATCGAGAAAAGTAGAGGTCCAAGGACAGAACCTTGGGGGACCCTAACTGTAGGAGAAGTTGGAGAGAACGAAGTGGAATTGTGACACTGAAGGTGCTATGAGATAGGTAAGATTCGAACCAATGGAGAGTGCAGCCATGGAGACCAAGCAAATTGAGGTTTTTTTTTGAGGAGGGGGTGGTCAACTGTATCAAAGGCAGTAAAAAGGTCCAAGAGTAAGAGCACAGAATAATGACCGTTGGTTTTGGCTGTTAGTAAGTTGTTTGTGAGTTTTAGGAGGGCAATTTCTGTGGAGTGCTGTGGGTGAAATCTAGACTGAAGGGGATCAAGAAGTTTATTCTCAATGAGGTAGTCGCTCAGTCAGTTGTAGACTAAACGTTCAAGGAGTTTGGAGGCAAAAGGGAGTAAAGAGATGGGTCTTAGGTTGTTAAGATTGGTGGGGTCTAGTGAGGCCTTTTTTGGTATGGGAGTGACTAGCGCATGTTTTAGAGGGTTGGGGAAGATGCCAGTAGTGAGTGAGAGGTTGAAGATGAGTTAAAGAGTGTAGGATAGAGTCAGATGGTGACCGTAGTATTTGAGAAGGAACAGGGTCCAGGGGCAGGAGGTTAGGTGGGCATTAGAAAAAAAATGAATGACTTCCTCTATAGTAGCTGGGTTAAAAGAGGGAAGTATAGATTGTGCAGGAGGACAAGGAGTGTAAAGTGAGGGAGATATCTGTAGAACAGAGATCTCAAGAAGAATTGTCTCAATCTTATTTTTGAAGTGATTAGCAATCTCCTGGGCGTGAGTAGGTTAGTGGGTGGAGGTAATGGAGGACGAAGTAGAGTGGTAAAGGTAGAAAAAAGTTGATGGGGATTGCGTGAGAGGGTGTTAATGAGAGTGATAAAGTAGGTCTGTTTGGCAGTGTGGAGGCAGGAATGGAATTTTTGGAGGGCAGATTTATATTGGCTGAGATCTTGCTGTGACTTAGTCTTACCCCACAGACGCTCAAGAGCGCTGCTACATTTTTTGAGGCTTCTGGTATTGTCTGTCTGCCAAGGTTGTAGCAGTCGGGGCCTGATTCTGTGTGTAGTGAGGGGGGCAAAGCTATCCAGGGTGGATGACAGTGAACTGTTGTAGACAGAAGTGGCCAAGTTGGGGCAGGGCAAGGATGAGATTTTGTCGTAGAGACAATCTGTAGCAGAAAAAAAGAAGAGAAGGGTTAAGATGGCGAAGGTTTCTACGGGTAACAATTTTGTAGTTGGACGGCAAGGAGGAGGCAGACAAGGAGAGAGGGAAACTAATAAACTGGTGATCAGAGAGAGGAAAAGGAATATTGGAGAGGTTGTGCGGAGTGCATAGGTAGAATATGAGGTGAAGGCAGTTGCCAACAGAGTAAGCAGAAGTGTGTCCATTGTTTTAGGTCAAAAAAGGAGGTTAGGCTCAGCAGCTTAGAAGTAGCGGAAGTGTTAAGATTAACAGGGATGTTGACACCAAGAATGATTGTTGGAATTTCAGAAGAGAGAAAGTAGGGTAGTCAGGCAGAGAAGTCGTCAATTAAGTTTTTATACCGGTCCAGGGGGCCGAAAGATCATAGCAATTCTCAATGAAACTGGAGAAAATAGACGAATACAGTGAGCTTCAAATGATCAGAGGGACAGAGAGGGGGGTGGATGAAGAACCTGAAAAGTGCTTTGAGGGGATAGGAGGATTCCAACACCACCTTCTTTCTGTCCACTAGGCATGGGAGAGTGAGTCCACAGGAGGCCACCATAGGAGAGAGCAGCAGGAGAAGGAAGATGGACAGTGGATGTACATCGCGGGACACAGCCCAGGGTTGTCGGGAAGAGGTCCTTGTCCCTATCAACATGGGGACAAGGTGCTTTGGGGGGGGGGCCCCTGACCAAAAGCACCCACCAACCTTGTTGAGGGCATGTGGCCTGGTATGGTTCATAAAGATGGGCACTCACTCATCCCTCCCCTATCCTTACCTGCCGTTTTTTTCTTTATTTTTTCATCTATATTGCCGGGCGCTGGCAATATATTACAGCTGCGAGCAAGTTTAAATTACATGTTTTCCTTTAGAAATGTCATTATTGCTGCGGCATGTTCTACACATCGCACAGATGTGCCACTTTACAGGCAGACTAAGGGGACCCCCAGGCACAATATTTAAAGGAATAGTTCATTTTTATTGTTTCACTTTAAGCATAATTAAAATCCTTGCTCCTTTAAAAACAATTGTTTTAAAAACTTTTTTTTTTGCATTGATACATATCCCCTGGGGCAGTAGTTCTGAATATAGGCGAATGCCAAATAGCCAATGCCACATCAGTTTGGTTGATTCCATAATATTAACTCTTCAAATGCATGCAGTGGTATGTAAGTATTCAATAATAATATGGTGTGAAATTCCAAAAATGACACACTAGTTAATGTGCAGGGTGTTAGTTCACACTTTTTTGTTTTTTGTTTTTAATTTGCTTGTGCACTGGAAAAATCAACACAGCTACCTTAGGTGGGTGGTAGGTTGGCTGGGATTTGAACTCAAAATCTGAGTGCTTTGTAGACATCAGTGCACAGCACCAAGCCATTGTGCTAAATACGCTGAGACCTGCATGATAGTGTAGTATGATTAAAGAATGAACAAAAATAATTACTGCTTTATAGTCTCATTAAAAATTAAATTAATATGAAAAAAAACATATAACAGATATGTAACTTAAATGTTCAAGAACAGAATAGCAGACATTACTCTGTAATACCCATTCATAACTGCATTCGTTGGGAAAAGAAGAAAATAAACTAGGAATACTAACGAATATACATAAATAGATGCACACGAGGTAGAGTACATCGCACATAAAAATGTTTTATTCGTGTGATTATGGCTGCAGTGCAGTTCCAAACTCGGTAGCAATTGGCACTTGCGAATTCACGGATATGCCGATTTGATATTTGCAAAGGCATGTTCACCGGTATTAGCATGCTTTTTCACCCGCATGTTCGCCCAATTGAAGTCTTAATTGGCTTAATTGGGCGTCACTAAATGCAGAGCAACCATAACTTCCTGTTTTTCTTAGTTAATCAACCCCTATATCTCTAAACAATGCAGAATTCATCTGGCTGCTTCTGTCTTCTGTCATAACATCAATAAACACCACTGACCAAGTACCACTGGAAGCCATGCATGCCCATGCCATCACGGTGCCTCCACCATGTTTTACAGATGATGTTGTATGCTTTGGATCATGAGCTGTTCCAAGCTTTCACCACACTTTTCTCTTCCTGTCATTCTGGTACAGATTAATCTTAGTTTCATCCGTCCAAAGAATGCTTTTCCAGAACAGGGCTGGCTTTTTTAAGATGTTTTTTGCCAAAGTCTAATATGGCTTTTCTATTCTTCAGGCTTATGAATGGTTTGCACCTTGTGGTGAACCCTCTGTATTTGCTCTTGTGAAGTCTTCTCTTGATTGTAGACTTTGACAATGATATGCCCACCTCCTGGAGAGTGTCCTTCACTTGTCTGGATGCTAGGAATGAGTTTTACCATAGAGAGCATCCTGCAATCATCAATAGGTGTATATTGATTGGTTTGCGCAAAAGTTATTGCGTCTACAAACTATGGGAAAGATTTAGGGACTTTATTTATTTTTTATTGTTTTTACTGGTAATGGCAATTTTTAGCGGGACTGCGACATTGTGGCAGACAAATCATATCCCAAATTAAACTTTTTGGGGACCAGTGACATTATTACATTGATCAGGGCTATAAAAATGTACCGATCAATGTAAAAATGACACTGGCAGGGAAGGGGTTTTACACTAGAGAGCGATCAAGGGGTTAACTGCGTTCCCTGGGTGTGTTCTAACTGTAGGGGGGGGTGGGCTCACAGAACAGAAGATCTCTGACATGTCTGGAGAATTGCCTTGTTTACATAGGCAGTTCCCCCGTTCTGCCTCTGTACACAGCGATCATGGGGCATCTTTGGACATCAAGTCCGCGGGACCCGCGGGCATGCTCCCGCCGCGGGTGCGTGCGTGCCCGCTATCCTCCTTGCTGGGACCGACGTACAGGTACGTCGGTTCGCGCAGAAGAGCCTACTTACCGCAGTAAATGTACGTGAGCTGGTCAGCAAGTGGTTAATCTTAGTTTCATGCGTTCAAAGAATGCTTTTCCAAAACTGGTCTGGCTTTTTTAGATGTTTTTTGGCAAGGTCTAATCTGGCTTTTCTATTCTTGAGGCTTATGAATGGTTTGTACATTGTGGTGAACCCTTTGTATTTGCTCTTGTGAAGTCTTCTCTTGATTGTAGACTTTGACAATGATAAGTCCACCTCCTGGAGAGTGTCCTTCACTTGTCTGCATGTTGTGAATGGGTTTTTCTGTACAATAGAGAGGATCCTGCGATCATCCACCACTGTTGTCTTCCATGGACGTCCAGGCCTTTTTATGTTGCTAAGCTCACCAGTGCATTCTACTTTCCTCAGAATGTACCAAACTGTTGATTTGGCCACTCCTTATGTTGCTGCAAAAGATTCAAAATGCAAAATGCAAATACCACACTTAGAATCAACTCCAAACATTTTACCTTCTTATTTGATGAAGAAATAACAAAGGAGTAGCCCACACCTGGCCATGAAACAGCTTTTGATTCAATTATACAATTACTTTTGGTCCCTTGAAAAAGGGGATGGCTATTCTTAAGAGCTGTAATTCCTAAACCCTTCCCCCGATTTGGATGTACATACAATCAAATGAAACCTGAGAGTGTGCACTTTCAGCCCATATCCATTATATAACTATAGCTTGAATATGTTTTGGTAAATACCTGAAAAAATAACTAAAATTGTGCCTGTGTCCAAATATATATGGACCTATATGTGTGTGTGTGTGTGTGTGTGTGTGTGTGTGTGTGTGTGTGTATATATGTGTGTATATATATATATATATATATATATATATATGTGTGTGTAGAGCAGTGCTGTATTTTGGCCTAGGCTGACAAGGCCCAGGCCTAGGGTGGCACTTTGAGGGGGGCAGCAAAAAAGCTGTCCCCTGCATGAAAAAAAAGCCCCCCCTCCCAGCCTCCACTGCGCTGCCGAACTGTTGATCAGCGTAGTGCGAGCTTTATCGGGGGAGGCAGAAGGAGCAACTCCTGTCAGTGGGCCGGGTCCTTCACTGATCCAGAGGCAGCTGAATGTCACTGGCAGCGGCGGAGGAGGGGTCAACATGAGCAGGAAGTCCAGGCAGATGAGGATGCTGGACACACTGGACAAGCTGTATGAGTCTAGTGGGAGGCAGAATTTCTGGTTGTCTGTGTGGGGGCCGGGGGGAGATCTACAGGAGGAGAGGAAGATGTTGAGAGGAGTGGTCGGGAAGATAACTGTCAGCACCAACACAGATGGCACCAGGTGAGGCTGACAAGACTGCACAGCACAGAGGTGACAGGCAGGGACAGTGCCCAGAACAGCTTCCTCTGGATTCTGTACATGCAGGCTACCATTAGGGATGAGCCGAACACCCCCCAGTTAGGTTTGCACCAGAACTTGCGAACAGACAAAAAATTTGTGCGAACATGCGGACACCGTTAAAGTCTATAGGACACAAACGTGAAAAATCAAAAGTGCTCATTTTAAAGGCTTATATGCAAGATATTGCCATAAAAAGTGTTTGGGGACCCGGATACTGCCACAGGGGACATGTATCAATGCAAAAAAAAGTTTTTAAAACCGCCGTTTTTTCAGGAGCAGTGATTTTAAGAATGCTTAAAGTGAAACAATAAAAATGAAATATTTCTTTAAATATCATGCCTGGGGGGCCCCCTTAGTCTTCCTAAAGTAGCGCATTTTCCCCATATTTAGAACAATACCACAGCAAAATGACATTTCTAAAAGAAAACATTTCATTTAAAATTGCTCACGGCTGTAATGTATTGCCAGATCCCGGCAATTTATATAAAACATCATTTTAAAAAACAGTATGGGTTTCCACCCCCCAGTCCATACCAGGGCACAGGGTGCAGTAACGGTCCCTGCTGTTAAATATTATTTTAAAAATTGTAATTACATGCCCCTGTTAAACAGGGGCAGAAGCATTGGGCCTTAGGTGTTGGTGGTGCCAGAACACTGTAACCCCTCACAGTTACACTTGTTGGGTGCAGGAACGGTCCCTGCTGTTAAATATTATTTTAGAGGCTGCTTGCCCTCTTTTAGTGGCCTGTGAACATCTGCCTCTCTTATGAAGGCCTTCCGGACATGATGGGTATTTTTTTTTTTTTTAACATACTGTGTACAACATGTGAACAGTATTTGAAACTGTACACACTTTATTATCTACTGTACACCGCCGAATGCACTGTATATATAGGCTACTCCGAATGCAGAGTATATATGTAGTGTCTCACAAAAGTGAGTACACCCCTCACATTTTTGTAAATATTCTATTATTTCTTTTCATGTGAAAACACTGAAGAAATGACACTTTGCTACAAGGTAAAGTAGTGAGTGTACAACTTGTATAAGGGCCCTTTCACACGTGCGGACCTTTCAGATCCGCCTGTCAGTTTTTTCAGGCGGACCTGAATGGATGCTCCATACATCTCTATGGAGCGACGGATGTCAGCGGTGACATGTCCGCTGACATCTGATCCACCCCGATCCGCACTGCTAAATCCAGACGAACGGAAACTCTATTTTTCATCCATCTGGCGGATTGGATTGGATGAAATCCAATCCCCCCATAGAGGAGAGCAGAGATCTGACAGGTCTGTTTCTGTACAGTGTGCAGAGATGGAATTATCATCCGCTGGCTCAGCGGGGATCATTGGATCGATCCCTGCTGAGCAGGCTGATGTCTGTTTACGGATCCTCACATGTGAAAGGGGCCTAACAGTGTAAATTTGCTGTGCCCTCAAAATAACTCAACACACCAAAAATTAATGCCTAAACCACTGGCATTAAAAGTGAGTACACCCTTAAGTGAAAAATGTCCAATTTGGGCCCAAAGTGACATTATTTTGTGTGGCCACCATTATTTTACAGCACAGCCTTAACCCTCTTGGGCATGGAGTTCACCAGAGCTTCACAGGTTGCAACTGGAGTCCTCTTCCAATACTCCGTGATGACTTTACGGAACTAGTGGATGTTAGAGGCCTTGCTCTCCTCCACCTTCTGTTTGAGGAAGCACCACAGATGTTTAATAGGGTTTGGATCTAGAGACATGCTTGGCCAGTCCATCACTTTTACCCTCAGCTTCTTTATCAAGGCAGTGGTCGTCCTGGAGGTGTGTTTGGGTTGTTATCATGATGGAATACTGCCCTACAGCCCAGTCATCGAAGCACAGCACAGCCTTAACCCTCTTGGGCATGGAGTTCACCAGAGCTTCACAGGTTGCAACTGGAGTCCTCTTCCAATACTCCGTGATGACTTTACGGAACTAGTGGATGTTAGAGGCCTTGCTCTCCTCCACCTTCTGTTTGAGGAAGCACCACAGATGTTTAATAGGGTTTGGATCTAGAGACATGCTTGGCCAGTCCATCACTTTTACCCTCAGCTTCTTTATCAAGGCAGTGGTCGTCCTGGAGGTGTGTTTGGGTTGTTATCATGATGGAATACTGCCCTACAGCCCAGTCATCGAAGGGAGGGGATCATGCTCTGCTTCAGCATGTCACAGTACATGTTGGCATTCATGGTTCCCTCAATGAACTGTAGCTCCCCAGTGCCGGCAGCACTCATGCAGCCCCAGACCATGACACTCCCACCACCATGCTTAACTGTAGGAAAGACGCACTTGTCTTTGTACTCCTCACCTGGTTGCCGCCAAACATGCTTGACACCATCTGAACCAAATAAGTTTATCTTGGTCTCATCAGACCACAGGACATGGTTCCAGTAATCCATGTCCTTAGTCTGCTTGTCTTAAGCAAACTGTTTACGGGCTTTCTTGTGCATCATCTTTAGAAGAGGCTTCCTTCTGGGATGACAGCCATGCATCCCAATTTGATGCAGTGTGCGGCGTATGGTCTGAGCACTGGCAGGCTGACCCCCCACCCCTTCAGCCTCTGCAGCAATGCTGGCAGCACTCATACGTCTATTTCCCAAAGACAACCTCTGGATATGACGCTGAGCATGTGCACGCAACTTCTTTGGTCGACCATGGTGAGGCCTGTTCTGAGTTGAACCTGTCCTGTTAAACTGCATGGGCTTGGCCACCATGCTGCAGCTCAGTTTCAGGGTCTTGGCAATCTTCTTATAGCCTAGGCCATCTTTATGTAGAGCAACAATTCTTTTTTTCAGATCCTCAGAGAGTTCTTTGCCATGAGGTGCCATGTTAAACTTCCAGTGACCAGTATGAGAGAGTGAGAGCGATAACACCAAATCTAACACACCTGTTCCCCATTCACACATGAGACCTTGTAACGCTAACAAGTCACATAACACCTGGGAGGGAAAATGGCTAATTGGGCCTAATTTGGACATTTTCACTTAGGGGTGTACTCACTTTTGTTGGCAGCCAACTTACGTTCGATTCAAACTCGAAGCTGATCCCTAGCTACCATATAGCGACCAGTATGAGAGAGTGAGAGCGATAACACCAAATTTAACACACCTGCTCCCCATTCACACCTGAGACCTTGTAACGCTGACGAGTCACATAACATCTGGGAGGGAAAATGGCTAATTGGGCCCAATTTCCCACTGAGGAGCCTGCTGTGATTGGCCAAAGTATGCAGGTCAGGTGAATGCCTTGGCAAATCATCATACAGCAATGCACTGCGGTCTTGCAGTGCATTATGGGGCGCTCGAATTTGCTGCGAACGCCCCATAAAATTTGCTGTTGGGCAAACGGGCGAACACCCGATGTTCAAGTCGAACTTACGTTCGACTCAAACTTGAAGCTCATCCCTAGCTACCATTGATTGATAATGAATATATGTCTCTGGGTCTAACAGGCATGGTGGGGGCCGGGTGTTGCTGGCAACATGGTGGTCTCCGGATGTTGCTGGCAATGTGGCGGTGCCCGAGTGTTGCTGGCAACATGGTAGGGGCCAGGTGTTGCTGGCAACATGTCAGTGCCCGGGTGTTGCTGGCACCATGGCGGTGCCTGGATTGTGCTGGCAACATGATGGTGCCCCGGTGTTGCTGGCAACATAGCGGTGCCTGGATTTTGCTGGTAACGTGGCAGTGCCTGGGTTTTGCTGGCAACATGGCAGTGCCTGGGTTTTACTGGCAACATGGAAGTGCCCGGGTTTTTCTGGCAACGTGGCGGTGCCTGGGTGTTGCTGGCAACATGGTAGTGCCCAGTTTTGCTGGCAACATGGTTGTGCCTGGGTGTTGCTGGCAACATAGTGGTGCCTGGATATTGCTGGCAACGTGGCGGTGCCCGGGTTCTGCTGGCAACGTGGCAGTGCCCGGGTGTTGCTGGCGACATGTTAGTGCCCAAGTATTGCTGGCGACATGGCAGTGCCAATGCTTGCATGCCAGTGGTGAAAGTCGCAGGGAAGCTTTGTGTTTACCTACTGATAAGGCCAGATTTATACTTTTGTCCCACTTCCTTGTGTCACTCTTAATTCCCCCTCAGCAATATATGTATGTGTGTGTGTATATATGTTATAGACGTGTGTATGTACGTTACTCTTGACCCCTAATCATGTACAATCACAAATGCTTTTTTTTTAGGCTCATTCACAATGTCTGCATAGACTGATGCTCCTCTGAAAAGTAATCCATGCTTGGATTTCTTTTCAGAGGGATTTGACATGCAGTAAGAGGCAATATATTGCCTCCTTTTTTTTGCATCAAAAGGTTTTTATTGTTCATACAAAACAAACAGTATATACCAAGAATGATACACAGTGCATTGTATTCAGACATATAAACATTGATATGGTCTATCCAGTAGTCCTAATTGCTCCAACAAGTGTTTACAGTACACACTTTGCTCACTTTCCCTTCACTCAGAGTATTTTAAATGTATTCCAACACATGTACCAGACCCGACCCCCTTTCCCTACTCTCCTCCCTCCATGCCCCTAAATCATCCTGCAATCGGTTAATCTACCAACCAATCACTCACAGCAAGGAGGAGGATTTGACAAAGTTTTTCTCAGTTTGTCAAGATTTTTCTCACTGAACAATAAAATAGGATTGCTCAGAGATGGATTAACTCTGTGTGGCAAGACTGGGCTCAAATGATAACAAATCTTATACTCTACAGTATGATGATAAAAAAAAATAATTTTTTTTCGGGTTTACATCCACTTTAACCACTTGCTTACTAGGCACTTAAACCCCCCTCCTATCCAGACCAATTTTCAGCTTTCAGTGCTCTCACACTTTGAATGACAATTACTCAGTCATGCAACACTGTACCCAAATGATTTTTTTGTCCTTTTTTTCATACAAATAGAGCTTTATTTTGGTGGTATTTGATCACCTTTGGGTTTTTTATTTTTTGCGCTATAAATGAAAAAAGACCGAAAATTTTGAAAAAAAACACATTTTTTCTAATTTCTGTGATAAAATTTTGCAAATTCGTAATTTTTCTTCATAAATTTTGGCCACAATTTATACTGCTACATATCTTTGGTAAAAATAACCAAAAATTTGTGGAAATTATTTGGTCTGTGTGAAAGTTTTAGAGTCTACAAGCTATGGTGCAAATCATAAAAAAATTATCACATCTGATGTACTGAGGCCTATCTCATTTCCTGAGACCCTAACAAGCCAGGAAAGTACAAATGCCCCCCAAATAACCCCTTTTTGGAAAGTAGACATTTCAATGTATTTAGTTAGAGGCATGGTGAGTTATTTGAAGTTGTATTTTTTTCCCACAATTCTTTGCAAAATTAAGATTTTTTTTTTTTCCCCCACAAAATTGTCATTGTAATAGCTTATTTCTCTCACATGGCATGTGTATACCACAAATGACACCCCAAAATACATTCTGCTACTCCTCCTGAGTATTACGATACCACATGTGTGGGACTTTTTCACTGCCTGGCCACATACAGAGGCCCAACATGCATGGAGCACCATCAGGTGTTCTAGGAGCATAAATTACACATCACATTTCTCAACCACCTGTTACACTTTTGAAGGCCCTGGAGCATCAGGACAATGGAAACACCCACAAAATGACCCCATTTTGGAAAGCTAACACCCCAACGTATAATCTATGAGGCATAATGAGTCTTTTGAATGGTTTATTTTTTTCCAGAAGTTTTTGGAAAATGTGGAAAAAATGAAACCGCATTTTTTTTTACACAAAGTTGTCCGTTTATAAGATATTTCCAACACATAGCATTTAGATAGCAAAAATGACACCCCAAAATACATTCTGCTACTCCTCCTGAGTATTACGATACCACATGTGTGGGACTTTTTCACTGCCTGGCCACATACAGAGGCCCAACATGCATGGAGCACCATCAGGTGTTCTAGGAGCATAAATTACACATCACATTTCTCAACCACCTGTTACACTTTTGAAGGCCCTGGAGCATCAGGACAATGGAAACACCCACAAAATGACCCCATTTTGGAAAGCTAACACCCCAACGTATAATCTATGAGGCATAATGAGTCTTTTGAATGGTTTATTTTTTTCCAGAAGTTTTTGGAAAATGTGGAAAAAATGAAACCGCATTTTTTTTTACACAAAGTTGTCCGTTTATAAGATATTTCCAACACATAGCATTTAGATAGCAAAAATGACACCCCAAAATACATTCTGCTACTCCTCCTGAGTATTACGATACCACATGTGTGGGACTTTTTCACTGCCTGGCCACATACAGAGGCCCAACATGCATGGAGCACCATCAGGTGTTCTAGGAGCATAAATTACACATCACATTTCTCAACCACCTGTTACACTTTTGAAGGCCCTGGAGCACCAGGACAATGGAAACACCCACAAAATGACCCCATTTTGGAAAGTTAACACCCCAACGTATAATCTATGAGGCATAATGAGTCTTTTGAATGGTTTATTTTTTTCCAGAAGTTTTTGGAAAATATGGAAAAAAATGAAAACGCATTTTTTTTTTACACAAAGTTGTCCGTTTATAAGATATTTCCAACACATAGCATTTAGATAGCAAAAATGACACCCCAAAATACATTCTGCTACTCCTCCTGAGTATTACGATACCACATGTGTGGGACTTTTTCACTGCCTGGCCACATACAAAGGCCCAACATGAAAGGAACACCGTCAGGTGTTCCAGGGACACATAGCATGCACATACCAAGAATTACACCCCAAAATACATTATGCTGAGCAAAGCGTAAACAAAAAAGATTACCTGTGGTTGTAGTAGCGCAGTTGTACACAGGAGGATAGCACTGGTCCAGGCAGCAGGCAGGGACTTGGTCAGCAGCGGCGAACACAATTGTCCAGGCAGCAGGCAGGGTTACTGTCCATATAAAGTCCAGGGTCAGTGCAGGCAGAGATATTGTCCGCAGTGCCAAAAATATTGGTCCTGGTAGTAGGCAGGTCCATGTGGTGTGGTCAGTGCAACAGGCAGAGGCATGACGGCAGTAAGTCCTACAGGCAGAAGTAGGGCCTCGTTCAGGACAGAATGGGGACAGGGGTAGAGGCTTCTCCCACCCAAATCTCTTTGAAGCCTCCGAGTCTCCAGACCCTAATCTAGGATTGAGAAAACAAAATAAATTGTTTTCTTCATCCAGAAAAACAATTCTGGAGCCCCTCACATATGTGAGACCCCTGTGTTGAATCCCACTAGTCCAGTTGCAGGGTACAAGAACAGTCCAAGAGGCAGGCAAATATCATGGTCAAACAGTCCAAGGTCAGTTCCAGATCAGGCAGAGGTATGTACAGAATCGTTGGGCAGAAGCATGGTCGAATAACAGTCCAGGGTCAGTTCCAGATCAGGCAGAGGTATGTGCAGAATCGTTAGGCAGAAGCGTGGTCAAATAACAAGCCAGGGTCAGTTACAGAGGAGGCAGTGGCATAAGGGGTGTGAGGGTAAATTGCAGGAACTGAGGCTTACGTTTACCATACTTCACTAATAATTTACTGAAGTATGGTAACGACGAAAACATTCACCTACGCAGAGGCCTGGTTCAGAAGGACATTGTGCACTCTTCTGAATCCAGCTCTGGTACACACCTTACATTTTTTTTGCCGTCGTTGGCCTGTTGGTTTGGGAGGGATCTTATCTGGAAAGTGGCGTTCGGAGAGTCGACTTAGAACATCAGATCGGATATTTTCTGGGGGGGCGTTCGGGAATGTAAGGGCAGTGAAAACGTCCTCCTGGTAGCCAAGGAAGCGATTGGGGTTTTGGGTGGTGTTACGATAAATGACATAAGAATTGTAGATGGCCAAATGAAAAAAATAAATTGCGACTTTCTTATACCAATGGTATGTCCGTCTTGTGGCAAGGTACGGTTCTAGCATCTGGTCATTCAAGTCGACTCCCACCATAAACAAATTATAGTCAAAGATGCATTTAGGTTTCTGTATGGGGCCATTTCTTCTGGGGATTTCCATGAAGGTATCATCGTGGATTGAAGACAACATGTATACATCTCTTTTGTCTCTCCACTTCACTGCCAAAATCTCGTTGTTTCGTAGACTCGCCGTTTCTCCTTTTCTCAATTTTTTATTGACCAGACTTTGAGGAAAGCCCTTCCGGTTCTTTTTGATGGTACCACATGCAGGCGTTTTCATCCGATGCAGGTTGTGGAACAGGGGCAGAGATGTGTAGAAGTTATCTACGTACAGGTGGTAGCCTTTCTTCAGTAGGGGGTATGTGAGATCCCAAACAATTTTCCCGCTTGATCCCAAGTAGTCTGGGCAATTAGGGGGTTGCAGCTGGGTGTCCTTCCCTTCGTACACTTTGAAGGCATACAAGTTACCTGTGACTCGGTCACATAATTTGTATACCTTCACCACATAGCGTGCCCTTTTACTGGGAATATATTGCTTCATCTTAAGCCTGCCACTAAACTTAAGAAGGGACTCATCCACACATATGTTTTTATGTGGGGTAAACAGCAGGGGGAATAGTGCAGAAAAATAATTTAAAAGTGGCCGAATTTTGAAAAGTCTATCATAGTTTGGGTCATTTCGGGGAGGGCACTGGGTATTGTCGTTGAAATGAAGAAACCTCAATATCATGAGGTATCTGTTTCTGGGCATCACCTTGGAGTATATTGGCAGGTGTTGGAGGGGGTGGGTTGACCAATAGGACAGCAAAGTGTTTTTTTTCGTGAGTCCCATGTTAAATGTGAGCCCTAAAAAAACCTTCAACTCCTCCACCGTTGGGTCTCTCCATTCGTAGGGACGGGCATAGTAGGACGTTGGATTATTCGCAATGAATTGATGTGCATAAAGGTTGCACTGGGCCACAATACTTGACAGCATGTCCTCGGTAAAAAATAAATTAAAAAAATCTATTGGGGAAAAATTCTCCGTGTTCACCTGGACTCCTGGCTGGGCAGTGAAAGGGGGAATGTTGGCTTCTCCTGAATTAGGAGGAAGCCACAAGGGGTTCTGCAGGGCATAGGGAAGGCTGGCTTGGGTCCTTGGCCTTTCTTGCCGAGGCACTGCGGTGCTGATGGACGGGACTGCCGTGCTGGTGGACGGGACTGCCCTGCTGGTGGACGGGACTGCCCTGCTGGTGGACGGGACTGCCCTGCTGGTGGACGGGACTGCCCTGCTGGTGGACGGGACTGCCATGCTGGTGGACGGGACTGCCGTGCTGGTAGATGCCACTGCCTCCCCACCAGAACGCCTTCGTTTGGCGGGCCGAATCTCTTCCTCCTCTGAGTCACTCAGTGTTTCACTACTGAGGACTGGCTCATAGTTTATGTCCGACTCGGAATCGGAAAGGGAATCTGAAAAAGAGAGCTCCCCGTTGCTCTCGTCGGCCTGGGACAGTATTTGGTACGCCTCCTCGGCGGAAAAGCTTCTTTTGGCCATGGTTGCTAAGCCTGCACTGATGAGGCGGCACTGATGAGCACAGATGGGCACTGAGGTGGCACAGAGGGGCACTTATGAGGTGGAACAGATGTGCACTGATGAGGTGGAACAGATGTGCACTAATGAGGTGGAACAGATGTGCAGATGTGCACTAATGAGGTGGCACAGGTGGGCACTGATGAGGCGGCACAGGTGGGCACTGATGAGGTGGAACAGATGTGCACTGAGATTGCACAGATGTGCACTTATGAGGTGGCACAGCTGGGCACTGATGGGATGGCACAGATGTGGCGGCACAGATGGGGCGGCACAGATGGAGCGGCACAGATGGGGCGGCACAGATGGAGCGGCACAGATGGGGCGGCACAGATGGGGCGGCACAGATGGAGCGGCACAGATGGGCACTGATGAGGCGGCACAGATGTGCACTGAGGCAGCACAGATGTGCACTGAGGCAGCACAGATGTGCACTGATTGGCACAGGTGGGCACTGATGAGGTGGCACAGGTGGGCACTGATGAGGTGGCACAGGTGGGCACTGATGAGGTGGCACAGGTGGGCACTGATGAGGTGACACAGGTGGTCACTGATTGTGCAGATGTGCAGCTGGACACTGATCACCGCTGGGCAGACAGGTGGGCACCGATTGACACAGGTGGGCACCGATTGACACAGGTGGGCACCGATTGGCACAGGTGGGCACCGATTGGGACAGGTGGGCACCGATTGGCACAGGTGGGCACCGATTTGGCACAGGTGGGCACCGATTGGCACTGTACTGATGCTGCTATGTATTGATGGGGCACTGTATTGATGGGGCACTGTATTGATGGGGCACTGTATTGATGGGCACTGTATTGATGGGCATTGTGGGCACTGTAAATGTTAAACACAAACTCACAGAAGGCTGACAGATCTCTCTCTCCTCACACGCTGTCTCTGTGTGAGGAGAGAGAGCCGGCAATGAGAGATGATCTCAATTGTTTACATTTTAGATCATCTCTCATTGGAGGCAGCGATCGCGCTGTAAACGGCCGCTGTGATTGGCCGTTTACAGCGATCTGTGATTGGCTGTGTCCAAGGGACACGGCCAACACAGAATTTCCCCGTTGCGCGCTCGTGAGCGCGCACGGGGAGCGAGGAAAGGGGAGGCCGTCATATGACGGCCTCCCGGGAATTGACATCCGCGCTGAAGCCGTCATTCGGCTACGGCCGGATGTCAGGTGGTTAAGTAAAAGTATAATGTTGGCCTTCGTCATGGATGAGGGTAGTTTTCCTGTCTTAAAAGATGGGTTAAATACTTCAAGTAGTTTAGGTAAGATCACTTCCCCATATTGGGTGTACACCTCTATAGGAATCCCATCCTCCCCAGAGGTCTTGCATGTAGGGAAGGAGGCAGTCACCTCCTTTAGTTCGTCAAGTGTAAGCGGGGCTTCCATCTCCATACACTCCTGGCGGGATAGAGATGGAAGAGCCACATACATCGTTGTAATTCCTCATCAGTGTAATTGTCACAAGTTTTATATAAGTCAGTGTAAAAGGCTGCTAGTTCTGCTATGATCTGTTCAGGGTCATTCACCAGTCGTCCCTGAGAGCCACGGATAGCTCCGATAACCGGGGACGACTGCTGAGATCTGGCAATTCTAGCCAACAGACGGTGGGTTTTCTCCCCTTCCTCATAGAAAGCTTGCTAAGTGAAAAACCTCTTTTGCTCCGCAGTGGAGGCCCTCAAGCGGTCCAGGGAGTCTTGTCCCGAGATCCAAGCCTCCCTCGCGGAATCAGATGGGTCAGTCAAAAATGCAAGCTCCAGTTTCCCCACCTGGTCCTCCACCCGCTCTAACAAAGCCGACGAGTTGCGTTTCACAGCCGTATTTTCAGCTATAAAAGTGCCTCTCAGACAGGCCTTAAATGCATCCCATCTCAGAGTCGGATTAGTACACAACCTGTTAACATAAAAGTATTGTTCTATCTGTTGCACCACATGCTCATGTGAGGGTAAAAGTTTTAGCCAGAGGGCATTTAGCTTCCACGGTGCTCTGGGCAAGGAGGAAATCGGGTGGGTAATCAGGTGAGCAACCAACGGTTAGTGGTCGGAGACCCCCCTAGGGAAGTACTCCACCTTTGGGACCATGTGTAATAATTGTGGGGATCCTATGCAAAGGTCAATGCGAGACAGTGACCCCTGCAGCCTTTTGGTGTAATATAGCATGTCTCTGGGCTGCTCCTTCCCCTGCTGCTTCTGGGCTTTAAGTGACTTACCGCCCGAATCCTGTACTCTGTCCGCTCCACTAGCTGTTCTCTGAGGCAGAGGGGAGCCGGCGCCATCTTGGGCCTCCATGGCCGCCGCTGCTGTGGCTTCTTTCTCGGCTTTGCAGGTTCGTCATGGGCTCTGATATGCGCCGAATCGTCCTCTGTGGCCGCTTAGCAAGAAGAGCTGCGTCTCTGGATCAGTTGCCGGTACTGGTTTGGTGCGGGATCAGGATCACCGGAGGATCAATAGCGGGAGCTCCATGTAGTGCAACCGCTCACATGCCCATCCAGGTCACGCCCCCATGTTGCCTCCTTGATGCCTGTTTTACCCCTTAAATGCAGTATCACAGTGCCGCAACTGCGTGCAATGCACATGATTGACCCCATTCACCTGGGGGTACACTATCTGCCATACCATGTATGCAGTCTCTGACCATCCCTTGTGCCATGCCCGCAGTCTCTGACCATCCCTTGTGCCGTGCCCGCAGTCTCTGTGGACTGTGATGTAAGGGGGAGCTCTGTGGACTCCTGTGTAAAAGGGGCTGTGGTTACCAGAGATTCCCTTACATCAGAATTTCTCTTAACACCAGAAGTCCCTTTCACATTAGAGTTCTCATTTATATTGGGGTCCACAGAGTTCCCCCTTACACTGTACAGAAGAACCCTGTGCTGGGTTATATTAACTTGGCCTTCATGTAAATGGAGAAATATATATTCTTCTGCACCTTGGTAGGGCTAGGTGATTCTGCAGGGAGGTCTAGTCCAGGAGAAGTTTGTTCTGAAGGAGCCAGATACTGTTTGCTGCATGCACTCTGCTTTGGAGCACCAGTATTCCAGACTCAATCTAAGATGAAAAGGTGGAGCCTAAAGAGGAAGGGGTGTGGTTTACAGACAGGGCGGGTCTTAAACAGGAAGGGGTGTGGTCTTGGCAGGAAGGGGTGGGTCATATTTAAATTAGGGGGTGCACAAGTTTAGTACTGTGCAAAAGTCTAAAGGCCGGTGTGAAAAAATTCTGTGTATTAAAAATGTTTTCAGGAATAGAAGTGTTAATAGTTTCTTTTCTAGTTTCTAAAAATTACCAAAATGGAAAATTAATAAATAGAAGAGAAATCCAAATCATGTCCAGGTTTGGTGTGACCACTCTTTGCCTTCAATACAGCATCAGCCATCAATTCTTCTAGGTACACTTGCACACAGTTTTTGAAGGAACTCGGCAGGTAGGTTGTTTCAAACATCTTGGAGAACTAACCACAGATTTTCTCTGAATGTAGGATGACTCAAATCTTCTGTCTCGTCATGTAATTTCAGACAGACTCGATGATGTTAAGATCAGGGCTCTGTGGGAGCCAAACCATTACTTCCAGGACTCCTTGTTCTTCTTTATGCTGAAGATACTTCTTAATGACATTGGCTGTATGTTTGTGGTTGTTGTCCTGCTGCAGAATAAATTTGGGGCCAATCACACGCCTCCCTGATAGTACGGCATGATAGATATATATCTGCCTGTATGTCTCAGCATTGAGGATACCATTGATCCTGACCAAATCTCCAAATCCATTTGCAGAAATACAGCCCCAAACTTTCAAGGAACCTCCACCACGCTTCACTGTTGCCTACAGACACTCTATATTGTACCGCTCTCCAGCCCTTTGTGAACACACTGCCTCCTGCTACAACTAAATATTTCAAATTTTGACTCATCAGTCCAGAGCACCTGCTGCCATTTTTCTGCACCCCAGTTCCTATGTTTTTGGGCATAGGATGTAGAGAAAAGGCTAAGTGACCGATCTGCAAAAAATGTTACTGGGTGTCTCTAGCTTCAATATTTTCTGAGACACTGACCAGGAACAAGCATGCTTACATTAGGAGGACAGTAGTAATGGTAACCTCTATATGCTCTCAGTGCAGGTTTCTTCTATGGGTGCCCTAGAGCAGATACAATCTGCTTTCTTAAAGTGGGAGTAAACTCCAATGCATGACTGTTACCTATAGGTAAGCCTATAGTAAGGCATACCTATAGGTAAAGTAAATATCTCCTAAGCATGCACCATTTAGGAGATAATTACTCTACATGCAACTGGTGACGTCACCAGCGCATGCGCTCTGAAGGAAAGGCATACCGTGCTGTTTATTCAATATCCTGTGCCGTAAATGGCGACTCCCGTGCACACCGTCATTGCTGCTCACACAGCCGGAGTCCGCAAACGGGAAGGAAGACCGGGTGAAGATGGAAGCCTCTTCAGCTGTGACAGCGCGCCACTGGAGGGCTTCGTTCTAAGGTAAGTTTCACATAATATGTTAGTATATGATACTAGCGCATTATGACATTGCCTTGCAGGTTGCAAAAAAAACCAGCAGTTTACTACCGATTTAAAAAAAAACTGTGAGGATATTAATATTGGAACTGTCTTTGCTTCAAAGAGTAGGTTTTTGGGCTGTCTTTCTAACCTTGTATTTACTACCTAGTGACACACTGGCCTGCATAATTTATATAGTCAATCAAGTCTGAAAAAGTCTGCATATTTGTTCTAGGTCAGTGGCTCTTTGGAAAGAGGCAGCTCTGGAGCCAGCAACTTTAAAAGCAAGTCAGTAATCATTGACTCTATAGCTAAAACGATATTGCTATTTTAATAATTTTCTTGAATTAGCAGCCCCTGTATTTAGGTGTGTGCGCTCTGTGAATGTTGGGGCCGCCTGACTGCTTGATGCCTGGGAGCTGCGTGCCTGGTGCCCTCCCCCTCCCCTCCCTCCCATTAGTTGGGGGGCGAGGGGGTGGGATTGCTCCACATTCTGGCCGATATATAGGGGGAGGCTTTGGCGCCTTTTTAGTGGGCGGCGTTGCTGCCGTGGGGCGTCTCTCCTCCTTCATCTTGCCTAGTGTGACGCTGGGAGTTACCTGCGGGTGGGCCTACCGAGCACCTTTACTTTCACAATCTCTCTACTTGCATCATTGGCTATGTTGCACATCACTTGTACAACTTGTTGCTTCATATGCACACGAGGTAACTATCTTGATATTTATGGGTCTTTCCTTGTTGGCACTTGTTCTGGCTATTTTTCATTTTTAATCACCCACCTTTTCTTTCATACACAAGCTCACTCTATTTACCTTGCACTCACATTTCCAAATTGGTTGGACATGGTCTTATGGTCCTCATCCTAGTGATGATTTTTTCACCTTTTCATCCCCTGTTGCACACTGGTCTTCACCTGGTTCACATTAGTATCTATACAAGAGCTATTCCTTAGAAATTTTATATTTTTTCACAGACTCCATCGGAGCCTCACTCTATGTTACTATTTTCACACTATGGAGAATGCAGCTTCTTGGGGAATTCGCGGTTGGGTGTTGTGGCTTCCTCAGCTCCTGGGACAGACAGCCTACCTTAGCGGCCTCTTCTGATTTGCAGTAGCACATACCTCCTAATCCCAGTTCCATGTAAGCACTTTAGCCGTAATATCTTCTTCCTTTCTCCCTCCTCTTATGTTGGAGTTTCAACTAGAAATATTGTTTTATATTTCTTGCAGAATAGTGGATGCCCTCGCTCCTGATGACGTGTTTGAGTAACACGAAACTCGTTGAGCATTGATAGGATGCACCATATTTGACACTATTATCGTTGCATATACTATACAAACACTGCTATTTTATTCATTTTCACACTGAGTATTTACTCCTTACATTGGTTACTAGAATGTGCTGCGATTTTGCTTTTATATGAATATATACATATATGAACTGTTTGGAATATGTGCTTACAATTTTAGTTTTATGTATGCATGAACTGTACTTTATCCATCTATATATATATATATATATATATATATATATATATATATATATATATATATATATATATATATATATTCATTCAATGGCTTTGCTATATATTTCATACTGAGTGTGATTTTATACCCTCTTTATGACAAATAAATTACAATGCTTAGCCAACTGTACATGTATTACCTTACTCGATGGCCATCTGCCTCACACAAAGTCCCAACTCCCTCAGTCTCTATATTTAATTCTATAGCTAAAAGCCTATATATTTCTATTCTCAGGGTTTCATTTATTGACCCTGAACTGTACATCAAAAGTTAGAGCATAGCTTAATCAATCCAAACCACATTGCAATTCTATAAGGGATTATTGTAGAGAAGTGTTGTTAATGGTAGCCTAATATACCCATGTTCACCAAGTTGGTTTCTACATGGCTCTCTCCTGTTTAGATTGTATGTGTTGCCGAGCCTTTTCAAAAATAACAGTAAAATGAATGAAAAAAGGTAGGCTGGTACTGCATTTTAAGCATTTACCATAATGAGCTGTTATGCTACAGCCTCTTTTACTGTGACTTGTGTGTCAAACCTAATTGCAGCTTATGGTTCAGAAAAGTAGAATGTGTACAAAACCTCAGCATGGCATTGAAAAAAGAACTTACAATGTCTGCCATTGTTGTCAGCTAAATCATAGAATAATAGATTTTACTAATACCGGGGCCTGACACAGCAGGATTAATAATATGGCAACAAATATCTTGAATACAAGCAACCTGTACACTACAAAAGCTTTCTTCATTATTCAATGCAACCTCTGTTTTTCTAGCATTCAAATACCAGATGTATGTTTTTTTACATATAAGGGACCCCTATGCCAGCAGGTGTATCCATTTCACTTGACTGGTGGCCAGAATGTTGCCAGGTTTAGGGAAATTTTCAGGCCAAAGCTAATCTTCTAGATTGTCCAAGTACAGCAGATTGAATTACATTTTATACTGAAGTACATCAAAAGAAAATAGACAGGGAATAGGTAAATATAGGAGTAAGATGCAATAGTGATGTAGATTAATTATAGTGTTTGTGTGCTTAATAGAATTATTATATTGGGCTCATAGGTTCTCTTTTTTTTGTGTTTTTTCTCTCTCTCCTTTATGGGATATTTGTAAATTGTTTTTTAATGTATTTTTGTGTGTTATGATTTGTAACTATAAAGGAAAAAAAAATGTTAATAAACAGATGAATTAAGAAATAAATTAAAAAGAAGTGCTTCGTCCATTCTGGCAGGTAAAGACAACCCATACCAGTGGGAATATGTCATATCTGTACTTCTAAAAAATCGAATGGCCTGATTGGCTCTGGATTTAATACTTTGAGACATCATGCAGATCATAAAAGCAAAGTCAAAACTCTTCAGCTGAGTTTTTATTGTTACAGGTCTGCAACTCAGAAAATAATAGGGTTAGGTTAGCATTACACAGAGTAAATTAATAATGGTAGGTCAGCAACGGCAACCTCTATACTTCATTACCACAGGTTTTGTAACCTATAGATGAAGTATACGTTAGCCCAATATGGTATTTTCTACAACCCACCTAAAATGAACCTAGAAATCTGTAATGTTCAAGCTTCTCAGTGATAAAGAAGGAGATGAATATTAAAAGCAGCGTTTAAATCCATAGTATTTATAGCCCCGTTTTGGGGAAGTGGGGGGGTTGTTGACAATTGGCCTTCCCCAAACAGGATATTTCACTAAGCCTGTAAGTATATAAAAGAGAACCAGAACCTTCCCTAAGTGGAATAGTGGGCTTGATATTAAAGTTGGCAGTGCCTCCACCCAAGACAGGGCCTCTGTGAACATAGGGGATTCCTTTTCTGGGTAATTAGCCAGTAACCTAATGAAAGTAATTGGGAGCAGATGAACTACTGCAGCTAGAATATAACACTAACCATAAGTGTATAGATGCATACCAGTATGGAAATAATACAAGCTTTTTATGAGAAAAGATTAACAATAGTATATAGTTTACATGACTGTGTGCACTTTCCGCTTTCAGGACGCCGGATGCATGGATTCCCATGGTGGGGGCTGGAGGGGGTGGTACTCTTTGAAGCACCTGATTAGAGCCAGAGGCTCTAATAGGCTTCAAAATAGGGTGGGCTCGGGGCGCAGAGAGCGCCCTCATCCCACCCAATTGTGTGATGATAGCGAATAAATTTTCACTATTTTCACACTAACCTTCCTCCCCGCCAATCAGGAGGCAGGGTGTCAGACCTGTTTCCTGATTGGCGAAAGTTCCAGGCCACCCTATTGGATGCCTGGCGCTTAGGAAGAGGAGCAGAGGAGACACACGCTGGAGCGGAGGTCGCCGCCGCTCTGGTGCACTGAGGAGCTGCTGCCTGGCGGTAATTGCCACAATGTCAGAGCCGCGCGGGGTGTTGGGGGTGCTGCCAGAGCCGCGAGTGGGGGGGGGGTCAGTGGGCACAGTGGCTGCATGTACTGGCCACAAGTGGCTGCATATACTGGGCACAAGTGGCTGCGTTTGATGGGCACAAGTGGCTGCATATGATGGGCACAAGTGGCTGCATATGATGGGCACAAGTGGCTGTATTTGATGGGCACAAGTGGCTGCATATGATGGCCACAAGTGGCTGTGTGTGATGGGCACAAGTGGCTACGTTTGATGGGCACAATGGCTGCATATGATGGGCACAAGTGGCTGCATTTGATGGGCACAAGTGGCTGCGTTTGATGGGCACAATGTCTGCATGCGATGGGCATAGTGGCTGCATATGATGGGCACAAGTGGCTGCATATGATGGGCACAAGTGGCTGCATATGATGGGCACAAGTGGCTGCATATGATAAGCACAGTGGCTGCGTTTAATGGGCACAATGGCTGTAAGTGATGGCCACAGTGGCTGCATTTGATGGGCACAATGGCTGCATTTGATGGACACAGTGATGCTGCAATTGATGTGGGGGGGTTTTAGTATTTTTCAGTTTGTTTGCGACCCCCCAAAAATTTTGAGCACCAGTCGCCACTGCTGTACATCCAGGTATTATCAGCAAAGGACCCAACAAGAGTCCTGGTGAAATTCTGAAGGTGACTACTATTCACATACAGTAGCACAGACCTAACTATCTGGCACTGTGTATGTGGGATAATTACATATGGGTAAGATGGACAGGGATGCTCTATCTGTCACAAGGATTCAGATACCCACTAAAGAAGCTATGGCCAGCCACAGATAACCACTTGCTGACCGCACTAGGGCCGAATGACGGTTACAGCACGGCCATCCAGTTCTGGGAGGGCATCTATTGATGTCCTCCCAGAACCGTGCCCTCCGTCCACCCACTGTGGCGCACATCTCACATCGCACATCTTTGTGATCACTGTGTCTTTTGAACACAGATGATCACAGATCGGGATAAAGGCCAATCACTGCGACCTTTTACCATGTGGTCAGCTGTGTCCAATACAATGTTACGTGACCGCGCAATTGTCATTCAAAGTGAGACAGCCCTGAAAGCTGAAAATTGACCTGGTTAGGAAGGGGTAAAAGTGCCCAGTAGGTAAGTGGTTAAACTATTAGAACACAGGACTGCTTGCATAATATTCTCTGCTCTGAATGGTTGAAATACCAACAGCTGCTGTGTAAGTAAGGTCATGTGGATCAATTCTCTCTCTCTCTCTCCCTTCATTTCCACCTTCTGGGGTTTTTAACCCTGCCCCACAGAGACAGGAAGTGATGTACATAAATAACTCACTGCATAGCCACTTACAAGTACAGACAGTAGGGGCAGCATATCTAAAAACCATTATACTTGAAAATAGAATGACCATGCTTGCCTTCTCTGCCTGTCTCTTTTTCAACAGTTGTTTTCTCTTATGCCCCGTACACACGAGCAGAAATTCCGCCAGCAAAAGTCCGATGAGAGCTTTTGGTCTAAAAATGCAACCATGTGTATGCTCCATTGGACTTTTGCTGGCGAAATTCCAGCCAGCAAAAGATTGAGAGCATGTCCTCAATTTTTCGGTCGGAAAAAGTTCCGATCTGAAATACCGACGCGCAAAATTCCTATGCATGCTCGGAAACAAATTCGACGCATGATCGGAAGCATTGAACTTAATTTTCTGGGCTCATCGTAGTGTTGTACGTCACCGCGTTCTTGACGGTCGAAAGGTCAGCGAACTTTTGTGTGACCGTGTGTATGCAAGCCAAACTTGCCAAAAAAAAACAAGCCAAAAAAAACATCCAAGATTGGATAGGATTATAGGTCCACTTTAAGGGCCCATTTATACAACTTCAATGTATTAACGTGCACTATGCCACCAGGTAAGATGTGTTGTGTTAAGGAAACCCATTTATTTGAAGGGGCTGCCAAACGCACACTAATGCCCCGTACACACGGTCGGACTTTGTTCGGACATTCCGACAACAAAATCCTAGGATTTTTACCGACGGATGTTGGCTCAAACTTGTCTTGCATGCACACGGTCACACAAAGTTGTCGGAAAATCCGATCATTCTGAACGCGGTGACGTAAAACACGTACGTCGGGACTATAAACGAGGCAGTGGCCAATAGCTTTCATCCCTTTATTTATTCTGAGCATGCGTGGCACTTTGTCCGTCGGATTTGTGTACACACGATCGGAATTTCCGACAACGGATTTTGTTGTCGGAAAATTATATATCCTGCTCTCAAACTTTGTGTGTCGGAAAATCCGATGGAAAATGTGTGATGGAGCCCACACACGGTCGGAATTTCTGACAACAAGGTCCTATCACACATTTTCCGTTGGAAAATCCGACCGTGTGTACAGGGCATAATAGCGCCAAAAAAGCTGCATGTAGCATTTTTGCCAGTCCACCACATTCCAATTTATGTTAGAACATATTGCACTGTACTGCAAGGCACATCCATTTACAAAGTGTGTTGGAGTACCATTTGGAATGAATGGTATAATTCTGCACCAGCACCTGTAACATATATTGCTGCATGCTGTGATAATGCATGTGTTTCCACAAGTCAACACTGGGCATAGACCCAAACTGTTTATTTACATTGTGTTAGAGGCAGAGAAGCACCCAACATACTGTGTTTTGTGGGCAACATTCTGCCCATGACCAAACCTCTCTTCTGGCTGGGGGGCCTGCTAGGAGAAGACATGGAAAGAACACTTCATACGGAGGGATCACATAGGATTGGACAGGTACCCCTTTACATTTTTTATTCTTTATATTTTGAGAAGCTAATATTAAGAGATATACAGTATGTATTCGCAGAAAAAAATGATGACCCCATTTACAGGTTTGATGGTGAGAAGCTAATGTTGTTTTTATATGCTATTGGTATATCAGTAACTGTCTACCTGCACCCTATAAGCCAGCAGGGACTGGATTGGGTTAACATTATATTGCTGATATTGTCCATTTATTTGACTGTTTACTTATTTATTTTTATATTGTTGTAATCATTCCTTGGCCTGGAAAATATGATATTCCACTACTAGCCCCCCTTCTTCCCCTGACCCCTTATTGGATGGATTGGGCTGTAATCCCATTGTGGATCTCCACCAGCTGTTTGAAGTTCAGCTTTAAATGGGCTTTCCAGCTTGCACTACACTACCTTCTGAACTGTTCTAGCTGACAAGAAGTCCTCATTCCCTACAGCCCTGAAAATCTCCACTTCCTTCCTCCCTGGATTATATTTGTCATAATGTTTAAGGAATGTCCAAATACAAGGGATGGTAAAGTTTGGTTTAGACATTGCTCAGCTAATTGGTTATTGGCTTAAGCTTTTTTTGCTGGGCCATAGCTTATTTATTCATCTAACATTTCTTACTGCATATGGTGATATTGGATTTGCAATTTTGAGTTAACCTAATAAAACACGGCTGCCTTTTCAGAAAATTAAATAATTTTGTTTCTGAGACTTTATTATTTAACTATTTTTATGCCACTGTTATCTTACTGTTAATAAAATTGGTGTTTACACATTGTGTCTCATCTCATGGGGAATAACAATTTGGATACTGCAGATTACAACATCTCACGCCTTAATGCAAAGTGCAAAATAATACTATTTGGGTCAGTATACACTCTTTGAAACATTGTTTGCAGAACTACCTGCCAAGCGCTAATAATATGCAAAAAAAAATAATGGCAGAACAAGCCATAAGAGATCATACTTCATATATCTGAGCCAGTCTTTGCACTGCTCAATTGTAGAAACCCTATAAGTGCTTTTTCAGCTGGTGCTGGATTTTTCCATTATGTCTCATAGAGTACCAAAGCCAAACGTGCTCTCCTACTTCAATAATAGTACAGACAGCCAGGTATATCATTAAAAAACTGATATCATCTGCCATCTAAAAGCATATGATTTAAACCCACAATGTAAATTGTTAGAGAAGTATAGATCTTCTAAGTATGGAGGACCTTGACTTCCATGCAAAAAGATTGTTGTTAGGACCAGCAATCCTTTGGAATGACCTCACATATGCTTCATTTGCTCCAAACACTTTGTAGTATAAATATAAGCATATGTGACCCTGTAACCTCTCTAGTCACTATATAACTGCCTAGTCATAAATTGGATGAAAAATACATTTTCTGCTGATTCAACTGAATTTATACATGCATATATGTCAAATCCATGAAGAACCCCACAATTCAAGATTCATTGAGTAACATGGTTCTCCACAGATTTGTCACAATACATTCACGAAAAGTTGCCATATGTTCTGTGGATATGAGCTGTGGTGCTTGGACAAGGTCATTTACTGTTGAGCTGTTTGTGTTGTTGTCTTTCCTTGGCACCATTCCATGTGAGTGCAAACCTGTATATTTTTATTCATATTACCCTCTTACAGGGCTTTTTTGATCGGAGAATAGGTGCAGGAACTCCCCCTGTCTGAGTCACCCCTCGTCTCTGCCCCTACCCACCTCTGACCACGTCCTTTGATTCCACACCCTACCCACCTACCAGTACTGCCCCTTTTAGAGAATACAGAACCAAGTATCATTTTGTGGTGCTAAATCATTTGTATGGAACATGTTAATGATAAAAAGAAAAGCAGTAAAATAGATCCCCTGCAGCCAGGAATAGAATTCCAGCAATAGATCCCCACACAACAATAGACTTCCCCAGCAACAATGGACTCCACCCCAACCAGGGCCGGACTTATCATTGGGCTTGACTGGGCTCAAACCCATGGGCCCTGCCTAATAGGGGGCCCCGCGGGCAGGGCCGGATCCACGGCAAACTCCCGCCCGCTAGCCAGCCCGTTTCACCGGCACCGCTGCTTATTATTTAACGGGGACCAATCGGACTTGTGTACTCTCACTTCCTGGTAGGGGTGGAATGCAAGATAGGGCCTCCCATGTCTTGCATCATTTCCGGCTGATTACATCACGTCCGCCCTATCGTGCTTTCCACCGCTGCCAGGAAGTGAGAGTACACAAGCCTGATCGGTCCCCGTGAAATAAGCAGCGGTGCCAACAAAACGGGCTGGCTAGCAGGCGGGAGTTTGCCGCCCCCCCTGAATGTTAGAAATCATGGGGCCCCCATACATTCTACCTGACGGGTCCCCCTTAACCTGGTGGCAGGCGACATGGCAAGTGACACCCTGCATCCACTGGCAAGTGACACCCTGCATCCGCTGGCAAGTGACACCCTGCATCCGCTGACAAGTGACGTGGCAAGTGACACAATGCATCTGCTGACAAGTGACGTGGCAAGTGAAACCCTGCATCCACTGACAAGTGACGTGGCAAGTGACAATCCGCATCTGAAGGCAGGTGACATTGGCAAGTTACACGCTAAGGCTCCGACTGATTCTGCTTATGGTGAGTTGAACTATTTTATTTTATATAACAATGTAATAATAGAAATATTGCACTTCAATCATTTTTTTTGCGATACAGCACTGCGTCGATTTAACTGACAATTGGGCAGTTGTGTGATGCTGTACCCAAACACTCGGCTACTCTCAGCTCCGCTCGGGTCTGCGAGAGGACCCGAGAGCCGTCGAAATACAGAGGACTCTGTATCTCGGCGGTGCCATTTTTAAACTTCAAGACTGCAATGACAAGGCTGCAAATGACAAGGCTGCAAATGACACTGGGGCAAGGCTGCAAATGACAAGGCTACACTGACAAGGCTGCAATGACACTGGATAAGGCTGCAGATGGATGCTGTACAAGGCTGCATTGATGGGCATTTAAATGTAAGTTATTTCCTTAAACTTGTACCTGTCACAGCCAGACCCATCCTTGCAGCTCTGCAGGAACATCCCAGCGATGTTCCGAACCCAGCACACAGACGCACAGGCCACATCCCAAGCCGCAGACTGTAGTAGCACAGTCCATGTGGCTGCCGCTGACACCCCCGCAGACGCAATCTACGTGTCTGGGGGATCCCGGAGACAGTAGAGGGACCTCAGCTGCAAACTGCTGTATGAGCCATACTTACCACTGTGCTAGGCAGACCACCAGACACACCAGTAGAAATGGAGAGGTGCCACAGAGCGCTGAGACCTAGGGGAAGGGACATTGATCCACCCAGGGATGCAGTATGCTGCCTGGTCAGCTTCACTCAAAAAGACTACATATGAAGGGGCACGCATCCAATTGTTCCAAGACTTATCCGCCATCACCCTGCAGCACAGAAGGGATCTCTGCCCGCTCCAGCAAATTTTGCGGGACAGACGCATTCCTTATTGATGGAAATTTCCATTCTACCTGCAAGCGACCACTGGAAATCGCACAATGCATCTGCGAACACCAGCGGACCTCCAACCCTTCTGTAATTCCCTGGGCATTCCAGTGGTTCCGGTCCCGGACTGGTACAGTGCATTCCTGCAAGCAGAACCCTGGATTCCTGCCCAGACTGGTGACACCCCGAGGTCGCAGAGGAGCAGGCAACGTTGCCGCAGAACCTCAGCTAAATCTCCTCCCAGAAGACACAGGGACAGGGAAAATTGATGAAAGCCTGCGTGTCGTTCAATAATCTGCTCGTCACAAAACTGAACTCTGAACACGCAACTCTGAAAATGGAACACTGAACACGTCGGGACACGGTGAGCTGCATCGTAGCCCTCGCTCATCCCTGCCTACCCTCATCAACCAACACTGTCCAGTGATTAGGCTCACAACATCTTCCTAGATCCAAGCAAAATACAAGCGAATGGTAAGGAGTTGCGGGTGGATTTGACATTGTCTCAGGTATCCTTCCATTTTCTGCACTACTATATACTCTACCCCGCACTGAGATGAACACCTACGGTTTCTTCTTCATGTCCTGAGGAAAGAAACTTACTTGATCAGGCACTGATGTGCCTGGAGACCAGGATAAAGAGACCTTATTATGGGACCTGGAATTTAAACCCGGCAGAGGTAAGCACCTACCTCCACCAACACCCCGACCCCTCCGTGACTTTATCTGAGACAAACCCCAGCCCCAGCCGGGTCTTAGAGAGATCTTTCCCATCTGTGGAGACAGCTGACCCATGCGAAGAAGCGTACTCTTCCCATCTTCCAGTACTAAGTCAGCTAACAGAGGATACACAGCCGCTGCTTGAGGCCTTGTCATACCCAATTAGTCCAGACTTTCCTTAAAAAGGGACTGACTTCTTGGTTAGTATAGCGAGGAACCGAGTATGATTGACACCTGTTGTTTGCCTCTGACGGCAGTAACGCTGAAATTGATGCTTAAGTCACTTTGTTCCCCCCCATCTCCCTCCCCTCCCCTCTCACACTCCCGCGCTCCCTCACCCCCACTCCCACGTGCACCATACCGCTGCTGCGCGATTCTCACTGGCAGTGCAAAGTCCTACTACTACTTCCTATTGCATAGGCCCTGGAGGTAGGGCGACCATTGCGGCTCACCGAGTACGTGATTGTGAATGTGACTGTATACTGTTGTTTTCTTTTGATGTTCTCCCATGCATAACCTCCACCGAAGCTGGGACACTTCAAAGTGTACCCTAGGAAGACTAACCTTGACCCGTGGCTGGTTATTAGACCATGGCAGACTGCGACCAGAGGAACCAGGAAATCCGAAGTCAGGGGACACGCACTCTTCATCCAAGTTGGGCAGGGTGCGCGCCCCCATAGTTAAGTTGGATAATAGTTTACAAGGCCACATGTTCCCTTCCGGGTGAACTAACCCAGGAATTTAACCCTGGAGACCCGTTGGTGAGTGGGATCCCCTGCCCTCGGACGCGTCCCTGATTTGGACGATCTTGGGGTTGGAGGCCTCAATAGACTACTATGGTAGCTTGTGTGGCAACTAAGTTATTTCAGTTTTTCTAGCGTGGTATATTTACCGCTTCATAATTTTTCTACAAGCTACTTCACGTGCTCATAGGATGTTATGGGTGGCCCTGGCTTGTGGGGAATCCCGAACTTGTCGGCTGCCGGAAAGCCGGGAAGGGTTCCCTCCACCTCGCTTGACTGGCCCTGCCCGACATTCCCCCCATCTGCTGGGACGGGTACCCCCATCACAGACTATGTTTGCCCTTTGGAGTTCCTGGATGGCAGGGTGCACGACTCTGTTTTTGGTGCTAAGTTCTCACCCCACCACAAGGAGGCAGGCTTCCCCCTTGAACCTAGCTGGAATGCTCTCTTGCTACCCTCCTGTCCCATCCTTAGGTAACTCAGCTGGACTGACATTACCTCCGGTAAATTTGAATCACTCTCCATAAAGGAACTGGGTGTATCACGCCTGTTTTGGGCCCCCTTTAGGCTACGATAGCTCTCTGAGCTGCCTCCCGAAACAGGTGCGGCCCCTTTCCTTATCTACTCTTCTTTCCTGCTTTCCCCTACCCCCTATCCCCCACCCAACCCCCTAAACTTTTCCCATCCAAACCTTGGAGGTGCCATTAATAAACGACTCCCTTTATTGAACATGCCTCCTACAGTGTGGACATCAGCTCCTTTGTCCCTCAAGGTTCATTCCCTGAACACCAAGGGCCTTAATATACCTGAGAAAAGCAGTAGCGCTCTTGCTGAGGTACACCGCCATAGAACTCAGGTGGTATTTATGCAAGAAACACACTTTAAATCGGGCTCCATACCCCGCTTATCCAATAGTTGATTTCCTGAGGTATTTCATGCAACTTGTGTGGACTCCAAGACAAAGCGGGTTTCGATACTGTTCGCAAAATCGTTTGCATTTCGCCTCACGGAACAAGTTCTTAACCCAGAGGGCAGATTCCTTTTCCTAAAGGGGGTCTGGAAAAACAGAACAGTGACCCTGGCAAACCTATACTGCCCCAACTCTGGAGAGGAGACCTTCCTGAAGGAGGTCCTCTTACAACTTACATTATTTCAGACAGGCCTTCTTATACTGGGGGGGGACTTTAACACAGCCTTGGATCCGCTTCTTGATACCTCCAATGGCACATCCTCACTCCCATTCTCTGCCCTGCGCAAAGTAAAGATCCACTTGGCCTCCCTCATGCTCCACAACACCATAAACCCACAGGAGAAGGACTATACATTTTTCTCATCCCCACATAACCGCTACCCGTGGCTCAACTACCTTTTCATTCACCGGACCGACCTGACATACCTCCATGATGCAACTATAGAGAGTATGGTACTCTCTGACCACCACCCGATCACACTGACTTTACAATTGCCACAGAGGCAAACCTCTACCAAAATATGGAGGCTAGATTCCACCCTACTGTCCGAACCTAGAAACCTCGCAGACATCACACAGACCATTAGGGACTACTTCCGACATAACGACACACCAGACGTGTCCCCCATGACTCAATGGGAAGCGCACAAATGCGTGGTACAAGTGCATCTGCTTGCCATTGCAGCCAGGAAGAAAAAAGAACACCAAGCTAGTATTAAAAGCTTATCTGACAAAATATCCTCACTGGAAGCGCAGCACAAATGCTCACTGGCAAGGAGGGTAGCGAAAGACTCTGACACCATTAAGGCCCTCAATTTGCACCACTGGTTCACCTCTACCCAACGTGAAGGCTGATTTTTAGCCATGGACACGGAGAAGGTGTTCGACAGGGTGGCCTGGGACTACATGGACGCAGTCCTAGAAAACCTGGGACTGTGCCTTTATCAGGGTGCGATACACTAAGCCCAGGGCTAGAGTCCGGGTTAATGGCCACCTGTCGGACGCCTTCCTCATCCAGAATGGGACCAGACAGGGGTGCCCCCTGTCCCCTATACTGTGTATCCTCACTCTAGAACCTCCTCCTTCGTTGCATTCGAGCAAACCCAAATATCAAAGGCATAGAAGTACACCAATGGGAATATAAGATTGCCGCCTTTGCAGATGATATCCTGCTTTTCCTCTCGTCCCCATTAACGTCCCCTCCCAAACAAATGCCGGTTCTCCGACTATCTTGAACCTAAAGGTCAACTATTCAAAATCCTTTGCACTAAACATATCACTACCCCCTACAGTAATTCAACTATGTCAGAATAACTTCCCATTTGGCTGGAAAGCAGAGGCCCTTACCTATCTACAGTAGGTATGCAACTCCCTAGTAAACTGGGAAAACCCACAAGAGGTATTTCTAAAATAGAAATAGAATAGTCAACAAAGAGGATGCTAAAGGCGCCTTTAGCATCCTCTTTGTTGCCTATTCTGTTTTTATATTGGTGATCACATTTTTTACTGTAATCAGGCTTTTTTAGCAATAAAAAACCCAAAGTTTTTTCATCTACACTATGTGGAGGCTTTTTATTTTTTTCTCCACATACTATCTGAATGAGAATACAGCCCTTACTACAGCTCTATGGGAGATGTCTTGTTTCCTCTGATCCATATCCGGGCTATCCATCGCAAGGACCTACGGGGGGCACCTGGGGATCCACGCCGAGTCTGACCTGGAGGGTTCTGAGAGTCGGGACATCTGTTCCAACGCCCTGAGGGGCACCCTGCCTAAGTGATTCCCTGTCGCTGACAAGGGAGTCCAGTATATCTGGTAAGAGTTTTCTATACACTACTGTTATCAAGATGTTTACAGCCGATTGATGGGTTTTCCTTTGGGATGCAATCATCAGCCTATGTTTTTGAACATCAGTTGCTTTTGTTCATACCTATCCATCTTTAACCAGCGGGACATTTTCCAACTATACAATGTTTACCTGATTGACTTTATCTATCCATTGTATGTTGAGAGACTCACGAGTTATTTATTACATTGAAGGTGATATCATTTTAGAAATACCTGTTGTGGGTTTTCCCAGTTGCCATTTATGCGCTACATTTCTTATATGGTATCTTTTTTGTTGTTGTCACACTGTATGTAGCTGCTCCCTTTTTTGGCATTTTCTGCACATTTTGTTGATAGCACAGTGTTTTTATTATTTGTATTTTAACTCCCTAGTAAGCTTTAAGACTTGTACAAAAAAAAACTTCCTAGCAGAATTGAGAACTATACAGCAGAATCTCAACAGATGGGAAGCCCCCACCTTATCATGGTTTGGTCGGGCTGCAATTCTCAATATGACGGTACTCCCCTATTTTATTATATAAACTCCAAACTGTCCCGATCCATTTGCCACCCTCTTTCTTTGCAACCTAGAGGATGCAGAGGATGTGTAGGGCCTTTCTCTGGGGTACCAAGACAGCACGTATTGGATGGGCAAAATTAGTACTGCCAAAAACAAGAGGCGGAATAGACCTCCTGGTCGGCACACCTGACCCGAGTAGTAGACTGGAGGCTCCATAAATGACACGAGGGCTGGGTATTGCTAGAACAACTGATATAGTAACCCTTTGTTGTGTATCCTCATTTCTACTTGTAATCATATGGGGGGTCATGCCTGCCACTGGCTCTGTTCCTCCCTCTTTTGTGGTCCACGCATTTTGATTGGTTTAACACTGTAATTAACCCTTTACGCTCCAGAAGAGTGTTATTTGTCAACGCGAAACATGTTGAACACAGCACTGTCTGCCTAGTGTGAGGCGACGCACCTCTTCACAGAGATAGCCCCCCGCTATATTATTTGTCCTTGGTGATCGTATTTGTTTCATTACATATGTGCCAGTGTCAATACTTTGGAGGCTCCCTACCTGTATACAGGGGGTGTGTGTATGCTCACACACTAGTTTGGGTTAATACTATCTAACGGTTTTAATTTGTTTTTAATCCATTTTCTAATAAAAGACAATATTTACATATACATAGGATTTTGTGTGTTCGATACGGTGCCAAAAAAGTCCAATTTTCTGTGGTCTCTATTTTGTTCTGTACTCTTTGCAAATGACTCATATTTTGGTAGCCCATAGCATGGATATAGTGCGTCCAGTAACAGGGAATGGGTATATGTATTGTTGTCTGATATTCTTGAAGGGAACTTTTATTGGGAACAATACAAAGCCTGCAATTCATCATCACCTTCTGAAGAAAATGTCTAAAGAATTTCAAAGCTTAAACTGATTATGAAGGGCAGAACTTTTTTTGTAGCTTTTCTATGGACCCCTCTGAAGTCTTGGGCTCTGGGAAGCAGGATTGGGACAAAGGGGGGCAAGGAGGGGCAGTTGTCCTAGGGGCAGTGTTTCTATGCAGGGAAGCGCTTTGAAAAGCGTCACTCCTGTCTGGAAAAGCAGGGGCCTGGATAGTTGCTGGACGAAAACAGAGAGAACTTCTTCTTAGTACATATACCCACTGGGGAGTCAGACTGCCCTTTTTCCTGTCCCCCCCCCCCTTCTCATGTGTCATATGTAATTCGTATGACCAGAGGCAGGAAGAAGAAGAAGTTGCCCCCATTTTTAGATGGGAGACACACAGAGAAGAAGATCTGAAAGCCCCCCCCCCCCCCCCCGCCTCATAACGCAGATATGAAGGATAACTTGCCACAAATATGAATCAGTGTTGAATTGTAAGTCTGTGAACTTGCTGCACATTTTCACTGGCAAGTTGTACACCTGCAGAGCACTCAAAGCACAAGTTCTAGTTGTACATGCTGTTAGTAGCCGTGAGACACAACTTCTGTAAAAATATAATTTTTTTTTAGGGCTTCCACAGAAATTCTGATATATATATTTATAAAAAAACAATAATGAAACAGAAAAATATCTGACTCTTATGCAGCTAACTGTATACCAAATAAACTTTATTACATTAAAAAGTACAGAAAAGTATATAAAAAGACACACAGACACAAGTTAAAACAAAGGTAAAACAAAGGTATACCCACTAAAACCCAAGATACTCCCAAAATGATTTTCAAAATATATGTAAATACATCATACTCTAAAAAAATCAATCAATCAATCAAAAAATGTGTATCAATTATACAGATAAGGATGTAATAATAGTGGTGATACTTTCTCAGACTAGAAGCAGTCCCATAAAAGGCTCTGTGAGTGAAATGGTTAATCCTACAATCATTAGGACAACTGTAGAGTAGCAAATCAACAAATATGCTGATTCATCCACTTCTTCCACTGAAAAATTACAGTGGTATATCATCCAGATTGTATTCCAAGAGGGCTCAGTAAAAGGTTCCTGTGTTTCTGAGGATGTAGCACATCAAAAGGTTGAAACTAGCACATAGACATAGACAATCTATGAATGCTGCAAAAAACTTGAATGCTCCAGTATAAGAAAAATCTCAAGGTGGATTTCACCTGTTATTTATTAAAGAAGAAAATGTCTGTATATTTGCTTTTAAAGGGACCACTGAGACAATATACACTCACCGGCCACTTTATACACCTTGCTAGAACGGGGTTGGACCCCCTTTTGCCTTAATTCTTCATGGCATAGATTCAACAAGGTGTTGGAAACATTCCTCAGAGATTTTGGTCCATATTGACATGATAGCATAGTATTCATAAAGGGATGGACATGGTCAGCAACCATACTCAGGTAGGACGTGGTGTTTAACCACTTGCTTACTGGGCACTTAAACCCCCCTCCTATCCAGACCAATTTTCAGCTTTCAGCGCTGATGCACTTTGAATGACAATTGCGCGGTCATACAACACTGTACCCAAATGAAATTTTTATCATTTTTTCACCACAAATAGAGCTTTCTTTTGGTGGTATTTGATCACCTCTGCAGTTTTTACTTTTTGTTAAAAAAATGTAAAAAACTGAATTTTTATTTTTTTTAATTTTGTTTTTTTATATTTTGTTATAAAAAATTTTAAACAGGTAATTGTTCTCCTTCATTGATGTACGCTGATGAGGCGGCCGTGATGGGCACTGATGGGTGGCAGTGATGGGCACTGATCAGTTACACTGATAGGCAGCACTGCTAGGTGGCACTGATTGGCACTACAGGTGGGCATTGATAGGTGGCACTTGTGGGCATTGATAGGTGGCACTTGTGGGCATTGATAGGTGGCACTTGTGGGCACTGTTAGGTGGCACTATTAGGTGGCACTGATGAGGCAGATGTGCCTTCTCCACTTCGGGACCGATGTCCCTCACATCCAAGCCGGTGATCGGCTTTTTTTTCTACTCACGCTGTCAGCGTGAGTAGAAAAAAAAACGATTACCGATCTTTTGTTTACATCATGTGATCAGCTGTCATTGGCTGACAGCTGGTCACATGGTAAGGGGCCGGGACCGGCCCCTTACTTGGATCAGTGATCACCCGAGTGTCAGTGACTCGGTGATCACAGAGCGCTCGTGCACAGGGGAGGCCGTCATTTGACGGCCTCCCGGGAATTCATGTCCGCGCTGTGGCCGTCATTCGGCCATAGCGCGGATGTGAAGTGGTTAAACAATGCTCAATTGGTACTAAGGGGCCAAACGTGTGCCAAGAAAATATCCCCCACACCATTACACCACCAGGCTGAACCGTTGATACAAGACAGGATGGATCCATGCTTTTATGTTGTCTACATCAAATTCTGACCTACCATCTGAATGTCGTAGCTGAAATTGAGGCTCATCAGATCAGGCAGTGTTTTTCCAATCTTCTGTTCTCCAATTTTGATGAACCTGTGTGAATTGTAGCCTCAGTTTCCTGTTCTTAGCTGACACGAGTGGCACCCAGTGTGGTCTTTTTCTGCTGTAGCCCATCTGCTTCAAGGTTCAATGTGTTGTGCATTCAGAGATGGTATTCTGCATACCTTGGTTCTAACAAGTGATTATTTCAGTTACTGTTGCCTTTCTATCATATCAAACCAGTCTCCCCAATCTTCTCTGACTTCCGACATCAACAAGGCATTTCAGTCCCCACAACTGCCGCTCACTGGATATTTGCTCTTTTTCAGACCATTCTCTGTAAACACTAGAGATGGTTGTGCGTGAAATTCCTAGTAGATCAGCAGTTTTTGAAATACTCAGACCAGCCCATCTGGCACCAACAACCATGCCACGTTCAAAGTCACTTAAATCCCCTTTCTTCCCAATTCTGATGCTCGGTTTGAACTTCAGCAAGCCATCTTCACCACGTCTTGATGCCTTAATGCATTGAGTTGCTGCCATGTGATTGGCTGATTAGCAATGTGTTACCAAGCAATTGAACAGGTGTACCTAATAAAGTGGCTGGTGAGTGTATATGGTAGTAGGTGCCACCTTATCCAGTCTCCATGTGGATTTAATCTGTCATTAGTAGTATACAGATGTCCATGCGCAGATTTCTACAGGGACCACTGAGAGCTTATATGCATGGCTTAAAAAATGTATATGCATGGCTTAAATAATGTATATGCATGGCTTGTATAGTTAGTGCATCATCATCCAGTCTCCAGGTGGATTTAACCTGTCATTAGTGATTCAGGTGGATTAAGCCTGTCATTAGAAGTGAATGAATGTCCACATGCAGCACCGAGATCTTATAAACATGGCTTGTACAGTTGGTACATCATCATCCAGTCTCCAGGTGGATTTAACCTGTCATTAGTGGTCTGGATCCACAACAGCACTCCAGCACTCAATACAAGATGCTCCCAAGGCCACTTAGGTGCATAATGCTTCTTCAGGTGCAACCTACCACAGATCGAGAAATCTTCAGTAAACTGAACACATAAGAGGGCACAAGCTCCTCGTGCATTACCACCAAACAATTTATTATAAAGCCACAGCCAAATTGATACTCACAAACATATAAACAAAGCAGGCATATCATATGGTGGTTCTGTCCTTTAATCCAACCCTTCTGGACAGAAGTACACCGCCTAATTACTCAAATTACCGCCTGATCCACCCCGGTGCTTGAACGGCAACTGGCTCAGCCTGCCAGCACACTACTGAGAGCTTGAGCCAGCCACCTCTCCCCCCCCACCTCTGACGTGAGCACTGGAGGGGCACAGCAGAGAGTGGTGCCTGATAGTGCTCAGAGCAGACCTGAGAACTGGACAATAGCGGTCAAATGATCAGTCAGTACTTGAGCTTTGAGACGTCGGGTACAGCGACAGCGTCAGATCAATGCTGCAGCAGGTAGGTAATACTCGAGTATAAGTCGTTCCGAGTATAAGTCGAGGCCCTAATTTACCACAAAAAAAATGGGAAAAACTTATTGACCCGAGTATAAGACGAGGGTGAGAAACGCACAGCTACTGTAAGTGGAAAAGAGGGTCAACAATGCCCATTTGCAGCCTCACTGTGCCCATTTGCATGCCTCACTGTGCCCATTTGCAGCCATAGGTCCCCTGAACTTTAAACTCGGTAGTTAAGGGTTCCTAGATGCCCCCTAGCTGCAGCCAAAATTTGGGGTCTCTGAACCCAAAGGGTCCCGAAATGACATTGCTGCAGATGGACACAGTTGACCGAATTTGGGGCCCCGTATCTCGGGGCCACTTAGTGCTAGGAACCCCAAATTTGGTGTGCAAACCCAGAGGAACTAGCTCCATAAAATTTCCAAAGCTGGGGTTTCTAGCACCAAGTGGCCCTGAGATATGGGGCCCCAAAGTCGGTTCAGAAAATGTCAAGCGCTTTTCTGCAGCAGAGAATGACATTTTCCGAACCGATTTTGGGGCCCCGTATCTCGGGGCCCCTTAGGTCTAGGAACTTCAGCATTGGATATGTTATGGTACCAGTTCCACTGGGTTTGCACACCAAAGTTGGGGTTCCTAGCACTAAGTGGCCCTGAGATACGGGGCCCCAAAGTCGGTTCGGAAAATGAAATTTTTTGCTGCAGAAAAGTGCTTGACTCGAGTATAAGTCGAGGGGGGCACTTTCAGCACAAAAAAATGTGCTGAAAAACTCGACTTATACTCGAGTATATACGGTATGTATGTTTTGTTTTCAACATTCCCACATTTAATCTGACACTTTACGTGCGTGCGTGCGCTGCCAGCAACCCAGTCGTGCTGTGATTAAACACAGCAGATGTCGATCACTAGGTGTCGGCCAATGGATTACCACTGGCACCTGGCGATCATCATGAATTTACACAGGACAGGGCTATGCCTATGTAAACAAGGCAAAGACCTGTCCTGTCAGCGGGGAAGTAATAGATTTTCTAGTAAAAGCACCACACACAGTACACTAAAACACTGGCTAGGCACACATTTAACCCTGTGATTGCCCTAGATGTTAAACCCCTTCTCGGGCAGTGTCATTGGTACAGTGACAGTGGATATTTTTAGCACTGATCGCTCTATTAGTGTCACTGGTTCCCAAAATGTTTCAAAAGTGTCAGTTAGTGTCCCAGTGTCTGCCGCAATATTGCAACCCTGCTATAGGTCGATGATCACTGCCATTACTAGTAAAAAATAAACAAATAAATAACAAAATTCCAGTGTATATCCTATAATTTGTAGATGCTATAATGTTTGCGCAAACCAATCAATATATGCTTAATAACTGAAAATTGAATATCAAATACTTACCGAAATTTTCCTTTCCTGACAAGCTCCATGTCAGCACAGTGGTAGTTGACATGGAGCTGTCAGGAAAACAGAAAACTGAATATTACTTACCGCAATTTTCCTTTCCTGAAGAGCTAAATGTCAGCTTACCATTGTGCTAATATGGAGCTGTCAGGAAAGGATTTTTTTTTCTTACCAGAAACATGTAGCAGAATACATATTGCCCCAAATTTATCAAGAAATGTGTTATTTTTTATTTATTTATTTTTTGGATGTGTTTTATAGCAGAAAGTAAAAAATATAGTTTTTGTTTCAAAATTGTCAGCCTTTTTATATTTATAGTGCAAAAAATAAAAAACGCAGTGGTGAACAAATACCACCAAAAGAAAGCTCTTTTTGTGGGGGAAAAAAAATGGAAATACATTTTGTTTGGCTGTGCAATTGTTAGTTAAAATAACGCAAAAAATAGCCTGGTCATGAAGGGGGGTAAATCTTCCAGAGGTCAAGCGATTAAAAGAAGTTTGAAAAAAAACAAAAAACCAACAGACTGCTGGTTGGTGACAACCTATTCAGGTGAACCAAAAATCAGCGATTCGCTCTTTCTACCACTGCGATCATCACGTACTGCGTTGAATGTTCCATCAGGCATTTCCAGCCGCTTGTAATAAAGTGTAGCTCTAACGAAGTGTATCTTCATTAGCGCTATTTAAATACTGCTCTAGCTAATGGCATTTAGATAAGAAACAATCATCTAGACGTGTCCCCTAAAGATGTTTTCAGCGAAAAGTGCAAGCTCTGCAAGTGATGTGGATGTGATGATGAGTGGCAATGAATCCTGAACTTGTGGAATGGTGAGCAGTGATGAGTGGTGAGCAGTAGAAGCCATGAATGGTGAGCAGTGATGAGTGGTGAGCAGTAGAAGCCATGAATGGGGAGCAGTGATGAGTGGTGAGCAGTAGAAGCCATGAATGGTGAGCAGTGATGAGTGGTGAGCAGTAGAAGCCATGAATGGTGAGCAGTGATGAGTGGTGAGCAGTAGAAGCCATGAATGGTGAGCAGTGATGAGTGGTGAGCAGTAGAAGCCATGAATGGTGAGCAGTGATGAGTGGTGAGCAGTAGAAGCCATGAATGGTGAGCAGTGATGAGTGGTGAGCAGTGATGAATGGTGAGCAGTGATGAGTGGTGATCAGTGATGAATGGTGAGCAGTGATGAGTGGTGAGCAGTGATGAATGGTGAGCAGGGATGAATGGTGAGCAGGGATGAATGGTGAGCAGTGATGAGTGGTGAGCAGTGATGAATGGTGAGCAGTGATGAGTGGTGAGCAGTGATGAATGGTGAGCAGGGATGAATGGTGAGCAGGGATGAATGGTGAGCAGTGATGAGTGGTGAGCAGTGATGAATGGTGAGCAGTGATGAGTGGTGAGCAGTGATGAGTGGTGAGCAGTGATGAATGGTGAGCAGGGATGAATGGTGAGCAGGGATGAATGGTGAGCAGTGATGAGTGGTGAGCAGTGATGAATGGTGAGCAGTGATGAGTGGTGAGCAGTGATGAATGGTGAGCAGGGATGAATGGTGAGCAGGGATGAATGGTGAGCAGTGATGAGTGGTGAGCAGTAGAAGCCATGAATGGTGAGCAGTGATGAGTGGTGAGCAGTAGAAGCCATGAATGGTATGCAGTGGCAGACTCATTGATAGCAGAGCCAGGCGCTGTCCGCCTCCCCAGTGCTGATGAGGTGTATTGATTCCCCCACTGCTCCCAGCCCAGGAGAGTGCGCACACATTGCCTGCTCAGCAAGGGATCCAGCTGAAGCATTTGCTGTCTTTCCCAGAAAGCCTTCAGCTGCAGACATCCCCGGACGGAAATGTAGTGTAGCATTTACTTTACCTCTCCCTCTCCTCTCTTGCTTTGTCTTTTACATTTCAGACAACTCATCAGAGCTAAGGGAGTATTAGATCCAAGGCAGTCTCTGCAAGCTGCTGGCTTCTACACTTTGCTGCTTCATACAAGGTAAAGACATGCAAGCACTTGATTTATAGACCATCTGTGATTGTTCTTTTATTTTGTATCCTGGGTGCCCAACTTATCTTTTTTTAATACATAGGTTGCATTAAGATCAATGATCAGCCTGTATTATTTGTGATTGCTCTTTTATTTTGTATCCTATTTCTATAGGATGAGATATACACTCATTCCTGGGCACCCAACTTATCTTTATATTGCACAGGTTGCATTATGATCAATGATCAGCCTGTATTATTTGTGATTGCTCTTTTATTTTGTATGTTATTTCTATAGGATGAGATCTACATTCATTCCTGGGCACTTAACTTATCTTTATGTTGCATTATGATCAATGATCAGCCTGTATTATTAGTAATTGCTCATTTATTTTGCATCCTATTTCTATAGGATGAGATGTACATTAATTACTGGGCACCCAACTTATCTTTATATTGCACAGGTTGCATTATGATCGATGCCTGTATTATTTGTGATTGCTCTTTTATTTTGTATGCTATTTCTATAGGATGAGGTGTAGATTCAATTACTGGGCACCCAACTTATCTTTATATTGCACAGGTTGCATTATGATCACTGATCAGCCTGTATTATTTGTGATTGATCTTTTTATTTTGTATCCTATTTCTATAGGATGAGATGTACACTCAGTATTCCTGGGCACCCAACTTATCTTTATATTGCACAGGTTGCATTATGATCAATGATTAGCCTGTTCTCTAAACTTAACAGGTTATATCCGGTTCTGTATTGATTACAATGGGGGATTCCTAGAAACCTTCATACTCTTCTAAAGGGAGGAAGCCACTTATGTCATGTTGGCAGCTGCAGAAAACCATTCCCTCCACCACCACCACCCCCCCCCCAGGTAGACAATAGGAAGAGGCTTTTATAGATTGCACCAGGAATAGACATAAAGGGACACTTGCCTGCAAAATGGGGCTGTCAGAATGCTGCACTGACTGTGCTGCATAGCATTGTGCAAGGATCTGTCAGTGCCTTTGTCTGGCATCCTGATGCAGTTAACCCCTTCCCTGCAGCCCCATCTATTATGCATTGCAGGGGTTAAGCAAGGCTCGCTGCATACAGCCTAATTATCCATTTAAACTCCAGCACTGCTGGGTACAAAAACTAAACGGAAGGGTTGGTGGGTGTTCTTATTTTTTTAGGTTTAAGATTCATAAATTACTCTTTTGAACCTTTTAGATGGCAAGCTTTTTAAATTAGAATAATATCTGTTTGATGAGTATAGCTTCATAATTTGCAAAGAAATAGGAGGTGAGCTGCATTATATTGGCACAAATCTTTCTGTTTGTACTGTCATAGGTTGCTATTTAAAATGCTCTATTTTAGCTCATTATTTAACAGCATGCATGGTGTTATCAGTTACCTGAACTTGATGTGCTAATTAAAAGAAAATCCCTTTATTCTGATGAGCAATTAGCTTGTGGATTATCAGTGATTCTAGATATAATGGTGCTGTTAAGCATTACAAGGTTCCTGCTGCACAGCAGTGCTTCTATGAGAGGTATTCCTGTCTAATCGGACTTGCTGGTTCCATAATTGACAGAACTGATGCGGACCCTGCGAAAATATGACTTGTTGTAGTGAGGTCAGATGGCACTTTTTAAGTACTATGACTGGCAATTTAATAAAGGGCTACTGAATCCTTTTTATTTTGTGGTGTCCTATCACAATGTAGTGTAGCATATTACAAGCTCCTCAAGTTTGATGCAAAGACACTGCTTGCAGCACTCAAATATTATCCACACCTTTGTCTTGGTATATGTTATAAATGAAATGGAAAGACACAATGAAGTAATTGTAACCTAAAAATATGCTAAGCCTGATATTAATATCAGAACTGGGATCTTTTTTTCCTTTTCATTCCCACATAGTGCCTTTTGCTTCTGTATGCTATCCTATGTTTTAAAAAAAAAAAAAATCTATAGGGTTGATGTACAAAAAGCTAAAGCAAAGAAAATGGAGCAGAAATTGGGAAAATGACTACAGCAGCCAATCAGATTGCTTCATTTAAATTCTGATTTATTGACCAGTAGCTCCAACTGTTCCCCATATTTCTTTGGTCCAGTTATACATCAGCTTATTTGTGTCTTTTGAGATTGTATATTCTCAGCTATTCTTTGTGGTAGGAGCTGTTTTAGCTCATAATGCAGCTACCTAAGGAACAATATTTATGGGCACGTTTGTCACCACAATGCAGATGTCCAAACCCTTTCATATACAAACTCCTTTAAAACTTGTCATAAAGTGCCCATGCACCAAAAATTTGAAATGCAGACAAATAACTAAATATACACTTGTGATGCATTGGCATAGAATCTTTACCCACCAAACAATTTGTAATTGTGTTTAGCCTGCACCCCTATCCAGCAACATAGCCAGGTTGGTGTCCTCACTTTCTTTATTGTAGTTAAAGTGGCGCTATGGAGATATAGATATACAGACGCAGTCTATCAAGAGCAATATTACAGCAGTCTATGTTTTTCTGAGTCCTCCCTGTAACATAATTTCATTTTCTGTTGATCCTGCAGTAAGGCTAAGATCACCCAGGCATTGATAGGAAAGTAAATGATGCAAACGGAATATAAAAACTAGATCATTAACTCTCTCCAAATGCCCTATTTGTTTTTTTAAAGGGGAAATTATATAGATGAAGTGACAATTTTTGAGGTGCGGTTAGTTTGGGGTGTGGTGTCTGGTGGTTTTCTGTGATTCTTGAGGTGCTTTTGCTCCATTTATATAGACCAGAAACATTTCTAAATAAAGGGCCAGTTTATTGACCTTCAAATGTTAGGGGGGCTGGGCTGTGGTTAGTGGGAGTAGAAAATGCCCTGACTTCAGTGGAAGTAAATCATGCCCCATCTTTTGTTTTAGTGAGATGGATAGTGTCACTTTCTTAGTATCAGTGGGAGGAATGGCGCCCCGTTGTTGGTGTCAGTGGGAGGAATGGTGCCCCAACAGGGGTATCGGTATCAGTGGGAAGAATGGTTCTCTATTATTGGTGTCAGCGGGAGGATTAGTGCTCCATCATTGGTGTTAGTGGGAGGAATGGTGCCCCATCATTGGTATCAGTGGGAAGAATGGTTCTCTATTATTGGTGTCAGCAGGAGGATTAGTGCTCCATCATTGGTGTTAGTGGGAGGAATGGTGCCCCATCAGTGGTATCGGTATCAGTGGGAAGAATGGTTCTCTATTATTGGTTTCAGCAGGAGGATTAGTGCTCCATCATTGGTGTTAGTGGGAGGAATGGTACCCCATCGTTGGTATCAGTGGGAAGAATGGTTCTCTATTATTGGTTTCAGCAGGAGGATTAGTGCTCCATCATTGGTGTTAGTGGGAGGAATGGTGCCCCATCAGTGGTATCGGTATCAGTGGGAAGAATGGTTCTCTATTATTGGTTTCAGCAGGAGGATTAGTGCTCCATCATTGGTGTTAGTGGGAGGAATGGTACCCCATCGTTGGTATCAGTGGGAAGAATGGTTCTCTATTATTGGTTTCAGCAGGAGGATTAGTGCTCCATCATTGGTGTTAGTGGGAGGAATGGTGCCCCATCAGTGGTATCGGTATCAGTGGGAAGAATGGTTCTCTATTATTGGTTTCAGCAGGAGGATTAGTGCTCCATCATTGGTGTTAGTGGGAGGAATGGTACCCCATCGTTGGTATCAGTGGGAAGAATGGTTCTCTATTATTGGTTTCAGCAGGAGGATTAGTGCTCCATCATTGGTGTTAGTGGGAGGAATGGTGCCCCATCAGTGGTATCGGTATCAGTGGGAAGAATGGTTCTCTATTATTGGTTTCAGCAGGAGGATTAGTGCTCCATCATTGGTGTTAGTGGGAGGAATGGTACCCCATCATTGGTATCAGTGGGAAGAATGGTTCTTTATTATTGCTGTCAGCGGGAGGATTAGTGCTCCATCATTGGTGTTAGTGGGAGGAATGGTGCCAATAAAAGGCAAGCGAAGGGTCACATCTGGCCCGCGGGAGTTTGGAGACTACTGTTATCAACTATAGTCTTTTTTTAAAAACAATATCATGGATTCTTACACTGTCATCTCACCGATGCTGTACTTTGTCCAGGGGAAGATAGTTTTGGATTAAATTGTGCAGTGGAAGAAGAGGATATTGCATTGGTACAGGGGTGCATCTGATTGTCCCGTAGAGATTTTCCAAAAGTCTTTCCCCTAACCCCATGTAAAGGTTTTCCAACTTCATCCCAATTGCGCCATAAAAACTATAGGTGTGTTTAAGGCAGGGATCTTCAAACTACGACCCTCCAGCTGTTGCGGAACTACACTTCCCATGAGGCATTGTAAAACTCTGACATTCGCAGACATGACTAGGCATGATGGGAATTGTAGTTCCTGAACAACTGGAGGGCCATAGTTTGGAGACCCCTGGTTTAAGGCGTGCTTCATTTGGTGTGAAATGAGGTGGTTGACAAGCAGCACTGTCTGCCAGAGGCATCATTTACACTTTAGTAAGGAGTGTTGGTAAGTGCTATGGCTTAAGCACCTGGTTTTGAAGCCAGTGTGAACAAGGCCTTAAAGCGGATCTTCACCCTTTAAATTGGCTCTCCTCTCCTCAGTCTCGCCTCCCTCCCCCACCAGTTGCACATGTGTCATGTGTTTTTTTTTTTTATAACAGTTAGTTTTGGCCCACCCACGATCCTCAGTGCCCCTGGTGCCTCCTGAGACACGTAACGCTTTTATCCCCGGAGGCCTGCATATCACCCCATTCACTAACAGAGGAGGAAGCAGGCCTGGTGACACGTCATCAGAAGGCTGCACCAGAACCCTGAAGGGCTGGTACTGCCTTTTTATGGCGTCACAGAAAAACATGGCGGTGTGGGACACTGGGAGAGAAAACAAATGGTGGGGGGGGTTCCTCTTTAAACTCACTATACATCATGTGCAATCAGGATGCACAATCCTTTACTGTAGCTCTCCCAGCAACTATGTAGTACAAGGGCCTGCCTGATTGGATACATCTCAATTTGATAGTTTAGGTTTGTCCTCATATTACATAGTTTTGGTAAATCTAAAGTTCATTGTGTAGAGATTGTATGGTCAAATTATAATGTGTATGGTGAACCTTATGGTGGCCACATATGCTTTGATTTTATTATCCAGTCGATGTGTGATTTGATCAAAACGATTACACATGAAAACAATTGAATAACCATCCAATTGATTTAGAGTAAACTTAGATCAGATTCGATCATACTGCCTCCTGGGTGGTAAATTATCAATCGTTTTGCATCGATTAACAGCACTGAGACACTTTTGTTCATGAATACAATCGCATTTGATTATCTAGATTATTATGATTGTAAGTTGTATCATAAACTAATGATTGAAATCTACTTCCCTGTGTGTAGCTTATCAAGTGAATAGGTTGTCGACTATAGATTGATTATTCGTAATTAAAGTTTAGATGCCTAGACCAAATTGAGCATTGTCAGTGTGTATCAGTTCACTTGACCATAACTAATTATTTTCTATTTTTGACAGCAAGGATGTGAACTAGGAACACGCACAGTTGCTCATTCCTAGGTCTCTGCAGCCATATCTTTATGTTCAAGGCACAGGCCATATTGTATGAGGACTTAACAAGGATTATTGCAGTGATGTGGCTATGTGGATATGTGTTCTGCATGGCAGTATATCCACACAATACTGAAACAAGTGCCAAGCTCAAAATTATTTATCGGAGACTCATGAAATGAGTGGTTATTGTCTACAGAAGCGAATTAGACTGTTTTGCTTGATTTTCAAAGTGCAAAGGTGCAAAGATGAAATCTAATTGGTTGCGGTGTGCAATTGCTTATTATAATCATCCATGTACTATAAACAATGCTGAATATAAATATAACCGTATGACCCAACACCCGCCTAATTAAACCCTATTCAGAAAATCTTTATGATCATAAATACACTGGATGTGGTTAAAAGTCTCTATAGCAGTCAGGATATGTGCAGTGCTGTAAATTCAAGCTTAAAGCTAAGAACATTGGAAACGCAATACATAATGCTGTGGTTTTTTTTTTTTTTTTTTTGCATGCGGGATATATCTGAGCTAATTGCAATGCAAGCATGGAGAATTTACATTATGTGGATCAAATACAAATAGCTGACCTGGCATTCCTAGCCATGTAATTAGTCAAGCATATCGCTAATGGTGTGTGTACACAGTCAGTCAGGCCGTAATGCTTCTGGATTTGTGTTCTCTTCAGCTAGCTCTCAACTAAGTCCAGCTAATTCAAGGCAAATAACAGAACTCGTCAAATCCAAGTGCTGAGCAGAAATGTCAGATTGTCTTGGGTAAAGCAAAAATTCCTCGGACAAGATAAAAGGTGGGGTAGTAGTCTCTATTACAGAATTCTGCTCCCAGGGGTGGACTGACCATTGAGCCACTCGGGCACTGCCCGAGGGCCCTGGGCCACTAGGGGGCCCCATCCGAGTTGCCAGCCTCAGTAAAACCAGGGACAGTATGTATAAATCTGTGTTTTTTTTTTTTTTACATCTGTCTGTGTATACTGTGTGATTGTATACTGTGTGTGTGTATACTGTGTGGCCCCATAATCTCCTATTGCCCGGGGGCCCCATAATCTCCTATTGTCCGGGGGCCCCATGAGTTATCAGTCCGCCCCTGTCTGCTCCATTCCATGGCACACAGCTGAGGTGTAGGGACACAAATTTGGTTATACTTTAGGCTCCATTCACACCTGAGCATACAGTAGTGCAGCAACAACGTACCAAATCGTGGCACAGAACCTGGAGCGTTTGACATTGCAATTTTTGCCGCAATTGCATCGCGTTTTTTGCTCTACAATTGTGGCAAAATCACACCACGTTTGGGGTACAATTAGGAAATAATGGCATTACAAGCACGTCCCATGTTTTGCTGTGACTCTGAAATCGTGGGCAGAATCGAGGCGATTCCACCCGCGATTCAAGTTGCCTAGGCGTGAACTGAGCCTTTCTAAATGATTAATTGGAAGATACAAATGGTTGCAAGGTGACCACATGCTCATGCTAATTACTGGTTTCTGGGTATCGTTTAGCAATCCCTAGTTTGAGCAAATAGGCTCTGAAAAGGACTCTTTCTATGCTTTTTTTTTTTTCCATTTGAAAAAAAGTCTCTCCGCTCCACTGAAAGATTGTCTTTGCAACAAATGGAAATGCAAATATACATGCTTGTTTCCTGTGATTTCAAACCCATTTATGTGCTTAACATCTCACTGACTCTGAAGAACCTTTTGTGGGTAAGAATTTCCACAACTAGCAGATACTTTTCCTGCAAGTAGGCTATTCTGAGGTTATCTAATGCAGTTATCAAGGTTAGTAGTGTAAAAATGTTGTTGCTTAATCCAGAGGGGTAACTAGAACTTTCAAGGCCCCAGTGCAAGAAACCATGAAGGACCCCCCGCAAATCCCCTCCCCCTTCCATCCGAGCCCCAGGCTTCCAGTTCTGGGACAACATAGACATCCCCCCCCCCCCCCAGAACCCTGCCTCCCACATGCACGCATCCCGCCCGCTCTGTGACTGCTTGTTCTTCAAATACAGCCCAAATGTAAACAGACTTGCCGGTTATCGTCAGTCCTGTCCTCCCACGCTGTGTCTGTGTGAGGAAAGGGGAGCCGTTAACCGGCAAGACTGTCAGTACATTGTTTACACTGATAATCAGGGCACTGATCATCAGTGCAGCTCCATCAGTGCTGCCTATTAGTGCTCATCTGTGTCCATCAGTGTAGCCTGTTAGTGCTGCCTGTCAGTGCCCATCAGTGCTCATCAAGGCCACCTATCAGTGCCCATTAGTGCTTCCCATCAGTACCACCTATCAGTGTTCATCAATGCTGCCATCAGTGTGCCCATCAGTGCTGCCTATCAGCGCTCATCAATGTCCCCTATCAGTGCCCATCAGAGCTACCTGCAAAGCAAAGCGGATCTGCTCCAAGTGAAAGAGACCTAATGCCGCGTACACACGAGCGGACTTTACGGCGGACTTTGCCCGGCGGACTTTTCGACGTACTTTCCGACGGACTTTGTGAACGAACGGACTTGCCTACACACAATCCACCAAAGTCCGTCGAATTCGTACGTGATGACGTACGACCGGACTAAAACAAGGAAGTTCATAGCCAGTAGCCAATAGCTGCCCTAGCGTGGCTTTTTGTCCGTCGAACTAGCATACAGACGGCGGACTTTTCGACCGGACTCGATTTCAACGGATAAATTTTAAACAAGTTTCAAATCTAATTCCGTCCAACTTTTGAGAAAACAAAGTCCGCTGGAGCCCACACACATCGAATTGTCCGACGAAATCCAGTCCGCCGGGCAAAGTCCGCCGTAAAGTCCGCTCGTGTGTACGCGGCATAAGGCTCGGTTCACAGCTATGCGTTTTATAATGCCTTTTGCAGAAACGTGCTGCACTCCATTTAACATGGTTTCCTATGGGACACGTTCACATCTGTGCTTTTTTTCAGCCGCTGCACTTTTGGAAAGGGTCAGGGACTTTTTAAGGCCTGATTCACACCTATACATTTTAAGTGTTTTTTTGCATTCTAGCAGATTTGCACAACAGTTCCATAGGAAACCATGTTAAATGAACTGTAGTGCAAATCTGAAAAACGCAAAAAGCACTAAAAATGCGTAGGTGTAAATCAGGCCTTAAAAGCAAAACGGTGCATTTTTGGATGCATGTAGCATGTAGTGCATTTTTGCCGCGATCTGCGTTTTTCCGTTTTTTAATCCACCCAACAACAAATTGTTCAACTAAAGAAGCATAAAAAATTCAAAACGCATGAAAAAACTTGCAAAAAAAGTATCAAAAACACGTGTGCAAAAATGCAAAATGCACTGCAAAAAGCACTGTGATAACGAATCAAAAGCAAACTGCATAGGTTTGAACCAAGCCTAAGCCCTGGTTCACACTGATGCGGGATTTCCAGCACCGCATCACAATCGCACTCCATTCATGTGAACCGCTGCAGGTGTCAATGTTAACTTAAAGACACCCCAAAAACTGTTCGCAAAACGCAGAGCGATTGACAGAATTGGATTGCATAGGTATGCCAAGCTGATTTTTCGCAGCTTGGCATACTCTTCTGTTTTGCTAGTCTTTGTTCATTAAACTAATAATTGTAAAAGAAGTGCTGCCATACCTTTATCTGCAGAAAAAAACTCCAATGTCGTGCCCAACTTTAGGAACATTAGTCTCATTGTTACATTGTTGGTAAGGTTGAATAAAGACAACAGTCCATCCAGGTCTAAAAAGTGTGTCTCTCGCGCTACTGAGAGTAACTAGTGAATGTCTCTAGTGACAGAACTCAAGTGATAAAATAGTGTATCTAAACGCGCCAAACCTAGAAGTGTATCACAAAACACTAAAACAAATAAATCAGGATAAAGTGATCTAGCGCAAAAGATAAATATCACTATATGAACACTGTTATAGGATAACCTGTACGTGAACACTAAAAAAGGAAAAAGGTATCCGTGTGGAGTGAGTAAGTGATAAAAAAAATGTGCAAATAAAACCAATGTGCAAAAATAGCAAAAAATGTTCAACTTGTGCAAGTAATAAGATGTAAATGTGCAAAGTAGCAATAAAGTGTCCAAAAAATTCCTAAAATCAAGTGAAATAATAAATGTGAATGAATCACAAAAAATGGTAATTATAATTAAGTAGATTAATCATTTGTGGTGTACTGTATCAAATGCCTTAGTAAAATCTAGACACACAGACCTTTCTCTGTCCAAACTACGGCTATTTATGGAATGTTAAGGGCCAGTTTACGCCATAGAAACGCAGTCCAGATGCGCTCCAGATGCTTTTTTGCATGCGCATTTTTGATACGTTCCAGTGCATTTTTGGTGCATTTTTTTTATGCAGTCCAGTGCATTTCCCCCCCTTTTTTCCCCCCTTATTCTTAAATAAGAACATGGGTGTTCCAGTGCATTCCGGTGCATTCCCGTGAGTTTTTGATGCTTTTTACAGTGTTCCAGTACAGTACAGTCCAGTGCAGGAAAAATGCAGCATGTTCTACTTTTTTTTCTGGAACTGGGACGCGCTGGAACTGCAAGCACTGGTGTGAACTATGCCACTGAAAACCATATAACCTACATTCTATGCGTTTTTGATGCAGAAAAAAACGCACTGGACTGCATGTGGTGTGAACTGGTCTGACAAGACCCTTTCGTCATAAATCCATGTTTTTTTACTACTATTTTCTAAGCAAATTATTGGATATGGTCCCTTATCATTCCTTCTAATAGTTTACATACTATTGATGTTAGGCTGACTGATCTGCAGTTACCAGGTATATATATCAACCCTTTTTTGAATATTGGTATCCTTAAAATTCAGCAATAATTGTTTGGATACAATATGGCTACGTTTTTTGAGGACTCGAGTTTTTTGGTGTAAGCCATCTGGTCCTGGTGATTTATTCACATCAAGGTTTTTGTAGTCTGTTCTTAACACTGGTCTCCGTCAGCCACAAGGGTACATTCAATATAATGTTATTAACATTACAGTCCTGTTTATTATACCTCTCTTTTTGAGGAAAAGAATTTTATACAGTTGCCTTCTTCCTGTCACTTGTTACCAACTTCCCTTGATCATCATTGTTTCTACATAAAATGTCCAGAAAACATTTTAGTCAAACAGTAGTCCTTCTTGACCAGTTATGGCCAGAGGCCTTGTCGCCAGTGCATGGGCATGTGATCACATGAGCACCCATGAGGTCTAGAGCAATATTTTCTGCAGGAAAGGAAGGTATTTTCAGAACTTCTTTTGTATGAATTAGTTTGATGGACCACAGATGGCAGTATAGAGGAGCATGATTGGTTTCATGGGTTTTCTTTCTAGTTTTCTGCCATCATTTTAAGGCCTAACGTCTTTCCTACTAGTGGCCTTGGTTAACATTTGGTAACAAATTAGTATATTAGCCAACCTGTATATTTGCTTAGTCACTAAACCAATGGTTCTGGTTGATTTATTGAGGGGAGTTACAGGTCTTGCCCTTTATTGTAATAGGTGTGTGTCACTCTTTATATTCTGCTGTACACATATTTTTCCTTCAGAGTGAAAACTGTGTTTTGCTGCATTCAGAAAGCTACTACACATGCCAATTAACCCCAGGTCATAGGCAGATAATGATATATTGGTGACTGGGGGTTGCGGATAACTTGACTTCAAGCTTCTATTGATTCTAGCTATAGCCTCTACCACTTAAGAGGTGAAAGAGGTGTTTACTTACAGCCCAACACAGTTACATTATTATAGTAACTTTTTCTTTTTTTTAAGGTCTTTACAATCTGGTTTGCATTAGATTTGCTTCATAATGACATAATTATACTGGTCTCTTGATTGGGTTTGTTTTTTGTGTCTCTGTCATACATATAATAATGTTCCTGGAATTTAGAATTTTTAAATTACAGCAAAAAGGTAATTCTTGTGATTAAACATCATTTTTAATTTATAATCAAAAAAGCCACATTTTTCTAAAAATAAATCAGGGCCTGACTCTAGTTAGTCTTGTGAAAAAGTCAGTACGTCCATAGAAATGTTCAATTTTTTTCAATGTATTCGAACAGGCAACAGTCGATCTTTATTTAAACAGTGCTAACGGAAAAAGGTGATATAAATAGAACACATAAAACTTCTGCCTTTTCAGTCATTTATTTACCAAATATCAATAGAGTTTGTGTTCTATGGAAACGATAGGTACTCTTTTAGCTTCAGAGGCCTTTAGCAGAAATTACTTCCTATAAGCACTCTTTAACATAGAATCTGCAACATTTTTGACCACTCCTTCATGCAGATTTGCTTGTGGGTTACGTTGAGTGAACTGGCCCTTACCAACTCGACTGCAACATTGCAATGTGATTCAAATTAGGGTTTTGACTAGGCCAGTACATAACCATTTCTTGAGGGGTTAGCTAGTGTTCTTTGGATCATTATCATGTTAAAAGATCAATCTCAAGTTCAGTTTCAAATTTCAGACAGATGGACTCACTTTCTTATTAAGCACACTTTGATACAGTGCAGAATTTATAGCTGACTCTGAGACTGCAAGCTGCCAGGCCCTGAAGCAGCAAAGCAACTACAAACCATAACATTTCCACCACCATGTTTCACAGTTGGTACAAGGTTCTTCACCTGAAATGCTGTCTTTGGTTTATGCCAAACATATTCCCTTTAATTGCGACAACTCTTTCTTTGATTCATTGATCTATAGCATTTTATTCCAGCAGGTCTGATCTTATACACCGGTCAGTTTTATGTTCCATTTTTTTCAGGTATATCACCTTTATCTGTAGGCACTGTTTAAAAGAATATTAAGGGTTTTCCTTTTCAAATATGCTAAAATAGTCTTAATATTTCCATTTGATGTACTTGTTTTTTCACATGACTGCAGGTAACTCTATAAATTATCAGTATACAATAACTGCATTATTAAACACCAGCTAATCCTTTATGATAAAAATGTGGGTTGTATCTAAAACCATCAAAACATGAGGATGGGTCGGTGGTTAAAGCATATTCAAACACAAAAACAAAATGTAATATACTGCATGGGTAGTTGCACATCTGATCAGACTTGCATCAGATATTTACATGTGATTTTGAAGCTGTGTTTACAACTGCGGTGTCTAACATGTGACCCATGGGCCACATGCAGCCCACTGATTCTCTGGGCTCGGTCTGGCATCTGTTGAGCACCAGAGGGCAGTAAAACAGCAATGAGGTGTCGGTGCTGAAGCTCTTTCTGAGTTTCAGCATCTGGAACTGAAAAAAAAGAATGAACTGTGTGGTGGATTACAAGTAAAGTCACGGCCTAGAGAGATAAAGAGAGCGTGTAATTGGGTATGTGGCCACCAGTTCTGGGGGGACAAGTTCCACTGTGGTGGTGGAAGGTTGAAAATAACTCTGCTACTTGTGCTAAATATCACTGTCATGGACCAGCAATGAGGGGGTTTAACCACTTTCTGACCACGCAAGACAACAGCTACATCGCAGTCGGCCAGTTCTGGGAGGGCGTCCTATGACTTTCTCCCATGATCGCGCACCTGCTGTGGCGCGATCTGTGATCGCTGTGTCACACAGCAATCACAGATCGAGGTAGAGAGCCAATCAGCGGCTCTTTACCACATGATCAGCTGTGTCCAATCACAACTGATCACAATGTAAACACATTTTCTTTCCTCACACTGTCACAGCATTAGGAGAGGAGAGAGCTGGTAACTGGTTAGTGTGAAAGGAGACATCTGCACTGATCATCGGGGCACTAAACATCAGTGTCCCGATGATCAATGCAGCCCTGAAAGTGCCCATCAGTGATATCAATCAGTGCTGCCAATTAACGCCGCCTATCAGTGCCCATCAGTGCAGCCTCATCAGTGCCTCCTCATTAGTGCCCACCAGTTCCGCCTCATCAGTGCCCATCGATGCCGCCTCATCAGTGCAGCCTCATCAGTACACATCAGTGAAGGAGAAAAACTACCTGTTTGCAAAATTGTATAATAGAAACTAAAAAAAACATTTTTTTTCAAAATATTTGGCAGTTTAAAAAAAAACAGTGTTGATTAAATATCACCAAACAAAAGCTGTATTTGTATGAAAAAAATTATAAAAATGTCATATGGGTACAGTGCTGCATGACCGCGCAATTGTCATTCAAAGTGTGACAGCACTGAAAGATGAAAATTGGCCTGGGCAGTAAAAGTGCCCAGTGGGCAAGCACCGCAACTGAGCACCAGTGTAGAAGGGGGTGGTTGTGGTACTTCCACTGATTCACATGCTGAGGGTTATTATTGCAGTCTCTGACACCAATGCTGGGGGTTATTATTGCGGCCACTGACCACCAATGCGGGGGGGGGGGTCGTTAAAAAGCATTGCACTGATGATCAATAGGAGAGGGGTTGTTAAATAGCACCTTCACTGTACACCAAATAGGGGGAGGTTTAACTAGCACTGTAACTGAGAGCCAGTGCAAGGAAGAAGGGGTTAACATCATTGGCACCAATTACCAATAGGGGGGTTTAAATAACACTGCAACTGGACACAAATGCAGGATGGAAGAGTGGTGGTGGGGGAGAGTTAAGCACTGTCAGTGTGCGGTTTGTTATCGCTGCCTCTGACACAAAGGTTGGGGGTTATTTTTACTGCCACTGGCACCAAGGCTGGGGGTTATTATTACTGTCACTGACACCAATACTGGAGGTTATTATTAATACCACTGAAACTAATGTGGGGGTTATTATTGCATCCACTGACACCAATACCAGGGATTATTATTGCAGCCACTGACACCAGCACTGGGTGGTTTCAGTTGCAGCCACTGACACCGATGCTGGAGAATACTATTGCTGCCACTGACGTCAGTGATGGGGCTTATTTTACTCCCTCTTTGTCTTCAGTGTTAGTTGTAGTATGCTACAAAAATGCATCAGAACCAACATTTTGGGTGTTGAGTTGCATTACTGCCCTTTCATTTTGACAAGGCTGCCTGCACCTCAAGACACAAAAATAAGCTGCTATTGTGTGTCCCTTTATGAGTGTTGGGGGCCACATTTGAGGCCCTCTTTAATTTTCAGATTGACCACCCCTGGTTCACACATTTTTTTTTTCTTTTAAATATTTTAAACTTTCACCAATCATTTGTATATTATTGATTCTTGCCCTGTACACACGACAGGATTTTCTGACAACAAAATCCTGTATTTATTTCCGAGGGATGTTGGCTCAAACTTGTCTTGCATACACACGGTCACACAAATCTTGTCGGAAATTCCGAAAGCCAAGAACGCTGTGACATACGACGAGCCAAGAAAAATGAAGTTCAATAGCCAGTGCGGCTCTTCTGCTTGATTCCGAGCATGCGTGGAATTGTGTGCGTCAGAATTGTGCACACACGATCAGAATTTGAGACAACTGATTTTGTTGTCAGAAAATTTGAGATCCAGATCTCAAAATTTGTCCGATGGAGCCTACCCATGGTCGTAATTTCCGACAACAAGCTCACATCGAACATTTGTTGTCGGAAAATTCTATCGTGTGTACAGGGCATTAGTGTTTATTTTAAATCACATTTTACAAGATAATAAACAAGTGGCAGAACTCTGTATATCAAAAATACTGAAGATGAACACATCATAGCAGCCATATTTTTATAACAAAATATTATGTGTGTTTTCCATCGTCTGTACTAACCTCTTTGTCCTTTTCTGTTGCCTTGATTCTTGACTAGGGTGTGAGGAATCGGGTAGCTCCATAAAGATTACTGTCACTCAAAGCTGATAGAATGGAGTCATGATCAGCATAGTTACCTATGAATATATAACTGGGAACACCACTGGCGAGCCAGTTAATTTCAGCCAATACCAACTTTGAGGATGACAATCCTTATTTGTTGCTATATCCTTATAGCAACATTCCTTATATTATGTGCTGGATTTATGGTTTATAAAACCAATTTCAACAGCTTTTCAACAAATAGTAAAAAAACAGGAAGATAAAAAGATAGTATAAATGGTGCTTGTCAAAACTGAAAACCAGGGATCTTATCAGGGACGATGCTTTTAAAGCTGGGGCTGTCCTTGGAACTCAGGGATGACTGGCAATCACACAAATAAAATACATACATAAAATGCACACAAGTTGCCCCAGTTATGTTTAATTAAAGTTCTCTTTAAATCAAACAGTGGTTGAGTAAAGGCTTTTTTATATTATTCAGAACAGTATTGTAAAGCACAACTCTCCGTCCCCTAGGTGTTCTCTCATTGCTTGAATTAGTAATTGAGAACACCCACATACCAGACTTGCAGCCCTTTGTACCTAACCTCCTACCTCTTTCTGTGTCTGTACATATTGACGGAAAACACTTATACATTCTACTGAAAAGAAAACTGTGAATTTGGCAGGGTAACTGTACAGGTGACTGATTCTGTCTCTGCAAAAGGCCAAGTCAATTTGTCATGTATCGACATAGTACTTTTTACTTCTGTAGGTCAGCTTGTCATCCCTGTGCCCAAAGTAAGCTAGGAAATATTCCTTCTTCGAGTTGATTTATTTCATGTTTTTTTTTTGCTTTATTGTTGCTTTATTTCATCTGGCGTAATTCTTATGAGACTACAATATGTTTTTTAATTGTGTTATTGTTTTGAAAGGCTACATTCACACCGGCAATTGAGACCAGCGCAAAGTGTAGCAGCAAGAATGTTCTGATTCCTGATGTGGCTCTGAGAGGCTAGATGTGGCCGCTGGCCCCGTTCACTGGAATGACAGGTTGCCAGTGGTCGCAACTATTTGCAGTAGGAATTAGAAGATTCCTGTGGCTAAATTTCGCACCAGCCCTAAAGTGATTCTAAAGCCAGAAGGTTTTTTTTTATCTTAATGCATTCTATGCATTAGGATAAAAAAAACCTGTGTGCAGAAACCCCCCTTAGGGTAATACTTACCTGAGCCCCATCTGGATCCAGCAATGTTACACGAGAGCCTCATCTGTACAGGACTCTCACTCCTGATTGGCTGAGACACAGCAGTGGGTGCCATTGGCTCCCGCTGCTGTCAATCAAAATTAGTGAGCCAATGAGGAGAGAGAGAGGGGGCGAGGCCGAGCCATGGCCCTGTGTCAAAATGGACACACAGAGCAGCGGCTCGGCTCAGGTGCCCCTGTAGCAAGCTGCTTGCTGTGGGGGCACTCGACAGGAGGGAGAGGCCAGGAGTGCCGCAAGGGACCTGAGAAGAGGCGGATCTTGGTTGCTCTGTGCAAAACCACTGCAAAGGGCAGGTAAGTATAACATGTTTGCTATTTCTAAATGAAAAAAAAAAAACACAACTTTATCACTTTATTCACTGGTGTGAATGTAGCCTAAAGGCCCCTTTTTCACACAAATCTGGTCTGCCTGTCAGTTTTTCAGGTGGACCTCACCAGAAGGTCCATTCATCCCTATGGACAGGTGGGTGTAAACAAACACAAGTCCATTTACACCAGCCTACCTCCGGTCTGGTTGGGTCCAATAAAAAAAATGGAAGGGGACTCCATCCTCTTAGGCAGAGCAGATCAGAGGTAGTCAGATGTAAACAGACAGCGGAGTCCTTTTTACACCCGCCCACCCATAGAGCAGAGCAGGCCCTGTCTGTGTCTGATCAGCAGGGGATCTGTGAGCTGATCCCCTGTTGATTGGAACTGAATCCACCCCATGTGAAAGGGCCCTGAGTTTAGTCAGGTTTTTTTGCTAAGAAAAAACTGCTAAATACAGATTCAGGTTACACATCCGTCTGCAGTTCAGTTTACATCAATCTACATCAGTTTGCACTTCAGTTCACTTCAGTTTACATCCATTTTTGCATTCCTTTTTTTCTAGTTGCAGAAACCAATCAGCATGATCTCCGTTTCTGCTGATGACACAAAAATAAGTAGGGAAATAACTTCACATCAGGATATAGAAACCTTGCAAGATGACTTGAATAAAATAAAGGAGTGGACAGCTACATGGCAAATGTGGTTTAATGTTGAAAATTTTAAAGTAATGCACTCGGGGGATAAAAATATAAATGTGAATTACTCTCCAGGGGGAGACCCTCTGGGGGAATCCAGGATGGAGAAAGACCTGGGGGTCCTAGTAGAAGACAAACTGAGCAATAGCATGCAATGTCAAGCTGCAGCAAGCAAAGCCAGCAGACTATTGGCATGCATACAAAAGGGGGTTTACTCCAGAGATAAAACAATAATCCTGCCACTTTATAAAACTCTGGTTGGGCCACATCTGGAGTATTCCATCCAGTTATGGTCACCAATCCTCCCGAAGGACCTGGTGACAACTGGAATGTTGTGGAGGCCTCTCTTGCACCTCCTGCCCAACACTCCTGAAGGTGGAGACAGAGTGTGAGGGCATGGAGTGGTACGAGTGCTGGAATAGCTGGCTGGTGAAGTCTGCACTTAGGTGGAAGGAGCTGGGAGTTGTAGTCCTAGGAACAGGATACTGAAGCAGCTTGGCACCAGAGCAGGAGATGGTAGCAGAGCCGATATGCAGACAGCGATCAGCGGCCGCCGGGTAACAAGGCACCAAGTCAGCAGACAAAGCAAGACCAGGAAGGAGGCCGGTAACAGCCGGGCAGCGCAGTACAGAATCAGAAGGCAGGGATGAGTCCAGTAAACAGGCAGAGGTCAAAGAGATCAGGTGAACAAGGTTAATGCAGGAGCAAAGGCAGAGCCCAGAAGAAACCTGGTCATACACAGGTAAGCAGGTTCAATGGATCAGGTCACAGGAATGCAGGTACAAGCTGAAGACCATTCAGCAACTGCTCACTGCTCATGGTGACAGACCAGTTTAAATGGGCAGCTGGGCGCCAAGTATGCATGCTAATTCGTATGTGCACGTGTGCATGCGTGTGTGTGAGTGCGTATAAATGCGAGCACGTTGAACAGGAATAGTACATCTTTGCCTAGAAGTATTAGCACGTGAACAATGTGCACGCGCGTGAATATTAGCATAACCTCGCACTGGTTTTCTTTTGTTGGGAATCTGGTTTACCTTACAGGTGTTCTGGAATTGGAAAGATTCCAGAGAAGGGCAACAATATTAATAAGGGGACTGGAGGACCTCAATTACGAGCAACGACTACAAGCACTAAATGTATTCTCTCAAGGAGAAGAGACGCCTGAGAGGAGATATGATAGCAATGTACAAATACCTCAATGGTGATCCCAGCGTAGGAAGAAAACGATTCAGTTTCAGGGAGTGTAAGAAGACACAGGGCACTGCAATGAGACTGAAGGAGAAGCCTTTAACCTTAAGCTGCATAGGGGTTTTTTAACTGTCAGGGCAATAAGGATGTAGAACTCTCTTCCACAATTGGAGGTGTCAAAGGGGAGTATTGATAGTTTTAAAAGCCTCTTGGACTTGCATCAAAGTGAACATAAGATACAGGGATATGGGAGTGATTGACATTGACACACACACACATACACCCACACAGGTTGAACTGGATGGACTATTGCCTTAATTCCACCTTGCCAACTATGAAACTATATAGGTACATTTGCCTTTATTGTCCTTTTGGGTGGTTGGCAACTACCCAGACTGTGACATTGGTTCAACAAATCTGTAGCAGGTAATGTCATCCAAAAAAAGTAATTTTGGATAGGCTGATTGTTTTTTATGGACAGGATAGCTTCCTACTTTACAGCTGTTGTACACTGCATGTCATGGAAGTTTAGTGCTTACGATCCTCATAGGCACCAACAGCTGAGCCATTCATGGTTGTAGACAACAGCTAAATGATCATCTTCTTACTGGAACTGTGTATTGATTTTTTTCTTGCTAACAGTCACTGCTTTGTATTTTGGTATTATCATTTGTTAATCTCATTTAACTAATAGAAATCTAATGCATTGTTTTACATTAACTGGCAAATTAAGTGCTCTGCGTGACAGGTATAAACATATGAGTGGAGTTAAAGATTGTTGGCGGTTCAGAACCTGAGGTAAGGCAAGATTCACACAATAGCATGTTGTCAGTGTTTTGTTTACACGGCCACAGAAGCCCATTGATTTGACACGCATGTACAGATAGGTATGCCTGTGTGAATGAGGTCTTTACTTACCTGTAGCCCATCACTCAATGAGCTGCATGCTTGGGGCTTTCAGGCCACATTTTGGGCACAGGGCCACTACATGTATGTAAAACCCCAACTATTTAACCCCATCACAACCGCGTAACACATATATGCAGTGTCTAGGAAGTGGGCTTTAACCCTGGCGTCGCATACTTGTGTTTGTGCTGGAAGTGCACTCAATAGTGCACTCCCAACACAGTGACCAGGCTGTGACAGCCACGGGTCTCCTAATAATGATTGGGACCAGGGGGACCGGTTCCCGATTGCTTGATTACTGTGATAGCCTGTGATTGGATATTGCAATGACCACTCATTCTGTAACAGTTCCCTTTGTTGTCTCTCCTCTGTAATTATTAGGTTGAATACTAGAGCTGCACAATTAATCGTTAAAAAATCGCGATCTCGATTCAACCCCTCTGACAATCTCTATTGCATTAGTTTGCCGATTCTTTCATATAACAAGTGGAGAGACTTATCTGCTCACTCAGCTGTGAAAAGAAAACATCTGGGCAGTCTGCCAAGTTTTTAATATAAAACATTGTAACTAACTCTTCCTTCTTAGATCAAAGGGATACACTTCTGTGTGAAGAACAAATCTGGGCAGTCTGCCAAGTTTTCAACAAGTGTAAATGCAGAAAGTTTAACCACTTAAAGTCTAATTCTTTTTCTGACACTTCTTTCTTAAGTTAAAATCAATATTTTTGCTAGAAAATTACTTGGAGCCCCCAAACATTATATATATTTTAGCAGAGACCCTAAGGAATAAAATGTAAATTGCTGCAATATTTTATGTCACACTGTATTTGCCCAGCGGTCTTTCAAACGCAATTTTTTGGGAAAAAATACACTTCAATGAATAAAAAAAAAACTAAACAGTAAAGTTAGCCCAATTGTTTTGTTTTAATGTGAAAGGTGATGTTACGCTGCGAGAATCGTGAGAGAATCGTGATCTATCTTCTAAGCAAAAAACTTGTGATTCTCATTTTAGCCAGAATCGTGCAGCTCTACTGGATACACATTATACAATATTCTTTAGATTTTTTTCCTTTACATTTACCAATTAAAATGAGGTCAAACCTAAACACTTTCATTTTGTATGCAATCAGGCAGGCCCTTGCATTACATAGTTGAAGGTAAATCTGAAGGAAATCGAACAACAAAAGTTGTATAATGTGTATCCAGCTTAAGAAGCAACTGACTTTGCAAGTGAAGAGGAAAAGATAAAAAGATACATTTACAGTATTTATTCCCCCTCACTAAGGAGAAATCTATAAATAAATAAATAAATAAATAAAAAAGATTTACTAGTTCAGTGCTTTAATTAGCTTAGTGAGTGTAGGCGGTCAGTGTTAGTGGCAGTTAGTAACAGTGTGTGTCAATATCAGTTCATGGCAGTTAGTGGCAGTTTAATTGTCAGTTAGTGTCAGTGTTTCACACCGGGGCGTTTTTTAGCCGCTAAAAGTCTAAAAATAGCGACTGTAAAGTGCCTGAAAAACACCTCCCCTGCCACCCCTATGTGAAAGTCCGAGTGCTCTCACACTGGGGTGCTGCACTGACAGGACATTAAAAAAAGTCCTGCAAACAGCATCTTTGGGGCGGTAGAGGAGCCCTGTATACACCGCTCCTCCACTGCCCCTTCCCATTGAAACGAATGGGCACCGCTGCTAAAGCGCCTGCAAAGTGCTTCGGCAGCGGCGCTACACTGGCGTATTTAACCCTTTTCTTCAGTCGCTAGCAGGGCTTAAAAGTGCCCCGCTGAAGACCGATTAGCGCCGCTAAAACGTCGGTAAAGCGCCGCTAAAACTAGTGGTGCTTTACCGCCAACGCTGCCTGCGGCTCAGTGTGAAAGGGCTCTAATGCCCCGTACACACGATCGGACTTGTGTGGATTTTTGTTCGAAGGATGTTGGCTCCAACTTGTTTTGCATACACACGGTCACACAAATGTTGGCCAACAATTACGATCGTGGGAACGTGGTGACATACAACACGTACGACGAGCCGAGAAAAAGGAAGTTCAATAGCCAGTGCGGCTCCTTCTGCTTGATTCCGAGCATGCGTGAACTTTTGTGCGTCGCACTTGTGTACATACGGTCGGAAATTCCGACAACAAAGTTTTGAACCTGCTATCAAACATTTGTTGGCGGAAAGTCAGACAAATGATGGAGCATACACACTGTCGGAATTTCAGCCAACAAGCTCACATCCAACATTTGTTGTCGGAAAATCCAATCGTGTGTACGGGGCATAAGTGTCAGTGTGAGAGTTAGGCTCCATTCACACCTGGGCATTTTGGGATTGCAGCAGAATCGCTGCGATTCTGCCTACAATCTCAAAGTGCACTACAATTGCAAAATGCAGGTTCAGGTACCATTATTTTCGAAGGCACCTAAAACGCGGGTGCGGTTTTGCAATGATTGACGCATGGCAGTCGCGGTGAATTGCACCGTGTGAAGCTTGTCACCCAAAAAAGAGCAGGCATTTCTTTTGGGCGACGCGCTTCACGTGATATGATTTGCTGTGTGACAAACCGCAGCAAAACCAGACCACATTTTAAGTGCCATTGAAAATAATGGCAACTGAACCTGCATTTTGTGACTGTAGTGCGTTCATCTCAGCGATTTTGCCGCAATCCCAAAACACCCAGGTGTGAATGGAGCCTTAGCGTCAGTGTTTTTATGCAGGACAAACAAAACCAAAATACATACTATTGTTTCTTGGCCTTACTACAAATAGCATAAAGAACAGATCACACAAGCATATGTGTTATGGTCGCAATCGCCATTAAGACATTTATTTCGTGATTTTTTTTTTTTAATTTATTTTTTGGTAGTGGTACATGGCATAAAATGTACACCAACTTTTTTTAGAAATTGTAAAAATTAATATACATATTTTAATACTTGGGGACAGTTTTCCTACGATGATAGGAAATGATATTCATTTATTATAATATTCATTATCTGAAGCAGATAGGAATTTCCACCAAATAAAATACAAAACTGTCTTGAAAAATAGTGTAGTGAGTTGGTTTTAATTGTGCTGCAACATCATCATTTGTAAAAACTACAAGAACATTAAGCCCTTGTTCACATTGAATGCGGCTTTAAAATCGTGTGACTTCATCTGAAATCGCATGGATTCAAAGCTGCATGCCAGTGCGACTTCAGGTGTGACTTTGAAGACAGCTGTGCGGCTTCATGCACAGATGTCTATGCAAGTCGCACCCGAATTTGCCAAAAGTAGGCGACTCCTTTTTCGAATCGATGCGGCATGACAAAGTTGGCGTTGCACTAATTTGAATAGCGTCATTGTTGACAATCGGGTGTGGCTGTCAAATTGCATGACAAGCCGATCCTATGTGAATGAGGGCTAAGTGGAATACAAAGTGTGTTTAGGACACATATTCCTTATTTCTATCATGGTCAGGTCTACATTTTTTAAAAATCTATTTGTTTAGTTAATTGAATATTCAGCTATTAGCTCTGCTGAAATTCAGTTTCTAGTCGAAGTCGGTGAATCATCAAGGCAGTGACTCATCCCTTATAGACTGCTGGGACAGGTCTTAATCAGACAAAGAGAGCTGCAAAGTAAGCTTCCTTGGCTGTGCTGTCTTTTTAGCTAATCCATAGTGCTTTATAAATACTTTGTCATCTTTTAAATGTTTATCTATAAACCAAAATGATATTAAAATACAGCTATAACATACCAGTTTAAAATTGTATATGCTTTAAAACTTAAATGTAATGTACCCAAAGCCATTTAATTTGTGGTAAAGAGGAACTGCAGTCTGCTCACATAATTTGTAATAAAAACATCTTTGCCATTTTGAATCTTCCCTCCAACCACTTTGCATATTATTTTATATATACTGTGATTCTGTATTTGCCAAATATGCTGCAGAAATCTCCCTCCACTGAGTCTGGCTGCAACCATTTAACCATCTCAATACAGTGCGCTTTCACCCCCTTCCTGCCCAAGCCATTTTTCAGCTTTCAGCACTGTCACACTTTGAATGACAATTGCGCGGTCATGCAACACTGTACCCAAATGACATTTTTATTACTTTTTTCCCCACAAATAGAGCTTTCTTTTAGTGGTATTTGATCACCTCTGCGGTTTTTATTTTTTGCGCTATAAACAAAAGAAGAGTGACAAGTTTGAAAAAACACAATATTTTTTACTTTTTGTTATAATAAATATCCAATTTTTTTTTTTTTTAACAAATTTTTTCCTCAGTTTAGGCCGATATGTATTCTTCTACATATTTTTGGTAAAAAAAATCGCAATAAGCGTATATTGATTAGTTTGCGCAAAAGTTATAGCGTCTACAAAATAGGCAATAGATTTATAGCATTTTTATTATTTTTTTACTAGTAATGGCGGTGATCTGCGTTTTTTTTTTTTTTTTTATACCGTGACTGCGATATTGTGGCGGACATATCGGACACTTTTGACACATTTTTTGGGCCATTCACATTTATACAGCGATCCGTGCTATAAAAATGCAATGATTACTGTATAAATGTGACTGGCAGGGAAGGGGTTAACACTAGGGGGTGATCAAGGGGTTAATCATGTTGCTAGGGAGTGTTTCTAACTGAAGGGGGAGGGGACTCACAAGGGGAGGAGACCGATCTGTGTTTCTCTATACTGAGAACACACAACGATCTCCTCTCCTCTCTGACAGGACGTGTATCTGTGTGTTTATATACACAGACCCATGGTTCTGCCGTGTTACCGGGCATTCGCGGGTGCCTGGGGGACATCGCGGGCGCCAGGCATGCGCATTGGGTGCCCAGTGACACGGCGGGCACGTGCGATTGACGCCGGAGGCACTCGCGCGTCTCCTGGTGGGCAGGGAAGGCGAGGGCATCATATGACGCCCTCCCAGAACAAGAGCCGTGCCGCCTGGCCATCATATGACAGCTGGCGGGCGGCCAGTGGTTAAACTGTGGGAAGCTGAAGCTGCTGCCTGTTCACTTCCTGGATTTACACAGACACACAGAGACACACCTCCAGCTCTGCAGCTCTCATTGGCCCGCTTATGACTCACCCCCTTCTCTTCCTGGCAAACTCACGAGATTGAAAGAGAGAGATAGAGAGCTGTGCATGATGTCATAAGTCTAGGCTAATGATCAGACAAGAAACAGTGGGCTGTATAAGGTATTTACTGGCAGAAATAAAAAATGTTTTATTATCCAAAGTTAAAACAACAAGGGCAGAAGGTTTAATAGATGGAAAGTTAAAAAAAAAAAAAGACTGAATTTCCACTTTAAACTGTCTCTTTTGATTGCTTGTGGTAAAATAAAAAAAACAACAACAACAAAAATGCTTTGCACCTAAAGCAAAGTCACAGCTCTCATACTATTAAAGTAAAATAGATTATCTTTATCTGTAGCACCTTGGGCCTCAGCATATGTAATATACTGAATAAGGCAGTCCAGATTTGTATAATTTTTCCCGTGGACTGTCATGGTGGCACTGCACTAAAATGGCAACGAAAAACATGTCACATCTGAAACAGTTAATTTGTTGCACAGGGATTACAAATAAACATGAACTATTGCACAGGCTTTGCTGACAGGCAGCTTTATTTTGCATTTAAAATTTCACCAAATTGTGTGACAAACGTCTATCTATGTGTTTATTTGTGGACATGCACACCATTATTATGCTTGAAAGTGACCAGTTTGCGCAGTGCTTTACAACATTAGGGCAGAAGGTACAATTACAATACAATTCAACACGGGGAATCAGAGAGCCCTGCTCATTAGAGCTTACAATCTAGAAGATTATACTTATATTGTCTTTTCATAAGCATATATTCAAAGCTCCCAACTGTCCCTGATATCGAGGGACTGTCCCTGATTTGGAGCAATGTCCCTCTGTCCCTCATTCCACCTCATTTGTCCCTCATTTTGGTCTGATCTATATAGTTGTATATAAAATGCACTTTTTATCTACCAAAAAGTGTTTTCCAGCACTAACCCTTTCATCTGATTTCTAAATTGCTGCATTTGTAAATTCCAAAAGCCAATATAAAGGAATAGTAGTGGTAAAATTAGCACTTGTGGGTTCAATCAATCTTGTTTTTTTTTTTTGTACAATTCTCCTTTAAGGGGGTGTGTCCTATGTCTGCATACTTTTGCTAATAGGTGTCCCTCATTCCCATCTCAAAAATTTGTGAGGTATGTATATTGCTTGTGTTTTTTTTTTGGCTTTACTCTTTATAACTAACAAATCCACAGTTATACCTGTTTCCAGATCATGCGCACTGAAGTATTTACATATTGGAAACAAGTAGTAAAAGCACCTTAAAACACGCACTACTGTATACGCATTGTGGGGAAATTTAAGAACAACCAAACTCATTAACATAAATGTAATATATTGCAATTACTAGAGATCGTAGATGTGGTAGCTGCATTTGTTCTAAATTTTTTTTAAGCTTTTTAGCTTTATATTCTTTTCATGTGGCAGTCTTCAAGTGCATAAATGCTTGTTCCTGCCAAAAAAAACATGAGATGCATTGCCATGTATTTATCTGCAATTTTCAGGGCAGGCAAAATGCTTGGCTATTAGGAAATCAATTTGTTTTTGAAAGATTATTTTCCCCAAGGTGTCATGGGGTACCAACCTGCATTTTGCCATTCAAAATAGAGTAAAACCTTCGTTTGAGAGTAACTTGGTTTGAGAGCGTTTTGCAAGGCAAGCAATATTTTTTTTTTTTTTACATTTTGACTAGATATACAAGCGATGTCTTGATATACAAGTAGTGTCATGTGACAACTGAGTATAAAAGAGAAGAGAGACGCCTCTAAGTGTAGCAAAATGATTACATTTAATGAAGGTAAAACATTTAGCAAATCAAATGGTTGATGATTAAAACAGACACATCTAAGTATGCATGCATCCGGGGTAAAGCTGTCCACATAGACCATCCCCCGCACCGCCATTGACGTCATCCCCTCCATGGTGCACTCCACAAGCGCCTTCAAGCCTCGCTTTCAGATCGCCCTACTGCAGGGTAGTCTTCCCGGTCACGATTGCAGACCGACAGCGGTGAGAGCCGGTGGTTCGGGGGATGGTCTATGTGGACAGCTTTACCCCGGATGCCTGCATACTTAGATGTGTCTCTTTTAATCATCAACCATGTGAGTTGATAAATGTTGTGCCTTCATTAAATGTAACCATATTGCTACACTTAGAGGCGCCTCTCTTCTCTTTTATACTCTATAGCTCCTGCTGGATTTTGCTTCTAATCATCCTTGTGGAGGCTTTCATTTAATAGTTACACAACCTGGTCACATTGCTATAATATTTTTATATGGACTATAAACTGAAGGACTTATGAATAAATGGTTGTGGAACGAATCATCTGAGTTTCCATTATATCTTATGGGGAAATTTGCTTTCATATACAAGTGTTTTGGATCACAAGCATGTTTCCGGAACGAATTATGCTCGCAATCCAAGGTTTTACTCTACTTGAAATTGGGTCCTTCAGAAACTGAACTGAACAAGTGAAAAATAAAGAGATTTGTATATCAATGTGATTGGTATTTATGCTTGCCTTTTTGTGAATGAACCCTAAAGGTGCTCTGCTAGGGTGCTAAAGTTGTCTTACATGATGTGAATTAGCATGTGCACGGATTTAAAGCCAACTGTTCCACTGCTGAATTTTTATCTTAAAGTGTTACTAAACCCAGGACCCTGCATTCACTATATCTGGTCTCCCTCAGTACACAGAACATGGAAATGCAATTATTTTAGTATATATAAACTGCTAAATACGTTTTCTCATCAGCAGTATATAGTAGTCTTGTGACTTCTATCAGTGCCTGGCCTAATTTGGACATTTTCAATTAGGGGTGTACTCACTTTTGTTGCCAGCCGTTTAGACATTAATGGCTGTGTGTTGAGGTATTTTGAGGGGATAGCAAATTTTACACTGTTATACAAGCTATACACTCACTACTTTACATTGTAGCAAAGTGTCATTTCTTCAGTGTTGTCACATGAAAAGATATAATAAAATATTTACAAAAATGTGAGGGGTGTACTCACTTTTGTGAGATACTGTATATATATACTGTATATAAACCCCCTTTGGGGTTTTCCCTTTTGGTGCTCCTGTGTCCTCCCATGGCCAAAAACTGTCTGGTGGGCTAATTTCAACCAGGGTTTCCTCAGGGGTGCCTTGGCAAAATGCCTAAAAATTGCCCCAAAAATGTATACAAGCCGGCAGGTGGATCAAGCCTGTCTTTTAGTTACACAAAGCTACAGGTTTTTATTGTGCACCATTACCACCTTCCAACCACTGGCGTCCTAACAACCAGGTATGCCACCAGTGTTGATAAGAAGGGCGTTGATCATCTGCACAACCTCCTTGTTTGCCCCTCGCCGTCAACATTGGGGGTCACATTAGCTGAGTGATGGAGAGAAACTGAGGGAGAGGGGAAACATTGGAATATCAGTACCAGTGTAAAAGTGTATTTGCTTTGGAAGAATAAATCACCTCTAATGTTGCATGTCCTACGTGTGTCGATGCTGCCACAATATATAAAACTATTAAAATAGTTTTTTACATTTAGAATGGGGTGCCCTGAGATTGTCCATAGTTTTAAAAGGTGCCTTGAGATTGTCCATAATTTTAAAAGGTGCCTTGAGATTGTCCATAATTTTAGGTGCATTAATTGAGAAACACTGTTAATTGGTTAATGAGGAAATGGACCTCAAAAGGCAGAGAAATTGTGTGAGAATGTGCTGTGTGTACAATTTTATGGAAATTAGAATGTAGATTGTACCGGTGTGGGGGCTTATGTCCTTGATACTGTATAATATGTCGGTGCTCTATGAAGATAGGAAATCAATAATAATGGTTTTGCCAGTTACTCCTGTCCTCAAAATCACAGGTTTAACTTGGTATTGTGTATTTTTACCAGAATTTGGAATTAGTGAATAATGTTGTTTCCTATAATATGTCATTGTCTGATGGTTCTGACTACAAAAAAAAAAAAAAAAATTCTTGTGGGGGAGGAGGTGAGAATATACACATACTGTATATACATATCCTACTGTGTTTTACAATAAGAATAAATATATAGTGTAGAATGTATGTATATTTTACCTCCTTTTTATCTTTACTTTAGCATTATTAAAATGTAGTGTCTGTCTTGTTTCATACTTGCGGTGGTTAATTGATCTGGAAAAATCCCTGTAGTCAGGTCCATCCTCTCTTGGCCGTGTAAAGAGTCTATGCTTATTCAGAGACCTATTTTGATGGTGTTTCTCTCACAAATCTGGAATGCAGCCCTGGGTATTTGTTTTGTGTACGGGGCTGAGATGATAAAACAGATGGGTGCGCAGAATGTTTCCACACTTGAATTTATATCAATGTGACATGCACCATGCATTAATAATCAGGATCATATACTTCAATTAGCTTTACTTTTGCAGTGACTGGATTGCTCAGACAGACATACCAATATTAGTTAGCTTTTCATTATATCATGCTCACACACAAAATGGAAACATTTGGGTAAATTGTATGGAGATATGTTTTTTTATAACTATTTTATAAATATTTTTTTCTTCAAAAGCAAAAACTAAAGCCAGTTATAGATTGGATAACTGTTTGCCCAAATAGATATGTGTTTTTTGCTATCTTTAAAGGTAATCTTACTCAAAATCTATACCCTGCTAGTCCATCCAACATCTAGTGTAGGTGCCATGCACCTGCCACCTAGCTTGACCTCATATATTTTCTTACCAGGAATTGCTTAGGATGGCAAAAAAAGCTTGTTTAAATTTCACCTCCAGCCAAAACATTAGATGTAAGGGGGAAGAATTTGCACCTTTTTTTATTTCCTCTGTGGTATAATTTCCATGCACTTACTGTACCAGTGATGACTTGTATATCAGGGTGGCTCTTAAACTTAAGGGGAGAAAAAATACCCCAGTGGGCTTTCAGATATCAACTAGAACCTTGCAGTAGTTCTCTACTTTTTTTTTTTTTTTAATTATAGGATTTTATTGCTGCTTTTGTCTCTGTTGGAGTTTTTGACTCTTGCCTACTGTATCAAAATTAAGAAAAATAGTTTTTTGCTGGAGCTGAGTTTTAAAATATACAATTTGCCTGCATATGCAATTTCAACATAAGCACCCATAACTCTAAATAGTTACATGTGGTTTCAACATAAGCACCCATAATGCCTTGTACTTGTACACACGATCAGATTATCGGATGATAAAAATCGCTTTCGGATTGATCATTTGATAATCTGATCATTAGTACACAGCTTTCGACAGTCTGTCCAACAAAACCTGAAGGGACAAACACGAAAACTTTGCTCGGACGATAGCCCATTGTTTGACAATCGTTTAATCTGTACAGTATGCGTCCGCTAAAAATCGATAGACGAGTACCACGCATGATCGGAAACACGAATTTGGAACCGGAAGGAGATGGAAGAATGTAAACAAGGTTTGTACCACGCAAATGCCCCAACATACAAACAGAAACTCGCTTGTAGCTGATCACAATATTCCTCAGCAATCAATCAACAGATGATCTTATTTTAGTTAATTATTTATCAGCATGTTCCATGAATATATAATATAATTATATTGATTATATAATGTTTTGATAGCACTTTAATAAATTCTTCTGTATGTCAAGAAAAGAAATCCAGTTATGTAATTTTTACCAAAAAAAAAAGAATAAAGACAATAATAAAGCAAGCAGAGTATTGTTAAATTAAATGTTTATTAACCACTTAAGCCCCAGACCATTTGGCTGGCTTGCCAAAGACCAGAGCACTTTTTGCGTTTCGGCACTGCGTCAGTTTGACAATTGCGCGGTCGTGCGACATGGCTCCCAAACAAAATCGAGGCCCTTTTTTCCCCACAAAAAGAGATTTCTTTTGGTGGTATTTGATCACCTCTGCGGTTTTTATTTTTTGCGCTATAAACAAAAAAAGAGCAACAATTTTGAAAAAAAAAGGTATATTTTTTACTTTTTTGCTATAATAAATATCCCCAGAAAATATATAAACATTTTTTTTTCCTCAGTTTAGGCTGATATGTATTCTTCTACATATTTTTGGTAAAAAAATCGCAATAAGCATTTATTGATTGGTTTGCGCAAAAGTTATAGTGTCTACAAAATAGGGGATAGTTTTATGTTTTTTTTTATTATTTTTTTTTTTTTTTTTTTTACTAGTGATGGCGGCGATCTGTGATTTTTATTGGGACTGCGACATTATGGCGGACACGTCAGACATTTTTGACACATTTTTGGGACCATTGTCATTTTTACAGCTATCGGTGCTATAAAATTGCATTGATTACTGTAAAAATGTCACTGGCAGTGAAGTGAGACGATCGTGGGTATCCCCACGGACAACGAGTCCGGGGGACCCACGACCACTCTTACGGAGCTCCCGGCGAGCGCACGCGCCCGCAAGCCGCCTCTTAAAGGGCAATGTACAGGTATGTTAATCTGCCTGTACGTGCCCTTCTGCCGCAGTATAGCTGCGTGAGGCGGTCAGGAAGCGGTTAAAGCGTTTCACATAAAAGTGAAAAAAAGAAAACTCAGGGTTTCTACACGGGCCGAATATTTTATATAATAAACATTATATTTAAACTTATTACACGCAATTTAGTATTTGTCATTCACTAGTGTGTAAAGAACTAAACTAAGCAAACTAAAGAAAGGTCAATTTTTAATGCTGTATGTGCTCCCATTTAGGAGATTCACCCTCTCCATTTGACATGTTTACCGTTATCATTCAAAGTAAAAGTAAAAGAAATTCCCAAATGTAGGGTTGTACCCAGAAAAGAAATAGAGGGGAAATCTTCCAATAGGGACAATGGTTATGGTGACCTGGGGGGGTCCCCTGATGAGTGGATTTTGCTTATTAAGTACAGATTCCCTTGAACCTCCCATAGTGTCTACAGGTCATTAACAAAAATCTCCCCAAGGGACACAGATGGCAAAAAAATTGACACGGGTTTTAACATTTACCACTTTGTCACTGACATCAAATATTTTTTAGCTTAAAATAATTCCTGATGACCCTGCTCTGAAAACTATTGTGCAGGCACTGTTATATAGTGACAACGCTCTGTCCCTGTATCCCAATTCTTCTTCTTGTCACAAGGGCTTTCAATGGAGACTACAAGTGTGTGTAATGACACCTATTGCACAGGCATGCTTCACTTTTGTTATCATGATTAAACTAGTTCTGAGAAATGCCATACAACCAGTGAAGTAGTTATAATGAAACTGCAAGAGATCCGCAGTGCTGATATGTAACAAACAATAAATATACAGTATAGCGGACCTGGTGGTCAACATAAAAAAAAACAAGTTCATTCTCACAACATAAATGCCACATAATTAGTGGCCATTAAGTCCAATAAAAAAATGAACACTATTAAAAACATAACACTATTCATATCAAACTACAGTTGTGTATAATTAAAGTCTTGTGACCAAGGAGGAATTTGACGTTCATACTGCATGTATTGCCATTGGGCACTAGGATGCTGTGAGCCATGAGCTGCATGTTGTGAGTTTTGTGTTAATGACTGAGATGGAGATGAATAAGACTCTATAAAAATCGTTTTTCTTGTTAACTCACCTCTAACCCCTTTGTTTAGCATCTCAAGCATTAACATTTCGGCAATTTGTCGTTGTTCCTCTGACATGCTTCTCATCTTGTCTGCTGTTATAATTCCCAAAGCATCAAATACATCTGTTTTCTTTTGAAGAGCAGCGCTTGCCTTGGTCAGAAAAGATGAAGTGGCATCCTCAAGTCTCTCCCTCTTCTGAGGCCTAGCCACAGGTGTGATCAAAGTGGTCATAGTTATGATCGAAGTTGTCACCGGTGTGTTCGGAGTGGACACATTCAAGTCTTCTGGTGATTCATTTGCCTGTGGTATTGTCTAGGAAATGAAAAAGGAAGTTTATAGTATTGCAAAAAATGCAGTTCATATTCACATTAAACCCCAAAAATTGATGTTACATGAAAACATACCATGTAAGAATTAATTGTGAGAAAACATCTGAAAAGCCAACAATTTGTTAATGATGCCTGTGTCTGTTGTATGTCCTCTGTGTCCTCAATCTGTAGTTCAGGAGACATTGAGTGTTCCAAAGCCACTGGGGTGGATGGTAGAGTACAGGAGGTAGAAGGAAGAGTAGATCTTGATGATCTGGCATCTACTTGATCTGTGAGGAATCTCAGGCTTTGAACGTACCAGAGTCTGGGAACATATATATCATCTGCTCCTGCTCCAGATCTTTGTGATTCAATAATCTTATTGAGTTCCCTTTTAAAAACAGTTCTTAGGTTAGCAATTTTATTGTGAACATAGTTCAAGTCCGCAGGACTCCAAATGGGTTTGCATATTTCAACAAATTTATTGAGGGCCTCATGCCTTTTATTACGGTTGGAGTACTCTTTAGATTTTGTCTTCCACAAGCAGGACATCTGCCTGTACATTTATATGAATTGTGTTAAGAATTCTGGGCAGGTAAACTTGTTCGCCATTTTGCCTGCAAAATAAAATGTAAATATTCTAAATAATAATTCTTATCTTTTATCAGACCTACATATACATTATGCTATCACCTCACAATATGCACACATTTCTGCCAGTAAACAAGGCCTTCAATTACACTGAACTTATTCAAATAAAAAACTACTATTGCAACTAAATACAGAAACAAGGATTCAAAATATGTTTGAAATATACATACGTTTGTGTGAAAATAGCTTTCGTGGGCGGTTAAAATGTCCGTCTCTCCTCAACGAACGCTCCAACGTTCAATCGGTACGCTGTACACTGGTCAGGCGTACGTTGCCTCGCCCCTCTCTGATGAGTCACCTACGGTGTGGACGTGCAATCTAGCCGACGCCTGCGACACAGCCACAAGTCCTCACCTGCAGCATGGAGAAAATGGTGGACGTGGAGGGTAGGAAGGCACATAGTGCCAGACCTGGACACAAAACCAAAGCAACTCCAATGTCGAGAAGTGAGATGGTGGACATGGTCTATGTTCTTGAAAAGAATGATTACGATGGCAAACTGGAGAACTATGAAAAGCCCAACAGAAGGAAGGACATCATCATGGATAAAGTAATTTTATTGCTAAAGAAGAAACATGATGTAGAAAGATCCAAGGATCAGTTAAAGAAGCAGTGGTCCGACCTAAAGCACCATGAAAAATAACAACTTGAACAAATTCATAAAACTATAAAAAAAAGTAAGTAAAACAAAAGATAAAAATATATTTATTGCCTTTTTATAATGTTTTTGTTTGGCTTATGGAAATCCAAATATATTTAATACCGTTAACCTGAATACATTGTATGTTTTCTTTACAGGGCAAAAAATAAGATTTAAAAAATCGCAGCATCAAAGGAGCATTCACAAACGATTGCAAGAAATTGCATCTGATCAGAAAATTGCGCACGGTGACATATCAGGATCTCATGAGCAAAGAGTCTTTGAACAAGGTATGTCATAAAAAATTTTTATTCCAATTAATGCAAACAACTTTGTTCCAAGCTAATTTTGAATAATATTTTTTTTAAGTAATAAACTGCTCCAAACTAAATACATTAAAGACCATGTCATGATGTGCTAGTATACATCGCATAGTATTAAATATGTAATACTTATCTTTGAACGAAGCCCCCGCAGCAGCGCCCTTTTACCAGACTGAGAGGGCTGACATGTTTCCTCTGTGTTTGTTTCTTCCTTGTTTATGGGCTCTGGTGCTGGTAGTGGCTGTAGCTGCATTGACGTCACTCCAGGGCAGGCGCGCAGGAGGCCCTCCGTTTCGGTAATGGGGCTCTGAAGTGTCAGCACGAGATGCCGGACATTCATAGCGCATGGTAAAAATGGAAAAAAAACTAATATATATATATATGTGTGTATGTATATGTAATAAGGCTGCCACTGTAGTGCAAGGTAAGTACCCCAAAAAGGTAACAAAAAGAATTTATACTCAGCGCTGCCTCTATGAACCACTAATATACATATACACGCATCAAATATGTGTTATATAACAACATGTATAATAAAGTGCTTCATGTCAATATAGTGCAAACAAAGTGCAGAAGCTCCTGATGATGCCCAGTGGGAGGAGTGAAACATGTCAAGCTAAGGATAATCTGTGAAGGCTGTTTGGATGCCAAGGCGGCAATTTTGCACGTTTTTAAAGATTCTGATGGAAGTGTAATGATTTTAAACCTTTTAATAAATCTTGCAGTATTACACTATATGCTCCCTTTCCTTCATTTGTCCAAACTTTACTATGCTGACCGTCCTTGACTAATTAAAGTGTGTAGGACTTGCATCATGTGGTGGAGGAGAGGAGATCCCATTCTCTGAGGCACGATCAACCAACCCATTCGTTGGACGGGAGGCTCCATCTTGATATATAATACAGGCGCATTTGTCATCTTTATCTGGTGAGTGGAGACCCAGGAGGGGAGCACAGGAAGTCACCAAGATTATATCAACGTGTCATTAACCCCGTACCCCACACTTGATGAACTTTATTGATTGCACTTTACTTTGCACATCTGTTGAACTTTATTGATTGCACTTTATTTGCACTATATTGACACTAAGCACTTTATTATACATGTTGTTATATGATACATATTTGATGCGTGTATATGTATATTAGTGGTTCATAGAGGCAGCGCTGAGTATAAATTCTTTTTGTTATTCATAGCGCATGCACTGCCGACTTCAGCGTCTGCATACAAGGTGAATATCTTCTAAACGGTGAAGGTTAGGAGATATTATTTTTACAGTTATGCTGCTTATAATATGCTTCATATGATTAAAAAGAATTAAGTGGGGTATACAACCACTTTAAGGTATTTTTTATTTATCGTTTATTTACGTTACTGTTTTCATAAAAAAAATCAATATCACAGCATGTGCCAGGTACTATTTATGTGGACGTTTATGTTGTATAACAACTCCACTCCCTACTCTGCCATTAAAAGCGTTTTAGATATCCCAAGAGGGCGGCGGGAGTGGAGGTGGCTATGTCCACGCTCACTGCTTGTAACAGCAATCCAGCAGCTAGTGAGATGCTAGAATTGCTTTTACAATAGATACAAACACTGGCTCTAATGCATGTTACCAGGGTACAGCAACATATTCGAATTTTGGTTGTCGTCAAGTGGTAAAGATGACTTTACCAAACATAATGTCTGAGCCCCTAGCGTTTATACGGGGCTCCATGGGACAGTACAGAGGGCGGTGGTATCTTCCAGTGTCCCCCCCCCCCTCTCTCTGTTTGTTTTAGGTTGCCCCAGGAGATGGCAGAAAGTGGAGCGGGTAGCAACGGTCCCCGGATTGGCTGGATCGGGCGGGATTGAGCCAGGCTGTGTCTATATATAGCTGGCAGCTTTCCCGCTCCGGTCACCGCCTGAGGGGACGTTGCTGAAGACAGAACCGCGCTGCTCCCACCCTCCCTCCCTAAATATTATTATTTTTGAATCCGTCATGGCATTTTTTAGTGGGGTTTGTCATCCAGTTCAGTTCTGGATGGACTACGTGATATCAATAATAAATTAAATATTTTATGGTATGGAATTTAAGGTAAAAGATTTGGTTATAAATGATTATTGTTCATTGGGTAACCCCTTAATAAATGCCGTGGCCATTGTTACCAACATGAAGTTGTTTTGTCTATTTATTTATTTATTTATATATATCTTTTAGTCCTTTGTGCTGTCCCATGTACTGTGTATGTGTCGTTTTGTTTTTGGACAGAGCAAGAAAGGAATAGTTTTAAAAAGAGCAAGAAGATAGTGACGAAGGCATTTTGGAGAATGCAGAAGATAGAACTAATGAGCAAACATATGTCCTAGATGAAGATAGTGGTGTGATAACACTTGAGGAATTGTACTATCCTGAAGAATCTTCAAAAGGTTTGTAGATTTTTATTGTTTTGTTGTGTGCTTTTCTGTGTTTATCGTGCTGCATCAACAGTAATTAGATTACATGATCAGAATATGTGATGTTGGTGGACTACTAGGATGATTGACGATGAGTGGACTGAGGCAGGTAGTTATGCAAGATGTTTTTCAAAAATGCAAATGCACATTCCATATGTTCAGATAGGTAGGTTTTATTTTTGTTCCAATTAGTGATCCGTTGTGGGATTAATGATCCACTGTGGAATTATGTAATTTTATTTCAGGCAAAATAGGATTATTTTGGTTTTAATTAAAAAAATTGTGAATTATGTTCTAATTAATGCATATTTTTTGTTTTCAAAGGTAATGTATTCAACCTCCAGGATTAGACAGGACAGCAATAGTGATAGTTGTGACCCTGTCATACCTGATCTTGAAAAAGATAATTCGAATATCCATTGTGATACATCAGTGTAACAGAAAGGCCTAGTGGATTTTGTCTCTTCCGCCCATGAGTAGCATGCATGGATATGTACACACATGTCACTCAGTGGCGTCTCCAGCTTTCATATTTAGGGGGGGCACATGGGGGGACAGGGACAAAAGTAGGGGGGCCAACTATAAAACGCAATATATATATATATATATATTATATATATATATATATATATATATATATATATATATATATATATATATATATATATATATATATATATTTTTTTTTCTTCCCCAGGAATAGAATGCACTCCAGAGGTCTTGTTAGAAAGAGAGACGTTAGCCGAAGATTGCAGCTGCAGGTGGCCACTTTTAAAGATTTAAAGTGTGTAATTGTTCTTTTAATGTTGGGCTAGCATACATGCTCATCAATGCCGCCTACCAGTGCAGCTTATCAGTGCCCATTGATGCTGCCTATTAGTGATCAGTGCTCATCAGTGCCACCTATCAGTGCTCATCAAAGCAGCCTATCAGTGCCTATTAGTGCAGCATATCAGTGCTTATCAATGCCACCTATCAGTGCCTCCTCATCAGTGCCGCCTATCAGTGCTCATCAATCCCACCTATCAGTTTCCCTCTATTGCCTCCTATCAGTGCCCATTAGTGCCTCCTATCAGTGCCCATTAGGGCATGCAGAGAACACCCAACAGTGGGAGTTACCTAAGAGAAATAGGTTAAATAGAATCTGATAAATGTGCATAGAAACTAAAGTGCTTAGTGGTAATTCACTAAAATATTTTAAAAAACGATAACATGGAGAAAACAGCACACTGCAGTGTGAATAAACAAACACTTAGAGAAATACCTAAATATTAAATAGATGTGCTAATCCATGCCGATTTCATGCTGTGCAAAATGAATTAAAGTGCTGAGTGCAAACAAAGTGATACATACATAACTAGAATAAGTGAATAAAGTTGAAGCCAGATTAAATTCATTTATGCATTACGAACAAAGGCGGATCTCCTGATGGCTATTAGCCACCATTTCATTGTTCCTCCACCAAAAATAAAGTGATGTGCAATAAAACAAAAGTCCATCTGAATATTTAAGATCTTTACACCCACTTTGGTGCACCGCCACCGCCACTACTGTGAGCATACAGGGTGCTACCAGAGGCTGCAGCCACAATATATAGGCCCAAACACACTTCATTGTAATACGGCAGCACAATCCCACTCTGACCGGCTCCAAATGAATAACCTGCATTGCAATTTTCAAAGGCTCGCCAACTGACATCATCACATGGTAGCTGCAGTCATAATATATGCATAAAAAATAAAATCTACCATAGCGCATAAACCCTTTCAAAGATTATTTATTTGAAAGTGCAAGGAGCACATGGAAGGGCAACGCATGCAAAACAAAACCAAAGACATTTCCAGATCAACTTACTGACCAGCCTGCAACCAACCAAATGATCCTGTCTAACAGTGTGTGTTTTGTTGATTGCTAAATGTTGATTGCTCTTCAGAGGGCAAAACTAGTGTGCATGAGCCAAAAGGGTTAAAGATGGAGCTAGCAGAGACAGGAAAGGGACAGAACACACAGACCTGATGGATTCCTTTCTTCCTGTCACAGAAGTCTCTGTAATAAACATTATTTTTGCTGATATAAATCAATGTATGAGGTCTGTGTGTTCTGTCTTCTGATGCTAAGGATCTAACAGCCTGACAATTACAACATATATAAGAGTGTGTTTTCCCCTTGTCCTGTCCCTCTATGGAGAACACTGCCTGCACTAAACCTCACACCTATCACTCTGCAAGCTGCTGCACATCCTTCTTATCCCCTCCATGAAGAATACATAAAAAGAGACTCACATGGGAGTTACAGAGCTGAGGGGTCTGGCTTCCTCTGGAGCTGCCTGAAATCAAAACACAGCGGCAGGGGAAGTGGGAGGGGTTGTAGCACAGGCACAGCCTGATTGGATAATACTGATCAGGTGCTTAAAATGATCCCTGCCTCCTTATGCTGCACAGGGCACAGGAATGAGAAACTTTAGCCCTGCAACTAACATGCTGTTTGCGATCTCCATACACTGAGGGGCGGGCTGAGGGGTGGGGAGTGTCACTGGTAGCAGCATACCCAGGCTACAGTAAATCTCTTCCCGAGGCAGCTGCTGATGGGGGTGCTATAGGTGAAATTATGGGGGAGTTAAAGCACCCACCTGGCACCACCCCTGTGTTAGTGTTCCCAACAGCTGAGCTCAGAGCCCCCGGAGCCGGCATTGACAGTTCTCTCTCCCCTCCTTCACACAGCCGATCTGCTCCTTCTCCCCTCTCCTGTGTGTGTATCGTGGGAATTGTGAGCTCATTGGCTTCACACTTGACTTCCCTGGAAGCACACACAAGAGGGGAGAAGGAGCAGATCGTCTGTGTCTCCTCTCTCATTATTCCGTGTGAGAGAGGAAGGAGGGGAGAAAGAACTGTCAATGCCGACTCTGACGTCACTGGTTGCTAGATGCGAGGCGGCTCTAGTAACCAGTGGCTGGGTGTAGACTCAGGAGGTGGAGGAGGAGCCGGAACCAGCAATACGGCAGCTCAGTCTATACCTATCCCCTGCATTCCCAGTGTCCATTTTTTTTAATTAGGGGGGCACATAGGGGGGCACAGTATAATGTTGGGGGGGCCATGGCCCCCTCTAGCCCCCCCCTAGTGACGCCCCTGATGTCACTGCCTTACTTGATGAGTAATATGTAAAATGTATTTTTCTACCGAATCACTTTTGAATTCTACAACATTGGGCATGATGTCCAGAGACCTGCTGCACTGTTGTGCCAAGGTGCAAAGGATTAAAGATGCTGCGTCATCCATACTGCCCTCATTGATGTGATAGCTAAAGTGCAATCATGTGATTATTTCAGCTAAAGCACTTTATTTTTATATTCAATTTTTGTTACTGTTTTTTTAAATATATGTGGACTGTTTTTTTGTGTACAATGTTTTAAACTTTACAGGGTAACCATTACTCTACATTTTTTTGTGAAGGGGACTCTTTTTTTTTTTTCTTCCCTGTGAATAAAAAAAGGAATGGCAGAAATACAAATAAACAGCAATCACGATCTCTTAAAAAGCATGGCTGTCATTGTTTTTGTTTTGCACTATTTTTGACTCTGACTCTGTTTTTTTTATCCTTGACGGTGTTCACACCTATGCAATTTAGATGTGGGTTTAACCGCATCCAATTCGCATGACAGGAGATTCTGATCGGCTCTCTGTGGAGCCGGTTCACACATCTCCGCAACTGCTCATATGCTAATTGCACAGGAGTCCTTGCGTCTTTTGGTCCGTTTGAGGTTCGAATTGTGTACAAAATTGGGGCTGAAATCGGACCTGAAACACCTGAATGCACCAGACTCCTGCTGTGAGGCGCTGCGTATACCAGTGTGAACCCAGCCTGAACAAAAAAAAAAATGTCAGACATGCCAAAAATACAGCAATCATGATTAAAGCCTGAGTTCCATTGTTTATATTTTGCACTATTGTTAACACTTTACAGGGAAACGATTCCTCTACCTTTTTTTTGTATAAGGGGACTCTGTTTTCTTCCCCCTTCGGCCTAGGTTCACACTGTAGCGATCTATGAGTCAGAACGATTACAGCGCCAGTTCCCCCATCACATCTCTCTTGCAGGCAGTTCACATTGCCTTCTGTGAACCGCTGCAGGTGTCAATACAATGTTAATGACACCCCCAGATCGGTTCACATATCACATGTGATCAAATTCCAGTGCAGGGTAAAAAGGCCCTGCACTGTTTTCCTGCTAATACAAGTCGAGTTCAGTCATACAACTGTACGACTGCACTCGCATTGCACAGACATCGCATGCGATCGGCACCAAAGTGCAGTGTCACATGAGATGTTTGTGATTGGAGATGCAATGGACTCCTGCTGGGAGGCGCTGTGTGTTCAAATGTGAACCCAGCCTGAACATAAAAGAATGGCAGAAATGCCAAAAAGAAAGCAATCATGATTAAAGCCTGAATGCCATTGTTTTTGCTTTGCACTATGACTATTTTTGAATAAATAGAACAGCAGAAAATTTGTAATGTTTGAATCTTGCTGCTGTTGAAGTTAAGAACTTTGTATTTCTTTGGCTATGTCAGTGGTTCTCAACTCCAGTCCTCAGGACCCACCAACAGGCCAGGTTTGCAAGATAGCTGAAATACATCACAGGTGATATCACTTGCTGCTCAGTGATTGCAGTATTCTAGTCTGCAACTCCCCAAGGTAATACTTAAAATCTGACCTGTTGGTGGGTCCCGAGGACTGGAGTTGAGAACCACTGGGCTATGTACTGCAAAAAATTGCACTGTAACTGTTATTGGCTGCCTGAATTTGGAGGTGGCACAATACGAATGTATGCCATCAATGGCTCCATTACAATTAGGAAAGTTCGAATGTTGTTGGAAATTGTTGGCAACCTCCTTCCACTGGTGTGCATTGGTGGGAAACTGAGAGGAAAGAAACAGGTTATAAACAAAACAAAAAAACTAAGATGGAACTCTACAGTATTAGCAAACAAGTAGTTGAGGTTTTTCACTTTGATGCATTCTATGCATTAACCACTTAAGGACCGGACCATTATGCTGCTTAAGGACCAGAGGACTTTTTCCAATTTGGCACTGCGTCGCTTTAACTGCTAATTGCGCGGTCATGCAATGCTGTACCCAAACGAAATTTGCGTCCTTTTCTTCCCACAAATAGAGCTTTCTTTTGATGGTATTTGATCACCTCTGCCGTTTTTTATGTTTTGCGCTATAAACGGAAAAAGACCGAAATTTTTTTTAAAAAAATGATATTTTCTACTGTTTGTTATAAAAAAAAAATCCAATAAACTCAATTTTAGTCATACATTTAGGCCAAAATGTATTCGGCCACATGTCTTTGGTAAAAAAAATGTCAATAAGCGTTTATTTATTGGTTTGCGCAAAAGTTATAACGTCTACAAACTAGGGTACATTTTCTGGAATTTACACAGCTTTTAGTTTATGACTGCCTATGTCATTTCTTGAGGTGCTAAAATGGCAGGGCAGTACAAACCCCCCCAAATGACCCCATTTTGGAAAGTAGACACCCCAAGGAAATTGCTGAGAGGCATGTTGAACCCATTGAATATTTATTTTTTTTGTCCCAAGTGATTGAATAATGACAAAAAAAAAAATATTTACAAAAAGTTGTCACTAAATGATATATTGCTCACACAGGCCATGGGCCTATGTGGAATTGCACCCCAAAATACATTCAGCTGCTTCTCCTGAGTACGGGTATACCACATGTGTGGGACTTTTTGGGAGCCTAGCCGCGTACAGGGCCCCGAAAACAAATCACCGCCAAATGATATATTGCTCACACAGGCCATGGGCATATGTGGAATTGCACCCCAAAATACATTTAGCTGCTTCTCCTGAGTATGGGGATACCACATGTGTGGGACTTTTTGGGAGCCTAGCTGCGTACGGGGCCCCGAAAACCAATCACCTTCAGGATTTCTAAGGGTGTAAATTTTTGATTTCACTCTTCACTGCCTATCACAGTTTCGGAGGCCATGAAATGCCCAGGTGGCACAAAACCCCCCCAAATGACCCCATTTTGGAAAGTAGACACCCCAAGCTATTTGCTGAGAGGCATTTTTTTTTTCTTTTTTCAATTTTCAAAACTTTGTGACTTTGTGCAAAGGTATAGTGAGTATTTTGCAGACCTCACTTTTTGTCACAAAGTTTTGAAAATTGAAAAAAGAAAAAAAAAAATGTTTTTCTTGTCTTTCTTCATTTTCAAAAACAAATGAGAGCTGCAAAATACTCACCATGCCTCTCAGCAAATAGCTTGGGGTGTCTACCTTCCAAAATGGGGTCATTTGGGGGGGGGGGTTTGTGCCACCTGGGCATTCCATGGCCTCCGAAACTGTGATAGGCAGTGAAGAGTGAAATCAAAAATTTACACCCTTAGAAATCCTGAAGGCGGTGCTTGGTTTTCGGGGTCCCGTACGCGGCTAGGCTCCCAAAAAGTCTCACACATGTGGTATCCCTGTACTCAGGAGAAGCAACAGAATGTATTTTGGGGTGTAATTTCACATATTCCCATGGCATGTTTGAGCAACGTATCATTTAGTGACAACTTTGTGCAAAAAAAAAAAAATTTGTCTCTTTCTCGCAACTTGTGTCACAATATAAAATATTCCATGGACTCGACATGACTCTCAGCAAATAGCTTGGGGTGTCTACTTTCCAAAATGGGGTAATTTGGGGGGTTTTGAACTGTCCTGGCATTTTATGCACAACATTTAGAAGCTTATGTCACACATCACCCGCTCTTCTAACCACTTGAAGACAAAGCCCTTTCTGACACTTTTTGTTTACATGAAAAAATTATTTTTTTCTGCAAGAAAATTACTTTGAACCCCCAAACATTATATATTTTTTTGAAGCAAATGCCCTACAGATTAAAATGGTGGGTGTTTCATTTTTTTTTTTTTTTACACAGTATTTGCGCAGCGATTTTTCAAACGCATTTTTTGGGGAAAAAACACACTTTTTTAAATTTTAATGCACTAAAACACACTATATTGCCCAAATGTTTGATGAAATAAAAAAGATGATCTTAGGCCGAGTAGATGGATACCAAACATGACATGCTTTAAAATTGCGCACAAATGTGCAGTGGCGACAAACTAGATACATTTTAAAAAAAGCCTTTACAGGTTACCAGTTTAGATTTACAGAGGAGGTCTACTGCTAAAATTACTGCCCTCGATCTGACGTTCGCGGTGACACCTCACATGCATGGTGCAATTGCTGTTTACATTTGACGCCAGACCGACCCTTGCGTTCGCCTTTGCGTGAGAGCAGGGGGGGGACAGGGGTGCTTTTTTTTCTTTTTTATCTTATTTTTAAACTGTTCCTTTAATTTTTTTTTAAATCATTTTTATTGTTATCTCAGGGAATGTAAATATCCCCTATGATAGCAATAGGTAGTGACAGGTACTCTTTTTTGAAAAAATTGGGGTCTATTAGACCCTAGATCTCTCCTCTGCCCTCAAAGCATCTGACCACACTAAGATCGGTGTGATAAAATGCTTTCCCAAATTCCCAATGGCGCTGTTTACATCCGGCGAAATCTAAGTCATGAAATGCTCGTAGCTTCCGGTTTCTTAGGCCATAGAGATGTTTGGAGCCACTCTGGTCTCTGATCAGCTCTATGGTCAGCTGGCTGAATCACCGGCTGCATTCTCAGGTTCCCTGTTGAGACAGGAGAGCCAGAGAAAAACACGGAAGACGGTGGGGGGGGGGGGGCATTCCCTCCCACTGCTTGTAAAAGCAGTCTAGAGGCTAATTATTCGCTAGGATTGCTTTTACATGAAAGCCGACCGCTGGCTGAAAAGAATGATACCAAGATGATACCTAAACCTGCAGGCATCATTCTGGTATAACCACTCAAAGTCGTGAATGGCGTACCTGAAGACAAAAAAATGGTTAACAATAAAACACAGTAAACGATAAAGTATAAAAAATTGCATACCTGAAAAGCAAACATGATAAAAAATAATAACAATAAAACATTGCAGAATAGAATACAGTAAAAAAAGAGCAGAACAATAGAGAGAGAATAGCGAGAGAGAGAACAATAAAATGACAACTATTTTTATTTTATTTTAATATATATATTTTATTTTTTTTTACACTTTTTTTTGTAACTAACTTTTATAACTGTAACCGCTTCCAGGTTCGGGTCTCTCAAAATGCGATGGCATCTTGGGAGACCCTGTGAAAGTGTGCCTAGTCTGTACAATGCTGTACCCTACGCTAATACTCAACTAGTGAATGGTAGCGTTCAAAACATTCACCAATGCAAAGACCAGGATTGTCAGGACAGGAGGGACAATAATAGCGGGTGTCACACCTATATCCGCGCTTGCTGCTGACACAACATCTTTTTTGGGGGGGTTCGTTGGGTAGGGGTACTCGGGAGGACATAAAGAAAATGCCTCTCATGCAGCCGACTGCATTTGGTTGGGGATGTGAATGGGGGGAAGTACGGGCGCTGCAGAAGTGGTGGGTTCCCAATTAGGATTGGCGAATGCAGCAGGAAGGGCGCAATGGGCACGACGGGCCTGTGTTTGTCTTCTTCTTGGTGGCAGCGGGACACTACTTGTGCTTGCCACCTCACCAGCTTGAACTGCACTTATGGGACTCGCCACGTCACCAAGTGTTACTGCAGTGCTGGTTTGACTACGACCGGGGTGTACTAGGCCACTGGTGCTTGCCAGTTCACCAAAACGCTACCAAAAAAACTGTTAGCGATCGCAGGGATCAGGCCTGATTCTGCAAACGCTGCAGTTATGCGTTTAGTGTTTTGTAAGTGACAGTGATCAATCGATACTGCACTTGGGTGGGCTGGGCCGGGCGGAGGGGCAAAACGCAGGTGCTAGCAGCTATCTGGGCTGATCCCGCTACCACTGCGTTTTTGGGAACCCTAAACTGCTGGGGACGCTAGTATAGATCTAATCGGATCAGATATTGATCCGTTCAGATACTATACCACTAAGGGAGGTGTACGGTGCGTGCGTGGGTGTTAGCGCTACTGGCGCTAACCTGACGCTGCTTGGGGCTGGTGCTTACCAGTTCACCAAAATGCTACCAAAAAAACTGTTAGCGATCGCAGGGATCAGGCCTGACTCTGCGAACGCTGCAGTTATGCGTTTAGTGTTTTGTAAGTGACAGTGATCGATCGATACTGCACTTGAGTGGGCCGGGCGGAAGGGGCAAAACGCAGGTGCTAGCAGGTATCTGGGCTGATCCCGCTTACACTGCGTTTTTGGGAACCCTAAACTGCTGGGGACGCTAGTATAGATCTGATCGGATCAGATATTGATGCGTTCAGATACTATACCACTAAGGGAGGTGTATGCTGCGTGCGTGGGTGTTAGCGGTACTGGCGCTAATCTGACGCTGCCTGGGGCGACGCATATCACCGCCGGGCGATCAGGGGGCTAAACCTTTATTAGGTAATAGACGGCGGGTGCCCTGACACTATAAAAAATAAACGAACTAACCAGCGTCACCAGTAACGGTTATACGGTGATCAGTGGTGAAACGGTTAACTAGGGGGCAATCAAGGGGTTAAAACATTTATTAGATAGTATATGGGGGTCCCTGTCGCTATAAAACGCTGACGGCGAACCTAAATATTTACGTCCCTAACTAGCGTCACCAGTGACACTAATACAGCGATCAGAAAAATGATCGCTTAGCGACACTGGCGACAGGGGGTGATCAAGGGATTAAAACTTTATTAGGGGGGGTTAGGGGGGTACCCTAGACCTACAGGGAGCTAATACTAACTGCCCTAACACAGTAACTGTCACAAACTGACACCATGCAGTAATCAGAAAAAAAAAAAAAACTGCTTGGTGTCAGTGTGACGGGGGGGAGGGGTGATTGAGGGGTGATTGGGGGGTGTTATGTGTGCCTGGCATGTTCTACTGTGATGTGTGTGTGTGTGTTGTGTTCTCACATTTCAGTCTTCTCTCCTCGACGCCGGAACGGAAACTGCCGAGCCGAGGAGAGATGACATCACATCCCCTGCCTCGGTGTACACCGAGGCAGGGGAAGAATCTCATTGGCTGGGAGCGATCGTGAGGGGGGGGCCACGATCAGATGGCCTCCCCCTCATCTCTGATCGCTGCCAGACCAAAGACGGCCGCCTCAGGCACCGGGGGGGTCCGATGGCACCAGGTACGTGATGGATACCAGGTACGTGATTTTACCTGCCCGTGGCATTCTGCTGACGTATATCAGCGTGAGGCGGTCGTCAAGTGGTTAAAGCTTCCTGATTCCCTTACCGAAGATGAAGGCGGCAGCACCCGACAGCCGAGGGATAGATCGGCTTCTGGTGCCAACATCGCCCTGGACAGGTAAATGTCTTGTTTTAAAAGTCAGTAGCTGCAGTATTTGTAGCTGCTCCTCTTTAAGGTTAAAAACCTTCTGTGCTGAAGAAGCCCCCAAAAGCCCCCCCTTTTCTTAACTGAACACGATCGTTCCTGCGTTCAGGACGAACCCAGCAGTGGGTCTTCATTGGATAGATTTCATTTCTTAACTGAACACGATCGTTCCTGCGTTCAGGACGAACCCAGCAGTGGGTCTTCATTGGATAGATTTCATTAATTGGATAGAATGATAGCAGCAGCAGTCACTGAAAAAAAAATCAAGTGACGCGGGGCCAAGTCCTGCTGACTGTGTCAATGAATGCAGCAGCAGGGCTCAGGATCGCATTAGCACAAGTGCCCCCATGGAAGCCAGGAGCCCCCCAGTAACATCCCATAAAAGGAGGATCTGGGCCATTCTTTTCAAACCTGTGCACAGAGCAGTAAAGTATGACATGTCTGTTATTTAACAATACTAAAAAAAATAAAGCACTGTACCTTAATACAGTACATTCTTCCTTTAATGCCACGATAAAAGCCTTGCAGGTCTCTGGGATGATTTGTCCAAGTGCTTGGGGAGAAATGCCTGTCGAAAATTTGAGATCTTGAAGACTTCTCCCTGTCGCCAAGTAACGCAGCGTAGCTATTAGCTGTTGTTCAGGGCTAATAGATTCCCGCATTGGTGTATTCTTTTTGATGATCTATGGTGTGACAGCATGCAGCAGTATTTGATAACTGTCATCTTTTATCCTTAAATAATTTTGATAATCGTCTGGATTGTTCTCTTGCAACACTTTTAGAGGAGACATATGGGAGTACTTCTGTCGGTCCTGCAGCCATTGCTTGGACCATGTCCTCCTTTTTTGTTTTTTCTTTTTAATGACATTCTGGATAGCCAATATCCCCAAGATGGCAATTGGAAGTGCTGGGTCCTGCATTCCTCCTGTAACGTGTAAAAAACGTAAAAAAACATGTGAAAAGAAACGTCCGGAGATCAATACACGGATATGCCTGTACACTATGAACGGATAGCCAAAAGGTGTGGCAGGAACAGGGGTCACACGTATTTGACATCATTTCCGATACGTAGCTACGCACACCGGAAGGTTTTTTTTCCAGAACCGTACTACAAAAATCGTACTTTTCGTAGAGAACATTTTGCACTGTTGTATTCGATATTGGTTTTATGCAACAAAATGCGAACGATACATTGTACGATAATCTGATCGTGTGTACGAGGCATAACTCTAAATAGTTGTACATGTGGTTTAGTTGACGTATATAAAACGTCAAAGTCTCTTTTAAATCATGTTGACTTGGATTAATTAAAAATTAATTTGTGGGGTGAGATTACTGTCAAACATATTTAAAAGAAATATAAGGTCTAAATAATCATACACATGAAATACCATTGTATGATGTATTATACACAAATGTATCCTTTCAGAGCCACTTCAGAGCCATTAATAAATGCTAGTAAAGTTTTAGTACTTATTAGATTATCTCAAGAAGGAAATATAAGTGCTCTCTACCATTTACATTACACCGTAATATTGCCTGCATGGTTCACGTTACCTTCATGTATTGCTCCAGAAAGCTGAAGAGAGTAGATTATTAGGCTCAACCTTTTGTATAACAACTGTTTAGTTACAAATGATATCTTCTTTTAAGCAAATGCTAGATTGCATTTAAATGGCCAAGGTTTTAGACATTATAATATTGGCATGACTAGGTACTGAGTTTTGATATCCATGGGCATCTCCTGATGTGAGTGATAGATCTTGGGGCAAAGGACTACCAGTCAAGTTAGATTTTTCCATTGAATAGCTGATGTACCCCTAAGGTAACACTGGTGCTATGGTGTATGCAGAGGTTACAGACATAGATGGCTGTGCGACTGTCGGGTGGCTAAGAATTATTTAGCAGACAACTTGGTTCCCAATCTCTGAACATCATCTTTGGCCAGGGAAATCTGCTCAGTAAATATATCCAAACCCCTTTAAATATAGTTGCTACTATCTTTTGTGTTAAATGAAGCTGTATAATTAAAGGACTTGTTGTTTTAATGCATTTTTAACAATGTTGTTGCAGCCAAGAAATGCTGTGGCAGCATGTTTTCTACATCAGTTCCTATGAGTGTTGTTGGGTTTATGAAACGCTGAGAAAAGTGTGTCAGCTGTATATTTCTTCCCTATAAGCATATGGCAATATGAATGTTTATAGCTCTGCTGTCAGTCAGACTGGTAACATGAGGATCAGGCAACTAAATGTGAATATTTATTACAGTGCCATAAAAACCCATGTTGTATATGTTCAAGTCTGGTATAAACTACACACATTCACGTTTCTCTAAAGATTTAAATACTAGGCAAGATCCCATTCAGTGAAACCCTTGGTAAAAAAAAGAAGCCGACTCACACAATTAGCTTTATTTTCATTGGGAATGTGACAGCTATATAAATTAGTCACCATTAAGAGCTTGTTCACACTGTATGCGGTGACCTGCAATAATATGCACCAGATCAACAAAGGTCGCAAGAGAACAATTGTTCACATTCCAATGCAGACATGCTGCATTTTTGCGCAGTGCAGCAGACCACAAGGCAATGTGCTGCTGTGTGGAGACTTCAATGAAGTTAATGTGGGGGTACAGTAAAAACTAGCAGGGGGGGGGGGGAGGATGCAAGGTCGTCAGGGCAGTTGACAGGGGTCAGTAGGGTGGAGGACAGGGGTCATTAGTAGGTGATGCAGAGTTCAGAGGTCAGTAATAGATGAGGCAGAGTTTATAGGTCAGTAGTAAGTGACGCAAAGGACAGCATAGAGATTTTGCCTAACAGTGGGAGGAGTTTAACCACCTCAATACAGGGCACTTACACCCCCTTCCTGTCCAAGCCATTTTTCAGTTTTCAGCGCTGTCGCACTTTGAATGACAATTGCGCGGTCATGTTACACTGCACCTTAATTAAATTTTTTGCATTTTTTTCCCCACAAATAGAGCTTTCTTTTGGTGGTATTTGATCACCTCTGCGGTTTTTATTTATTGCGCTATAAACAAAAGAAGAGGGACAATTTTGAAAAAACACAATATTTTTTACTTTTTGCTATAATAAATATCCATTTTTTTTTTTTTTTTTAACAAATTTTTTCCTCAGTTTAGGCCGATATGTATTCTTCTACATATTTTTGGTAAAAAAAAATTGCGATAAGCGTATATTGATTGGTTTGCGCAAAAGTTATAGCGTCTACAAAATAGGGGATAGATTTATAGCATTTTTATTATTTATTTATTTTTTACTAGTAATGGCGGCGATCTGCAATTTTTATTGTGACTACGATATTGCGGCGGACACATCGGACACTTTTGACACATTTTTGGGACCATTCACATTTATACAGCGATCAATGCTATAAAATTGCATTGATTACTGTGTAAATGTGACTGGCAGGGAAGGGGTTAACACTAGGGGGCGCTCGAGGGGTTAATGTATGACCTAAGGAGGTGATTCTAACTGTGGGGGGAGGGGACTGACTGGGGGAGGTGACCGATCGCTGTCCCTATGTACAAGGGACACGCCATCGGTCTCCTCTCCTCTCTGACAGGACGTGGATCTGTGTTTACATTCACAGATCCACGCTCCTGCTCTATTACCCGGCAATCGCGGGTGCCCGGCGGACATCGCGGCCGCCGGGCACGCGCACCGGGTCCCGAGTGACGCAGCGGGCGCGCGCGCGCGCCGCCGGCGGCGCGCGCGCGCCCCCTAGCGGCTCGGGAGGGCGAGGACGTCATATGACGCCCAGTCAGAACAATAGGCTTACCGTCCGGCCGTCATATGACGGTGGGCGGTAGGCTAGTGGGGGGAGGGGAATGATTAAACAGAATCTGTGCCTAGTCACTGTATATTTTGCACACATATACCACAGTCCTTGCACCCGCAAAATACTACTTACTATTCAGTCTCACAAATAGACATAAACCTCATAATGAAGGATAATTTTAGAAAATGTAAGCGTTTCCATTACATATGCTTTTCTGCACAGTAAAAGTGATCATTTTGCTTGTCTGGCTATGTATGTAATGTACAATACAATGTATAGAGTGCAGGTGTCAAGAGTAAGTAACATGCAAAACAACATACAGTGGGGACGGAAAGTATTCAGGCCCCCTTAAATTTTTCACTCTTTGTTATATTGCAGCCATTTGCTAAAATCATTTAAGTTCATTTTTTTCCTCATTAATGTACACACAGCACCTCATATTGATAGAAAAACACAGAATTGTTGTCATTTTTTGCAGATTTATTAAAAAAGAAAAACTGAAATATCACATGGTCCTAAGTATTCAGACCCTTTGCTCAGTATTTAGTAGAAGCACCTGTTTGATCTAATACAGCCATGAGTCTTTTTGGGAAAGATGCAACAAGTTTTTCACACCTGGATTTGGGGATCCTCTGCCATTCCTCCTTGCAGATCCTCTCCAGTCCTGTCAGGTTGGATGTTAAACATTGGTGGGCAGCCATTTTTAGGTCTTTCCAGAGATGCTCAATTGGGTTTAAACCAGGGCTCTGGCTGGGCCATTCAAGAACAGTCACTGAGTTGTATTGAAGCCACTCCTTCGTTATTTTAGCTGTGTTCTTAGGGTCATTGTCTTGTTGGAAGGTAAACCTTCGACCCAGTCTGAGGTCCTGAGCACTCTGGAGAAGGTTTTCGTCCAGGATATCCCTGTACTTGGCCGCATTAATCTTTCCCTCGATTGCAACCAGTCGTCCTGTCCCTGCAGCTGAAAAACACCCCCACAGCATGATGCTGCCACCACCATGCTTCACTGTTGGGACTGTATTGGACAGGTGAGCAGTGCCTGGTTTTCTCCACACATACCACTTAGAATTAAGGCCAAAAAGTTCTATCTTGGTCTCATCAGACCAGAGAATCTTATTTATCACCATCTTGGAGTCCTTCAGGTGTTTATTTTAGCAAACTCCATGTGGGCTTTCATGTGTCTTGCACTGAGGAGAGGCTTCTGTCGGGCCACTCTGCCATAAAGCCCCGACTAGTGGAGGGCTGCAGTGATGGTTGACTTTCTACAACTTTCTCCCATCTCCTGACTGCATCTCTGGAGCTCAGCCACAGTGATCTTTGGGTTCTTCTTTACCTCTCTCACCAAGGCTCTTCTCCCCCGATAGCTCAGTTTGCCCGGACGGCCAGCTCTAGGAAGGGTTCTGGTCGTCCCAAACGTCTTCCATTTAAGGATTATGGAGGCCACTGTGCTCTTGGAAAGCTTAAGTGCAGCAGAATTTTTTTTGTAACCTTGGCCAGATCTGTGCCTTGCCACAATTCTGTCTCTGAACTCTTCAGGCAGTTCCTTTGACCTCATGATTCTCATTTGCTCTGACATGCACTGTGAGCTATAAGGTCCTATATAGACAGGTGTGTGGCTTTCCTAAGCAAGTCCAATCAGTATAATCAAACACAACTGGACTCAAATGAAGGTGTAGAACCATTTCAAGGATGATCAGAAGAAATGGACAGCACCTGAGTTAAATACATAAGTGTCACAGCAAAGGGCCTGAATACTTAGGACCATGTGATATTTCAGTTTTTCTTTTTAAATAAATCTGCAAAAATGTCAACAATTCTGTGTTGTTCTGTCAATATGGGGTGCCGTGTGTACATTAATGAGGAAAAAAAATAAACTTAAATGATTTTAGCAAATGGCTGCAATATAACAGAGTGAAAAATTTAAGGGGGTCTGAATACTTTCCATCCCCACTGTATAAGGTGCAGAATCAGGATAAGCCCACCTGTTCACATCAGATTCCGCCCTTACATCAAGAATCCCCATCAGAGTTCCCTCTCAAACAGAGTCCTCCCCTTACATCAAGGTCCCCAGATTCCTCCCCCTTACATCAAGGTCCCCAGATTCCTCCCCCTTACGTCAGGGCCCCCTCAGATTCCTTCCTCTTATGTCAGGGTCCCCTCAGATTCCTCCCCCTTACATCAGGAGCCCCAGATTCCTCCCTATTACGTCAGGGGCCCCAGATTCCTCCCCATTACGTAAAGGTCCCCAGATTTCTCCCCCTTACATCAGGATCCCCAAAACCACCCTCCTTACATCAGGATCCCCAGAGTCACCCTCTCTTATATTAGGGTCCTCAGAGCCCCCCCCTTAAATCAGGATCCCTAGGCTCACTCTCATAAGAAAGAGTCCCCAGGGTTTCTCTAGTTACATCAGGTCCCCATAGTACCCTATTTACATCAGGGTCCCCCCTCGCCCTTACATCAGGGTGCCAAGAGCCCCTCCTAAATTATAGGCAATAAGAATAAAGATAAAAGAAAGGGGGTTCTTCTTAAGCCACAAATGGATTGGAATTTGGTCAGTTCTGGCTGAACTGGGTACATTTGTGATTCATTTCTGGACAGCCTGTTGGGTTTTTTCGTACGATTACTGCCGGGTGCTATAGCCGGCAAGCAGTATTTACTGTATTCTGATGGCTAGAAAACCTCTTATTGTCAGAATAAAATAGCGCAGTGAGAGGGATTCCCCTATCAACACTGTATGTGTTGATGGGAAAATCAGTTGATTTCATTTCCTTTAACCGTCGTTAAAAGAAAAAAAAAGTTGCTTAGGCAAGCCATAGATTATTTGATTTTCTGTCCTGCAACCATGGGTTGCACTAAAGAAAATTGCTCAATTTCCCCATCTACACAGTCAGTGTTGATGGGGGAATCTATCCCACAGTGCTATTGTGTTCTGCCAGCAGGGAACCTTCCCGACCAGCAGAAAGCAATGATTACTGCTAGCAGCTATAGCCACATAGCAGGAAAAGTAAACTGTGATAACAGAACTTTCACTACACACAGCTTTGCTGGGCTAACTCTCTAGTCTATGCTAAGTGCTGACAGGTCAGATATGAAAGATCACTGCATGTTCCAGTCCTATATACGTCCCACGCTCAGTATAGCTTAGATATGCAGCTACACAGTGAACCCGGGAGTAAACAAGGCTGTTTGCAAAGTTCCCGTGATAAGGAGAAGTGAGCTGCTGAAGGTCTCATTGTGCCCCTGCATCTCTCCATTGCGCTGGCCCCAGGAGAAGAAGTTCAGCATGCAGTCACAGAGTCTGGGGTGGAGGTGGGCTGTTGTATTTTTGGGGAGGCGCAACTGAAAGCTGGGGGGGGGGGGGGGGGCACCACCCTAGATCCGGCCATGTTAAGGTTGCATAAAGACACTACCATTTTCCATATCCCTGTACATTGCATCTACTAATAAACACCTTTTTTGAATTTATCTAAACTCCCCACTGACACCACCAACTGTGGAAGGGAGTTCTACATCCTTATCACTCTAGCAGTAAAGGACCCCTTAAGCAGATTAAGATTGAACTACTTATCCTCCAATTTCATTACGTGGCTGCATATCTTCTGTAGAGAGGTTAAATCATTTTTTCTCAATGCTGGAGACACCATTCACAGATTTGTATATTGCGTTTATATCGCCTCCTAAACGCCTCTTCTTCAGGGAGAATAAGTTTGTATGTAGTCATTCCTCACAACTGATATCCATACCTCCCAACTTTTTGAGATTGGAACGAGGGACACCTATTGCTAAAAGTATGTAGGCATAGGACACACACCCTGCTACAGCCCCTTAAGGCTGGATTCACACCTATGCATTTTTAGTGCTTTTTGCATTTTGCAGATTTGCACTACAGAACGTGTTCCATAGGAAACCATGTTAAATGGACTGTAGTGCAAATCTGCAAAATGCAAAAAGCACTAAAAATGCATAGGTGTGAATCCAGCCTAAAAGAGAATTCTACCAAAAAAATTGTTAAACCCACAAGTCCTTATTTTTACCACTACTTTTCCTTTTTACTGGATTTTGAAATTTACAAATGCAGCAATTTAGAAATTGGATGAAAGGTTTAGCACTGGGAAATACTTTTTGAAAGATAAAAAGTGCAATTTATATACATCTATATATATCAGACCAAAATGAGGGACAAATGAGGAGGAAAGAAGGACAGAGAGACATTGCTCCAAATCAGGGACAGTCCCTCGAATTCGGGGACAGTTGGGAGCTATGGATATTCTCTGCCCCCCCCCCCCCCCTCTGCCCCAGTTTATTGCCCTTCTCTGAACTTCCTCTAGTTCAAAGACCTCAGAACTGGTCAAACTGGGTTTTGTAAATTGGTAGATTTAGGCCCCTTTCACACTTGTGCGACTTTTCCTGTGACTTTGGACACCAGAGTCGCATGGCAAGTCATACGCCATGGTTCCCAATGATAACCATTCATATCTGTGCGACTTCAAGTCGCACCGACTTCAAAGTAGTCGCGGTACTAATTTGGTCCGATTTTGATGCCAGTTGAGGTCCATAGACCTCAAGTTTATACAGTCATTCCCTGAAATCGCGGAAAAATGGCGTGACTTTCAAGTCATGGGAGTGTGAAAGGGGCCTTAGAATTTTATCTCTAGAGTAAATACACTTTTTTAATGCATAGTCTGCTGGCCTTGCTTGCTGCAGCTTGGCATTTGTGATACTTCAGCAAAGTAATGTGTGCTTAGTGTGAATGTAGCCCAAAGAATTTTTATCACACAAAAACTGCAGTTAAGAACCAATCATATTTTGTAATTCTGGTTGTTGTAAATCGATGTTAGAGGAATTCCGACTGGCTGCAGTGTTACTGCGCTTTGCAAATCATTGCTGCTCTTTGCATTGCCTTATTAAAACCAACCTGAAAATGAATTCATTCATGAATCTCTAATAAATTGTATTAAGATTAAAAACTCAATGATGTAGCTCGCATCACTGAATCTGTTGTGTCATGAATGCAGTTTTCTTGCGTTAGCAGAGAATAAACGTTGCTATTTTGAATAAAAGGCAGAGAGAGCAAGGAGCAAAGATAATGTGCAATGTTCAATAATGCACATCAACTAATCAGGTTTTACCTTTTGCTAATTTAGTAATGTAGAACAATGAAAGGTAATGGCTGATTTTTTGCTATGTTACAGCTGTAGAGATCCCAGAAAAAGGTTACAGCGATTGTTAATAATTTTGCAAGAAAAAGATATTAAATAAATGCTGCTAATTCTTGGGGTTGTTGTTCTATGTTTATCTAGCTTTATTTTCAGGAATAAAACAGAAAAAATATATTTTCAGCTATAGCTCTTCAGTAACAAAAACTGTAAAGCCGTGTACACACGACCGGACTTTTCTACCGGACTGGTCAGACGTAACAAATCTGTCAGACAATCCGACCGTGTGTGGGCTTCATCGGACCTTCATCGGACTTTTTCTGTCGAAAATCAGACGGACTTTAGATTTGGAACATGTTTCAAATCTTTACCGACGGACTCGAGTCCAGTCGAAAAATCCGTTAGTCTGTATGCAAGGACGCAAGGGCAGCTATTGGCTACTGGCTATGAACTTCCTTATTCTAGTCCCTTCGTACATCATCGCGTTCAAACCAACGGACTTTCGAACGGACTTTAGTCCCTTTGTGTGTGGGCAAGTCTGGTCGTTCAAAAGTTTGTCGTAACTCCGTCGGAAAGACCGTCAGACCTTTGATGCTGAAAGGTCCGCTCATGTTATAAGGAAAGGCAGTTATTTGTGTGCATGGGAAAAACTGGAAAACAACATAAAGAATTAAATCCATTCATATAAAATTTAAGAGCAATGGTGACAGGTGTTGTCCTACATTACCAGATATATAGAACATTCCCTACAAAAGCCGTTACATGTGAAAGGCTTTTCAGCTTTAAAAAATGTAATTTTTCTTCTACCTCTTGTAAGTGCTCAATAATTGGTGTTTTATTTATCTGATTGCCACTGCAGGATCCCTCTAAATATGTATTTTATGCAAAATGGGCACATGACATGACACCATTGTCACTGTGTGATGAAATGCAACCCTTTCTATGAAGACAAAACTGTACTAGGGGTGCAAAATGTATGGACCGCACAATGAGCTTGGTCTTATAGGGCATTAACCTGGTAGATAGAATTCATATGCCCCTTTGTTTGCCAAAGTCAAATCCTAGTGTCTTTATTTTTCTTGCACCAGGATTACATCTATCCTTTAAACCATTGTATTGCATTGCATTGCATTTATTAATTTATTAACCCATTTACTTAAAGGATTACTAAACCTAAAAACAAAATGCAAATTATTGCAGCTTATGATTCTTAGATGTGGTAGATGCAAACATTTCTTAGTTGTTCTCAAGCTAAGAATATTTTCAGCAAATACAGAGAAAACCTGTTGAACTTGCCTGAAATGCAGTGTCCTTGTCCCTTCCGGTGAGTTGCAAAGAATATCTTCCTTCCCAGGTATGATCTACAATCTACCAATTGCTCTGCCCCCCCCCCCCCCCAACCCCTGAGGTTACTGAGATAAAGAGGTTTGAACATGTTTGTAGTCCATATCAGGAGAGCAGCCTAGAGTGACAACCATGGATCCATCCATAGATAGAGTGGAGTGCGAAGGAAAGGGGAAAGGAATTGTTATTTGCAGGATTACCAATTGAAAATAAAGCAAAAGGAACTTGGAAAAAAATGAATACAGCCACCACACCAAGGACTAATAAGCTTCAATGCGTTACATTTTTGCTTTTAGGTTTAGATACACTTGGAAATAGGAGCCATGATATAAAGCCCATGCAGATATATGGAGAACAAACAAATCTACATGAGGTCATTCATGGGAATTTGTAACTTGGAACCCCCACAAGGCAATGCAGCACTCTTAATGAAGTACCCATCATGCTGACATGTTTAACACCTCCAACCTGTAAATTATGCTTATAGGGAATGTAGAGCACTTTGGGCATGCTGACATCTGTCTTTTGAGCCCTATGACATTTCATTTATTATACAAGCCACTGCTTGTCTCTTTATTTATAAATCATGCATTGTAAGGCACAAGGGAAAGTATAGGAGATAAACTGAATTTCAAAAGCTTTTGAAGGTGGTGGTGGCAAAAAACAAACAAACACATGATTTGACACAGTAGGCAGGTTTCATGGTTGTCAGGTGTCCTCACTTTTCTGGGACATTATCATTTTTTGAGGATTTGTTCCTGAAAATGTTTAGTTTCCATACATTTTAGTTACATTGTTGGTAAGATTATATAAGGACATTGTCCATCTAGTTCAGGGATTACTATATGGTGGACCATGGTCCAATTTACAGTCCTCTCCAGACCATGGCCATGCCACTTAGCAGCTGGATGTCCTCTCCTGCCCCCCTGCCTCTGCCATCCTCACAGCAGCGCAGGGGGTGGGAGGTGCTGCAGATCTAGACAGAGAGGGGCAGTCTTTACAAATTACCAAGTGGGTAATCATCCACTTGTTGACACAATAAGTTGGGCAGCTCCCACCCTCTGTCCATATCTGCAGCACCTCCTGCCAGGCTTGGGCATGGCAGGGGCGGCCGGGCGTGAGACCCAGGAGAGGACTTCCAGACTGGTAAGTGCCTCTACCTTGCCATGTTAAGGTAGGACTGTACAGGAGAGGTTGCCTTTAAAAAGGGGACTGTGATGTAAGGGAGGAATGGGGGCTATGACTGCATGTGGGATTGTGAAGGGGGGGGGTGATTTGCTAGGGGCACTGTGAGGAACTGAGGACACTGGGACTGCTGTAAAGGGGGTACTGTGATGTAAAGGGGGTGGGTATGTGATGTGAAGGAGGTCTGTTATGTAAGGGCTTGTTAACACCAGAATGTGGGTTGGAAAACCCACATTCTGTGTGCATTTCCTGTACTGTGTTCAAAACGCACTTGGTGTCTGATCTGCTGCAGGTGTCAATACATTCCTGATGACACCCCAAATGCAAATCAAAACACAGTGCGTTTTTGAAAAGTAGTGCATACACTACTTATTGTGCAATCCAGTGCCATTCAAATGAATTGGCTGAAAGTCGCACAGGAATCTTACAGGAATGTATAACTGTTAACTGGCCCTCAAGAGGTACTCTGGGCACTGATGTAAAGGGGGTGGACTGTGGTGTGATGTGAAGAGGGACTAAGAACACTGATGTAAAGATAGGGCTATGATGTAAATTGGGGGGGGGGGGGTTGGGGGGCACTGAGGACAGTAATGTAGAGAGGAGTCTTTGGTGTAAATGGGGCTATGATGTGAACGGTAGGCTGAAGACACTAATGTACAGGGGGAATTGTGATATGTTATAGCGCAAACATGAGATTTACAGATCTGCCAGAAGAAAATTTCACTGACTGGACCTCTGTGTGAATTTTACCTCAAGACCCTTGATCTCACCAACTGTGGAAGAGAGTTCCACATCCTTAGTGCTCTGATAGTAAAGAACGCCTTATGCTGTCTAAGATTAAACCGTTTTTCCTTCAACTTCATTGTGTGTCCGTGTGTCTTTTTTAGAGACCTAAGATTAAAACGTTTCTTCCCAATGCTAGAGTCCCCATTTAAAGATTTGTATATTGCTATCATATCTGCTCTTAAGCGTCGCTTCTCAAGGGAGAATAAGTTTAATGTTTTTGGTGGTTCCTCATAACTGAGGTCCTCCAGCCCCTTTATTAGCTGTGCTTCCCTTCTCTGGATGATTTCTCATTCGAGTACATCCTTCCTGAAGGTTGGTGACCAGAACTGGACAGCATACTCAAGATGTGGCCGAACCAGAGTTTTGTAAAGTGATAGAATTAAAGTAATATTAAACCTTATTTTTTTTCATTAAAATAAAAAAGATGTTATACTTACCTGCTCTGTGCAAGGATATTGCACATAGTAGTGGATTACCTCCCACCAATGCTGTCTCCTCCTCCTTCCTGTGGGTGCCTCCTCAGAAAGCTGTGTGCTTTTTTAAATGTAAACGTTTTTTTTTAGTAATTATTAATAGGATAAAACCCTATCCTTGTACAGTATATGCAATATATCAACTTTTCTCAAAGCTTTCATCTCATTAATTATTTGACAATGTCATTAATGCAGAAATCGCTTGTATTCCAAGGTCTCTGTTGCCATGAGAAGGTGGTATTGTTTTGCTAGCATGGTAGCATTATGGTGTACAGGTGAGGGCAGGACAGAAACCTATTCCAGTGGCTGAGTATCTTATGCAACAAGCCAGCATGGCCACATAGTGAACAGTGGAAAAGAAACACAGTGCTGCTGCTACGGTAGTAAATATAAGTGACTGATAGGTGTCAGTATTTTTTTAGTGGTTGATCTATAGGCATGTGGCTAGAAAAAATGTTTTTTTCCCATAGCATAATTTCTTTCATGTGGAAATGGAAATAAAACTCTGGTTTAAACAAAACTCTATTCAAGCATGTATTCTTAAATCAAAAAAGTAAACTTTCTCTTTATGGTCCCACTTAGGGTTGTCCCGATACCACTTTTTTAGGACCGAGTACAAGTACCGATACTTTTTTTCAGGTACATGCTGATACCGATTACTGATACTTTTTCTTTAATGTCACGTGACAGTGTTTTTTTTTTTTTTTTTATTAACAGTGCTTTCTTTTTTTTCGGGGGGGGGGGGGGGGGGGGTGAATGGTGTATATGTGTGTGTGTGTGGTGTTTTTTTTTTTTTACAATAATATTTTTTTTATTCTTTATTGCAATATGTGTTTGTTTTTTTTGTTTTTTTTAAATCAGCCCTGTTTGGGGGCTTTGGTGAGATATCAGGGGTCTTAACAGACCTCTGATATCTCCCCCTTGAGACAGAGAAAGAGACAGAGGATAGAGATTCCCCAGTCCCTTTCTCTGCAGCCTCAGCTGCACTGAGAATGAATGGAGAGAAGACAGCGGTAAGAGATTGTAAGAGATTACAATGTTTCAGTTATGTGAATGGACAGAGTCAGCTGACTCTGTCCATTCACAAAGGAAGGAGGAGGAGGACAGCAAAACGGAGGGGGACAGCGGAGAGGGGCAGCAGAACGGAGGGGACAGAGAAGGAGAGGGGGGCAGCAGAACGGAGGGGACAGCGGAGGGGGACAGAGAAGGAGAGGGGAACGGCGGAACGGAGGGGGACAGCGGAGAGGCACAGCAGAACGGAGGGGACAGCGGAGGGGGACAGAGAAGGAGAGAGGAACGGCGGAACGGAGGGGGACAGCGGAGAGGCACAGCAGAACGGAGGGGACAGCGGAGGGGGACAGAGAAGGAGAGAGGAACGGCAGAACGGAGGGGGACAGCAGAGAGGCACAGCAGAACGGAGGGGACAGCGGAGGGGGACAGAGAAGGAGAGAGGAACGGCGGAACGGAGGGGGACAGCGGAGAGGCACAGCGGAGGGGGACAGAGAAGGAGAGAGGAACGGCGGAACGGAGGGGGACAGAGAAGGAGAGAGGAATGGCAGAACTGAGGGGGACAGCGGAGGGGGACAGAGGAACGGAGGGGGCATGGAGGAGGATGCAGTGACAGTCAGCGGTGACCGATCACCGCTGTATGTCACTAAAGCCGCTGAAAGCCGCTGGTGGAGAATCTTGTAACTCCCCCATGCGCCGATCACAGCTGACTTCCAGGTATCGGGGGAAGAATCGGGAGCATTTGCCCGAGTACAAGTACTTGGGCAAATGCTCGGTATCGGTGCCGATACCGATACTAGTATCGGTATTGGGACAACCCTAGTCCCACTGTATGTAGGAATGTAGCCACCCTTTTATTATCACTGCAGAGATGGACTACGGCACATAAGGGGGTTTATTTACTAAAGGCAAAGTCACTCACTGTAGATCTCAGGGGGGCATGCAAGGAAAATAAAAAACAGCATTTTTGCTTGCACATGATTGGATGATAAAATCAGCAGAGCTTCCCCTCAGATCTAAAGCGACTGCACTTCCAAGTGCACTTGTAGTGCAAAGTGGATTTGCCTTTAGTAAATAAACCCCATAGTGTGCATAGAGCACTGCACATGAAATGTACACTGCTTGTTCTAAATGAACAGAAGAGGGGGGGGGGGTTCATAATCTCACAGGGTATATAACAAGGAGATTGAAAACAACTTAAAAATAGATTGCTATTATTATTATACAGGATTTATATAGCTCTGACAGTTTACGCAACGCTTTACAACATAAGGGCAGAAAGTACAATTACAAAACAAATGAATATAGTAGGAATCATAGAGCCCTGCTTGTTTAGAGCAGGAGGGTAAAGAGATACAAAAGGTAGTAACTGTGGGGGATGGGCTGATGGAGGAAATAAATGTACAGCTGTTAGGTGAGGGTCTAGAGATAGGCTGATGGGGTCTGAAGAGATGAGTTTTCAGGGATCACCTGAGAGTGGACAGAGTAGGCGATAATCGGACAGATTGGGGTAAAGAGTTCCAGAGGATCGGAGAGGCTTTGAAGAAGTCCTGGAGGCGAGCATGGGAGGAGGTGACAAGGGAACTAGAGAGCAGGAGGTCTTGGGAAGAATGAAGAGAATGATTAGGTTGGTATTTTGAGACTAGGTTAGTGATGTAGCTAAAGGCCAAGTTGTGGATGGCTTTGTAAGTTGTTGTTCGCATCTTGAATTGAAACTGTTTGCTGAGTGGCAGCCCGTGGAGGGATTGGCAGTGAGTGGTAGCAGACGCTGAGTGTTTTTTTAAGGTGGATGAGCCTGCCAGCAGTATTCATAATGAACTGAAGGGGGGATAGCCTATGTGAGGGTAAGTCAATGAGGAGGGGGTTGCAGTAGTCGAGGCAAGAGATGACCAGGGAGTGAATTTGAAGCTATGTGATGTCATTACAGGGCCTTTATATAGTGGATGTGTATGGATTACTTTTGGAGAATAACAATTTTGTTTTGTGCCACTTTAAACTGATTGGGTGCTGTGGAGAAACAGCTCCACGTTTCCTCCAGTTTTCCCAGTTGAGCTCAATGATTCACTATGTTACAGTTTTATTGGCATGTGGTCATCCTAAATGGAAAAATCCAGACTGGGTTTTTAACTTTGTCAGTTGAGCATTATTGTGTTTTACTAAATATGACCCATGGTGCATGTGAATCTTTATTTGGTGCCTACTTGTTTCTTGTTCTGTATTGTATTATAATGGTATTACAATGTTGCATGTGCCATCCTTTGTGAGTTTACGAGTGCTGTGTTGTGATCAGCTAATAAAACGTTGTATTTTACCACTGGGAATCTGCTTATTGTAGCAGAAAGATATGTTAAATGTAAAATCTTTATTATTTTGTAGGCAATTCATCAAAAAAGGGACATAGTCTTCAGTTGAGTACTATTATACTAAAGAAGTGACAGGACTTACATAATGATACATTTTGACCTATTAACCTTTTTCCATTGAAATGCACACTCTGCGTTAGCATTTGTAAAATATTGATCAGTCTGGTGTATGTGTGAAGCCTTTTAGCACTTGAGCTTAACCTGGAGGGAATTATTTTACCCTGAGCCTGGCAACATGGGATTTAATCCATCAACCACCTGTAACATTAAAGGTTATTTTGTATTTTGTAGTTTCATTATAGCAAATCATCAATTTCTGAAGCAGTGATAGATGATTAAGACTTTCTGAGCAGTCTTGCAGAAATTCCATTGGGCTTAGTTGGGTGCATGTGAAGCTCTTATCATTAGTCCCATATACTTCACACTATGTAATCCATTGTAATGCATGGGAAATGTGGTAGGTCCTTTTAGACTGATAAGCGGTTGTTACTGCCATAGAGGTTTGCTCTACAGTATGCAGAATAGAATATACAGAATATATAACAGAATATGCAGTATCTTTAGTTGCTAAAGAAAGAAAGAAAAGGTGGGCTTTGAAAAGATCTTGTGGAACATGGGTTATAATTGCTGCAGTCTATCTGAATGCAACAGTGTGCTTAGACATTATTGTTTTATGTGTGTTTTCAACACATGTAAAATCTTGCTTTTTTCATGCTGTTACATTTTTGTCTTGGCTTCAATGTTGCACAAATGTATATTTTACACAGCAAATAAATTATATATATTCTGTCCAGATTGAGGCATAGCTAGTATTAAAGTGCATGGATAGACAATTCTAGGTAACCAGGTCACAAGAAAAATTGCAGCTATTTTGAACCTTTTATAGCACTGGAACCATTAGTCTCCTGGCCTTTAAAATATCTTTGGAATCATAGTTTGGACTAACTGACTCCTAAAAGCCACGTTACTTCGGCCATCCCTTTTTTAGATTATATACAGCAGTCCAAATATTGCATATTTGTTGGGGGCTGTGATAAACTCTGTACGATGTCTCTGGGACATTGCCTAAAGTGCCCAATATTTCCTGGGACACTTAATTTTTGACAAATAAAGGCTATCACAAAACTTGTGACTTGTGACTAACTTCCTAGTTAATGCATACTTCAAATTCCAGAGGACTGTTTGCATAGTACCAGTACAGCTGTTTAAAGTGGAACTTTAGTCAGGAAATTAAGTCCTGCTGGATCATTTCAAACTGACCACCTTTGCAGGTATAGCTATGTAAAACATTAAAAATAAGTGCCTATACTGTTTAAAATCCAGTAATACACTGTCTCTGGTCTCTCCCCTATTCTGCACTTGCTCAGTTTCTCTCCATTTCTAGGCACCGTGCCTAAAATTGGAGCCAATTTACAACACACACCCATTTTGGTAGCATAAATATAAATGTAGAATGTATGTTCCTTGCTAAAGCACATTATTTTTTTATCAAATTGTTATGAGTAAAGTTCTCCTTTAAATGATGTCACTGGCCTATACAAATCGATAATGCAACATTTCACAAAAATCACAATCAGCACTTGCTTGCAGTAAAATAAGGCTCTGAATCATTATGGGTGCAGACCTTGCATTCCCTCCCTGTACAGCCTGTTACTGGAACTGCTGGTGTGTAATCACCTAAAATCTGCATAGGGATAAAAATGCTAATGTATATTGGCTGCTTCCTCGATTAGATTGGATTCATGATTTGCATGCAAATGTAAACATAGTTGGGAGGTATTGCATACCCCCTCTGTTCCTACAATCTATTTTGAGGGTGAACTACCATATATTGAAATTGTTGATAACTTTTTGCCATTCTTTATTTTAGGTATGTAAAAAGGGTCTATCCTGCTTGCTGTTTTTCCCCATTAAACTAGAACATTTCCATGCAGCAGTTAAATAATATAATAGGCATACTAGTCACTGTGAAATGAGAAAAAAAAAACATATTTACCATGATAAATGTTTGGATTATGTTGGATTGGTGGACTGTATATGTACTTTATGGATTACAAAACCTGAATGATGTACACATTGTAAGTAATTAAAAATAATAGAAGCCCTCCATTTTATGGACCAAGACTACTATAATATATGTTAAATGTGTACTGGAAAATGCTTAGAATGTTTATGGAGTTGGAATGATGATATATATACAAAGAAGTAATAACATGCAAGATAGAAAATTACATTATAAAATGGTTTTACTTTTTGTTTTCAGACATGTTATAAACTTTACTACCGATATTTGTGAACCCCTCTCTGAGTAGGAACAGATCCTAGAAATAAAATTGGAATAGATTTGATTTGAAATGGTCTGTGCTAAAATACTTAGCAAATCGGCTTCTGCCACTCCCCCCCTTCATTATCTCTTTGGATCAGGCTGGCTTTGTGCCCGGAAGGGAATCCTGTGATAACACCATAAAAGAAATCTCCACAGTTGGGCAAGAACTTCAAATATATCCAGCTTCTTCAAATTTACCAATGCCAAGATAGTCTGGGACTATATGGATGCTATTCTGTTAACCTCGGTCTACAAAAAAGGGAGCTGACTCGCATTGCAACTCTGTAATCCCCTCAAAAGCAAGGGTGTATGTGATTCTGAGATCCAAAAATGAAACCAGACAGCACAATTCTCCTGATTTTTATTATCACACTGGAACTCATTTTATGCATGATAAGGGCAAAGGATAACATACAGTACATGGCATATCAATGTTAGCTAAAGAATTTAAAGTGTTCGCATTTGCCATTGATTTATTATTCTACCTCACCCAACCCCTTATCATAATATCAAACCTAATGAAAGAATTTGAGGAATTGTATCTGGTCTTCCAATTTTGAGGTCAATTACCGTATATACTCGAGCATAAGTCATTCCAAGTATAAGTCGAGGCCCTAATTTACCACAAAAAAAATGGGAAAAACTTATTGACCCGATTATAAGACGAGGGTGAGAAATGCACAGCTACTGTAAGTGGAAAAGAGGGTCAACAATGCCCATTTGCAGCATCACTGTGCCCATTTGCATGCCTCACTGTGCCCATTTGCAGCCATAGGTCCCCTGAACTTCAAACTCGGTAGTTAAGGGTTCCTAGATGCCCCCCTAGCTGCAGCCAAAATTTGGGGTCTCTGAACCCAAAGGGTCCCGCAATGACATTGCTGCAGATGGACACAGTTGACCAAATTTGGGGCCCCGTATCTCTGGGCCACTTAGTGCTAGGAACCCCATATTTGGTGTGCAAACCCAGTGGAACTAGCACCATAAATTGCCAAAGCTGGGGTTTCTAGAACCAAGTGGCCCCGAGATACAGGGCCCCAAAAATCAGTTCAGAAAATGTCAAGCACTTTTCTGCAGCAGAGAATGACATTTTCCGAACCGATTTTGGGGCCCAGTATCTCGGGGCCACTTAGTGCTAGGAACTTTAGCTTTGGATATGTCATGGTACCAGTTCCACTGGGTTTGCACACCAAATTTGGGGTTCCTAGCATCAAGTGGCCCTGAGATACGGGGCCCCAAAATTGGTTCGGAAAATGAAATTTTTTGCTGCAGAAAAGTGCTTGACTCGAGTATAAGTCGAGGGGGGCACTTTCAGCACAAAAAAATGTGCTGAAAAATTTGACTTATACTCGAGTATATACGGTACTCAAAATGATTTGCATCAGACAAAGTAGAATTCTGCAAAAGGAACTACCCCTTTACTCTGTGAAGCCCCTCCACTAATCAATATCTAGAAATCCAACCCCCATCCAGCCTCCACGACCTCTATTAACTCAATTTCTCTTCCATAATCACCCACCTCTAACTTGATTTGAGAGCTTAGGATAAAACCCACTTCTAGTAGAAGAGCAGTTATTGTGAAAATGAAGACTTGTGTGTGTGTGTGTGTTCCAAACCATCCCTATTGCCCTTCCTCACCTGTTCTTCACCGCAATCCAATCCCTATTCTTCACTTTCCTTTGGGACAATAATGCTCCCAGAGTGAACTACTAAACTCATACCTCACCAAAGCCTAAGGAAAACATCAGCTTTTTGCACAATAATAAATATTTCAGGACAGGTCAGTTAACCAGAATGGTGGATTAGAACATCCATGCTACCCTTAAATACTAGGTTTTGTAGGAGGGTGACCCTGTACCATTGGATAAAATGGTGGTTTACACCAGATTTTGTAGGAAGTAAGCACACTAATGACAGAGATGTGGGCTGGCTTCATATGAGAGCCAGAGATAGAGCTCAGAGCCCCACCCTCCTGAGGGAGTCACTGTGTGGAGGGAGCCATGAGAGGTGCTGGTTTGCACCATACTGTCCATGTCTGGACAGACCAAACCCCGAGCCTGAGAGAGATTCCAGGAGGGATAGAGCAGCTAGGGAGCTGTGGTAGGAAGATGTAGAGCTGGGGTTCAGCATGTGTGCACGAACACTGGGACGTGTTTGATGGGCAGGAAGACCAAGCGGTACTTCTACTTTAGCCAGGAGGCTAAATGTTCTGTTTATTGCATTGTGGGAACCCCCTGCGCGGGAAGAAATACCTGTGTGAACTTTTTTTGACATTTCTTTAGATAAAATTGTGCAGGCCCGAAAACCATGTCTGGTGAGGAGTACACTCACTGATTTGGCACTATCATTGCCCTGAAATCCATGTCTGGTGTAGAGTACACTCAATGATTTGGCACTATCATTGAGCTAAGAAACCAGTCAGAGCTTCATTGGAACATATAATCTCCACAATCCCCCTATGTTCCAGCCCAAAAATATCAACTAGAGATTTCTGAGACCACCCTCTAAGAAAATGTACTGCCAAAGTCTTAACTGTAGCGAGATGAAACCCAGCATTCCCACTAGGCATAACCACCACTTCTTTCAACACCTGGTAGAATAATCAATCTCTGCCGACGCAAAATTTCTTTAAACAAGGCAGATTTCTTAGATTGCAGGAACTCCATACCCACACTAACACTGGCATCATACCACATTGGTCCTATTTAAAAGTGAGAGAAACTTGACTTTTTTAAGCTTTCCATTTTTATTTGTATATTAAAACATTTATGCTGTACAGGCAAGTTGTTATCTTCCTAGCAAGGCAGCAATAGGAGTATAGCCCCTTGCCACATCAAAGGTAGTCCACTTGTACTTCATAATTGGGCAGCTGCTTTGAGATTCATCCCCTAAAAAAAGGAGGAAGTTTCTAAAGCAGAGTTTCTAAACTAGAGTTCCTCCCGAGGTTGCTAGGGGTCCCTTGAACAATGAGCAACTTCTGCCTCTCAGATAAGTTTACACTGACACCATTTATCTTTTTAGCTGTAAGGGGGATTCTTCCCAATGACCACAAATGTAAGGAGCATTCTTCCCACTGACCATCACACTAATGTATCATGAGTTGTAGATATAGTCATTTTAAGCAGGGGTTCCCTGAGACTGGAAAGTTACATCAAGGGTTCCTCAGTGTTGAAAAGTTTGAGAAAGGCTGTTCTGAAGCATAGATACCTTGGATGCAACATCCTTCTTGGTAGGAGGTTAAAGGTTCTTTAAATTGCTTCACTCATTCATCGATGCATAGAGGATAGCAAATGTTTAAAAAACAATGTAATACTTTGTCATAGTTTTAAAATTCCTTTTCATTTTTCTGCTGGAATCCCAAATGGGGTAAAACGTCTTCCCCTTCCCTAAGTCATTGCCATAGAGGAGTTTTATTGTTGCAGGAGTAGTTTTATTGTTGCAGAGACATCTCCTTGGGGTTCCCTGTGACAACATTGGAGTACAAACGCCCATGTTTGGTATAGTACCAAATATACTAATAGTATGATATTTTACTGTATCATTCCACATGTGATGTTAGTACAATAAAGTTATGGGAAGTCCCTGAGAGGCCCTTCTCCAGATTTAACTGTACTCTTAAAATAATTCCTTGCCTAGGATCCTCCTCCATCTCACCTGGTACACAAAGGGGAGCTCTGGTCCCACATTTGGGATCCCGGCCACAGAGAAGAGGACACCCACTGCAGAACATATGTTGTTGTAGTTTCATTGTAAAATGCAGGAATCTACCACATCAGGCTGGTGTATGTGCAAAATGAAAGTACAATCAACGCTACATTCACTGGCCTTTAAAATTAGTAAATATAACAGTTACTATCTTTTCCCTTTTTAGAACAGATGGCATAGGTGTGCGCGGCCTATTGCATTAGGGTGTGCACCCTAAAGCTCAAACACACATGCATGTGTGTGTCTACATATATATGACCCCGGCAAATTGATCTCCCTGTTGGCACAGTGAAAGAGAAGAGCATAGACACTTCTCTTATGGCAGAGTCGGTAAGAGGGAGATCTTTTACATGTTCCTGCTTCTACACAGAGCGATAATATTAATGCGCATGGGGTGATTAGGGTGTGCCTGGGCACACCCGGCACACCCTGTGCGCACGCCTATGACAGATGGTGTAGGTGTATATGACTATCATTAATATTTCGTTAATGAGCTTTATAAATCGGATGATTCTATTTAAAAATAGCGTCTTAATGAGCAGCTAACATACAACACTATTTTACATTAACGTAATGCATTGTTGAAGTTTATTATTTGTGGTGTGCATTTTTATGCTATAAAGCAGATCCACAATGTAGGAAGTGATGGTGAGACTAATGAGTTGGAGACGAAGAGCCAAGAAACAAACTAGAACTCTATAATAAAGTACTGGTATTTTATTATTACCCCAAAATAACTCAAAACATAGTGCAATCTGTGCCAGATAGGTGCAAAGCTGTTATTTGCTTCTAAGGACCATCCAACCAGATATTGACATTTAGTTTTTACATGTTTGTATCATTTCTGTTTGAACAGATGCACTATAAAATAAAATTCGTATTGAGCATTATATTTGTAATACAATGATGTATAACCTGATGCGTTTCAACACTTTTTAGAGTAAATATATAACTCCAAATTAGGCAAATCCTATATTTTTCAAAAGTATCCACAATTTTTCCCACTAGTATATACTGTATAGATAAAACGAACATGTGCTTTGTAAAACAAGTTAGCCTTTGAAACCTACAACACAATATTATGCAAATTATGGCAGACAGTGTATCAGGGAGGTAACAGTTTGAAGGGGGTTGCCACTTTATGATAGTTTCAGTGCAGCCACTACGCTTTTGCTTAGTATAAAGAGATTACAGGTTTCCTTTTAAGAAGCCAGCAATGTTTTTTTTTTTTTTTTCTGTAGACATGGGTATTTTCTTTATGGTTTTGAAAAGTTTTGTAGTTGATGCAGAGCTATGCCAAATGTGTCTTATCTCATCTTAATCCAAAGTGATGGGCATTAAAGCCAAGCAGCAGAAGCAATCGCTGAAACCTATATCACAGAGGAAAAAAGTAACCAGAGGATCCTAATTGACAATAAATTGAAAATGTAATTGCCAGTCCAGCCGCAGCACTTGGAACACTGTCAGGCTGCAAGACAAGAATTGCCAAGAGGCAGAACAAAAGTAATATTCTCCTTATATCAGACTGTGACTGAGGATGTCTGGAGACTAAGTGCAATGTCAGGGGCTAGATTACGGGAAAGAATATTGATTAAGAAGGAAGCATGGAGCTTTGGAAACCTAGAAAACTAGTCAATAGGTTAACTCTTTGGAGACCATGTGAAGGCTCGAAAGTGTCACGATGTCTTGTAGATGTTATTATGCATCTCTTCTTTTTATTCATACTATTCATTTAAAGGAAATATGCAGACGGCTCTTGCTAAACCCCACTTTTGTATATTCTAGTTGCTTGGCTGTTATACTGATGCGTTGGCTTTATCTACTTTGAGTTGCTAACCTAGTACAATATAAAGATAAGGAATTGGTTTTTCACTGTGTTCAGTTTGTTGCATGACTGTAAAGCCGCGTACACACGGTCGGACTTTTCGTCTACAAAAGTCCAACGGACGCTGACGGACTAAAGCTGGCTGGTAATCCGATCGTGTGTGGGCTTCTCCGGACTTTCAACGTACTTTTTTAGCCTCAAATCCGACGTACTTTAGATTTGAAACATGCTTCAAATCTTTACGTCGTAACTACGACAGACCCCGAAATCCGCTCGTCTGTGTGCTAGTCCGACGGACAAAAACCCACGCTAGGGCAGCTATTGGCTACTGGCTATGAACTTCCTTATTTTAGTCTGGTGTACGTCATCACGTACGAATCCATCGGACTTTTGTGTGGTCGTGTGTAGGCAAGTCCGTTCGTTAGAAAGTCTGCCACAAGTCCGCCGCAAGTCTGCCGAAAGTCCTCCGGAAGTCTGTTGGACAGGCTGTCGGACTTTTGTAGCTGAAAAGTCCGACCGTGTGTACGCGGCATAACAGGTCAGCGACACAGTAGCACCATATAGTCAGGCAACTAGCATTTCCATTGCTCAGATATTTTTTAGGCAACAGTAATCTAATGCAATGTAAAATAGTACCAAAGTTTTAACTTCATGTAATATCATTAGCACTACTTACTATCTATTTTGTTTTCTTAGAATTATTTGGGGGACTGTAATCCTCCTAGGCTGACATTTTTAGACACATATATAAATATATAATTATTGAATCTGTTTAATAACTGAATTTAATAAACGATTAAATAATGATTTAAATAAATGTATATATTCTAATGTATGCACTGAAATTCATATATAGCATTTGCACTACTGTATCAACTTTGGTCTGGAGTCAGGAGATTTACCATTGATCCACTCTGAATACTCTTGCATTCAGTTATTGACCTTATTATTTGGTTAGCTTTGGGGAAGTGAATTCATACAGGTCTTTTTCATGTTTTTAATTGTTAGGGTAGAACGCAAATTATGTGACTAATAATTTGTTATAATAAGCCTGTGTGGCTGTTCCCGATTTTTTATTTTTTTTACTTATTTTCCCTCTCTGATAGTCGCTGGTAATATGCCACTAGTACCTGATACAATGAGGCTGATTTACTAAAAGAGTTACACCTGAGCTCCAGAATAAGCAAATAGTGGGGGTTATTTACTAAAGGCAAATTCACTTTGCACTACAAGTGAAAACTACAAGTGCAAAGTGCACTTGAAATTACACTGAAAGTGCACTTGGAAGTGCAGTCGCTGTAGATCCGAGGGGGACATGCAAAGAAAATGAAAAACAGCCTTTTAGCTTGCACATGATTGGATAATAAAATCAGCAGAGCTTCTCCTCATTGCAGATCTACCCCTCAGATTTACCGAGACTGCGCTTCCAAGTGCACTTTCAGTGCAATTTCAAGTGCACTTTGCACTTGTAGTTTGCGCTTGTAGTGCAAAGTGGATTTGCCTTTCGTAAATAACCCCCATTGTCTAAATACAAGAGTCATTTGTATTCTTTCTTGAATCTCTGGGGGTTATTTACAAAAGGCAAATCTACTTTGCACTGCAAGTGCACTTGAAAGTGCAGTCACCCTAAATCTAAGGGGTAGATCTGAAATGAGTGGAAGCTCTGCTGATTTTATCATCCAATCATGTGCAGGCTAAAATGCTGTTTTTTATCTTCATGTCCCCCTCGGATTTACAGCGACTTTACTTCCAAGTGCACTTGCAGTGCAAAGTGGATTTTCCTTTAGTAAATAACCCCCTCTGTGTGGTATATGTATTTTTTCCAGATCTGTGCAGTAATTCAGTGTAAAACTCCTCCGTGTGGGAGCTTCCTGTGATAAAGACCAGTCACTGCTGCTCTCTCTTCTTGTGCAGGGTGACTGGTCTTGTATATGCCCCTTCCTGTAGTTTCCCGCAGACAGTCTGTAATGAGTTGGGCCTGCTGGGCTCCCCCCACAGCTCTCTTCTCTGCACAGACTATGGCCAGCACAGGTGTCACTGCTAATTTACAAGGTAATATCTGGCTTTGCAAAGGCATTTGCCACACACAATTTTGATTTATATCTGTTGTGATTATTAAGGAATACATTATGTGAAAATTTGCTTTCGACCCCCCTGACGGTATTCCCGAGTCTGGCTCGGGGTTGGGTTTTTAGTACCAAAAGCGGTAACCCTGAGCCACACTCTGGATTGCATCGCAGGATCCAGGTACATGTTACTTACCTTGTCCCCGGGATCCTGCGATGTCTCCCCGCTCTGTGTGCGAGCCGTCCTCCGCGCGATCTATCACAGAGCCGAGCTCCGTTCCCTGCGAGCGTTGCGACGCACGGGGATGGAGAACGACGCCAAATTCAAAAAGTATAACACACACTATACATACAGTACACTGTCATCTTACAGATTACATTACTGTATCAATTTATTTCACATCCCTTTTGTCCCTAGTGGTTTCTCCAATGCCCTGCATGCAGTTTTATATTATATATACTGTTCTTTCTGCCTGGAGAATGTCGGTAGCAACCAAAACTGTCCCTTTACATCAAAAGTGGTTTTAGACCAGGTAGAAAACAGCGATAATAAATTAGAATCACTTGCAGAATTGAGCGATAGTGATTAGTGGGGAAATCCGTCATCAGACACTGAGTAACGACAGCGACAATTCTGTAACTGAGCAAATTTCAGTGTTTTTGATTTGATTACATTATTGAATAATTGTTGTTATTATATTATTATTTGTTATAATTATTTATAGTTATTTATTATATTATAATTTATGATTTCGTTTTTCAAACTTTATCATACCCGGGATGTCTACTAGACTCTGGTTTGGTCAGATTTAAGTGAGTTATTCCTAAGAATTACAGGCCTACAATATAAAACGCCAAATTTCCATGCAAAATAATTGTACCGCTTTCAGCACCAAAAATCTGAAATAGTTATACCGCCAGGGAGGTTAAAATGACTAGATAATTGAAGGGAATCTTCACTCAGTTTATTGAGTGAGTGTTCGGAAATATCAAAAACTGCATTCCTGTGATCCGCAGGAGAAGTACTGTACAGCCATACAAGCTTTGGCTTTACTTCTCCTTTTTAAGAAGACAAAAATCATTTTAGCTACATAATATTATTTCAAGTTCAGTTGATATAATCAAAGCATATGACAGGGTATTTAAATTTCACTCTGCTTTCATGAGATACGGTGTAATCAAAGGCATGGAGGTTGATTTGCTGAGGTGAATATACTGTGCACTTCAAGTGCAGTTGCTCTGAAATGAGGGCAAGCTCTGCTGATTTCCATCATCCAATCATGTGCAAGCACTTCTTTTTTCTTGCATGTGATTGAATATTCTTTGCAAAGTGAAGCTTTACCTCATTTACTAATCTTTGGAGCAAATTCACTTGCAACCCCATAGTAAGTCTAGCTAGGAGTTTAGCTGCAGGGAGCCTACAGGCAACACTGTTGACTGGTCTTCTGCTCAGGGCTGCTGACAGAAATTATGGGGACCCGCACAACCTACCTGACAGGGGCCCCTCCAAAAAATATCAAATTATATTTTTGATAAAATGCAACGCCCGTGATGCTATGCTTAGCAGTCAAGGCAGAAAATATACCCCCATCGAACAAGACCCATTCAAGTGTATAGTGGCACTGAGACAATATCTGTACCCCCGCAGTGAGCAATGGGTACCAATCGCTCACTGTGTTCATTCAGAGTTGTGTGTTCATTCAGGATGGTGAGCCCCCCTTCTCACCATCTTGAAATAACCCGACTGTGTGCCCTCAGCACCTGCCGGTGGGAGAGGAGAGGAGGGAAAACTGCAACACTGTGGGTCCCAGACAGGGGGAAGGGGGTGCAGATACTAGAACTGATCCCCCTGCAGTGCAGCCGGAGGAAGAAAAGAAAAGTAGAAGCTGGCAACACTGCACAAGAGTCACAAGTGTCAGCAATAGGACAGTACTGGTGGCTCTCCAGCTCGGCAGGCGCCCAGGCCCCCCTTTTGAACTGATGAGGCCTGGACCCAGTACAGGAGGGCTAGCTGTACTGCCTTATCAATGGCCCTGCTTCTGCTTACCTTGTTTTGGGCACAGCTTCCACAGTACGGGCCCTCTTTAAATCTCTCAAGCCAAATGTACAGAAAGCCTTACCTCTTTGCAAAAAAATATTACAGCCCACAGTTTTTTGTTAGTGATAGATCACTGTTTGCTCTTTGAATTTGTAACAAGAAGTGCAGAAAAAAAATGAGCATCATTAAGGATGAATCAATGAGGTGGGTAGATGCAAATAATCATCTTTTATTATAAGTTGATCACCAGTGTATTTTAGATTTATCCTATTTTCATATCCCATATTTCTCTACATTATAAACAGAACAGCCAGCATTCCCACTCCTATTGGCTCTTGATGTTGCTATATATTATATAGATTTTTCTAAGCATTTTATATTTAGTTGTCACTTCAATGTTGTTTTTTTTTAAAATATATCGCTATCATCTGCATTACCTCCCCATCCCCCCATCTGTAACATTAAATATTTACTGCACTATGGGAGATGGTGATACTATATAGATAATCATAAAAAAAAATTCTGCCAGCGGTGCCGAAGTATATGCCAGGGATAATGCTGTCCTACTAGGAGGAGGATGATAAATATTCATGAAGAGATATTCACCCACTGCTGCTGAACTGTCCAGCTGTTTGATGAATTAGAGACATGTAAAAATGCATATATCTAAGTAAGTCATCCGATTTATATTAAAAATGCATCGATTCTCCTGCATGTTTCAACAGGCATTCATTTTGCATGCTTTAGAACAGTCATAGGCAATGATCATTGAGAGCAATGCTTGCTTAATGGTAATATCTTGTTTATTTGTATATAATGTGTATATGTGTGTGTGTATATGTGTGTGTGTGTGTATATAGATATATCTATATAGATATATATCTATATAAATATATCTATATAGATATATCTATATAGATACCGTATTTATCGGCGTATAAAACGTGCCGGCGTATAACACACACCCCAAGTTTAAGAGGGAATTTTAAGGAAAAAAAACTTTTAGGAGGGAAGTTTAAGGAAAAAAAACTTACATTAAAATGCCCATCAATGCAGCCTTATCTGTCCATTTGCAGTCTTTTCAGTGTCAGTGCAGCCTTCCCCAGTGCAGCCTTCCCCAGTGCAGCCTTGCCCCAGTGCAGCCTTGCCCCAGTACAGCTTTGCCCCAGTGCAGCTTTGCCCCAGTGCAGCCATGTCAGTGCAGCTTTGTGCACTCGCAGCCATCATACACAGCCGTGGGTAGATTCAAATATGGCGCGGAGACTGCAGGGATTCGTCGGAGCCGAGATACACATACCCGAGTGTTTTTTTGGCTTTTTTCGGCGCCGCCGTCACGCCCAGTCCCGCCCCTTGGACCTGTGTTATGTCCATCATAGGGCGGGACTGGGCGTGACTGTGAGCGGCGCCGAAAAAAGCAGAGAATACACGGGTATGTGTATCTCGGCTCCGACGAATCCCTGCAGTCTCGGCGCCATATTTTAATCTACCCACGGCTGTGTATGTCGGCGGCGACCACGGCAATTTCCGCGATCGCTCCGATGACACAAAATCGGCAGGGATCGGCCTATAACATGCACCCACGATTTTCCCCTGATTTTCAGGGGGAAAAAAGTGCGTGTTATATGCCGATTAAATACGGTATATCTATCTATCTATCTATCTATCTATCTATCTATCTATCTATCTATCTATCTATCTATCTATCTATCTATCTATCTATCTATCTATATATCTCTATCTATCTATCTCTATCTATCTATCTATCTATCTATCTATCTATCTATCTATCTATCTATCTATCTATCTATCTATCTATCTATATATATATATATATATATATATATATATATATATATATATATATATTTATATTTAACTATATTTGTATTTTTTTTTTTAGGATCTATCTATCTATCTATCTATCTATCTATTTATCTATCTATCTATCTATCTATATATACTGAAAAGAAAAAAAATACAAATATAGTTAAATATGAAATACTACAAATGAATGTTTTCTATTTACTAACTTCCAACCATCAGGTGGAGCTTTATACTCCTTTTGACATGTTTATCATGCTGATCCTAATAACTTTGCTAAGAAAAAGCCTGTTTACAGAGTGTAGTTGCTTAAAGTCAGAATACACACACAGCTGAATAATCAAAAGAGTAACTAATTTCTTTCCTATTCGCTATGGTGTTGTCCAGACTTTCAATTAAAGCAGAACTCCACCCAAAAGGGGAAGTTCCGCTTTAAGCCCCCTACCCCCCTCCTCTTTAACATTTGGCATACTTTTTTTTTTCGGGTGAAGCGAGTACCTAATTTCGACAGGTACCTGCTCCCACTTCCTCTCGGATCACCAAGGCGATATGATCGGAAGTTCTCCTCCCGCAGTCTTTAGGGACATGTCACAGGTCCTAGAAGACTGCGGGACCATTCCACAATGCACAGAGCTGCTCACGCATGTGCAGTGGACAGCCGGCTGTAAACCTGCAAGCTGTCACAGTCAGGTCCCCACAGTTAAGATGCCGGCGTCAGGGACCAAAGACGGTCCCCGATGCCCCCTCCAGAGTGCACATCACTGGATCCTGGGAGAGGTGAGTGTTTATTAAAAGTCAGCAGCTACAGTTTTTGTAGCTACTGACTTTTAATTTTCAGTAATATGACCAGAGAACCATCTTAAAGAGACATGGGTGGAAACAAGTAGCTTAAAGGGTAATTGCTACACAAGCCATTGTGTAATTTAAAGTTAATAAAAATGACCTTTCCTTTTTAGTTGACAGTGCTGTAATTCTCTGTAAAATTCAATGCAATTTGGCAACCTGGAAGCATTCTGTACACATTTGGTGTACATATCTTCCCCAGAAATGTCATTTCATGCCTTGTGTGATTGGCTCTCTGATTTTCCCAGTCTGCACTGTATAAGATATAAGTCAGATTTTAGGCATTCTCTACAACAAAAATTGAATTTCATTTTTGGCAGGTTACTTCCAAAGGGTTAATCACTTCTAAAGGGCTGAAGAAAGTACAACTTTCCTCATTAGAACACTGCAAGTGCATCAGCTGATTAATCATGGAACAGTTACTCCCATTCAGAGGTACTCTGCACACAACAAACAGCTTTTTCATTGGAGCAGAAACAAGTAAGAGTCTGCAACAAAGCTTGTTAAACTCTTTGCAATGTGCATTGATCACTCAGAGGGGATTGTAATTTCTCAACAAAAGTAGACTTGTTCTTTAAAGCACAACGCCATGTATTCTAAGCTTTCCCATTTTACTTTGCTCACAGATCACTTTTTTTTGGTGCACCCACTTATTAATGGAAATAGCCAAGAAGCAAACCATGTGACTGCAGATGTTGGGGTTTGCCTTTAACTTCATAGGAGTGAGCATGCTTTCTGTTTGGATGCTGCACATGTTCAGTGCATGCTCTCTCCACCTGTCCCTATGAAGCTCAGTTGCTGTTGGAAAAGGTGTAGAAAGAGTGAGCATGCATCATTCTTGTGCAGCTTCTCTCTCTTTACGTGGCTTCAAAACAGGAAGTGTGCTCACTCTTGTGATGTTAGGGGTGAGTGCCGATAGTTGCTGTTGTCCTGCAATGAACACAGGATGTAAGGATGTCGGCAATAGAAGTTTTTGGGCCAGGCTGCATGGGGGACAGAAACGGCCTGGTGGTATGGAATCTGCATATACCTATATTTTAACAAACCCGCACAGTACATTTAAGGTGGTGGTAAACTCCTGAAATGAAAAATGAACAAGGCATATACTTCTATAGTGTGTATTTGCCTCAACCTAAAACATCTAGTGTGAGTTCCGTCTGCTCTCTCATGCTATTTTCATGAGTCACTTGAGTTTATTTGCATTTAAGTCACTTCTGACAGTCTATCAACTTTAATACTGGGCACTTTCACACCCTTTCTGCCCAGGCCAGTTTTCAGATTTCAGCGTTCTTACACTTTCAATGACAATTGCACGGTTATGCAATGCTGTAACAAACAACATTTTTATCATTTTTTTGATAGAGCTTTCTATTCATGGTTTTTAATCACCACTGAGTTTTTTTATTTTTTTCTCCTTCACTGATGTGTGCTGGTGAGGCTGCACTGATGGGCACTAATGAGATGGCACTGATGGGCACCGATAAGGAGGCACTAATATGCAGCACTGATGGGAACTGATAGATGGCATTGATATGCAGCACTGATGGGGAGGCACTGACAGGCATCACTGATGGGCACTGATTGGCATCACTGGTGGGCACTGATTGGCATCACTGGGGGGTACTGGAAGGCATCGCTGATGGGGCTGCACTTAAAATCAATGCACTGATTATCAGCGCAGACCCCCCCCCCCATCAGTCTGGATAATCACTGATATTCTCACCATTCACTTTCATGCGGTTTATGTGAAATATATCTAAGTACATCCAGGTACATTCAGACGTCCCCCACCAAAAAGATGGCCACATTCACTAATATACATATGTAGAGACAAATCAAACTTAAGCTACAACAAAATGGTGAACACACACAACCTATTGGTCTAAGGCAAAATGGCCGCCATGCAATCAAAACAGTGCCCATAGTCAAGATGGCCACTACAATACTTCCGGTTTCTCGCTATATATCACAGAACAGTACAACCAATCTGGTTCCCTAGATGAAGACACGTGACGGTGTCGTAACGCGTAGGGAGTGGCCGGAGCGAGACGTACACAGGAGGAGAAGTGAGAGGGTGCTGAGAGCGCGACACAATCATTGTCGTTTCTATTTGTTTTTAACATTTGTCACAATGTAAGAGTCCACTTTTTTTACATTTAATAAATATCCCTGCACTTTCAATATACTACACTAGTAGAGCCCCCTTTCTTTTCTCCTTTCCTTCCTCTTACCACGGTGTTGGTAACACCGGAGCTTTATAGGAATTCCAGCAGAGGATCCTTAAGGAGAAATCTACAATCCACCTTACTGATTATTCACCACAGTGGAAATACCTACAGACCCGAACTCACAGATGCAATAACTAATCAGCTTTGAGGTGAGAGTTCTGGGAGACCACATCTAATTAATTGTATGAAGTTATATATGGGCATTACCACTATGTTTTATTACTAAGAAGCCAGCCATTGGAATTATATTTTATCCCATGTTCGTGACTTTTTAGTATAGTTCTACTTCCCATGAGGACCTAGCCTTTCCATTCATCTTATTTTGGACTACTCACTATATTGCACAAATTGATTACGATTGGCACATTATTTATCAGTATTTTTGATATTATTCACGTTATTTTGAATTTGTGGTTTATGATCACCTGTTGTTTATTTTCATATTCTTTCTGGATGCACTATATGCACTTTAGTAGTCCTGTTATAATTGTTTTCACAATATCATACCCAGAGCCTTCCTCAGACAATTGTATCACTGTGCAAAATCATTTTTGTTGTTTAGTTTTCTAATAATCTGTGTCACTGTGAACATTTTAGATTTTGCTGCAATTAGCTTATTTAATATTTTTTGTTACACAGTATTGATAGCGCGAAGGACACATATTACTTTAGTATCATATTCCTGCTACCTGCCTTCTGGAGCTAAGAAATGCTATCTAAATTCTGCACTTTAAATGGCTGTATAGAAAAGAGAGTTGCTGATTAAACTGGTACAACTGATGTAGGAAGATTTGTTTTCACCTTTCCTTGTTGCATGGGCCAGTTTCTGTAAAAGGTGAAGTATGTGTAAAACAAAACCTTTTTTGCTTTGTTTTGGATAGTGTGGGAAGGTTGAGCCTCTGCTGGGGAGATTTGTGAAAGGAAATTTCAAAATTTTGAGTGGGCACAAAAAAAAGGATGGACACCAGTTCTTGTGACAATGAAGAGGGGATAGGAAGTGATGGAAAATCTCTCCTATGGGACACAGGGTTTTTTTTTTTCTTGCTAAAATTGTTCTTAATCATTCCTTACTTTGAATCCAAACAACTTTTATATTCCTTTGAGCAGAAAAGTTCCTATTAATAAGTTTGCAATTTACAAGAGGTGTAGCCAGGATGCTTTATTTATCACTAGGTCAGGGCATCTTTTACTTGACATAGTTACACACTTTTACATATATTAAAGCAGATCTATACTCACCTTGGATCCAGTGATGCAGTGTGTCCCGGAGCTCCCCACCAGCCACTGACATCTTTGGGTGGCTGTGTGATAGACTCACCCGGGACAGAGGCTTTTAGAGGGGACTGAATGCTAGCCTCTTGCCTACTGATAATGGGCCCTGAATTTTAAGGGAACACTACTCTTTGTGAGGTGTATGCCTGGGGACCCTTGAAGTAGTTACTTTGGATTCAAGTCCATGTCCCCCCAAGACACACAGACTCTGGGAACCCTGTCTGGGTCTATATGCCATATTAGAAATAGTGACTGCTTCATACTGTTGGGACTCATAGCAGATGCTGATGTCATCAACTCCAGCCACCTGTCTGTCTGTTGTCTGCTATAATGTGTTTATTATAAATAAGTCTAGTGTGGCTTCTAAGGGTCTTTCACCCATTTTTGTTTGTGCTAATTATTTCTGCTATTGTGTGAAGGAGTTCTGTGTTGAAATTTTGATAATCGGTGAGCTAGGAGACAACAAGGCTGACCAGAAAGGTCACCTAGTCTGGTTAAATGATTAGTTACTTATCTCATGTTAATTAGGTTTCCGGTTACAGTTTGTATTGTCATCCCGGTGTATATATTTGTGGGAGATATGAAACAAAACAGTCTATTTCTAGTTCATTCCAAGACTGGTGTTGTCTGGTTCTTGGGGTTTCTATAGCCAGATTCATTGGTCTCGTGTTCCAGGACTTGGGAAGCAGCTTCTTGACGGAAATACCCGACAGGGTATCCAGATTCTGTCACAGGCTGGGTTCTGCGTCTCAATCGTTGGCTGTTTTTATTGGCCAGATGGATTTGGCATTGACAATTTTCTACAGTGTATGCAGTTCACTTTACAAGGGTGGACAGGCAAGTAAGTACTGTAACTTTAATGCAGAAGAGACAAATCATGTCTCTGCATAAAATTCCTGCCTGTTCACCCATTTTTTTTCCACTTTAAGGACAAATGTCTACCTTGTATTCAACATAGCACATTTTGATTGCTATAGCCTCTTTCCATGCACCAGTAACTTGATTACAACCCTGCTATGCATCACTGTCACGAAAATGGCTTTTGTCAGTTTGGCTTAACTATAGTGTCCATATTATATAACACATAAACTAAACATTTTATCTCGGAGTGCATTTCCACAATTCAGAATGTGGGAATAAATTACCATCTTTCATTTTAGCAGTATCTTTAGCTGCATCATTAGCTCAGTTGCTTGACTTGGACTTGTAGGAGGTTAAACCTATTCTGTTACTTTGATTACACATAATTTCTGCAACATTCTGCATACTGTTCTGGGCAATGGTAATGTTTATAGTAGTCTGTTAATTACAGTTGCAGTATGTGTCACAGCCGCTTGTACTGAAAGCAAAGACCTACTCACATTACACTGACAATGCAATATAATGAATTGTCGGTGTAATAGAATGCACACAGCAAAAACAAGTCTGATGCAAGAAAGAAATCTGCAATGGAGCAAACAAAACTATAAACTGGCACACTAATATAATTTTAGGAGATAGCTAGCAAATGTGTGGAATGGACTGAATTTGGAAGGGTGCGTAACTCAGGGCCGATGCTACTACTAGGCAAACTAGACAGCCGCCTAGGGCGCACTGCTACCTAGGGAGCCTGGCCGCTGGTGTTCCTACTCTACTCTCTCTGCAGCAAGCAACTAAGTTTCAGAGTTAGCAGGCACCTGCAGCTCCATTTGGACATAGTGTCAGAGGTGCAACGGTGGCGGAGGACTGTGTCTGTGTCCCGACTTCCAAATTAATGGAAGCAAACATCCCCTGCTACACCACTGCGCACCTCTGATCAGTCGTCAGTGACCTGTGATTGCTGTCCTTGATATAACCACAGTCAGCCAGCTCTGCTTCTCTGCCCATACGCGATTCCTAATCCTGTGTCCCCTGACCTCGCCCCCTATCATAGAGGCTGCTCTCCCTCCTGGCCTGTCCTGAACAATGCCGGCAGCGTCATGCCCCCCCTTCCCCCTCCCTCCTTGGTAGGCTGCATTGATGGGCACTGGAAGGCTGCATGGATGGGCACTGGTGAGGCTGCATGGATGGGCACTGGTGAGGCTGCATGGATGGGCGCTGGTGAGGCTGCATGGATGGGCGCTGGTGAGGCTGCATGGATGGGTGCTGGTGAGGCTGCATGGATGGGCGCTGGTGAGGCTGCATGGATGAGCGCTGGTGAGGCTGCATGGATGAGCGCTGGTGAGACTGCATTGATTTGCTCTTTATTAAAAGGTGAGGTATACATGGACAGGGCAAAGGGTGTGGAGTCAGGGGTGGCCAGCAAAATTAGGTTTTGCCTAGGGTGTCAAAAATCCTTGCACCAGCCCTGGCATAACTACAGTGGTGGAGAGGTGTGCATTGGTACAGTGGGGGCAACAGCGAAAGCATGCATTGATGCAGCGAGTGCACTGCAGAGGTGACAAGTGAAGTGGGGGCAGGGGGATAGGATGGAGATCAGGTGCAGTGGTGAGACTGCAGGTTGGTGTGCATGTGTGGTGTGTGGGTGAAGGATTGAGGTCAGCTGAGATGGTGAGAGAGAGAGGAAGAGGAGAAAGCGTAAAGGCGCAGTGGTGGGGAAGTTTAAGGCATGTGCAGTGGTGGTGAGATGAATGGTTGAAAGCATGGTGGTGATGATGCCCTCACAACAGGCTTTCAGATGTAATTGCATATGCAGTGCATTTAGCCAACAGCATAGGTTAGGTGGGGGGGGGGGGGATGGTTGGTAGTGTGAACTGCCAGGCCAGAGATTACATTGCCTGTGCAAGCCACAGTAGAACTCGGGGGCCCCTTGAGGGCCGCTGGATTAAAAAAGGTTCACCTTGTGTATGCAGCCAGGCTGGAGCCATTCCAGTCCGGCAGCCAAGCAATCAGCATTTATAACAGTCACTCGCAGTCAGAAAACAATCAATGGAATTGTTCTTATATTTATAGGGGGACTATACCTTGGAAGGGATATCGGAAAGGTGCAGGATGCCATAAATCCAATAACTTAATACATTGAGGACCCTGTCTCTTTAAGTAATCATCAGACTTCCCAAGAGAAGCCTCTCTTATATGGTGCAGTCTCTTTAACAACAAATCTTCACATATGCTGCATCAACTGTATTTCTACTTCTCTTCTCACCCCACAGTCTCTATGCAGTATATCACAATCCTTCTATAGCATCTCTGGAAACTAGCTGGGCCCTGTGCCTGGCTGCTTCTATCCCCTCTTCTGGCTATAGGGGTTTAAACAAACGGATGCCCCACTTTCTCTGATCCTTGTTTCTAAGGGGTGGTTACAGCTCACTGGGGTGCCTGCTCTTCACCAGCCTTAAAAATGCCAACAGCCAGTCCTGACTGTGGCACAGGAAACAGCGGTGGTCACTTCAACCACGGGCAGAAATTAGAAGGCCATGTCCTATTGAAACACACTCATCTACTGCAGTGACCAGATATTATTTGTAGCCTTCCTACTGCTTCTGTGCAGACGTCAGGTTTTGGCACAACTTTGCTTATCCCAAAGACTTTATACTAGAGTTGGCCCCAGATTTAATGACTATGCTGATGATCTCTTCTAATCTGCAGTGATCTTTGCAGATACCCTCAATCAGTTCCCAGCACAAGAAGTCGCATATCGATAACTTATTTGAGACTGCTACATGTCACATAATCTATTGAAGAGAGCTGCAGATCATTTATTAGTGATGGGAGACTGCCTGTGCTTGATGCTGATTGCTGGTATATGTAGAAATTGCTGGAGGTTAGAGGAGATAGGCAGCACAGTCACTAACCGGTGGGTCCAGGTCTTGCTTCCTATGCATGTACAGTTGAACTCCATAGACATTTATGGAACCAAGGGACAGTTCAGTCTCCTGAACCCAGAGAAGTCTATGGGGTTCTATTGCACATGTGTAGGCAGCAGAAAGTATAAAATGCACTGGCCACAGGTAAACTTTGCGGCAGAACACTGGTGGACATGGTGCCAGAAATGTGTGGGTATACAGAGAAGGAGGAGAAAGTGGGTAGATGCATAGCAAGGCTTGGCTTGGCCAAGGGATCCTGCTGCTCTATTATGTATGCCTTGTTGTGGGTTCTGTTAGGCATATATAATTTTTTTTTTTTAAATTTATGATGCTATTAAAGCCCAACTCCAGACGAAACTTGCTTTTGGTGATTGACTGAGTAGGGGGAAAGGCAAGTTTTTATTGTGGTATGTGTCTTCATTGGGGAGACTTGTCCTTACTTCCTTTTAGGAAGTTGTAGGAAATCTCTGCCGTAGGGACACAGACTGCAACAAAGCACATTTTTTCAGTGAAGGGGGTTGGGGTTAGAACTTCTGGCAGGTTATTATTGCTATAAAGACAAATCTGCCCCACACTCGTACCTCCAAGCCATATGTTTGGGTGCAAGGCTTGCAGTTCATGACAGCAAAGACTTGAGAAAACAGTCAACGCACAAACTGTTTAAAAGATAACTTTCAGTGCAGAGATTTCCTATTGCATCTCTGGAATGACTCATCTACTGCCTTTAAGCAGGGTCATATGTACTATGATGGCATTTGTGAGCCAGTTCCTAAGACAGATGGGTTGGGGGGAGCAGCACCAAGTCTCAAAATGTACAAATTGTAAAAAAAATGGCTTATATATTCAGTCTTCTGGAGGACATTTGTGGCTAAATTCAACCCTTTTTTTTGTAAAGCATAGACAATCTTATAAAGCATAGCCTCGATTATTTGTCTTCTCATCTTTCACATTTTCTGTTTTGCATATTTGCTATCATCTGCATGAATAATGGCCTGCTCTGACTTTTTCCAGCATTGCCTCAATTATTGATGCTCTGTGCAGGCAATGCAGAATATTTTGACCGTGATAAGATCCACAATACACGTGTTTTTTTTTTTTTCTTCTCTCTCCTCTCTTCTCTCTCCTCTCTCCCTCTCCTTTATTACTTCAAGCCTGTGAGCCCCAGAAATTAGCTTATTTTTCTACAAATTGCATTGCTATTATTTTAAGGTACTTTATTATACTCTTTCCATACACATATACGCTATCTTTGCTGTCTGCATGTTTGTAGTGTGCAGAAGTCTAACCTCACTTGAGATCCATGTTGAAATTTTTGTTTAGTTGAGATCATGAATGAAGTTTTTTTAAAATTCCAAACACCTACACAGCTTTCTAGAAGGTTGATCCATGATGAAAATGTGTTTTTGTTCTTTAAAAAAAAAAAATCACCATTTTCACTTACTCTTCTTATCCCGTGACAATCAAAACTTTTACTTCTGCCCCTCTTGAATAACCCGAAGCACAACTTCACATTATGAAACATTTTATTTTAAGTGGAACTAAGTGTTGTTAAGCTAGCAAGGATGATTTTGTTTGATTTTTATTTATATTTTTCTTTTGGCGGGCTTTAGTTATACAAGCACCCAACTCAAAAGTGAGATCCAATATACTCACTGGGGTTGATTTACTAAAGCTGGAGATTGCAAATTCTGGTGTCGCTCTGCATAGAAACCAATCAGCTTCCAGGTTTTTGTTGTCAAAGCCTAATTGAACAAGCTGAAGGTAGAAGCTGATTGGCTACCATGCACAGCTGCACCAGATGTTGCCCTCTCCAGTTTTTGTAAAACAACCCCACTGTGTTTTTTTTATACATAACTTTCAAATTTCAATTTACTTACACATTAAGGTGTCCGTTTATGAAGCAGTGATCAGCGGTGATCCCGAGGATCACCGCTGATCACAGTCCATAAACAGTTTATGAAACAGTGATAATCGGGGGAGAACATGTTTGAACTTGTTCTCCCGCCGATTATCTCTACACATGGAGAATCCCCATGAATGACACAGTAACGGCCAGTTTATGAAGCGGTGATCTCACCGCTTCACTGGCGATCTGTGTCAGAATTCACACTCCCAGGTTCACCAGCTCAGAGGTGGTGAATCGGGGAGTGAAGAGGAAATCTGGGGGGATCTGAGGGGGAAGGAGGAAGTTCTTTAACTTCCTTATGCCTCGTTCAGACCCCCCAACACTGTAAGCATGTCCCCCTGTCATATTTATGTGTATACATATATATACATATATACATATAATGTGTATATGTATATATATATCATGTGTGTGTATATACATGTATATATAGTGTGTGTGTGTGTATACATATGTGTATAATGTAGGGGGACACATTATTTTATTGACATTAATCCACGCGCCGTTGAGCGGTGATAATTTATCACTGCTTGATAAACTGACATTTGGTACTGTAATCTCGTAAAGTCTCACGAGATTCCAGTATCAGGGGCCGTTCTCCACTATTTGAAGCATTTGTAGATCTCTTCACTCCTCCAAAGGTGAAGTGATCTACACCGCTTCATAAACTGCACACAGAGGAGAAAAATCTTCACTGTGAATGCCGGAGAATGAAGCAGTGAATAGATTTCACTGCTTCATAAACGGACACCATAGGCACCATTTAAGGAGGTGCTCTCCAGAATTTAACCAAAGTTAATACTTCTGTTCTCTACACTATTTTGGTAAACAGTAAATACTCATAATTATTCCTGTATGATCAGCACTCATCCTGGGCAATTAAGAGCAAGCTGGATGAGAGCTGATCATACAGGAATAATTATGAGTATTTAATGGCTAGAAAAATTAGAGGTAGACCTATTAGAGGTAAACCTATTGAAATTGAGCATATTACTCTACTATAAAGCATGATTCATTTAAGGAGCTGTATTACATCCCATATAGAAAATCCTAGTTGCACCTCCAACAGCAAAAAATTTTTAGTAAAAACCCATCATCAAACAGGATTATGATGCACATAAAACATTTTATTTTCATGATTTTAGGACCATTAGTTGAGTGTTGGCGAGTACCGTGTTTTGAAGTTGCTTAGACATGTCTTAGCTATAGATTTTTTTTCCTATTATTGATCTGCCGAGGCCCCATTTGCATAAATATTAACTGGAGTGTATGACATAATGTGCTTCTCACTAAAACTCTAAGAAGTCTAGCTCTCCAACTACCCATTATAGTTAGCAGGAAATCCATTCCATCAGTATTCCCCAGTCACATGCCTGACCAGATAAATAATGGTTATTGCTCTTTTCCTATAATAACTACTTTATATGTTACATACATAAATAGGCTTTTTATCAAACGCATGCATTCATAGGTAAGCTGCTGTAGTGTTATTTATTATTAACTAACAGAAGGTGGTCATAGAGAGTTTCAGTAGTACTATATGTTTGTCGCTTATATATACAGATCTAGACTTACTGCATGCTTTAGATCTATGTAAAAAAATCAGCAGTTGGCTGATCCAGCTGTGCTACTAAATAACCTGTGCGCCATGATCTAGTAAAGGAACTGGTAGCGCAGTTTCAGTTAGACATGTGCAATTTGTTTCGGTCTGAATGTAAATTTGGACAAATTTTTGGTTATTTGGAGATTCAAAGGTATCCAAATCTCTGAATGAAATAGTAACGAATTTCGTTTAAATTAATTTTGTTTATTTGTTTTCTAATGAATTCCAAATTTTCGGAACAATTCAGATCGGTCAAAAAGTGATTGGCCGACTCGAATTTTATGTAAAGAATAGATGGTTGTTAAGGAGCAGCCGGGAAGCGGGCCGCCGCATACTTAACAACCGATGGCTGAAATGTAAACAAAAGAATGCCTGCAATAGAAAATTCATTAAAAAAAGCATGCCTCCCCCCCTCCCAATCCATACCAGGTTCTTCAGGTCTCATATGGATTCTAAGGAGAACCCCACGCCACAAAAAAACCCCCAAAAACGCCGTGGGGTTCCCCCCAAAATCCATACCAGACCCTTATCTGAGCATGCAGCTCGGCAGACCAGGAACAATACCAGGCCACATGCCCTCAACGTGGGAGGGTGCTTTGGGGCTCTGCCCCCCCTCCCCAAAGAACCTTGTCCACATGTTCATAGGGACAAGGGCCTCTTCCCCACAACCCTGGGTGGTGGTTTTGGAGGTCTGCGGGCGGGGGACTTATCGGAATCTGGAAGCCCCCTAGTGAATGAGTATGGGGTGCATAGTGAATAAAGACACAACACAATTTTTTTGACAATTCCTTTATTAAAAAATGGCTACTGGTGTAGATCCATTGTCAATCGTGATGCCCGTTGCCACCACCAATCTGCTTTTAATACCACTTTAATTTATATGCTGCATAAAGTGTCGTGAGAAAGTGCATGAAGAGCATTTGTAGACTGTATCCTCTTTATCAAAAAGAGTCTCTATGACAAACTTAGAAAAACTGCAGTTAAAAGCATATTAAAAATAACGTTTCCTTTGCATAAATATTTTTATTCACATGAAATGTGCCTCTGAACTTATTAGCAAATTTGACAGGTTTAAAAAGAGTCAATTTCTTAGCACCGCCTCCTCCATCTTTGCAAGTCATAGTTCTACTTCTGGTAGTGTCTAATTACTTTCCCTGTTGGCAGCTCCCCATCACCTCCCTACATAACCTTATATGTAGCAGTGGGGGAGGAGTGAAAGGGATTACTAAAGTATCTGCCATATCTGAATGGCAGTGCTGGGGCTGCTGACATCACATCCAAGATGGTGTCACCCAGTTGCATGGTTTTTGGATATCTATGCAAGGCAGGCTTTTACAGGTAAACAACATGTTTAAATATGTTAAATGCAAATATAATCCTATGGGAAGATTGTAGTGGAAATAAATGGTCTGGTGACAGGTTCTCTTTAAATATGTTTTAAATAATACCTCCTATTTTGTTGTGGAAAAACAACAATCTCCTCTGGGTGATCTAGTTACATTGAAATGATTTTAACAAACTTTTTGTCTACCTGTTTCATCTCTAGCTTCTAGTTAGATCATATCTTGTGCAGGACTGATTCTGAATTAGAGTGACTTTTCATTTTTTGATCAGCTTCAGGGCTCTAATGAGGAGATAGGCAGGGTCTGCATCCCTGAATATGTAATAAACCCTTTGAAAGTATCTCACTAAAATTTAGTTTTTTGTTGCAGAGGTTGTCTAAAATCAGATTTGTATCTTAGTGCAGACTTCTGGGAAAATCAGTGAGCCAATCACACAAGCAGGAAATGACATCTCTGGGGGTGTTCTGTACACAAACTTGGTATGAAATGCCTTCAGGTGGCCATATTGTATTGGTTTTTACAGAAAATTACAGCACTGCAGGTTTAAAAAGGAAAAAAAACATTTTAATACAAAAATTACAGTATGGCTTGTTTTGTAATTGTACATGCTATATCATTATTTTTTTACTTGCAATCTTTTTTTCTTTATGTAACAAAAGTGGAGTTTAACCTATTAAGTGTCTACTAGAAAGCAAGTATTTTATTTCAAAATGAAGGACTTTTAAAAGAAAACCATGCCCAAAGCTTTTTTGGCCACACTTCTCTAGTGGGCCACAGGAGTGCTTTTGGTCTCCTATGACCCAGAATCAGCTGACAGTCTGCTGCCAGTTGATGTGGCAGAGATGCTCCCGGCTCTAAAAAAGTTCCAAACAGTTTTGTCAGGATCCACCCAGTTGCCTGATCTATAGCTGACTCTGCCTTTCAGTGTGCAGTGAAGAGCCAGAGCCAGCTTTCCTTGCCCCCTCCCCTGCCCCATGCTCCAGTGAGTACTGGGAGGAGCAGAGTGGAGAGCAGTGCCTCACGGTCACTGCTCTCCATTTTCAGAAGACCAAAGAGCTGAGCCATCAGTGGTCATGTGGCCACCTGGTTCTCAGTCTTAGAGCCCATGAAGGACAGCTGCATCATCGCCCAGACGATGCAGCATAGAGGTGAGTATATATGTTTATTTTTCTTTTGCATCCTCAAACTTCTCCTTTTAAGTCTTTAAATTTGACCAGTTGTCCTTTTAACACCCTTTCCCTGGCACAGGACAGTAACTAATATAGAGTCTAGTGACTAGAACACTGGAATATGTGTCTGTACCTGTTGTATCACTGTAACAGAACTTTTATGTGCTAATTCAATGTAAACGCACACAAGTCCTGTGTTTTTTTTTATCTTCTTACCATGGCCCCTAGCTGTCGGAAGAACAAATATTTTATTGTAAATGCTGCTGCCAGACTCATCCACCTTACCAACCACTCAGTGTCTGCTACCCCTCTCTGCAAATCCCCCACTGACTTCTGATTGCTCGAATAATTAAATTCAAAATACTAACAACATACAAAGCCATTTACAACTCCGCTTCAAGCTACATCATCAATCTTATCTCAATATATCACCCATGCCATCCTCTCTGCTTCCCTTAAGACCTTCTGCTCTCTAGCTCCATTGTCTCCTCCCATGCTTGTCTCTAGGACTTCTCCACTGCCTCTCCCATCCTCTGGAACTCTCTACCCCAATCTGTCCAGCTATCTCCTACTCTGTCCACTTTTAGGCGATCCCTGAAAACTCATCTTTTCAGGGAAGCCTATTCCGATTTCACCTAATAACTGAATCTTTTATTTCTCCCATCCAGTGGCGGCCCAACCATTAGGGGCACCCTGGGTGCCGCCCCCTCTATCCATGCCACCCCCTATATGAGTAATGGATAGATTATGCATAGCATGAATTGATCCACGGCCACCCCCTATTCATGCGTCCCGCCCCTTTCAGGACGCCGGGTGCCTGAATTACAGCAGCGGGGTTTCTTTTTTGAAGCACCTGAGACCCGTTTTCTGATCGGCCAAAAAAAGAAGATTTCTGATTGGCCGCCGAGGAGGAGGGAGGAAATGGAAGGCCCTGATGCCCATGGAGAGCAGAATAAGGAAAAGCTGTCACTGCCACCGCTGTCGAGCAAGGGAAGCCACCGGTGAAGCGCTGCATAGATGGGGTAAGTGCACCAGAACAGACCGACGTGGGGGGTAGGTATTGTTTGCCGCCACTGCTCCCATCATCTCATCTTTCAAAGTTATTACCTTTTTGTTTCACTTGCCCCTCCCTATTAGAGTGTAAGTTCTTAGAAGCAGGGCCCTCCTAACCCTCTTGTATTAAATTTGTATTGTAAATGTTCTGTCTCCCTTTATAATGTAAAGCGCTGCTCAAACTGTTGGCGCTATATAAATCCTGTATAATAGCAATAATAATAATAATATTAACAATAATGTAATATTTCTGAGTTTGGAGGCAGTCAGGACACAGGAAACATGCTGCTACATGAAACCCCATATAAGGCCTCCTACAGAAACAATGTACTGTAGTCAAGCACCACCCTGAGCCAAAAAGGAACAATTTAACGATAACAATATAATATTATACACAGACATGTTGAGGGCCACCTGGTTCTCAACACTATATGTTACATTTAATTTTGTCCAAAAGAATGCTGCAAGAATTAAGTGTACAGAGAATTTTTGGCCTAATTTGTAACCATTAGGTACATGTTTTTAATTTCAGAGGTTTTATTGGCTTCAGGACTAAACCTGATTTTGAAATTTACTGGTTGTTTTTTTTCCCAGTGCCCATGCATTGATGTTTTGTAGAAATGGCTCTTTCTGTTGAAATGTATTCAATGGTATCACATTAATTTGCACACCTGGGTTTAGTTTGAATTTTACATGCTTTCCTTTTCTCCTAATGCAATTTCTGTGTATAATGTGAGCCGGCTGATCTTTGTTGATTACATTTGCAAAGGTAGATTTTTCACTTAGTTACAATTCCATATGACGTCAAAGGAATCCGTTTTAGAAGCTGCATCAATATCCTACACATCTGTGGGAAGACATGCTTTAGCATAGTGCTCGCTTTTGTTTCCATTTGTGAAGAACAGCTTTCCAGAACAGCTCTTTGCCACATGGGTGAACTGCCATGGTTTTTGTTTTGTCTGTATCTAATTGCGCCTGTCAGTGAGGCGTTGGAACCTTCCCTATTTCATACACTTATCTCACTGAGCCATGAGTTTTAATTGTGCCTGAGCAGCCTCATGGGTTCTTGCAATATCAATTGCTTTGCTTAGAGTAAGATCAAAAACTTGAATTGTTAATTTCTCTTGTACTCTGGGTGAGTTTGTTCCAAATACGATTCTGTAAGGAGACATTTCATCAATATCAATAAATGCTCTGGTCTGTCAGGGTTTTTCACAATATGGGCAGATGGTTCACTTAAAGTGACCCTTTCCTTTACCCATTCATGACAAAGCAAAAGAGTCACTTAACCCACCTTTTCCTCATTCATCCTTCCTCTCCTGCAGTATATATTCACCTTTCCTTTGCTCCTTCACTGCTCTGTTCAGCCATGGGAAGCAAAGTGGAATACTCAACTTTTCAAGGGTGAGCATGTTACTTGCTCCCCCTTTCCCATGTGACAGTGCATGTGCCTTGTGATTGGCCCATTGCTGTCACGTGCAAAGGGGGGAGTTTGCATGTGACAGTTTGAAGCTTAAATAGGGCTTTCTTACGCCAGTCCTTACAGGATTGATAATGTGGTTCTGGGGAGGGTAGCAGTAAAGTGACACTTTTACGTGGGCAAAGGGAAGAGTCACTTTAAACTCTGCACTGTGTTGTAGAGTTTGTATCTGGTAATGGCTGGGTTTGTTTTTGGCATCACATAATCACATATTTTGTAATAAATATTAAAGCACAGCAGAAAAAAAATGAATTTGGTCTAGGGGAGAGAAGAAATAGTTTACCTGATTCTCCACTCCCCCGACAAGCAGCACTCCCCCAGGATCTGGCAGTGACTGTCTCTCGGCATCCTCATATTCACAGCAGGACAATAGATTCTGCTCTGGTCTTGATGATGTCAGGACCCTAGACTGCTAGAGTGTGGGGACTATGAAGTAGCTGGGACTGGTCTATCTGCAGGAGGAGCGGAGGTTCATTGGGTAAGTATATCTCCTTTTATTGTTCCCTGGGATAGTAATTAGTTATTGCTCTCCTAAGGAGTCACTAACCATTGTAGTGAGGCTGTTTGTTGTATTTTTTATCTCCCTGGAGTTGGGCTTTAAATTGCCAATGTGACCAATGTGGACTGTAGGTATTAAAATATTTACATATTCTAAACAAGCAGTAAAAAAAGCTTTCGAAAACTTTTTTCAAAAGTTTTACTTGCCTCTATAGATGGTTTATTAATAAAATATTTATTCTCAAAAATTAGAACAAAGACTTTGAAGATGGGTTTTAATTGGTTTCTAAGAGCCTAAAAGACCTGTAGTGTGTTTACATTAGATGGCAGGTAGGCTGCCAACATCTGCTCTTATAGAAAAAAGCCAAGAATGTGGTGCTTGTGTTGTAAACTTTTGAAATGAATTACTAATTTTGTAGGGGAGAGCCTCCTTTACAGACTAAACCAGTTTTGAGAGTTGAATATTACCCCAGACTGTTGGCAGTAAAGTACCCCTTGCCCTCCCTTATTTTTCTCCATCCTTTTTTCTATTCTTGTTTCATGCATTTGTGCCAATACAGTCCCATTGTTTGTTCTTTTTCCTTCCTCCAGCCATCCCCTACATATGATCTCTACTCTACCTAAAAATACAAAAATATAGAAAACATGGAAGGATCCACAAATAGGAAACAGAAGAGATAAACGAACCTAATGACATGAGACCCAATTTTTTTTTATCCCTTGAGAACCATGTATGGGGCTTTATCTTTGGCTCAGGATCTGGCTCTCAAACGCAAGTTGTCGTATGCTTGATGACAGTCGTACAGCTGACCTTTATGTGACTGTTAAACTGTTAATTATGATATGCAATGTGCCCTGCTGTGAGTAAATTGACTACCCCCCCCCCCCCAAAAAAAAAGAAGAAAAATAGTATTATTGTTACGTTCTGGGTTAGAGACATGTTGGCTACAAGGCAAGCAACTTTTCTGTTTGCTGGTATAGCCAAACAGATGTTTACAGTTATATGATATTCTATTTTTGTGTCCTATTGGAGTAGGTATGATTTTCTTTTTGCTTTGAAAATTAGAAATGGGAACAAAATCACATTATTCCTAGAATTGGGTTATTGTTTTATAAACTATATTGAAATCTAAGGCCTTTAATGGTGATTTCATTTTTTTAAATTTCTTGTAAACTGCATAAAATTTACAAATGAAGTTTTTTGTTTTATTTGTTTACTTTTAGGATTACGTAATTACCGCATGAAAGTGACACATTCTGCTATAACTTTTTTTTGTTTCAAATCTGCCACGTATAGAATATTTATTAAAGCTGAACTCAGGCACAAATTTAAAAATTTAAATAGATATTTCATATATATATATATATATATATATATATATATATATATATATATATATATATATATATATATATATATATACATATATATACATATATATATATATATATATATATACACACTATGTGTGTTAGCAAATGCCTTTGCAAACACAGTTTTTACCATGTAAAAGTAGTGGTGACATCATCATTGTGCCGCACATAGCCTTTATAGATTGAAGCTGTGGGACTCCTACTATAGGCTGCCTGTAGAATACTAAAGGAGGGAGTGGATGCAAGGCCAGCCAGCCTGCACAAAAAGAGAGCAGCAGTCACTGGTCTTGAAACAAAAAGCTTCTGCCTGCACAGAGGTGAAGTTTCAAGTTGAATTTCTACACAGATCTGGAAGAAATGCACAAAGCACACCAAAATGTAAGTGAGAATACTCACACCTCTTGTATTTAGACAATATTTGCTTATAGTGGACTTCAGTTTTTAAATTTCTAATTTATTTCATTTAATTTATACTCATTTCTTTACTACTAACATATTGCAGACATAATACAGAGGCAGCTAATCAAGTACGTTTCTACATCCAAGGAAGCTTGAAATCTAATATTCCTAACCTAGTCTTACAAAGAAATGCACTCATGCTGGCCATTAATGTCACAGTTGTAGAAAATGTTCAGAACTGTAGAGAACTATCACATGGAAATAAAACGCCAACAAAATCTGCAACCCATTTCAGTGCTTTACTGATTTCAATCAACAAAACAAGCAAAACGGTGGGGGAAATAATGACTGTACTAATCAAAAGGCATAATAATAATACAAATATTAATATTATTCAAATAATATCTATAAAATAATAACAGCACATTTCAAGCTCTGTGCAACTATGGATATACGTTATTAAAAATGTATTGCAGTACATTATAGTTGTTTCTTGCTGTGAGCAAACCTGGCTGAATGCTTTGATGTTGTTTTGGTATTGGCTGGCTATACAGATACTGATCCTGCAGCTTGGCTCAGTTATACAGGTTTGGTCAGTAAAGATAGCAGTAACTGGAGGGTTATAGGCTAAGCTCTTTGCCTAGTCTATCGTAATTGCTTAGCTTCATAGCCAGATGAAAAATCATATTTGGCCATGTAAAAAATACAAAAAAACTCTATGGCATAATATCATTCTTGGTATATTTGTCATTTGTAGCATAGTGTAGCGTTCCTTATTTACAGTAAACGAAGCCTGGCTACTTACCTAAAACAACAAATATACCACAAAACAATTAATATACCTAAAATAATAAATATGCCACACAAAAAGCTCAATTCATTATGTTTTTCACAAGCATAAATATCTCCATTTTAAGGCACGTAATGTTAGGCCTTGTTCACATTGGCACTCCGGTGTTAGCTTGCTTAAATGGAGAAGTCATCTGCCCCCCAGATCATTTTATCCTACATTTGAAAGTTGCTACTTAGGTAAACATTGGTCCGATTTGACATGTTAAATCGCATGCCAAATCGGCGGCTATTGCCAGCAATAGCACTGTCCGAATCGGTGTGACGCCAACTTTGTGGCGTCGCACCGATTCCCAAATGTAGTTCCTGTACTACTTTTGGCGACTTTGGTTGGATTTCAATAGACATTTGTGCAGGAACCCGCACAGATGTCTGTCAAACTGCCCCCTAAGTCGGACTGCAGTGCCGGGTTGAAATCGTGCGAGTTCAAGTGAACTTGCACTATTTCTAACCCGCAGCATTGTGAACGTAGTTTTAGCTGTGTTTAGAGTTTCTAATCGCATGCTTGACACAGGAGAATTCTATTTTCTCTAACTGTAGCTAAATTTGCCACACCTAAACACAGGCAAACACACAGGAGTTGATTTACTAAAACTGGAGTCTGTCAAATCTGGTGCAGCTCTACGTAGAAACCAATCCGCTTCCTTTTTTTTTTTTTTTTTTGCAAAAGTGCAATTGACCAAGGTGAAGTTAGAATCAGATACCATGCACAGCTGCACCAAATTTTGCACTCCCCAGTCTTAGTAAATCAACCCCACAGTTTGAATAGCACTACTGAAAAATCATTACATGAATTTGTATGCACCTAGAAGTATCCTCTAAATACATATAAAAGCAGAACTAGGAGAATTAATAGTTTTTTTTTCTAGTTGTATGTCTAAGGAACACAAGATAGAGCCCTTTATTACGTGTTCTACTGAGAGGGTAGTCTACTTGCTGCAGTGCCCTTGTGGACTGCAGTATGTGGGCAGGACGAAACGCCCACTTCAAGTTCGCTTGAATGAGCACATTAATAATATTAGGAAGGGGTTCACCAAGCATTCCGTATCCAAACACTATCTAACAACCCACAATAGGGATCCCTCTAATACTATATTTTTAGGGATAGATAAATACAGTCAACATTGGAGGGGTAGTTCCCTAACTAGAAGTATCTCTAAGCTTGAGATGTCTTGGTCCATAGATTAAAGACCTATGTCCCCTATGGTTTAAATGTAGATGTGGTTGTTAACGCCTTTATAAACAATTCCTGATTAACATTCTGTCAGATAAGGGTACTCACCGAGGCCGAGATGCTGAGAGCGGTAACCTCTTGCAACTAAGCGCACTCCACTCCTGGAAATGGTACAGGGGGTGAAGGGCACAAAGAGGCACGAGTCACCAGCAGACTGGGCAGTTCTTGCGTGAAGGTCACCGGCAAGGAGACAGCTGTGCAGGACTGGAATATGCTGAAGCTCAAGAAGGAGGATGAACAGCTGATCCAACAACAGGCCGGGGGTCAAACACCGTTGACTAGTAAGAGTCTCTAGAAACAGTCTAGTGCAAAGGACTGTTAGCAGGTCTGTAAGCAGGCTGATGACAGTACTGAAGATTGATAGCAAAGTCTGTAAAACAGGCCGAGGGTCAAACACAGGTAACTGGAAGCAAAGTCTGTGAGCAAGCCAGGGGTCGAGCACTGAAGACATTAGCAAAGTCCAGGAGCAGGCTGAGGGTCAATCACTGGAGACAGGAAGCAATATCCGTAGACAGGCCGAGGGTCAAACACAGTAAGCAAGTGGAGAAGTCCGGGAGGCAAGCCGAGGGTCGGATGTAGGTAGAGATCAGAGCAGGTCAAGGTCAATCCGGGTCACAACAGGTAATCAAGAATCAGGATACAAGCAGGAAACACACGGGGAGCTGAAAGACAAACCAGCAATCTGGTCATGGCACAGAGTGGCTTTTATAGGCCAGTGGGAGGCTCATGTTGTGCACACTAGTACGTACGCGCGTTCGACGTTCCGCTGAATCGCGCATTAGCCGTTTCGCTGAAGTGCACACAAACATTAGCCGTTTAGCTGAATTGCGCACGCGCATTAGCCATTTCGCTGTATTGTGCCCAGGGATGTGCCGGATTGCCGCTCTACCGCGCATGTGCAAAGGAAGGCAGCGATATTGGCGAGACTGGTACTTGCCTCTTTCCTGACACATTCCTCTATTTAATATCATGGCCATGTGTATTTAGATTCTGGTTGTTTGATTAATCATTGCTATATTTGCTCATAGTGTAAACTCAATCTGAATATTGGGTGGCTATTTTTTCCCTTGGTCTTAATTTTTGCATTTTTGGTACAGTACATACATTTTTTAAGTAATGTTTTTTTAGTACCCATTGTGGAGATTGTCGATCGATTCTGACGTCATTGGTCGGTTTGCCCACGAGTGGTATACTGTCCCGTTTGGGGTATAACACTTCTTAATGTGAGGTGTGTGATAGATATAGTTTTTGTTTTGGTTCTAATTTTATATCCTTTGGAATGTTATGATGGATAAATAGTCCATTAAGTATCATTCCTTTTACTATCCACTGTGGAGATTATCGATCGATTTTGATGTAGTCGGACCATTTTACCACACGTGGCTTTTGGTGTGGACATGGAAGCCATTCCCTATCCATGGTGGTGATGATAAAGTCAAGAAAAAAGACCTCTCCTGCGCTCAGGTGTCCATGAACTGGATATGTGGTGCAGCCACCTATAGAAGTAATGCCTAGCGTCTTGCTATTTATACTAGCTCGTTTGTGAGTATAATTTTTACTGTTTTTATGCTGCATTAAAGTTTATCAGTGGTAATGCACTAGGTTGGTGCGCCCTCTTTCTTTTTTGTGTTTTTTTGTGTTTTTTGTCTTTTTTGTGTTCTTTTTTGGATTTTTTTGTGTTTTTTGTGTTTTTTGGTGATGATAAAGTCACCAGCGTGGATGATGATCCATGACATACTCACACTTTGGTTGTAATGACGTTTGTAAATTTAGTCGTTTGAAATAATTTTTTATCTTATTTCCATCTATGCATATTGAGTGTGTTAGCTAACGTTTTGGTTCATTTCAGTGGTTAGCTATGGTGGATGCGGTGGTCCATAAGTGTGTGTTTTGGCCATTGCGCTCACCACTTTACCACTTACTGTTATCCATAGGATTTTAGTCTCAGTTCTGGATCTTTCCATAATCAAAATGGTGTTTGCAGCATCAGCTGCCTGAGTTTCAGACTGAGGCTTGGTTATGTGTGCCCGTGCCCCAGGAAGACAGATTAGTGACGAAATGCGTCGGCAGGAGCGACGTGCTGACATCACTGCGCTGTTCACGTCCCAATTGAACGGGCATTAGCATTGTTGTTGGCCGGCCTCATTTTTCACTTGAATTTTTTATAAGTTTTGGAAGTGATACTGCTTTTTATTAATAAACAACCATCTGGTTTTACCTATGGCGACTTTCCCTGCTTTTTCTCTGGGCTGACATCACCTTTTACATCGTGTGTGGGTCTGCAAGCTGTGCCTTTGACCACCTTCAGGATCAATGGTCTACTGCATCATATGGCTCGACCAGATATCTGAAGTCCCCAGAGGAAAAGGCTCTGGCTGGGTATTAGCCGCAATTGTTCAAGCTTGTGCAGCTGGCAAGCGTGCACTCTTTGTGGTGGTGGATTCACTTTGTCCGTCCTTAAAAGTCATAGGATTTTCACCAACTTTTGCTGTTTGTTCATTTTCCATTGGAGGAATTTTCAACATTTCACTGTCCACTGGAGGACTTTATATATGTCACACGATTCACTTACTGGGACTTATTATTATTATTTTTATTAATTTATATTTGTTTGTATTCATATTTGGTTAATATGTCACTTTGAGCGCGCAGCTCCCTTTTTCATTTTTTATAAAAGCAGGTTTGAAACCGGGGCCCTAAAATCTCATTGGTATTGCTAAAAATAACTCCTTTTTTTAAAAGAAGGATCCAAAACCTACTACATAATCTTGGAGACTGATCCTTTGTGGTTGGTTCTGGTAGGTTGAATCGCTGTTAGCCTCTTTTAACCTCTGTATTCCTCTTGTTTCGGAAAAGTGCTAACAACCAAGGCAAGCTGCAGTTATGAAGTTTCTATCTTCTTTGTAGCTATTGCCTTATCAGCCATGACAGGAGGAGAGGGGGGACAGGTTGGACCTCATAACTAGGGTTAGAAAGTACTTAAAAACATGGGACAACATACTACGTGTACTTTTTCCCATAGGGGACGGAATTGTAAAAAAGTATAATGATAGATCTTCTTAAGGCGGAACTTGATAATTGTGTTACCAAAATTAGCGTGTGCTGTAAATTGCCTCCAGAATTGCTCCTGTTTCTTCTTGCCATTTGTTGAAGCCCAGAGCCCCTGAGCAGCAGTAAATATTTATGCTGTTAGCAGATCAGCCTCTAGTGGCTCTGATATTTGGCACAATGCCAAAAATGGAGAGCAACTGAGCATGTGTATAGGAGGGTGACAGTATAGATATTTATTTTTAATGTTTTACATAGCTATACCTGCAAAAGGGGCCAGCATAAACTGATCGAGCTGGATTTAAATGTATATGATATATACCTATAATATGATGCATATAAAATTCATGAAGCCTAAGTTAAATCACACAAAAGTAATGTTTGTAATGCTAGCTTTTAGGCAAGAAACAACAAACACATTGCCAAGGAGTGGGAATACTTCTCATATAATTTTAGACTGTCGATAATTTACAGCGCACATGCTGTTTACCCATGGGATGTTGCATGGTAGGTTTAGCTAGGTACAAGGTTTATGACTGTGGATTCATTTGAAACTTGCTTCTCACCTTACAGATTCATCTGCGATGTCAGCATATCTTCATAATTGTGTTGATTATTCTGGGTATATCTATAAATGAAAAAAGACCTTGATTTAAATCAGTGATGAATTTTCCTGACAGCCATAGCAAATAAAAATAATTGCAACATTTGAAATAAATCACTTCAATCCAGAATTAGTGGGCGTGCATTACAAATGGTCCCACCATCTGTCCCTTACTATGTATACATGGTAGTGAATGCATATAAGATTCTGGTTTGCCCACTGCGTAAAAGAACATGCATGTAGGCTACGCAGGAAACATTGCTTGTTCATTACTAAAAAATAAATAGGCTGTTCACTTTGCAAAGGAATTTTCCCTTTGAAAGGTAATTTTCCTCTAGCTTGTGGTGGCAATTCACTGCAAAGAATACCCAATCATGTGCAAGGCAAAAAAACATGTGCATGTGATTGGATGATGGTAGTCAGTAGAGTTTCACCCCGCTCACTAAGCCAAGTGTTTCTATTTATGTGAAGTATTTGTTCTGGTTCTGTATATTCTCTTAAGTATTTGAAAGCTATAGGCAATAAGAACACTTAAAGTGATTGTAAACAATCACGTTGTAAAACACTTCATTCAGTTTAAAATAGAAATGAAAGGCAAAACATTTTTTTGTATAGATATAAAAAACATTATAAATACTTTTTCTTTCCTTTATCATAGATTGTTACATTCCCTCTGTTCTCAGCTGCATAAGAGCTGGGGGGAGGAGAAGCAGCAGCACACTGAGCTTCCCAGTGAATGGCTGTGCAGTGGGGGCATGTCAGGCCAAGTCTGATCATTGGAAGAGAGTACACTGAGTTCCCAGCATAGCTAGAGAACTGACTATGTTGTGCTCTCCTGCTTAGTGTGGTCAGTTTTTAATAGGAAAGCAAGGGGACTAGCAGGAACACCAGGGATTTCATACAAAGGAAGCAATACAAAGAGAACAGGAGACTTTCTCATACAAGTACATGGTACAGCAGGCACAGAAGTGATGGGGTAAGAAATGCTTTAAACAACAAAGAGCTATAGAGCAAAAGACAAATCATGACCAGTTTTGTGTCACTATACTATACGTCCAGGCGTATATCAGGCGTGGCATATTGACATGCTAAATATATCTTTATTAATGGTGTAATAAAAGCTTTTAGGATGGCTGTTCCTAGGAGCAAAACTTTATATATAAATCCATAAGGGTCCATTTTGAAAGTGTGATATCGAAGTGGGAGTGAATATTGAGAGCTGCTAGTTGAATAAGAACACTTGTCAGCATTACCATTTAATTTTTTTCCCATATTTTTTTTTTACATTAAAATGTATTTTAAATATATCAGAACAGTCGAATTTTCAGACTACTTCATGTCTGGTGTTGATGGGCTTTTGCTTGGTTGAGAACTGTCTCTCTAAATACAAGTCACAATAGAAAAAAAAAGCGAAAGCAACTTGAAACAGGTTGATACAGTTTTGAATGAAGTCAAGTGCAGGTCACAAGGAGGCCAACTGAAGGTCAAATACTTCTCTTGGTGATCTGAAATGTAGGCTGAATGTACCTGAATGTACTTCTCTACTATTAATTTTTTTTCTTGTCTTATGGCTCACATTTTCTTCTTGTGTTCCTCAGTATTTTGAAAATTACTTTGCAATTTAGCTATCCCAGCAGAGTTGGGGCCCTGATGTATCTGGCCGTGTACTCAACCCAGGTGTGGCAATGCCGGCTGTCACAAGTTAGCCTGCAGTTTCCGACCTGTGTATTTTTACTTCTTGTTGCAGTGCTTTTTCTAGCCTGATTCCTTTCACATATGTGGTTTAGCTGTGCTCACCTGTAGGCATCACCTACTATTCTGCCGGCTTTTATTTTCTTCCATTCCATCACTTCCTGGTCTGCCTCCTAGTTGGCTTGCCCATTTAAGACATGCTCAATGTAGCCCACATTGCCTGAGCAACTTCACAGTTCTCTGAGCGCCCGATCACTTGCTATTTGTGTATCCTGTACCTGACTACCGGGTACCAACCTCGGCTTTGTTCACTATGTGTGCTTGTTTGCTGCCCATCCTGACCTGGACTTGTCTCTTGGATTTCCTGTAGTCTCCTGCTTTTTGTACTCTACAGATGTGAGTGGTATCTGCATCCGCAGCTGGGCCGTGCCCTGGTTACAGCTTGCAGCAAGTCTATCCCAACCATCAGGGACTCTGGTGAAGAACCAGGCTGGGGCTTAGACTCCATGCCCTGGGGAACCCCCGATTTGGCAGTCTACAAGGGCTAACTTCCAGCTGCTTGACACTGGCCATATCCCCCATTCCATGTCATGCTGTTGTGTTTCTCTTTTCCTTGTCTATATGTGTTCTGTTGTGTCCTCACTGTGACCATTGGTATCAGCTTCCCTGACCTTTAAGTGCGCCCTTTGTCAGCACCAAGTCCCTTATTAACATTGTATACAGCCAGTGTTTTGAAACACAGAAAACTTTAATAAAAATGTATTGAAAAATTAAGGTTATGGCTTTCTAAAATACTATGTGAAAATGAATGGGGGGGGGGGGGGATCTAGGAACGAAGGATGTGTGTGTGTGTATATGTATGTGTGTGTATATGTATATGTATATGTATATATATATATATATATATATATATATATATATATATATATATATATATATACTTGTGTGTTTGTTATATCTTTTTTATTGCTTTGTTTTGGGGTATTTTACACAATAAAAAAACAACTTTTTTTTTTTAGTTTTGGTTAAAGTAGGGAGGAGTTAAAACTGCTGCTTTTTGTATCCCTATCTCTGAAGCCTTCCCTTCACTTCCTGTCACAAACCAACAAAAAATAAAAGTCAAAGTCAAAAGTGAGGGGAAATCCTCTTAGATGGTCATCACTGGAACAAATGATTCTATTGGAATTACCGAATGAGTAACAAAAAATGGGGTGGGACTGGCCAGTTTTCTCGATTCTTCAGGCAGGACCAGCACATCCTGGATAGACTTACAGTAACTGCGGTTTTACCAGTTGTATTCAACTTTTTTAAAGCTAACCATTTGTTTATGACATTAAAGATTTGTTTATTTTTTTCAGTGCATTTATTAGACCCTGCAAGTTACATTTAAAGTCCCACCCCATTTTAGTTCTCATGCGGTAATTGTTTTATATGGGATGGTACCTTTGTAGGGTCGTAATTGCCTCACATTCATTCCTCAAACTCATACATTTTAACAGATCCTATTGGAAGATTATGCTTTATTTCTTTTCCATTGGTCAGGAAAGATAGAGAGATTAAATCTCCCCAGTTGGGGCACTGGAACTATTGATCCTATAGGAAGATTTTTGCTCTACTTCTGCTCCAGTAGTCAGGACACATATAGAGGGTGAATCTCCCATTTTGAAATACAGACATCAATAAAATAAAAAACCTAAATAGGCTTCACTTTTACTTCGAGGCTCAAAAAAATCTTTTTAATTCAGATGTACTTTAAAGTCCTTTTTTTTGTTTTTTTTTCTATAAAAATAACAAACGTCATACTTATCTGCCCTGTTGCAGTGGTTTTGCACAGAGCAGCCTGGATCCTCCTCTTCTCAGGTCCCTCTTTGGTGCTCCTGGCCCCTCCCTCCTGTTCAGTGCCCCCACAGCAAGCGGCTTGCTATGGGGGCATCCGAGCCGAGGGTGCAGCTCCGTGTATCCATTCAGACACGGAGCTGCGGTTTGGCCCTGCCCCAGGGCTGGACTGGGACAAAAATTTGGCCCTGGACTTCATCCAAACCAGCCCAGGGCAAAGCACATCAGGGTACAGGGCTCATTAGGGTACAGAGAACAGCACATCAGGGTACAGGGCTCATTAGGGTACAGAGCACAGCACATCAGGGTACAGCACATCAGGGTACAGCACATCAGGGTACAGGACACAGCAGATCAGGGCACAGCACATCAGGACACAGCCAATTAGGGTACAGCACTTTAGGGCACAGCACACCAGGGTACAGCACATCAGGGCACAGCACATTAGGACTCAGTACATCAGGGCACAGCACATCAGAGCACAGGACATCAGGGCACAGGACATCAGGGAACGGTATATCAAGGCACAACACATCAGGGCACAGGGCACAGGACATCAGGGCACAGGACATCAGGGCACAGGACATCGGGCCACAGGACATCGGGCCACAGGACATCGGGACACAGGACATCGGGACACAGGACATCGGGACACAGGACATCGGGACACAGGACATTGGGGCACAGGACATTGGGGTACAGGGCACAGCACATCACAACACAGAGCACATGGCACATCAGGGCACATGCCACATGAGGGCACATCAGGGCACATGGGGAACATGGCACATCAAGGCACAGGGCATATGGCACATCAGTGCACATGGCACATCAGGGAAGAGGGCACATTTGGGCACAATGGGGCACGTCAGGGCACATGGGGCACTTCAGAGCACAGGACACATTGTTTACTAGCTGTTTTCTTCAAATGCAGAGTAGTCCAGGAAGCATCTGTAATAAGTTCTCTCTCATGTTGCGCTGCTCCCTGGCACCCCCTCCACCCAGGTGATGTCACAAGCAAATTGGAATGGACAAGAAGAGAGGAGGGGCCGTCAGGGAGCAGCGCAACATGAGAGAACTTATTACAGATGCTTCCTGCACTACTCTGCATGCTGGCATCAGGGCACAGGGCACATCAGGGCACAGCACATCAGGGCACATGGCACATCAGGGCACAAGGCACATGGCACATCAGGGCACATGCCACATGAGGGCACAGGGCACATCAAGGCACATCAGTGCACATGGCACATCAGGGCACATCAGTGCACATGGCAAGTCTGCAAGTCTGAATTGGATTTCTATAGAAACTCAGTAGTTGATATTTTGAATTATGTGGAGACTTCAGACAGAAGATGGTTGGGGAATAGCACAACATGATATTATTGGAAATAATACATCAGTGACATCAGTGTTAATGAGGAACAATTGGTATTATGTAAATATTAAAAATCTACATAAATATCATCAATATCCTAATGCTTTCGTCCATGCAATCTTATAACAAGGCTGTACTGATGTTTTAAAACAGCATATTAATCCAGTAAATTAGATGCTATTGCTTTTAAATGTTTTGCATATTTAGCACTACATGTAAGGTTACTTTGCACAGCAAAATATGATACACTTAAAGTGTTACTAAACACACAACTGTAAAATCAGTCTGTATATGCAATAAAGCATGCTTGTTATACTCACTGTGGAATTTATGGGGCTAATCCTCTGCATTTTGTAAATAAGCTGTTTGATCCTGTCTTTTGTGATCCTCCTCTTCTTCCACAGTGCCCAATCCATCTCCTGATAGAACAGAGGCTAGGGGGCAAGCTTCACATGCTCAGTTTGGTGTGTATTGCTAGAGAGTTTTTTTTTTCTTGGGAGAGTGCAGTGATCAGCACAGGGCCAATCAGCACTGTCCAGACAGAGGATCAGGGGTCCTGCAGCCTCATAGGACAATCAGGGGAGAAAGGAAAACTCCTCCTACAAGCTTTAACCAGACACTGATAGAAGTCATAAGACTGCTGTAACTGCTGATGAGAAAAGGTATTTAGCAGTTTATATTTACTAAAATACAGTAATTGCATTTCCATCTTCTGCGTACTGTGGGAGACTAGATATAGTTAATGCAGGGTCCTGGGTTTAGTAACACTTTAATTGAATACTGTTATCTGGAAAAAGTTTATGGGCAAACCATGGAAGTTCACTTCTCTTCTTTCAAAAAAACAAAACAAAACATTATGGACCAAGTCTACCTTTTAGTGTACAACTTAAAATGGAGTTCCACCCAAAAGTGGAAGATCCGCTTATCTGTCTCTCCCTTTCAAGTGCCACATTTGGCACCTTTTCGGGGGGAGTGTTTATGACAGGTACCTGTCCCCACTTTTGTCGCACCTCGCCGCGGCGAGGTATGTCAGAAGTTTGGCCCCCCTCCTCCTCCTCCCTCCTCTGCTAGGCCAGTAAAAGAGTGTAGCGTACTTCGCTCATGCGCAGTAAGGAAGCGGCTGTGAAGCTGCAAGGCTTCACTACCAGTTTCCCTTACTGGCTATGGTGGAAGCAGCACCCGAGTGCCGATGGAAGCATCTGCTGGGGTGCTGACATCACTGGATTCCAGGACAGGTAAGTGTCCTATTATTAAACGTTAGCAGCTACAGTATGTGTAGCTGCTGACTTTAAATTTTTTTCTTGGGGGAGCGGAACTCCTCTTTAACACAGAACAAACTCACCTCCTGCTTGTGTTTTGTTTTGTCTGCACAGCACCATTATTATACAAGAATTTACAACCCATTACCTATTGATAGATAAATGTTTATACCTATATTTACCTTCCAGAATACACACCGATAAGAAGCCTGGATTATGAGTGGGCATATGTTCTGTGGGAACTGGGACCTATACCTTTAGTGGTTGTAGATCAGAATTTCAATTACATTGCATTTTTATATCTACAATGTAACTTACTCTATAAATGTGAGGGTTTTATGGTATTGGTATGTTGTGATTTTTTTTTTAGATGACTATAAAAATTCTTGTTTATACAGGGCTTAATTGAGCAGTACTTAGTCACATTCAACGGAACCTGTTCTGTAATGATGAAGTAAATTTGCCACTCACCCAAGTAATTCATGCATTATGGTGTTCGGATTAAGTAAATAAAACACATTTTCATACCTCCCATAATTTTCAATATCTATCTTGACATGCTCTATGGTAACTGGATTGGGGTGACTGCGTTACCTATGTGCTACAGTTGTTAGGGTATACTTCTAACACGAGTGGAGTTTAAAGTGACTAACTACTATGAGCTATGTTACTGTTTTTGTTTGTGTTATTGAGCAACATTTAAAGTTTTATTAAACCCCAAAACTAAAATATAATATATTGCAGCCTGCAAGTCATTAAATGTGGTGGCTACATTGATTTTCTTTTTTAGGCCTTTTTTCTTTCTGTTTTCACCTTGTGATCTGGCCAGTAACACACATCCTATAGTAAAGTGCCTCCACTCTGGATGAAGGAGCACAGTGAGCTAGTAAGATGTACTAGCAGATTTAGATACATTGGCAAATTGAAGCCAAACTCTAGCTAACACATTATAAGCAGTAACTAACAGTTTTGTTCCTTTTGGGAAAAAGGCTTAAGTAAATAAAAGCTTTGTAAATGCCCCTGTCAGTGATAAATGGTTTGTTGTTTGGGGTGAAATGGCTGAAAAAACTACTCAATACAGGCATGCTGTGTGTCTGCGCAGTGTCCTGTACCTCTGAACGGCCAGCCAAAGGCTGAAAACTGACCACGATAACACATATCATCTTCTCTGTTCTGTGTAGTCAATTTAGAACAAGGAACAAAGGTGAATGGCAGGTTCAATTCAAGTTCAGATGGAATAAGTGCATGAAAATGATACAGACTTTGATTTTGAAAAATATCTGAACAAACACATAATAAAAAAAATTAGAGTATTTTTTTAAGGAAATTTTGATGCCTGGATTTAGTTATTTTGAACACAGCTTAGATCCCTAAAGGCTAAGTTCACCTTTTCTTTTCTAAATTCTAGCTCCCCTATATACCAATATAACATTAATGTACTTATTTTGCAAACATAAAACAGCTTTCCATTAATTCTACACACCCTTACCTCACTGTCTTCATGGCTGTTCAAAAACACTTGTCCATGATTTCTGTCTTCTTTCTGAAAAGACTATAGGTCATGACACAGGAAGCCGTTGACCAGCTGATCTCATAAAAACACACCCTGCCTCCTCTACCCTCAACTGGTCAACTCCTTGCTGTGTCATTTTTTTTTTTTTTTTTTTAGTTTTCAAAAAAAAAAGTCTGTCCAGGAAGTAAGGCAGAAGTAATATATAAGTGTTTTTAAACAGTATGAAGGGAGTAAGGTAACCGTGTGTAGAATAAATGGAAACCTGTTTTTTTTTTTTTTTGGAAAAGAAGTACATTAATGCTATAATGGTACATATGGGAGCTGGAATTTAGAAGGAAAAAAAAGTGAACAAAAGTGAACTTAGCCTTTAAATTGCTTGTAATTAGAGCATCCAAATTAAGCTATTTGTTTGACTTTTGATTAAAGCGATAATGCAAGAACCTATTCTTGTTCTGCAATAATGGTAATAGCTTATCCTGCTGGAGCCTCGTTATGTAGGGTATGCATCTTGTAGAACTAATGATGTTTATCCAGACCCCGTATCTGGAAAGGAAATGTCCTTCATATGTTAACTTTAGTATCTCCCTTACTCAGAGTAACAAAGCACGTGACATTTTCTATTGATAAACCTATTTTCAAATTGAGCACAACTGTGTCTCTAAGATGTTTAACAATTTACAAGTGTGGCCTTGTTGCTTTACCCTTGTAGGCAGTATAATGTTTCCTGGTGGCTTTGTAGGAAATGATCATTCTGACAGTCACCGGCTATGTGCTTTGCCCCTCCAGCACTCACTGGAGCGCTGGGCTGTGGAGGGGTGGGAGCGGCTGGTTTAAGCTCTCAACGTACCACTGGGTGGCTTAGCCAGCTGCCGGTCAGGCATCATTGTCGGGATTCCTGCAGAGCCTAGACTGGCTAGGTGATGTCAGTCAACAGCGGACTTTACTCTGCTGCCGGCTGAATCTGGGTCACAGGAGTGCAGGACTAAATGCACTCCTGTGACACACAGGAGAAGTATGGCCAAAACAGCTTTGGCCATACTTCTCATTTAAGGACAGGGGCTTATAAAGGATAAGTTCACCTTTTGCAACATGTTACAAATACAATGACCCCCCCCACCACCCCCCGAGTCCCCGTTTTGACAGCAAGCTAGGGCTCTTCTCCCTGCACAATCTAAAGAAAACATGGCTGTGTGGGGCTCCACCTGATCGGCCACGTCATCTATTCACAGTGTTCTGTGGATGGGAGAACTACAAGTCCTGACAGCCTTTGCGGTTGTCAGTACTATTGAGCACTCTGATAGATCATTGTCCTCTTCCTGTCAATGTCCCTTATGAGATACAAGCAGACAGATACACTGACAAGTCTGCACGAGTCCTACATGGCGCCCGCGATCGGCTGATTACGGGTGCAATGCTTTACAGCAGGTAAACTTGTCATTAAAGATGTCCACAAAGATTGGAGATCTCTCATCAACAAGGTTACTGGACCTAATACTTCTGAATTACTTCCTCCAATCTAGCAGAAGATTCATGTCTTGCTACCGTTATTTGATATTTATATTCTGAAAGGAGCTAAATTACTGTCACATTCTAGAAGCTTTAGGGAAGTTAAATCCCATCAATCAATCCCATCAATCTTCTGACTTTATTATTTACACATTACAAATAGCTTTCATATATAATTGGATAGGTACTTCCTACACATACCTGGTCCTCTAATATTTGATTTTTTTAAAGAACTAACAAGATATATTTGTTTCCTTCACACAGAAGTATCAATCAAGCTATATTTGAGCTAATTTAGTTAACTGTTCATTAAAGAAACTAAAGACCACTATAAATAAAAACATTATCCAACACTCAGTCAATGCATTGGGACACGGTTATATATTTTGTAGAATTTTGCGTATTTGTGGATTGTCTACTTTAGAAATCTCCACGGTTTCCTTAGTCAACATATTTCTAAAAAATAAATTATGTTGACAGTTTTCTGTAAATCCAACATCTTGGGCAATTTAGGTGCTCCACTATCTCTCATACTGAATTATAATAACCCCCTTTCTGCTCTTATTACATGGTGAATTCTCTACTTCTGCAATCTGTGTTTTAGTTAAGATTTTCCATCATAGTGATGTTTATTAAGATTTCTGAAACATGACCAATCTGTTTGTATTAATCAAAGGCGGGGAAGTGTTGCACATGCGTTAATTGTGGAGCTGAATTTTTTTCAAGATAGAGGGAAATGTAAAATATTTGATTACCATCTAGTTCAACAATTAGAAAAAAAAAACAAACAAATAGAAAACCTCCATAAACACAATCCTATCTTCCAAAGTGATCCAGAGAAAGGCAAAAAAACAAAAACAAAAAACGCATAAAGCATCATCCAATTTGCTCCAGCGGGAGGAGAAAACAATCCTTGCTTATCTCCCTGGAGGCATTCTGATGTTCCCTGGATCAACTATCCCTGGTGTTATCACCTATAAATTTTAGTATCCAGTTATATTTTGTACATTTAGAAATTATTCCAACATTTTTCTTAAATAATCTACTGAGCTTGTCAGAACTAGTTCTTGAAGGAGTTTAATCCACATTACTCAGCTTTTACTGTGAAGTAGCCTTTCCATATGTGAAGGTTAAACCTCTTTTTCTCAAGATGTAAAGAGAGCCACCTTGACCTCTGTAATGACCTTAAAGTGCACAAACTCTACACCAAATTCACTACATGGACCACTTATGTATGTATACATGCTCATCATACCCCCTTACATGCCTCTTCTCAAGAGAAAATTAATTCAGTTCAGCTACTCTTTCCTCATAGCTGAGCTCCTCCATGCCTCTGCACTTTCTCCAGTTCCCCAATATCCATTTTTGTAAACAGGTGCCCAATCTGAACTGCATATTTCAGATGAGGCCTTACCTAAGATTTGTACAAGAGAAAAATGATGTCTTTCTCTGGAGTCTATACCTCTTTTAATACAAGATCAGTTATTGTTTTAGTAGGTTCACAGGGTGCAGTGTGTTGGAAATGTTTTTCCACCTATTACCCAATGTTGAATGACCAAATTTTTATTGGATGTATGTATTGGTATAGTATAATTGTAAAGTTGTTTCTGACTGGTCAACCATCATGTGACATGTTGTCCGTTTGGTGTATGCAGAGAATTTTTAGAAGCAGTTAATAGAGAGGTAGGGGGACATCACTTCTGTACAAAGTAGAATGCAAAGCATAGGCAATAACCTATGTGTTTGCACAGGTTTCTGAATCAACAGCATTCTCGATTTTCTATAGAACAGAGATAGGCTGGATATGCACAGGTGGCTGAAAAAAAGGTGTCCATTCTTCAATCAACTGCCAATGACTAGCTAGCTACCATCTAATTAATGTAAAATAAGTTGGGCATGCGTGCAGAAAACAAATAGTTCCATACTCTCATGGTAATGATTAATTGCATATACACCAATCAGCCATAACTTTATGACCATCTACCTAATATTGAGTTGGACCCCCTTTTATCACGAAAACAGACTCTTTTGCTGCCCAAACACCCCCGACCCATTGTGGCATGGATGCCACTAGACCTCTGAAAGTATGCTGTGGTGTGTGGCACCAAGCTGTCAGTAGCAGACCCTTTAAGTCCTGTAAGTTGCGAGGTGAATCCTTAATGGATTGGACTTGTTTTTTCAACACATCTCACAGATGCTTGATGAATTAAAATTTGGAGAATTTGGAAGCCAAATCCTTATTGTTGTGTTCCTCAAATCATTCTTGAACCATTTTTGCAGTGTAGCAGGGTGCATTATCTTGCTGATAGAAGCCACTGATATTAGGGAATATGGTTTCAATGAAGGTGTGTACTTGGTTAGCAACAACGTAGGTGGCACATGTCAAGTAACGGCAGGACCCAAGGTCTCCTAGTGAAACATTGGCTAAAACATCATACTGCTCCACTGGCTAGCCTTCTGTATTTTGGCATACTGGTGCCATCTCTTCCCCAGGTAAGCAATGTACACACACCTGGCAATCTACGAAAATGGGATTCATCAGACCAGGCCACCCTCTCCTGTTGCCCACATGCCCATTGTAGGTGATTTTGGCTGTGTATATGGGTTAGCATGGGCACCCTGACCAGTTTGCAGTTATGCAGTCCTATTCACAACAAACTACAACGCCCATTTTTTCTGCTTTCAACACATCAACTTCAGGGACAACATGCTTGCTTGCTTGCTGCCTAATACTGTATATCTCACCGACTTTAAGATGCCATTGTAGCAAGATATTTAATGTTATTCACTTAACCTGTCAGTGGTCATATAGTTATGGCTGATTGGTGTATAATATTCCTGTATACTGGGGAGTTTCTGCAACCAGCCTCGTGTGCATTGTTGATTGCTTTTTACCTTTCTTTGGTACATTTATTACAAAACAACTGCTTCAGTCATTGCTTGGGAACATAGACAGTAGCGTACTGACAACACAAAATAGTGTCTCGATGCAGCAGGGAAATGGTGCAGATGGCTGTGCAGTACTGGCAGAAGTCTTTGCTTTACTGCTGACGGAAGAGTTCAGCCACAGGTGCTAGATATTGTGGGCAATGCAATGAACTGAGGCTTACTCGCTAGACACCCACACCGTGACAGTAATAAAACGTGTATGGACTACAGATGTTAAATCCTCAGGATCTAGCGTGCTGTGTTCAGCATGTTTGTCTAAATGCTGGCATATGGATAATACTGTTAAGTATAGCGATTGCAGAAGAGGAGTAGTCATCACTGCAGAAAACTTCTGGCTGCTTAGCTGCAGCCAGTTAGATGATTTTGTCAATGCTAAGTGTTCTATGGGTGCCAAGCAGGTCTGCTGATCAAACACTTCTAAGTTAAACCAAACTGTGCTTTAAAGCTGCATTACACAGCAGGCATTACCTAAGATGCATGTCGGAGTAGATTAAAATAAACACATGTGCACTGTGAGAATTCATTTGCATATCATTAAACATCATCGAGGACTGCAGTCAATTTAATCCTGGGTGGAGGATGTGTGCAGTGAGTGTGTGAAATCAACCTACTCTTTTATGGAACAAAAGCATTAACATAGCAGCACAATGCAGATTTTGCTATAAGCGTTAGTATGGAAGCTACCATTGCTGATATCTTAACCCCTTCATGACTAAGGGTAAAACAAATCTTCATGCCTAAGCACAATTTTGCAACTTTGACATGTGTTAGTAAAACCATACATATCATCACAACTACTTTGTACATCCGTGTGGATTATACCTTGTTTTTTTCAGGACAAAGTGGGCTTTCAGGAGCAGGAGAATTTATTTTAGGTTGTTCTTTGGTGGTAGATTGTGGTAGTAACAAGACAAATACAGCTAAATTAAAAAAAAACACACACACATACATATATATATATATATATATATATATATATATATATATATATATATATATATATATATAATGTGTGTGTGTTTTTTTTTTTTTAATTTAGCTGTATTTGTCTTGTTACTACCACAATCTACCACCAAAGAACAACCTAAAATAAATTCTCCTGCTACTGATTATCGCAGCAATACCACATATGTGTTGTTAGCTGTTTTTTACCTGTAGTACAGCCCAGAAACAATAGTGCACATTTTGCTTTTTTTTTTGTCACACATAAAACACACTGACACTAATACTAATTTTAAAAAAAATGCTGCCCAAAATATACGCACCTTGACCCAAACACAAACCCTGGCACTGACTTAGATCAAACCTTGATCAAAGTAGTTTTCCTTTATTTATATCTTATATTTTAATATTTGTATTTATTTTTACACACACTATTTTTTTGCTCTCTGAAAGGAGAGAGAAACATAGGGACGGGCTTCACAGTGACTGATCAGTGTGGTAGCCAATCATGGGCGGTCCTGTGTAGCTGGATCCTTAGAAGGGGGCCCGGATCTCTCGGTGAGACCCCAGTCTCGGTGCTGGGAGTGCACTGTGTGCCACACTCCCAGCACAAAGAGAGATACGCAAATATGCGGCCCCACGAAAAGAAGCCCAGTGCAGTGGGGCTGCATATTTGTGTTACGTCAGCATCAAGGGGTTATTATACTAGTCCGCTGGCTGTTAAGCTTATCCAGTGGTTTCTATAAGACAGAGTTCTCACTTCATTTTGAATTTCTGGATCTGCATATTCCTAGCAGGTCAGCCCCTCTGAAAGCAGACACAGCCAGGTAACCAGCATTTTTATAACAGTCAGCAATTGTAAACATTTTATTTCTTTCAGTGCAAATTTCATTTGAGTGAAATTGTATTTCTAATTAGGTAAAATAGTAACTGTAACTACTTTGACATCAAATATCTTTATATATAATTACACTTAAAAATGTACTCTGGAAAGATTTTGCTTGACTCCAATATTTTTGGGTTTTATTTTTTCCTCTTTTTTTCAATTTTCCCTCTTTGCTTCTCCTTTTATTGATACTTCTGCCTGCAGTACATTTGTACATATATGTGCAGAATGAGCACCCCAGAATATGTAGGATGTTGTAACATAAGATACGCCAATATTTCACTTTTAAAAGCATATTGTATAGTAAGTCGCTGTAACAATTCACACTGACTTCCTACCTTTGTACAAATGTAATTTGCTCTTGATTTGTATTGTGTTAAAATGTCATGGCATTCATTTATTTATGTAATTTTATGATATAAATTAAAGGAGCGAAATAATCAACTTTGTAAATGGTATTTGATTCTTCATACTCCCACAAATTTAACTATCTTTTGTGTTTAACCCGAAATGAATTATCAACACTCCAGAGGAAGGCAACCCCCCCAATAAAACACTCGTAAAAAGTTACATTTCATTGAAATTTGAAACTGAAGTCCCGGATATGTTAACGCAGCATTGTGTTCTTGCTGGGTGTTTCTGTTTTTTTTTTTTTTTCATAATGTTTTCAGTTTTTGTAATCTATATATGTAGTATTTCACACTGTTCAAAATCACACTGCTGCCAGTAATCTGTGACCACCAGTTCCTGAGTCATGTGAATGTGCAGGTTAGGTATACTCAAAACTTCTGCATCGTAGCAGCTAGATGGACTTGTGTCTTTTTTCACTCAATGAGAATTTGTAAAGCGGGTGGACAAAACACATAAGTAGCCTAATCTAAAATGTTTTTCTGTATATGACACCATTGGCAAACGTTTTAGTATGGTTCCTTTAACACCAGAAAAGTAAATTGTTCTCAGTCTTCTTGTAATAATACCACTGAGTTTGGTGCCTATCATACACAGCATGTAAAGAGCAAATGTTCCAAAACAGGCAATACAATACGACACAGGCAGTATTTTAAAATACAGATTTGCTTTTGCAGGCTCTCAGACAGAAGCTTGCTGCTTGTTATTGCATACAATACGTACTGCATTGTATCTCTGCATAAAGCTTCTCTCATGCGCAAGATAAGAAACTGATATTATGCTGCTTCAATACTTAACAAGTTTCTAAAGTAGTGAGGCAGCTTTTATAAGGGAACAAATAAGGATGAGTTGCCAAACTAAGAACCAGAGCAGCATTCTGGAAGTAGGTCTACTGCATAGGTAGAATTCATTGTTTTAAAAGCGGTGAACAACCGGCGGGGTGGCCTGCCTCCAAGGATGACAGCTCAGATACAACAGACAACCAAAAACTTGATTTATGGGAAAATATAAAGTTACAATATATAATTGAGATAAAACCATTTGTGAATATCTTTTGGGACAGGTCTTCAGAGTTGAGGTTCACAAGATCCTGGACATTTAAAAAGCTTTACAGTCCTTATCTTGGGTCTCTTTTTTCCTATTCTTTGCTCTGCTGGCAAGCTAGGAGGCACACACAGCAGAGCCAAGACATACAGGTGCTTCATATCAGTAAGCCTGGGAAATAATACATTCAGGACATTTGGAGCCAATAGTGATCCTCCACTTGGTTATTTACTTTTGTCTACAAACTCAGCTGTGAAACCAACAAATGCTTTGTGTATATTTTACATAGATAATTTTATAATGATTAATATTTTTGTATTTCGTAGTCTGGTGACGGGTTTGCTTCAACAGTGGATTGCTATTTTGTAAAATGTTAATTTGGTGAACCAATACAGAAAATGTTATAATGATGTATTAACAGATTACACTACACTATATATAAATATATATATATATAATATATACTGTATGGATGTACAGCATCTCAGAAAAGATGTTATACAAGCTGTGCACTCACTACTTTACATTGTAGCAAAGTGTAATTTCTTTAGTGTTGTCACATGAAAAGATATAATAAAATATTTACAAAAATGTAATGGGGTGTACAGTACTCACTTTTGTGAGATACTGTATATACAAAGTACAATGCTTAGTTTAAAAGAAGCTTTATATAAATAGTCTTACTGTCATGCCTTAAACTTTTATTAAAGAGGAAAAAATGGCACCCAGTCTCTAATCCTCTGCCTTTTATTTCCTCTCCGGCTTACACCTTTACCTGCTTTGAACCTCTACTATGCCTTGTATGTAAGCCAAAGAAGAAATAAAGGACATATAGAAGATTAGAGGCCTGGTGCCCTTTTTTTTTGCTTAGATGATTGAGAGGCTGACAGAAGCCTGAACGAGCACCAGCATCCCCTTCTGATGAAACATGATATATGGATTTGGGTCATTTAATAACAGCCATTTGACTGTTATTAAAAAAAAACTGAACTCTAGACTAGTCACCAGTTTTGCCTGTGGTCTTCCTGCAGCTACTCTTTCCTCATTTATGCCTTACCATGTTTTGTTCTGCACTGTGCCTCTGTGTGGAGGCAACTGCCTTGGTAGAGGCAGGGCTTTGCTTTGTTCTGTCAAAGCCTCTACCAAGGGGATCAGTAAGCAGCAAAGTAGGCACTTCACCAAATCTCATTACAAGTCTCCTGAGACTAGTAGTCCAAGGCATCACCTCGCATTACAAATATAGAGCGCTGAGGCTACAGAGTGCATAGGCACATCACATATCAGGAAATGCACTGCCTTTTCAAGAGAATACGTAAACAAAAAGGTAGATTTTTAAAGGTACTGCTTAAATGCAATTAACATTTTAAGCCCTTTGCTAAAACATAGCAAATCTTCACTTTTTGAGTTCAGATTCACTTTAACTATTCCGTATGTTAGTAAACCATTTGTATATTTGCAGACTCTCATGAAAGATGTCTGCCTGTTGGGCTGGGGATGAGTCCTGAGCACCCTTTTGGTGCTGGGAATCTAGTTGTCAGAGGAATCTTGTCTCCCTATAAACATGCTGAAGCTTCAGACAATTTGGTTGTCTCTGCAATGTTGGATCATCCTGCTGATCACTGATCCATATTCAATCAAACAACGCCTCAGTGGTGGTATACATCAACCATCAGGGAGGAACCAAAAGTTTCACTGGGAAGGACTTCATGTTTTTGCCATATACATCCCAGGTGTAGACAGTTGACAGTCGGTTTTCCCCAGCCAACAAGGCCTGGTCCTGAGGGGTGGTCCCTACATCTGGAGGTGTTCCAGGACTTGTATTGCAGGTGGGGGATGCTGGATGTGGAACACCTGGCCTTCGTATTCAAAAACAAACAGAACACGTGTGTTTCCAGGTACAGGGATCCTCTACTGGAAGCAATGGAAGCTTTGGTGGATCCTTGGGATCAGCACATTCTGATCTATGCATTCTTTCCTTGAAATGTCTTTCTAATCAGCTTTTCAGGATTGAGATGGAAGGCATTCCGCAGATCCCCATTACTCTGGATTGACCCAGGTAAATGTGGCACACATCTGTGGGCACTGCCAGATCATCAGCGATATCTGTCCAAAGGGCCAATTTGCCATTTGCTAAATAGTCACTGGCTTTAGTTCAGGCATGAAAGGCATACCACACTTTATGTGAGTTTTGGAGATTCCGTCGCCTGAATCTCTCTGTGGTAAAATTCCTGTTCTTCCTGCAGCTTGGTCTGGACCTACGTTTGGCTCTCAGAACTTTTAAGGGGCAGGTTTCTGCCCTGTCTGCCTTGCTGTCTTGTTTCAGTGATTATTGGCCTTTCACACCTTGATTAAGATCCTTATACGGGAAGACTCCCATATCAGTGCCTGATATTCAGAGGGATCTGAATTTGGTTCTCTCTGAGCTTCAAAACCCATTAGAGACATTCTCTCTTTCTCTCTACTCTTCATAAAAGGTATTTCTTGTTGCCACTTCTGAGGTGTATGCCTGAACTGTTGGCTTTAACTTGCAAAAACACATTTTGGTTTTGCATAGGGATGAGGTTGTGGTAAGTACCAGGATCTCTTTCTTGCCTTTCTTACTAATTCTGTCTTTACCTCAACTAGGACAATGTTCTTCTACCCCTCTATTAGGTTCACTAAGGAAGATTGATTAACCTTTGTAATCCTGGATAGACCCCATGTACATGGGCTTCTCTTTCCATTTTCTCTAGATGACTCAGACAGACCATCATCTAAGCTTATGATCTCATAATTGGAAAGTAGCATGTGCCTTTCCTGAGTAGGCACACGATACTAGGTTTGTAAGTCCTTGTTTTTTTTGGGGGGCGTTTAAAACTTTTCTAGGCCTTTTTCCAGGCCTCAGCCAGGTGTTCTGCAGATATATGGGACTATGCAGGGAGTTTTTTAGGAGTCTGTTAGACTTTGTTGCCGAGTTGCCCATCCATCAGTTGGAGTGCTTTTGGACATCCAGACAGTCTAAAAATTCTTGTGTCCCTCAGTGGACAAGAAACAAACTAAGATTTTTGTACTCACTATAAAATATTCTTCTTGGAGTTCATTGAGGGAGTATAGGTCCCTCACCTCTGTATTTATCTGTACTAGCTTGCTACAAAAGCTGTCATGATGGTTGAAGGCAGGGTTGCCCTATGCTGGCTAATGATTTGTTTTGTTTGTATTTTTTTTTGTTTTTTTTTTTAGCCATTGTAGGCAGTATAACCCAACAGTCTAGTAATCCCAGTGTACATCAATGAACTTCAAGAAAAGGGTTCTATAGTGAGTACATAAATTCTATTTTACTACTAGTGTTTTTAAAAGCCTGTATTTTATACCCTTTACCTTTTTAATTCATTTTAGAAAAACATTTCAATTGTTGGTGGTTATAAAGCTGAGTATTGGTTTGATATTTAATATTTTTATACATGTATCTAGTTTGTGCATTGTCCTTTTCATCTATTTTTTAAGATGACATTTCAAATGTTAATAGTGGAATACATAGTAAAGGACTAATTAGATTCTACCTACTTTTGGTTTTAAAAGTGCTCTTAAAATGGGAGGTCAATTTGTACATGGAAGACACTTTAAACAAAGCAGAATGGAATTTCTTTGTCAGAAAAGATTAAAGCATTAAAAGGCAAGCCTGAGACACTGCCTATTCAGTTTCAGAAAATGCTATTATCAGAGACACTGAGGAGTGAGCGCACAATGTAGAAAGATATATTTATGTTCGCTATGTTTTATGCCAGAATGTCAAGAGAAAATTAGAAATGCACTGTTCCATCTTCCTTATACATTTATGCATGTTGTTGTCTTTGCATGAGAGTATACAGTATGTAAAGCTTCCTGATACACCATATTCCCCTTGGAATTTCTGTGAGTGTCCTAGCTCTACAACTGCATATTGGACGTGAGCTTGTGAGCCCAGGATAATACATGTGTGATGATCACCCTTTTGTGTACATAGCCTATTTTTATTTCAGCAAAACATTTGATACAGGATCATTCGAGAACAGAGGCCAGTCACTAGTGGTGTACCACATGGCTGTGTATAGGGTTCTGTTCTATTTAATGCATTTTTTAAATTATGTAACTGAAGGTTTGGTGGGCAAGTGGGTATGTCTTTAAAAGATAACACAAAGGTTTTGAAAAGAGATAATTTTCTGGGTGGTGGTAGGTGGGGGGTCAGAGACATGGAACATCATTTGATATTGTTGGAAGATAGATCAAAGCAGTGAAAACTGTAGTTCAACATTTTCTAAATAATGCATTGGAGACCTCATTTACAAAATGATATTAATAAGATAGAACAAGAGATGGTTATAAAAATGGTGAAAGGTTAGAGGGCTAAAATATATCAGTATAAGGAAAGACCACAAAGACATGACCTCAATTTGGCAAGAGGAAAGTTCAAAACTAACCTTAGACAGTATTGTTTTACCAAAAGAGTAGTCAATTGCTTGAAACAGACTTCCAGCAGTGGCGGCCATCAACAGTACATGTTAACATGCTACAGTATGAAACAGTATATTAAAAAATGCAGACTTGATGGACCACTTGGTATTTTCCGGATGTCAATCTAATGAAAAAAGTAACAATATACAAGAAAAAAAACATAAAACAACAAAATAATAAAAAAAGTATATAGTTAATAGTCAATGTGTCAGACATATGCAGTCATATGTAAATTGTAGTATTACGCTTTGTTGTTCATGAAAGGAGTATAAAAATATAATTTTATTCACTCATTAATCTGATGCTCAAATTTGAGTTGGCGTCACTCAATCTGAAAGGGACTGTAGGCTTTGTATTTGATGCTGCAGTTCGATATATGTGTATTGCTCACAAGCCCCCTATCTGATAAAGCAGCTGAAATGAAAAAGAATGAGGGATGTTTTACATAACCTAATATATTATGTACAGTACATGGTTAATAAGGTTGGAAAAAAGTCAGCTAAAGTTTACCGTTTCACAACTCCTGCATCTTCGGTCCAGGGGAAAGCAAAAATGCATGTAAAACACATGTAAAAGTGTTGTTAAAACTGTATTCTTGCATTGTGTTATATTTTATAATACATGTAATACTATATACAGTGTATGTGTGTGTGTGTGTGTGTGTTATATATATTTATTTATATATTATATTTATGCCTGTGTGTGTGTGTGTATATTGTAATGTTTGGGGAACCAGCTAGATCGCAGGACACAGGCTTTTCACTCAAAAGGAGATTTATTGAACTTAAATCGCTTTACAGCAGCAAAAACAAAAGAAAAAGGTTTCAGTCTCACCGACTTGCAAAGTCCAGAACTGCTATTGCAGTTAAACAGTCCTTAGTTTCTGTTGCAGGTACATTCCCCTAGCAAGAGGCTTCCAGGCAGGACACTGCTATTCACTGTTGCTGCACACCAAAAACACCATCCACCAGCCACATTCTCCTCTTCACTCCTCCACACCCTCTCTAACTTCCTGTCTTGTTTTAAACCCATTTCCTCTGACAGGTGGAGTTACCCAACTTCCAGGCCAACACAGTTATCCATATGGTGGTTGACCAGTTTTCGAAAATGTCCAATTGCATTACACTTAAGAAGTTGCCCACTTCTATGAAACTGGCTTCCGTTTTTGCTTGGGAGATCTTTCGCTTACATGGGCTACCCAAGGTGATTGTCTTGGACAGGGGTAGTCAGTTTGTGTCCCGGTTCCCTTTTTTGTTCCCTTAAAGGGACCACAGTCCAAACAGAGGGGAAACATAGCGCCCTTCCAGGACCCAGCCACGGCGTCCTGTACTATATATATATATATATATATATATATATATATATATATATATATATATATATATATATATATATTTAGAAAATGTAATTTTTTTTTAAGTCAGGGCAGTGGCTAATCCTACATCCTGTTTAACCTATTTTGAACATTTTTGTGAAACAAAAATGTGATATGAAAAGTAAAAAACATGAAAAAATGTAAAAATTAGTGAACAACAAAAATCTGAATTCACACAACACTAATATAGTAATACATGCATATATTTTGACATTTCCTTGATATTTTGGTTTAACAATAACGATTTAATAATTTGACAAATGTTTATATTGTTTTCTACCAGGCACTAAAGAACTATGACAGACACAGTGATTGGAAACTCTTCTAACCGTTGGACGTGTCCTAATGACAGACAAATGGGTATCCGATCCAAGTAAGTGAAAATGAAATCTTTATAAATATAGGAGGTTTTAGAGAAGAGCTGTTTGAAATGATTCCAGTGGAAGTAGTAATGTTTGGGAAACACAAGAGCTATGTTCTAAAACGATCTGTAGGAAGCAGGGGAACTTCCAGTTTGGCTTAATGGTGTGTGTATCTGATTTATTTTCACATAGACTTTGTAGTAGCTAGAACGGTTTATTTTTATCCACTCTTCTGACCTGTATGTCATTAATGTCCATAGTAGTTCCTTGTGAATCTGAGACTATAGTTGTTGTCCATTGTAGCACCTTGCCAATTCTTTCCCCTCCTTTCTCTCACCCCCTGATTGTGAATGCATGTGTGAAGGGAATGTGCAGGGGATGTTTCATTCATCATGTTATAAATAGGGTGAATAGCACAGTAAGATGCTTATTTATTGAACAACAGATGTTGGTGAATGTAGATTAAGATTGCTTGATCCGGTGAACGTGCAGTTGAATCTTCCTGGAGGATGTTTTATGAAAATAGTGAATGATTCCCCAGTGAATAAGCAGTGAATGTTTAATGAGTGTTGCATTCACTGCTTTATAAATTTGCCCCCCATGGGCATCTAAGGCCAAATTATTTTTTGTCATTTTTAAATAAAGGGGTTAGAACCCCCGTCCATGTTTTTGTTCTCTAGTGTGTCATTGCTGAGGAGACTTACCCTCTTTCTTTTACACTGATAATGGTCACCAGGACTGAAAGTGCAAGAAAATAGAAAATTTGGAGTCACCAGAACAGGAATAGAGATCAAATCTGTTGATAGGGGAAGTTTGTTCTGGGGAGAACTACGTGGGTACCTTACTTGGAAAGATTTCCTCTCGCTTGCTGTGTCTACAGGTTCGGGAGTAAATTCTCTCATTCAGGACCCAGATGGCAAGAAACAAATTGGGCAAAGTTTTAACCATTTCTTATTCCTATCCTATATTCTTAGACAAAATGAAAAAGAAAAATTTATTTTATTATTTTTTTTTACTTGTATGTCCTATAGCTGTATGCTGACCTAAAGGAAAGCTGAAAAGATCACAAAAAATGAGAGATGAATAGTCATACTATTAAAGTAATACTAAAATATGTTTAATAATTCAGTAATAAATCAGTAAAACCCTCTAATAGGACCTCTCAGGTCTGACTGCTTGTATACCAAAACAGAAGATAAGAAAAATGTGTGTCACATATTTATTAATAATAGGAAACCTGTGTTCCAAAATCTACTGTGGATCTGGAAAAGTTTCAGTATTACCAGCCTGGTCTATGTAATAAATAAGCACAGTAATGTAGGGGAGAGGATTCTTGAAAATAGAACTAAGCATTTCTTATTTTATTAGGTTAAGTGATCCAAAGTGTGTGTTCACAGCCTGAATGGGTTGCAACACAGCAAGTCATCATACTGGCTCCACTGACAGCTGGTATTACAAGTTGTGGGGTTGTGTTCTCTGCAACCTGCACAGTAACATCTGCTGAGACAGTGATCAACACTGTGTAGGCATAACGCCCACTGGGGCAGGTAGCCCCTGAAGGCATTTAGCCAAAGAGAAACCTGTGCCTGCTGCTTCCCTCCCATAGGCAGCTGTTTTCAAGATGGAATGGTGAGTTTTAGAATTATGGTCTTTACAGTGCAAGCGAGAATTAAATAAAGGGTGCGCAATGAGTGGAGGTAGGGGAGGTGAACCGAGGAGATAGAAATCTTTGCTAGCTTAAAGGGCTCATTACACACGCTTTACTCTTTGAACAGCAATCCCCTGTGGATCATTATCAAGAAGTGTTCAATAGGCATTAAGGAGGTGTTATGCCACCTCCTCACTGCCTGTTTTAGCCCCCTAAACCCCACACCACTGCGCCACTACTGAGTACCTTGCTACCAGTTTTAACCCAGCTCCATTTAGTTGAATGGGTCGCGCTCAGTTGGGGGTACAGACCGCTAAATTTGGTGGGGGTATAACATATCTACACCCCTATCTGCTGCCTTTGCAGCCTAAAACCCCATACACGTGGGCCGAATGTCGGGCATCATGGGCCGATTCCATAGAGACTAGCAAGCATTCGGGACGTGGGTACGGCAGCCGTTCCAACAGAAGCTGGCCGAACTTCTGTTCAGCTGGCTTCTTTCGAAGGGTCATGACCAAAAAACGTCTACTGACCGGCTACCATTCAGTGCTCTTAGTCAATGGCGCTGACAAGAGCGTTCTGGTGGGGGACTGTCCCCCTGTCAGACCACAATAGCACAGCAGGTGAGTACAGAGGAGGGGAGTACAGAGGAGGGGAGTACAGCGGCTCTGTCATGAGCCGTCAGGTTTGGGTTGAACAAAAAAAACTAGTAGTGTGTATGAGGCTTAAAGGGGAGCGGGTGGGGGCATTAAAATTGTAAACATGACCTTAAACTGTTGCCTTAATTTCTTGGTAGTAATTTGATTTTAAAGGCATGCAATGGCCAAAACAGTTGGATTTAAATAGCCTCTTAAGGAACAGTAAAGAAAACTGATACATTTGTTTTTGGCACAGTAATTTTGTTTACAGTGCTGAAAATCTAAATTATTTCGTCAGTAATGTGGACTTCTCCAATTAAGCATTTCACAAATTCCCTGGGAATAAATTAATTCACTCATTTAATTTTTCACATTTTAAATGTGCATATTTTATTAAACCAGAAAATCCCAGGTTAGGAATGTGCTTTCAGTTTATCCAGAGCCACAACTAATTACAAGCTTACAATTAACATTTCATTAAGATATCAGTTTAACGCAGATATGACTTGATAAATCACTCCCATTTAAGTTGAATGCTTTTTCTATATATACATATATATATCCACAAACCCCTAATTAAATGGATCACTCTGTTTTATTGGCTTTTCTCCGTGATTAATAAATGGTATTTTGTGCTGTGCGCATTATTCATCTTTGGTAAGTTGGAGTAAAAATGGTTCATTTGTTTAATATTTCTGTTAAACTGCTGAAATCACCCAGATTTATTAAAATCTCAGTCTAATGACTTTGGTTTGCAATTACCCAGATTAGACAATACCATCATTATTTCATCCTGAGCTCACTTACTGAAAATGTGCAATATAGAGGCTGCCATTATTGAACTCTCATTTTAAAAATGTTATTTGCTTGAATGCAATATTAACCCCTTCGCACCTAAGGGTAAAACAAATCTAAATCCATAAGCATAATTTTGCATCTTTGACATATATTAGTAAACCCGTACATATCATCACAACTACTTGGTACATCCTGGTGGATTATACTACATTTTTTTAGGACAAATTGGGCTTTCATTTGATGTAAATGGTAATAGATTTTTTTTTTATTATCAAAGGAAAACTGGCCCAAAATAGTAAAAAAAAAAAAAATATATATATATATATACTAAGTATCTCTCTCCTCCATTCACAGAAAATAAGGGGGCGGGCTTCACAGTGACTGATCACTGTGATAGTCAATCAAAGGCTATCACAGCGATCAGGTGACCTGGGATTGGGAGTTCTGGGTCCCAATCGTTAGTATAGGGCTCGGGGCTCTCTGCGAGACCCCAGTCTCTGTGCTGGGAGCGCACCATGCAGCGTGCTCCAAGCACAAAGATAAATACGCAATTATGCGGCCCCACGAAAAAAAGCCCAGTCCAGTGGGGCCGCATATTTGCGTACGGCCGGCATGAAGGGGTTAACCATCTTGCGTCGGTTAACTTGAACATGTGCTCAAATAGATACTTATGACTTTTTCTGGCTTTATGATTTAGATCTGGATTCTGGGTTAGTGATGCTTGTCGTGATGACATGAAAGCTGGTCACAAGACTTGTTCAGCGGGAGCCAGACAGGCAGGTGCAGGTTCAGGATCAGATGCAAAGTCAGGAACAGGCAGAGGTCGGTAATGTGCTGGAAGTGGGGTATCCGATCAGGAGGCAGAGCTGTAGTCATAAGTCCAAGCTGGGGACAGTAATGTAGGCAAAAGGCAGATAAGCAGGCATGGATGATCCAGGAGAATAGTCAGAGGGAAGCTGGGTTTCAGGAACAAGGTCAGCAGATATGAATAGTAATCAGGAGCACAGGAACATGCTGAAGACATTCCAGCACTGAAGCTAGGCAGACTCTCAGTTTAAATAGGGCGCCGTGTGCCAGGATTAGTGGGTGCAATGCATGCGCACACTAGAGCACACGCGCAAGCTCTCATGAATGCACCATTGCGCATGCCCATTTCAATCATTGCCCGTCTCTGTCTGTGGCTCTGCACATGCGCATTAGAGGAACAGGGATTAGCAGCTGCTGCATAGGAACGAGCACTTGCTGTACGAGTTCTCTGACAGATGTGGTGGCTGCATTTGTTTTTTCAAGCTTTTTTTCCCTTTATTTTCTCCTTTTTTTAAGCAGAACTAAACTCTTTAAAACATTAAAGCTGTTGTAAAGACTTTCTTCTTACAATAATACACATTGTATACTTACCTGCTATGTGCAATGGTATTGCTCAGAGTGACCCCGAACCACCTTTTTTTGGGGTCCTCTGCTAGCAATATTAGCTACTCCTCTTCTGTGTGCACACCTATGGGCTTACTCCTGAGTTATCAAACCCTTGATAAAGTCACGTGATCTGTGACGCAGCGCGCCGGGACCGGAAGTGCTTCATTTATGTGAAGCTGATTACATAATTACATAGTTACATAGTTTGAAAAAAGACATAAGTCCAACCATAAAAATAAATAAAATAATACCATACAATCCCATATACTCAATCCTTCACCCACAGTTGATCCAGAGGAAGGCAAAAAAACCCCAGCAAAGCATGATCCAATTTGCTACAGTAGATGGAGAAATTCATCCTGATCCCTGAGAGGCAATCGGATTTTCCCTGGATCAACTTTACCTATAAATGTCAGTACCCAGTTATATTATATACATTTAGGAAATAACCCAGGCCTTTCTTAAATCAATCTACTGAGTGGCCCCGAACCTCCTTTTTTGGGGTCCTCTGCTAGCAATATTAGCTGCTCCTCTTCTGTGTGTGCACCTATAGGCTTAATCCTGAGTTATCAAACCCTTGATAAAGTCACACAATCTGTGACGCAATGCATCGGGAGGAGCCGGGTGACGTCACTTCTGCTCACGGCCAAGACCAGAAGTCCTTGATTTATGTGAAGCTGATTACATAGTTAGTCAGGTTGAAAAAAGACACAAGTCCATCTAGTTCAACCATAAAAATAAATAAAATAATATCATACAATCCCATATACTCAATCCTTCACCCACAGTTTATCCACAGGAAGGCGAAAAACCCCAGCAAAGCTTGATCCAATTTGCTACAGCAGGGGGAAAAATTCCTTCCTGATCCCCGAGAGGCAATCAGATTTTCCCTGGATCGACTTTACCTATAATGTCAGTACCCAGTTTTATTATGTACATTTAGGAAGGAATCCAGGCCTTTCATAAAGCAATCTACTGACCTGGCCAGAACCACCTCTGGAAGCAGTCTATTCCATATTTTCACAGCTCTTGCTGTGAAGAAATCTTTCCGTATTTGGAGATGAAATCTCTTTTCCTCTAGACGTAAAGAGTGCCCCCTTGTCCTCTGTGTTGACCGTAAAGTGAATAACTCAATACGAAGTTCACTATATGGACCCCTTATTAGGTATGGGCTGTCTGTTCGGGTCGAACATGAGTTCGACTCGAACATTGGCTGTTCGTCCGTTCTCCGAATAGCGAACAATTTGGGGTGTTACGGCAAATTTGAAAGCTGCGAAACACCCTTTAAAAGTCTATGGGAGAAATCAAAAGTGCTAAATTTAACGTTTAATATGCAAGCTATTGTCATAAAAAGTGTTTGGGGACCTGGGTCCTGCCCCAGGGGACATGTATCAATGCAAAAAAAGTTTTAAAAACGGGCTGTTTTTCGGGAGCAGTGATTTAAATAATGCTTAAAGTGAAACAATAAAAGTGAAATATTCCTTTAAATTTCATACCTGGGGGGTGTCTATGTACAGTATGCCTGTAAAGTGGCGCATGTTTCCTGTGTTTACAACAGTCCGAGAGCAAAATGACATTTCTTAAGGAAAAGAAAGTCATTTAAAAGTACTAGCGGTAGCGCCGGCAGCTATAATGAATTGTCGGGTCTCTGCAATACTCATAAAAGTCATTTAAACAAATTATAATTATTATTATTATTATACAGGATTTATATAGCGCTGACAGTTTACACAGAGCTTTACAACATTAGGGCAGACAGTACAATTACAATACAATTCAATACAGGAGGAATCAAAGAGCCCTGCTCATTAGAGCTTACAATCTAGGAGGGAGGGTCAAGTTATACAAAAGGGTAATAGCTGTGGGGGATGAGCTAATGGAGAACATAGTGCAGTTGTTAGATGGAGGCAGGATAGGCTTCTCTGAAGAGGAAAGTTTTCAGGGATCGCCTAAAAGTGGATAAATTGGGAGACAGTCTGACAGATTGGGGTAGGGAATTCCAGAGGATGGGCGAGGCTCGGGAGAAGTCCTGGAGGCGGGCATGGGAGGAGGTGATGAGGGAGCTAGAGAGCAGGAGGTCTTGGGAGGAAATGGCCTGGGATTCCCCCACAGTGCATTACCAGGCCCTTTGGGTCTAGTATGAATATTAAGGGGAACCCCGAACCAAAAAAAAAAGAAAAAAAGGCGTGGGGTCCCCCCAAATTCCATACCAGGCCCTTCTGGTCTGGTATGGTTATTAAGGGGAACCTCACACCAAAATTAAAAAACAAAAATGGTGTGGGGGTCCCCTTAAAAATCATACCAGACTCTTATCCGAGCATGCAACCTGGCAGGCCGCAGGAAAAGAGGGGGGGACGAGAGCGCGCCCCCCCTCCTGAACTGTACCAGGCCATATGCCCCTAACAAGGGGACCCCCAGATCCCGGCCCCCCTCTGTGTGAAATGGTAATGGGGTACAAATGTACCCCTACCACTTCACAAAAAAAGTGTCAAAAATGTTAAAAAAGACAAGAGACGGTTTTTGACAATTCCTTTATTAATGTCTTCTTCTTTACCATTCTTCTTCTTCCATCCTCTTCTGGTCTTCATTCGGTTTTCTTCCTCCATCTTGTTGTTCCTCTTCTTTCCTTCTTTCTCCGATCCTCCGCTTCTTTCTTCGGTCTTCTCGTCCGCATCTTCCTCCGGCTTCTTCTTTCCCGCTTCGTTCTTCGGACGATCCGCATCCATGGGAGGTTCCCGCTGTGTGATGCTTCTGTTCTTCTGACAGTTCTTATATAACTGAGGGAGGGGCCACCCGGTGACCCTGCCCCCTCTGACATCACGGAAAAGCCATAGGGAAGTCCCCGTGGAGTCCCCGTGCATCAGAGGGGGTGGGGTCACCGGTGAAGACATTAAACATCCAAGATGGATGGAACCATTTCTGAAAAAAATTCTTCCTTAATTTCAGAACTTCATACCAGATTGAGGATTTAGAAAACAGGTCCCATCGTTATAATGTCCGCAGACGTGATCTGCCAGAAACCATCATTGATCTAGAAAAAGCGGTTCATACACTCTTTCCAGATATTTTACCCCTTCAGTTTGGAAATAGGATTCATCGAGCCCTAACTACTCCTAGATCTGATGGACTACAACGCAATGTTATTGTTAAACCTCAGTATTTCCTGTCATGGATCTACAGTAATGTTTGTCAGCTTACCTCTCCATGTGTTCAGCTTAAGAGGCCAGCCACTCTCACCTGGCTGCTTAAGTAATCTCTCCTCAAAGCATGGCTCCATCCCAGCCCCTATCAGGGAACTCTATATTAACCTGTACACTGCAAGTCAGCCCTGCTGATCAATATTGTGTGTTTGGCTTCTGTGTGCTACTTGCTGTGTGTTCTACGTCTGATTCTAGTTACCGATCTTGGCTTGTTCTTGACTTTCCTTACCTGCTTGTTGCCCCGACCTTTGGCTCTCCTGACTATCCTTTGTTGTCGTAGTCTGCTGCTTCCTCTCTACCTTCCTGTAGTCTACCATGAGCGTGGGCTGGGAGGCCCTAGGGGTCACGACCTGGAGCCGGACTGAAGCTAAATCCACCCCCACCACTAGGGGCCTCTGGCACTTAAATTCCGCTCCCTGGGAAATTTCATGCTCTAGATCCCAGTGTCATTCGTGTTGGCACTACAGAGTACCTGCTCTTCTGTATCACCTAAAGCTCCATCCGCAGCAGACAACCGTAGGGTCCACTACCTTGTGGTGCACTCCAGACCCCAACGGGATGCATCTGTCACCTGGACTCAGGTGACCTAACATTTCTGCATAAAGGAAAAAATGATGACTGCTACACGATTCAGACCTGAAATACTTTTTAATGGGTCAACCGTTCAACTTTTTGCAGATCTCGCTCCTTCAACAACCCAGTGTCATAGAAACCTAGAACACCTAATAATTCAACAAATTAAATATCGATGGTCTTTTCCATTTTGTCTTTCCTTCTCCTATAAAGGCAAACCATACTCGTTCAGTACATTCCAGGAAGGAGAAAAAATCTTATTACATTTGGGCATCCTATTCTGTGATTCCTCAATATCCAAGTCTTCAAATTCGATGGATAGACTGTTATCACCCATTTGGTCCAGCCAGCAAAAATCAAGAAAATAGTCATCAATTACTTGAATAGATGACTAACCATTTATAGGGGAAAAATTCTTACTGCCTTAACTCTCAAATGTGAGATTTTTGAGGCCTACTTTCTTACAAGTAATTTTCTACAACTAGGTGTATTTGTGTCTATGTATGTGTATATATATATGTATGTGTGTATGTATGTATGTGTATATGTGTATGTATGTGTGTGTGTGTGTATGTATGTATATATATATGTATATATATATATATATATGTATATATGTATATGTATATATATATATATATATATATATATATATATATATATATATATATACACACACAGCTGTGCTCATAAGTTTAAATACCCTGGCAGAATTTTTGATTTCTTGGCAATTTTTCAGAGAATATGAATGATAACACAAAAACTTTTCTTTCACCCATGGTTAGTGTTTGGCTGAAGCCATTTATTATCAAAATTATCAATTAACTGTGTTTACTCTTTTTAAATCATAATCACAACAGAAACTACCCAAATGACCCTGATAAAAAGTTTACATACGCCGGTTTTTAGTACTGTGTATTGCCCCTTGTAACATCAGTTACAGCTTGAAGTCTTTTTTGGTATTTGTGGATGAGGCTCTTTATCTTCTCAGATGGTAAAGCTGCCCATTCCTCTGGGCAAAAAGCCTCCAGTTCCTGTAAATTCTTGGGCTGTCTTGCATGAACTGCATGTTTTGAGATCTCAGAGTGACTCAATGATATTGAGATCAGGAGATGGCCACTCCAGAACCTTCTGGAGATTCATTTTATTCTGCTTTAGCCAATGATAGGTTGACTTGGCCTTGTGTTTTGGATCATTGTCATGTTGGAATATCCAAGTACGTCCCATATGCAGCTTCCTGGTTGATGATTGCAAATGTTCCTCCGGTATTTTTTGATAACATACTACATTCATCTTGCCATCAATTTTGACCAAATTTCCTGTGCCTTTTGTAGCTCACACGTCCCCAAAACATCAGATTCATCTCCGTGTTTCACAGTAGGGATGGTGTACCTTTCATCATAGGCCTTGTTGACTCCTCTCCAAATGTAGCGTTTATGGTTGTGACCAAAAAGCTCAATTTTGATCTCATCACTCCAGATGACTTTGTGCCAAGAGGTTTGAGGCTTGTCTCTGTGCTGTTTGGCGTATTGTAAGCGGGATACTTTGTGGCATTTGCGTAGTAATGGCTTTCTTTTGGCGGCTCCACCATGCAGCCTATCTTTCTTCAAGTGCCTCCTTATTGTGCATCTCGAAACAGCCAACCACGTGTATTGAGAGAGTCCTGTAGTTCACCTGAAGTTATTTGTGTGTTTTTTCCTTGCGTCCCGAATATTTTCCTAGCAGTTGTGGCTGAAAGTTTAGTTGGTCTACCTTTCAACAGAACCCCTCATTTCCCACTTCTCGATTAGAGTTTTAACACTCCTGGTTGGCATTCTCAATTCCTTGGATATCTTTTTATATCCCTTTCCTGTTTTATACAGTTTAACTACATTTTCCTGCAGATCCTTTGACAATTCTTGTGCTTTCCCCATGACTCAGAATCCAGAAACGTCAGTGCAGCACTGAATGAAGGGTGCAAGGGTCTGTCAGGAGTCCAGAAACGCATTGCCCTTTTATACACACACACACTAATTACAAGCAAACAGATCAAAGGTGAGGATGGTTACCTTTAATAGACATTCAATCCCCTTTGTGTCAACTTGTGTGCATGTTATCAGGTCAAAATCACCAGGGTATGTAAACCTTTGATCAGAGTCACTAAAGTTTCTGTTTTAGTGTTTGGGTGAAGCCATTTATTATCAATCAATGCTAGAAGTGCTAGCAGATTTAGGTACACTAAGCATATTGAGGCCAAACTCCAGCTTACATCTTCTAAGCACTTACAGCAACAGTTATTTTTTCCTTTTGGGGTAAAGTTTTTAATAAATAAAAGCTACTCATTGTAAGCACCCCTGTCAGTGTTAAATGGTTTGTCTCATCCCTTTAACTGCTACATCTGTGAGAGAGTTTGTTCTTTTGAAATACAACAGACATATTGGCTGGATCACTAGGTGAAATTAAAGTGTTACTAAACTCAGGGCCCTGCATTCACTATATCTGGTCTCCCACAGTACACAGAACATGGAAATGCAATTATTTTAGTAAATATAAACTGCTAAACACCTTTTCTCATCAGCAGTATATAGCAGTTTTGTAACTTCTATCAGTTCCTAGTTAAAGCTTGTAGGAAAAGTTTTCATACTCTGAACTGTCATATCAGGACCAAGGACCCCTGACCCTCTGTCTGTACAGTGCTGATTGGCCCTGTGCTAATCACATGCACTCTCCCAATACACACCAAACTGAGCATGTGCAGCTTGACTCCAGTAACTCTATCTTTTCTGGACCTGTTCTGGAGTCAGTGGAAGAAGAGGATGATCTGTGCATACAAAATCAAACAGCCTTTTTACACAATGCAGAGGATTAACCCCTTTGGTTCCACAGTGAGTATAACAAGCAAGCTTTACTGCATATACAGACTAACTTTACTGTTGTAGGTTTAGTAACACTTTAAGGGAAAGAAAGCCTAAAAAAGAAAACTACTGCAGTCACCACATCTAGGAATTGGTAAGCTTTTAGGTTTAATGCTGCTTTAAACATGTCTCCTCTGGGGAAGTGCATTAGTGAAGTGATGACCGCTCTTTCATACCCAATAGATTTTGCATTGTAAGTACATTTAAAAATATTTTGTTATACTACGGTATACCTTTTTTTATTTATTTGTGTTATTTTTTTTTGTGATCATTTTACACTTTAGTTTAATAATAGATTTGGATGCATATATTTTTATTTAATACGTTTTAATTAAAAAAGAATTTGGAAAAAATTGAAAATTCAAGGGTTCCTGTAATTTTACCCAAAACAGTTTTTACATTGGTTTAGCCTCAGATAATAACCTCAAAACAATCTACAAAATCATCTGTAGCATAATGCGTATGGTATGTTTGTATGTCATGTTTTTTCCTTTCAATTTAGCTGATATTATTCTTTTTTTTTTTCAGTTACCCAATTCACGCAGGAAAATATTTTGAATAAATCACACTGGTAACATTTAATAAAAGGGATTTAGCAGACAGGCATTAGTTCCACGGTGTCATTTTCACAAATTTTACAAATACATAGATTCTGAATGACATTGCGCACGCTTGCATGAGTGTTTGACGCTCACGCAAATGTCATTATGTCCGATACATTTATCTCTTGTACTGAGCACTTATCCTCCCCAACCCACCACAGTCACTAACTGTTCTTTAAACAGCACCTGGGAAGAAATGCAACCACAGTAGTGTTTTAAATCCGCATCTGAATGTTTTTAGCAGAGGTGCAGTATCTAGCAAAATCTGCTATTGCATAGCGGCATACCTTAATAGGAGCAAGTAATGAGAAAACTCTTGCCTTGCACCTTGGTACCAGCACTTGTGAAGCGTTGGCTGTCATTTCTAGACCACTTTCACTTGTCAACTAAATAAGGCCGTTTGCTTCTGTTGGTTGCGGGAGCAGATGAATTATTTTTTTTCTCCATTTTCTAAAAACAATGATGTGACTACTAGTACATAGGACCGTATTCAAAAGAATGGAAAATGGGAATCCCACCTAGTAAAGAGGTGTAGTACTCACCCTGTATATAAGGATTACCAATAGCCAAAAAACAAAACAAGAAACAAAGACTGTATACTCCCAACTGAGTTAACTACATGTTTATTACATAACACTATACAAATTGCGCTAGCAAAAAGAGGAATCCCCTACCATCCTCATAACCTCCCAGAAAAGCCCCCACCTAGACTAACCCAAAAATCTCACCCTGCATACTGGGACAAGATTACACCACCTCTTGTAAGCCAATCGAGGGGTAGGGGATGCAGACCCAGCAGGGAGCTGAGCCCACCCTCTCCAAAACAACCATCAAAACAAAACCAACCGCACTCAAAAAACAGCTCTAATAGCTTGTTTTGGAGAGGGTGGGCTCAGCTCCCTGCTAAGACTGCATCCCCTACCCTACTCCTCACTTGGCTTACGAGAGGTGGTGAAATCTTGTCACAGTACGCAGGGTGAGATTTTTGGGTTAGTTTAGGTGGGGGCTTTTCTGGGAGGTTATGACGATAGTAGGGGATTCCTCTTTTTGCTAGCGCAATTTGTATAGTGGTTTCAGGCCAAAGCACGTGATTGGATGATAAAATCAGCAGAGCTTCCACTCATTTCAGATCTACCCCTTAGATTTAGATTGACTGCACTTCCAACTGCACTTTAAGTGCACTTTCAAGTGCAGTTGCAGTGCAAAGTGGATTTGCCTTTCGTAAATAACCCCCATAGTGTTCTGAAAAAAATGTATAAAAATATGTGAATAATATGTTAAAAAAAATGTGAAAAGTGAAAAAAACATGATGAATATTTGTGTGTGTATGTATGTTGTAGATGTCAAAAAAGGGGGCTCGTAAAAAATATGTGCGTAACTTATGTGTGTGTATCCAGTGAATGGGCTGTGTGTGCTACCTCCTGGTGTAAAACACATAGTGAAATGATAAGGCAATCAAGCTCACCTGCTTATGTAATCCAGGTGTGGGGCGAGTTCCCAACCAACATTAAGCACAATGTCAAATGAGAATAGGAGTTGAGAGTGAGATCCACTGGCAAGCGCCAAAGTGGACCCACGCCAACCCCATCTCCAGCCTGAGATGAACTGAGAACGTCTCTGCATCATTTGACTAGTACCATCTGACATGATCAGTGTTTGCGCTTTCCAACCTGGAAATTCACAAAAAATGTAAGTGTTGTACAAAAATGTACAATATAGAATGCTCTGTGTAACCTTTCACTCCTTAGGCTGAGTGGGTTAAAGCGGATCTTCACCCGTTTATTAATCAGCATCTCGGTGGCTTCTAAAAGCAACACCGAGTGCCATATGGAGCTTTTTTTTTATTTTTTTTTTTCCTACCTTACGTTATTTGTCTTTCTTTGTTTCTGTCCCTGCGGCTGTGGGCGTGGACTTTGCAGGTATTGACGTCATATCCTTCGTTCCCGCAATGTCTCCTGGGATCTCATTGTCTTTCATCCCAGGAGACATTGCGGATAACCTCCGCAAAATCTTGCGAGACTGCAGGACTGACGTCATTACGTCCGCCACGTTTGGAGGGCGTTTCCATCACAACAGGGCGGGAACTTCCGACGCCGCCGCCCGTTGTCATGGCAACCCAGAAACAAACGGCGATGACACTGGGCATGCGCGGGAACGAGCGGTGAATGCTGGGAGGACAGCATTCACCGCATCCCGGAAATACATCCTTGTGGGTTTCAAATGCCCACAATGAAGATGGGAACCGCCGTCTTTCATTTTTAAAAGTTATTATTTTCAAAGAAATCGGCCACAATCGGACTTACTTCGCAGAACAGGTGAGTACATTTTCATGATTTGAAAAGACTATGAATGAACTCCTAAAAAAAAAAAAATATTAAATAGGTGCACACCCGCTTTAAGTAAAAAAAAAAACGAACATTTATTACTACTTTAAAACACTCCCTGTAATGTAAATAAGTCAGGTCTACAGTGGGTATAGAAAAGAATAAACTTCTTCAACCACTTTAGCTCCGGAAGGTTTACCCCCCCTTTCATGGCCAGGCCATTTCTTTGCGATACGACACTGCATTACTTTAACTGACCATTGCGTGGTCGTGCGACACTGTACCCAAACAAAATTGATGTCCTTTTTTTCCCACAAATAGAATTTTCTTTTGGTGGTATTTGATCACCTCTGCAGTTTTTATTTTTTGCACTATAAACAAAAAAAGACTGACATATTTAAAAAAAAATATATATATTTTTGATTTTCTGCTATTAAACATATCCAATAAAAAATAAATAAAAATGTCTTCATGAATTTAGGCCATTATGTTTTCTGCTACATATTTTTGGTAAAAAAAAATCCCAATAAGCGTATATTGATTGGTTTGCGCAAAAGTTATAGCCTCTACAAACATGATTTGCATGATATTTATGGAATTTTCATTTAATTATTTATTTTATATTAGTAATGGTGGTGATCAGCGACTTATAGCGGGACTGCAACATTGCGGCTGACAAATCGGACACTAGTTGACACTATTGACACTTTTTTGAGGACCAGTGACATTAATACAGTGATCAGTGCTAAAAGTATGCACTGCCACTGTACTAATGACACGGGCAGGGTAAAGGGTTAACATCGGTGGCGATCAAAGTGTTAAATGTGCGCCTAAAATGTGCTTACTCACTGTGTGGGATGTGCTTGTACTATGGGAAGGCAATGATCAGAGTTCCTGCTTTGCAGAAACACAGGGTCACTACCTAGCCTACTGACAGAACAGCAGTCTGCCTTGTTTACATAGTATGTAAGAGTTAATGCTCTTCTCTGCATTTCCCTACCATACTTGGCTCCGTATTTCCATACTGTGAGTTCTGGAAGCTGACACTTCCAGGTGAGTGAAGTGTTATCTATTTTTAAGCAGTAAAGGAAAAAAGGGCAGAGATCAAACGGATGCTTTTTTTTTCAAATAAACTGCTGGCATGAACTAGAGACGGCAACCTGAAAATTAAAAGAGAGGTGTCTGGCTTCATGATGCAGAATGTTAAATTCCAAGCATTTGGGGAGGGCCAGAGCGCCGAGGCACTTTACATATAATGAAATATTTTATTTTTATGACAGAATTCTACAATGCCCAATTTGTGTTGTGTCCTTTTATACTTTGGGGTTGATTTACTAAAAGCAAATAGACTGTGCACTTTGCAAAGTGCAATTGCACTCTTCAAGAGCAGTTGCTCCAGAGCTTAGTAAATAAGCATAAGCTCTGCTGACTTTCGTCATCCAATCATGTGCAAGCAAAAATGCATTTTTTTTTTATTTCTCCTTGCACGTGATTGGGTATTCTTTGCAAAGTGAGCCGTTACCTCATTTACTAAGCAATTGCAGGTTGCAACTGTACTTTGCAAAGTGCACAGTCTATTTGCCTTTAGTAAATCAACTCCTTTGAATTTATATGTTGGCAGCAACTATGGTACAACCCTGACATGCAGTTCTCAATGCTATCAATAGATATTGTAAAATTCCAAAAGACAAATACAGCCTAGATTTGTCATGATACTTTAAAGCTAATGAACATTCTACCTTTCTTTGCTTAAAGTTTCTTAGAAAAGTGTATTTTTCATAGTCCAAACTGGGTCACATTTAAACAAACCTACCCCCCCCCCTTGTTGTTCTTACCTGTGCATTATGTTACCATTATTTCTCCAAGCAACATATGCTTTTTTTAACTTAACAGAAATAAAACATAAACCTTTTGCATACTATAAGTTCAGCAGTTATTATGACCAGTTTACTTTTAGTTCTCCTAAGGTCTTATTAGGACAACTGAGCTGTGGATTCAGAGGAAGAGAAAGAAGAACCCAAGAGACAATATAGCTAATTATGTTTTAATGGAAAGGAAAATTCCTTTCTGACACTCCACATGACAATTATTTTTCCCCTTCCTCTTCTTAAAAATTTCCATTATTCACTCTCTCTGTGCTTCCTGTCTTTGTATAATCTTTGACCCCTTTTTTTCTATTTCAATAAGTTTTAATTAGATTGTTTTAGTAAGAGGTAAGTAAGGAGTTACAACACAAAGTGCAACTACAAAATATAGAAAAACAACAGCAAGAGCAATAAGGCACCAGGAACGATAAACAATGTGCACAGGTTACTCAGAATACACAGAGCCCTAATATGGAAGAGTACTGTTGGACATCAGGTGTTATCGTTATAACAGTAATCAGTCATAATTTAAGAAGGGGGACCAAAATGGCAACAAGAAACAATGGCAATCTCTTGACATGCTAAATGCAAGTGTAAGTTCTATATATTACCTATGATAACCAAAGGGAGGATATGATACATAATAAGGAAGGTTGGAAAGGTGCAGCGGCAATGTATGATCAAGATCTAGTGCAGAGGGTGAAAACAAGGTGGGAGGAAAGAGAGGAGAAGAGAGAGAGAGAGAAGAGGAAGAAGCTTGATTCGACTCCTTGTCTGATTCTTGGGGGGTTATTTACTAAAGGCAAATCCACTTTGCACTACAAGTGCAAAGTGCACTTGAAATTGCACTGAAAGTGCACTTGGAAGTGCAGTCGCTGTAGATCCGAGGGGGACATGCAAGGAAGATAAAAAAACAGCATTTTAGCTTGCACATGACTAGTTAATAAAATCAGCAGAGCTTCCCCCTCATTTCAGATCTACCCCTCAAATTTTTTTCAGGTGCACTTTGCACTTGTAGTGCAAAGTGGATTTGCCTTTCGTAAATAACCCCCTTGGTGTCACTCCTCATTTACTCTTCAGTGTACAACATACAGGGGGTTATTTACAAAAAGCAAATCCACTTTGCAGTACAAATGCAAAGTGCAAGTGCAAAGTGCGCTTGAAATTGCATTGAAAGTGCACTTGGAAGTGCAGTCGCTGTAAATCTGAGGGGTAGATCTAAAATGAGGGGAAGCTCTGCTGATTTTATCATCCAATCATGTGCAAGCTAAAATGCATTTTTTTAAATTTTCTTTGCATGTCCCCTTCAGATCTACAGTGACTGCACTTCCAAGTGCACTTCCAGTGCAATTTCAAGTGCACTTTGCACTTGTAGTGCAAAGTGGATTTGCCTTTATTAAATAACCCCCACAGTGTCTGAAACTGGTAAATCCTGCTGTAAATTGAATGGACATACTTTTCCTTTCTTATGTATCTTTGTCTATCTTTGTATTGTTAAAAAATCTTAACAAAATTAGTTGAACATAAATAATGAACAAAATTAAACTCAAACAACAAAAAAAACAGCAGTACTTTATCTATATATAAAAAATACCAAATTGAGTTTAGCCTGCTGTATTCCGCTGCACAGCAACTCTCAAGCACAGACAAAAGAGGGAGGGTCAGCAATCTTAGCCAATCAGTTGTCACATGTTTACAAAAGAAGGGAGCAGATAGATGGCCTTGTTTGTCTGGTTCTGCTCCTTCAACTCACAGGCTGAGGATAGAACCAAGCTTTATTGCTCAAATGCAGCAGAGAAAAGTCAGGTCTCCTGGTTGGCTATGTTGTCTTATGGGGCTGTGAAAACGCAAGGCTGGATGGACAGAAGGATCACTTCCAAATATGTATGTCACTGGTGTGTACAGCTGTATTCCTGGAGTACCGGTGTAATATTAGGTGTACATGGGTTTATGGAGACCACCTGTACTCTATCTACCTCTGGTTGGGGTCAGTATGGCAAGAAAGGGTGTCAAAAGGACTCCTTCAACCTGCTACTTTTAGATTTTCCTTCCCTACCCTAACCCTATGAGCAGGCCCTAAACCTTTGTCTCCAGACCAATTTTTTTTGTTCTTAAGTTGTTCTTTAGATCTTTATTTGTAATCATTATCAGTTGTATGTCATAGATGCATAGACATTGTAGTGTATACAGTCACAATATAGATTAAAACTGGTAAAACAGGTAGATCCAAATACTGGTTCAGAACCATCTTCCCGTAGTTGCAGATTGTATTGACACACATTTTTATATCCCGAGGCTAATATTTCCATCACTGAGCCGGATTTCTACCACTTAAACCTGTATCTACTTAATCTTTGAAGCATAAAGCAGCACTGCTTTACTAGGATTGCTTCTCTCCCAGAGAACATTTCCTTGTTTTACTGGCCGTGACCAGGCTTAGAATTAAAGTGGCAATATGTACCCAAGCACATATGAGATAACTGTATATCTACTGATTACAGGGAAAAATGTGTGGTCAATAATTACATAAAGAAATTCTGCCCAGGCTATTCATCAGAGCTTACAGTATATCCCCTGAGATCATGTTTTATCTGTCACTCCTATTGCTTGCATGCCTTGCATTTCAGATGCTCAAAAGTGATGAATTCAGAGAGTGCTCCCTGTTTTACATGGAAATTATTTCTCACGGATATGCAAAAAAAAAATGTCTCCCTCTCCCATTCTTTGCCATTCTGTCTTTTTTTTTTTTTTTTTTAATCTTCTGCCATTTTTTCTCATGACCCATTTACTCAGTAGGTGCGGAATGTATACACATTCATGTAGAAGCTTTGAAGAGAATACAGGCATACCCCACTTTTAAGCACACAATGGGGTTTATTTACTAAAGCTGGAAAGTGCAAAATCAGGCTCACTTCTGCATAGAAACCAATGAGCTTCTAACCCCAGCTTGTTAAGCTTTGGTAATAAAACCTGGAAGCTCATTGGTTTCTATGCAGAAGTGAGCCTGATTTTGCACTTTCCAGCTTTAGTAAATAAACCCCATTGTGTACTTAAAAGTGGGGTATGCCTGTATACATTGCTTCACACATGCCTATATATTTATGATAGATTCCAGAAGCATGCTGGCTTAAAAAAATGCCAGTTCTTTTGGCAGAAAAAAATGCATCTATAGACCGTTTAGCAGCGCTTTGGAGCGTTTAGCGTTCTTTTCTGCTAGAAAACTGCTCTCAAAAAGGCAGACCAGAAGAGTTTTTTTTCTGCCTCTATACTCTGGTCTGAAAATTTGCCTCCAAGCGGATCTTCACACATTTTGCAAAGTTCAGCTCAGTGGCTTCTAAATATAGTACCGAGTGCTCAATGGACCTTTTTTTTCCTACCTTTAGAAACGTGGCCGGGCCTGTGTTTGGTCCCTGCGGCTGTGGGCAGGGATTTTGCAGGTATTTGCATCATTTCCTTTGAACGCCGCACTGTCTCCTGGGATCTCGTGTCATTCATCCCAGGAGTCAGTGCGGAGAGCCGCCACAAAATCTCACGGGATTTCTACGACGCCGCCCGTTGCGATGGCAACCGGAGCGGTTGACGGCGCTCCGATTCGAGTTTACTGCGCATGCGCGAGATCAGGGATAGAACGGGCGGAGCATGCTGATCGATCAGCAGCACCGTATCCCGGAACAGGATGCCTGTGGGCTTCACATGCCCACAGGCAAGATGACAACCGGCAACATGAAAATGTATAACTTTTTTTTTTGGAGAAAACTGATAGCAGTACGCTCTAAAAACGGAGCAAGTAAGTTCAATATTTAAATATTTTAATCATTGTCATTTTGCCAAAAAAGAAAAAATGTGGAGACAGTGAAACCCAGCTTTAATGTGCGTGGACACTAAGGTTGCAATGAGCTGCTTCTACAGGAAAAACACACAACTTCTGAAGAAGCAGTGTTTGTTAAGCCAGGGTGCATTAACTTATGTTTGTGACAGAAAAACATCTAGTTTGTGTTTGAGTTGGTGATATTATTGGTGAGATGGGGATGTCTTTCTATGTAGTTAGAACTTGGATAAACAAGAATTTCATGTAATTCTGGCTGCAAGACCGAAGGTTCTGTTCTGTCACAAATGTGGCTATATGACTTGCCTCTTGAGTCTTAACAAGATAGTGGCAACAGGTGTCAACTTAAAGAGGAACTGCAGTCTGCTCACATAATTTGTAATAAAAACATCTTTGCCATTCTGAAGCTTCCCTCCAACCATTTTACATATTATTTTATATAGACTGTGATTCTGTACTTGCCAAATATGCTGCAAAAATCTCCCTCCACTGAGTCTGACTGCAACCATTTTAACTGTCGGCAGCTGAAGCTGCTGCCTGTTCACTTCCTGGATTTACACAGAGGCACACCTCCAGCTCTGCAGCCATGCAGCTCTCATTGGCCTTCTTATGACTCACCCTCTCTCCCTTCCTGGCAATGGCAAACTCTCACGAGAGTGAAAGAGAGAAAAGTGTGCATGATGTCTTAAAGTGGATGTAAACCCGAATTTTTTTTAAATCATACTGTAGAGTATAAGATTTCCTATCATTTGAGCCCAGTCTTGCCACACAGAGTTAATCTATCTCTGAGCAATCCTCTTTTATTGTTCAGTGAGAAAAATCTTGACAAACGGAGAAAAACTTTGTCAAATCCTTCCCCTTGCTGTGAGTGACAGGTGATTTACATCTCGTGCACTAGCCTAAGACATGCATTATTTTTTAATTCCCTCCCCCACTCCTTTTCTTCAGCAGCTCTGCAGGGATTGGCTGTTCCACACCTCAGCATGATTTGGCATGCTGAAGTCATGTGGTTACTTTCCTGTCTTTTCACTGGATGTTAGAGATCATAGCAGAAGTTCAGTGTAAGAAATACACAGCAGAAAATGCATGTTGACAAGGGGAGTGTAGAGGTGGGCGGGGAGTCTACTGACATCACGACTCCACCCACCGAGCTCCAGACAACAGACCCACCCACAGAATATGCAGTTTTTCGGGTCTCATAACAGACACAGGGGAGACATTTGACAGGTAAAGATACATGCAGGAGGCATGTATATCCTTATAGATAACCCCTATGGCAGTAGTTTAGAAAGGATGACATTGGGTTTACATCCACTTTAAGTCTAGGCTAATGACCAGACAAGAAAGAGGGAGTGGGCTGTATAAGGTATTTTCTGGCAGAAAAAAAAATGTTTTACTATCCAAAGTTAAAACAATAAGGGCAGAAGATTTAATAGATGGAAAGATGAAAAAATGACTGAAGGTCTGCTTTAACAAAAGGAGTCAGATGTGGAATCCTAGTGCAAAAGATATTATTCCTTGTTTTTCTTTAAGGTAAAACACCATTAATTTCTAAAGCTTTCTTACTCTCAAGATCCCTTTAGCGCTAAAAATGGCCTCTGCAAAGTGCCCCTGAAAACCGCCTCCCATTTATTCCAGTGTGTTTTCCTGAAAAGTCCTGCAAGCAACATCTTTAGGATGGGTTGTGAGCGCTGTTTGTAGTGCTCCCAAAATGGAATGAATGAGCAGCGCTTTTAAAGTGCCGCAAAACTAGACTTAAGCGCCGCTTAAACAGACCTAAAACGACTGGTGCTTTCAGTGTGAAAGTAGCCTAAAAGCCCCCTTACTCATGGAGGGTGAAAATAAAACCTATCCTGACCATGAAGGGGCTAGGAGTGTCCAACTAACACACAAACAGAACAAGGGCTCAGAGGAACATATCAAAACACATGCCGAGGCTGCTATGACAGCATAAGTTCTTTTGGACTATTGAACTGTGAATCTTCTACTGGTGTATATGTAGTTAAAGTAGAACTGAAGGCAACAAACACTTTATATTCATTTTAGATAGTGTCATTTTTTTTTTTTACCATATGTGTCCCATTGGGGAGATTTCTCTTACTTTCTTGTGTTATAGCCACAACATGAATGAAAGGTAGTATAAGAGGGAAATCTAAAGTGAGGGAAGTCCATAGAAGTCACTAAAACTAGTATCCCCACTGGATGTTTTCCCCTCTATTCTTGTTCTGGTGACCACTCAAAATTTGAGTATTCTTTCACTTTCAGTGATAACAGTCACTAAGACAAATAGGATGTTTGAATCTCCCTAATGAGGACCCGGACAACAGTAAAACCTGACCGGTATTCTAATCCCTCTTCACTCTAATTAGAAAAACTATAAAATTCTTCCCTCGGTTATACTTTAAAGTCGAGTTCCACACAAAAATGGAACTTCCGCTTTTCGGAATCTAATACAGGTATTTTGCTCCCACTCCTGGGCATAGATACCCGAGCCACCTGGAGGTATCTATCTACGCCACTCCCCCCCCCCCCCCGCTGTCTTCTGTGAGACACAAGGGTCCCAGGAGACAGCAGGGACCAGTAGGAACGCACAGCATGAGTCGTGCATGTGCAGTAGGGAACCAGGGAGTGAAGCCGCAAGGCGGCAGCACCCGAGAGCCGAGGGACAGATCGGCTTCGGGTGCCGACATCGCGGGCTCCCTGGACAGGTAAGTGTCCATATTTTAACAGTCAGCAGCTTCAGTATTTGTAAAAAAAAAACAGCGGAACTCCGCTGTAAGGTAGCTTGAATATAAGTTTAACTAATGATTATAGTTGGCAGATATGATTTTCTCTTTGTTTCCCTTACTGCCCTCTTAAATCCTATCAGCTTTCTTTCTCTCATTTCTTTCTGTCCTTCCTTATTTGCTTGTTCACCTAACATGATGTATTCTTTGTGTAAGAATTCAGTTCTAATATATCTAGAGATCTGCATGAGCTTACAATATAATGTGGGAATTCTTGTTTATAAGAGTGAACTATCTAAGGCCTGAGAGTGCTAAATGTAGGCCAACTATTGCTTGCATGGCAGTTCAGCAGTGATTAAGTCAGAGAGAGCTCTGTGTTCTACATATCACTTCAATCTCATTGATACAGGAGACAAGCACATTTTTCATCTCCGTTCTTCCTTTGCTCTTTTTAACACCATTTCTTCAGGTGACCTTCTTCCTGCAAAGTGGGGACAAATTATGATTATATACAAATGTAAATTCAGAAGATGAGTAAGCTGTAGGTTTATTCTGCAAGTTTCAGCTGCAAAGCAGAGTTCCCACAAAAAAATATTTTCCTAACTTTTATTAAACATGTATGTCCTATCTGCCACTAACCTTGAACTGGATAAACAAAGTCTGCTTTATATACAATCTGGAAGGGACGACAAATACTCTGCATTAGGCCAGCCATACACGGTTTGAGTCTTGGCTGGTTCAGCAGGAACCAGCCGAGATTTGAACCATTAATGGGCAGGCTGAATGTACTAAGTTGATCAATCAATCAACTTGAGTTCAACCAGCCTTCTGGATTTGCTTCAGATTATCACAAGCAGCTGCTATAGCCACTCCAGGAGAAGACAATTGCTTGGCAGGAGGGATTCCCGTGTCGACACTGTCTGTGCTGATGGGGGAATCAGGCAAATTTCTTTCCTGCAACCCATGGTTGCAGAAAAGAATTTTGTACCATCTATAGGCTGCCTTAACCTTCTATACTATCAGTCTGGGTTCACTCCTTTTGCGTGTACATTTTCTGTGATTTTTAGCAAGTTTTTAAGGTCTGTTGGTGCACTTTTGTAGTGCGTTGTTTTTGGTAATGTACTTTAAAAAAATGGCAAAGATATGAATGGGGGCTTGAGTCTCTCTTTCTCTGGGACTGACTTTCTCTCTTTCTGGGGGAGATTTACTGAAACTGGTGCACTCAGAACCTGATGCAGCTGTGCGTGATAGCCAATCAGCTTCTAACTTCACCTTGTTCAATTAGGCTTTGACAATAAAACCATGAAGCTGGTTTCTGTGCAGATCTGCACCAGATTTTGCACACTCTAGCTTTAGTAACTAACCCCCTTTGTGACAAATTTAACACTCTTAAGCTTCATTCTTATTTCCTTCCCTAGGTGTTTGAGAATGTGACTCTCTGTTAGACCGAAGTCAGAGGACACATACTGTATATCCCATATGAGAGAGAGGAAGAGAGAGAATGGGACAGAGAGAATATTTTTAGATGTTCCGGTCAAAATGGCTTTCCCCTCCTTTTCCTTTTTTCCCATCTTTTATAATCCATATTCCTTTCCTATTCTTCAATTGTTACATTTCTTTACATTTTCGTTTCTTCTCCTCCATAAGTGTATTCATATTCACTTATCAACCTACCATGTGCAACACAAGATGACCCCTCATCTCATGAGAAGCATCCTTTCCGTTAAAAATCACAGTGAGGCAAATGAGTGAGGCTAATGATCCCTGCCAATGAGAATTTCCTACAAATCTAACAAGACACTGGCTTTAAAGACTTACTAGTTTAACAAGGGATAGGTACTGTATATTGCAAGTATAGTAGGAATTATGTAGTGTGCATTTTTACATAAGACATGTTTTTTCCTACCCTTCCGTTGTCCATCCATTTCCATTCTGTTTTTTTTTTCTTTTATACTTCCCTTATTCTTTTTCTTCTTCCTTTTAAAATGATATTTGTAAATATACAGACCCATCAGTTCCACTATCGGAAGAGGAAGAAATGCCTTTTTATTTAAAAAGGGGAACCCTTGCCCATTTGAGATTAGATTTCACACTGTAATATAGCAAGAGATGCCTGCCCATCAAAGCTAAAATTTTAATAAGACCTTATATTTTAACATGACAAATGCATTCTTTATCATTACAATCTATTGAAATAGCCTCATGTGTTAGGGCTTACAATTCAATAGTGATCCCATTACAATTCTTAATGATAAAATACAGTACAATGTAATTTAGGACAATCTAAGTTATGAGAACATTTGTTATCTTTGCACATTAGCTCTTTACATAACAGTAATTTCAGGGGAATTTAGAGTTCTACACAGGTAGCATCGACACCTTAATCCGATCACAATGTTACTGTTCAAGAACAGAATGGTATGTGCTCTACTTACATAATCCTATCCATTGGTGTCAGGAAGGATTATGTAGGTGTTAATCCTTTGGTTACCATACTGAAGGTGTGAATTGTTGTCAAAACATCGGGGTAGAGATGTAAAAAGGGCAATATATGGGAAGACAGGTGATTTTTGAAGGCCTCTACCTCTGAAATATATAATCTCTTTCATGTCTGTTGTAAACCACGTTGTCCTTTCTTTCCAAAATGTACTTCGAGTCCTCACTGTGGGTATAAAGAGGTGGCTTGGATAGATACAACATGTCTTTAGGATTACAGAACTAATACTCCAATTGAATTTAACTAAATATTACTAGATATACAATGACCTGAATACATTTTGACCTTTAGAGACTGAGTTGTGAAAACAGCCAGTCACATTATTTTCAGTATTTTGTTTTTTCCTTGCATATGATTTGATGATGGAAGTAAGCAGAGTTTAATGTTATTCAATTCCCTTGTAATGTGTACAGCCTATTTGCTATTAGTAAATCAGCCCCATTATCTTCATATACGCACACATTTTACAGCGTATAAATCATTTTATTTTCCATCCTCCACTCTCTTTCCCTCCTTTCCTGATAGTCTTTTTCATTAAATTACATTTTCTTCCCTTCTGAAGAACAATATATAAATGCACACTGTTCAACTCCACTAGGTGCAGCAGGGGAGATGCTTGTTCATCTAATGAGAGAAACAATGTCCTTTAGGACTTCAATTCTGTTACAGTGAGGGAACCCTGTAAGAACTTACAGCCTATTGAGACTGGGAAGACTGGTGGCCTTATGGGACTTATATCTTAACATGACAAGGGCAATTCTGACAATCAGTGTTTACAATCTAGGTCCTGGGAATTTTTTAATTCCTCTGCTTATTACTTGAATTCCTCTAATTTCACTGATTTAGTAAGTGATCTGTCTTTTTATATTGATTTTGATTCTATAATATGCAAGCACAGGAGTGTCCATATCTTCTTTTTCCTCACTTTCCTTTTCATCTCTCTTCTCCCTGTTTTCCAGCATTTCTTCATATGTCCTTTTTCATTGTAAAGTACTAAATGATGTGCTTATTTTTACATATCATTTGTTGAAAAACATTTTTCTCAACACATATCTCTCACTTCTGTTATTTACCCTTGCATGTTCTTTCTATTTTTCTACCTCATTTTTTCATTCTTACCTTCTTTTATTCAATTGTCTTCCCTTTTTGTATGTACAGTATGTACTTATGCAGCCATAAGTACTTATACGCATCAGATTTTATATGCCTGTTCTAATTAGAGGAACTTTATTCTTTAGTGTTTACATTCAAACATTGCAAGATAACCTTGCTAAGAAGAGCTTACAATCTATGAAGAAAATCTCAGCCATTTAAAGGCTTATGTACAAACATGACAGTGACCAAAGGAGTTTATAGTTTAGGGCTGGCTACACATGGCTTGATTTCTCTTGCTCAGCCTCACAGGCTGGAGGAGAGAAATCAGTTGATTCACCCATCCATGCTTAGTGTGGATGGAGGGATTTCTATTGTGTGCAGGCAGCTATGGCTCCCAGTGTTCCCTCAATACCCAAACAATGACTACATCTGATAGGATGTAGTCACTGTTTGACTGATAATTTTCCACCCAGCTCAGCTGATTTTAAGCTGACTCTTGTCATGCCAGTTGGTGTATGCACGGCCACCCACATGTCATGATTTGAGATTGTTATTATCTAAAGCTTACCTACCTTTGATTCAATCAGCCAGACAATTTCTCTACAGTAACTTATTGGTGCCAATATTACTTCAGGTTCATTTATGTGCAAGATAGGTACATCTTTTTCTTCTTCTTTCCTTTTCTTATTTCTTGCATTGTTTCCTGATAACTAAAGAGGAATTCTGTCTATTAGAAGTTGAAGACCAATGGAAGTCCGAAATAGATATGTAGTCATATAGACACTGTACACCTCCATTTTCATAGTTCTACCTCCAATTTCTACTACACTACTATAGTTGCGCAGGGTACCTAAATATAAGTGTGCAGTCTAATAGGCCATAAGGTTTGTCCCAATGCACCCAGACATACCTGCGTTCTTCCAATTCAAGTCTGTGTGGGGTCACTTGCGCTGAGGGATGTGGATGGTTCTTAGCTCTGCCAACACAGTCCACTGCAGTGTGAGGCCAGGAAGCAAAATTTTCACTGAAGGAAAAGGGTGTTTGAAAGCATATCCAATTACAGATCAGCACAAAAATATTTTATGATTTGTCTAATTGACTTTTCCATTATAAATTATAACCCAAGACAGATTCAGTAGTGATGGTGTGTGTGCTCCAAGCACCTATTTGCATTTCAGTTATTTTATTGGTGTATTCATAATAAAAACATTTTATGACTAGAAAGCATATACATTCTATGCAAGATAAAATGACCACAGATTCATACAGTAATTACAAAAACATATGTAAAAAATTAAGCCAATCTTTCACCCATTGTGGCAATTTTTGCAAAATTTGTTTTGTTTACAAATTTTGTGTAATTTTGATTTTACTAAATCAAATGAGTGTGCAGTGGAAAACCGGTTGACAGCTGTGCATCATTTGGTGACTGGAAGAATTAACAGACTCAAGTTAACTTGGGATATTAAGACCTTCAATCCTGGGACTGAGACTGTAGTATTCAACCTTAGCTTGGCATTATCCCAAGAAAAAGTTGCACACTAATGATATCTTTACAGGAAAATATGTAAACAACTGACAAGCTTCAGCTTATTCCCACCCCCAGGACCACCCCTCTAACATGTTTCACCAAACTCCACAATCTGTAGCATGCACCCTATTTCATAATTGTCTGAGGGTTTAGCAACTGATCGTTGACTCCTTCTCCCTCTGTACATATCTTCCTATTGTTGATGGTGTATGTATGACGGGCTCACTGGGAAGTCTTCAGTCACTGGCTGCAACCCACAATAAGCTCTTATAGGGGGATGCAGCTCACGATAACAAGACATGTAAAAGAAGTTCCATTTTAAGGTAGTTGATGAGCAAAGAGACTTTACATATTTTTTATGTGTAGCTTGACAGGCAATATCTGTATCAAAGCACTCCCTGAGCCATAGCAGCCAATTTAACATTGTGATCTCTGCTGCCTGAAAGAAAAAAAAAACTGCTAAAGAAAACTCTTAGAACTTACCTCTCCAACAAGTTATGAGTCTGGTCTTCACAGACTTCCAGTGCTTTGGTGGCTGAAAAATTTTGAGCATCACTCATCCTTCCATGTTTGTCAGATGGCTGGCCCCCTTCTGTGCTCTGAGGTTCCTTCTACAGGCCCTTTTATCACTACCATGGCCTGCAGTGGCATAGCGGTTAGCCACAGCACACAGTGGAGACACAGGCATTCACTGCTGAAGATTCTAATGGATGCCAAAGCTTTAGAGCAAATTGGGACAGCAGGTGCAGGGGACACACTAGAAGACTAATCACAATTATTTTTGTAGCAGCCAGAATTTCTATTGCCGGGTCATGGAAATCCCCCACAATTCCATTTGACCTACTGACAGCCAAGCTATCTTGGATTATGGTTAACGAACACCTTACATTTTACATGAAAAACTTGCCTTCTTTGAAAAAATCTGGGATCCCTGGATAAAATACACTGTGGATTCCCCATGAGATGAATCTGACTGTCCATGTTTCAGCCAGATAGGGTGCACTTTTTTCCCTCCCCTTTATCTTTTTAACTTTATTGGTTTTTTTTTTCCTTCTCTCTTGCTATGGCTCTTTTTCTATGGTCCTTGGGCCAGTAATCACATTATAATGTGGAATATATGATAGATAAGAATATGCACTTTGTGGGTTTACACACAGGTTGTCCGATCAGGTCCACCTGTCAGTTTTTCAGATGGACCTGATCGGACTTTCCAGGTTCTTCTTTGGAGCGGCGGAAGTCAGTGGACACATGTTCACTGACACGCGCCGCCATCTGATCTGATCCTGCCTGCAAAAAAACAGACGGATTGTGGTCCTGTTTTCCATCCATCTGACGGATCTGATCAGATGGAAACGGGCAGGCAGTCTGTTTCCATTCGTTTTTCCCATAGAGGAGAGCAGGACTGTGTCTGTGTCCGCTCTGCACAGCGATGTAGATACGGACCTGTCATCCGCCTGCTCAGCGTGGATCAGCAGAGAGATCCCCCGCTGAGCAAGTGGAATCCGCTACACGGTGGCGCCCATGTGAAAGGGTTCTTAGAGTATTCTTTTGCAGAGACATTTTTCTTTAATGTTTTTAATCTACAGATTCACTTTATCATGGCAGCTATTTTTGACAGCATTCTCTTTTGTAGGCAGTCTCTGGTAACATGGCGCTCTCTGCGTCTTTGGTGTCAGACATTCCTAGTAGCATTTTCTGTTTGTCTAATGCATGTATATACAGTATGTAGGTGATTTGAGCAAAACTGGTTGTGCACATCTATGGGGTCATGAGTATTTGTGTAAGCACATGTGTATATCCAGGAGCATTATCCGTATAGTGCTTAAAAACATGGCTTTTTATTTTTAATGAGATCCAGTGAATGGGATCAATAGTGTGACCTGACCTGCAAACATGAACTTTTATAGAAAAAAACAAAGAACGTATTTACAGGCAAACCATATCTTCTGGTAATATACAATTTTTAGGACAAATACACATGTTTGTATGTAATTGGCTGTTCAGACAGACTTCTACTTATGGCTTGATGGGATCTTATGATCACTAATGGATATGTGTTCCCCTGCACTAAAAGCTTAGTAATATTATACACTGGTATTTAAACATGTATAGGCAGAACTGTTTAGAAAAAAAAACACGAGGCATGAAGAGCTGCAATGGTTTTTTAAATCTGCCAGAGAAGAATGCATTATTTGTATATAAGTTGCCTTTTTATTTACTCATGTTGGGCCCCCCTTAGGCCTGTGCATTTTAGGTGTGTTAAACAAAATCATGCTTCAAGCATCTTAGTGCTTTCATGAAAAGTATGTTATATGGCCTTCAATGGTAATTCTCCAAAATCACATGTTATATGCACCTAAACGCAATGCATCTAAAATGCACCACAAAAGTGTGGATCAGCCGTAAACTTTTAAAGCATGATGGTTTCTCTTCAGCAAATAAATGTAAAATTGCAGTGTCTAATATTTTATTTAATATGTTTTTTCTTTCTTCACTTTTCTGCTGACAGTGATAAAGGACAGTAAGTTTATTTTTTTTTATCTTGTTTTTATCTGTGACAGACTACTGTTATGCCTCAAAAGAAAAAATAATACTTTTTTAATGTGGGGTGGGTTTTATTTTCAGACAAACTGTAAGCTGATTATACTGTTGAAGTTAGTAGTGTATATTAACTGTCTTACCTGCCAAAGGTTGATTTAACTACCCTTGGAGATGACATTGACCTTAGCTGGGGCAATGTCATCTCCTCTTCTTATTGCATTCAGTTCCATTCTCTTTCTCTGTCACTGCCAGCTCTGCCGTGTCACTGGTGTCAGAGGTTGGCTGCTACACCTGAGCCCTTGCATAAGGGAGATCGAGGTCAGTTGGAAAGGTGACAATGTCTTACAGCTTGTTCATCTACATTTTTTCAGCTTGCTGATTGGACAATGAAAGAGCATCTCTGCAGTGATCAGGTTACCGCTTTGCTCCCTTGGCCTGCTAACAAGCTCCCAGCGTTAGTTTCCTAACAACTTGACCTGCTGTTGAGGTGTCGTTAACATTGCACTGACACCCACTGCAGATCGCAAGGGCAATGCAATTTTAATGCGGTGCAGGAAATGCACACAGATCTCAAGTTTCCCGCACTGCGTTCTAGTGTGAACTGGGGCTTACTCTGCTTTTCTCTGTGGACTGCCAAAGTGATGCTATCATTTTCCTCTGATTGAGAATAAGAGTGGGTCCCTCCTCAGATTGTGGTGATTATTGGAGGGGTTTTTAGAAACTATATATGTTTCTTGTGTGGACCATGTGGAACCATCATTATGATTTTTAGTATAGTAGATTAATTACAACATCATAATTATGTACTGTCCCCGTTTGGCCCCTTTCAAACAGGCAGACTCCGTCCCAATCAGCAGGGGATCCGCTCACAGATGCCCTGCTAATCTGAGCAAAGTGGGTGGATGATAGATCCATGTCTGCTCAGTTAATGCAGAATAGCATGGACAAATCCTGCTCTGCTCTATTGGTGGCTGGGAGTAAATGGACTTTACACCTGACTAGTACTACCCTCCAATCTGCTCCACCTAAACAAAAGAGGATGAATCCCCTTTTGTTTTGTTGAGCAGATCAGATGGGAACTGGAGGTAGGTGGTAGTCAATTTAAACCCATCTTCCCAATGATATGAATAGACCATCCGATCAGGTCTGCCTGAAAAACTGACAGGGGGACCTGATCAGATCTCCAGTGTAAAAGGGGCTTTTATAGCATATGTGGGACTCCCAATGGCATTATACCACTAGACTTTGTGGAATAGTTTTTTTCTTTTTGTGTTTTTTTTACTCCGAAACTAGACTTTATTAGTTTACAGACATAGCACCAGTTCTGTATGGACTTTATGCATATTTCTGCTTTGGATTGTCTGGTACCATGACATTTTGTTACTGTATATTTCTGGGGTATTTATGAGGAAGCTGCTTCCCCTTCTCCAGGAAGATGGGCAGTCATGAGGGCTCTTTAAAACAGCTGTATGTAGGACTGGGACAAAAGGGGTGCAGAAGGGGTATTGTGTCATTATTTGAAGGGGGAGGGGGCTCAGCTGCCTGAATGAGGGTGGCATGCTGCATCCAATACTCTACTCCCCTCAGGGTGAAAGGGGTGGTGGTTGCAGTTTGGCACCTTCTCTCTGGGCATTGAATGACCTTGTCCCTGCACTGGCTGCAGCACTTAAAGTGGTGTTCCGGCTGAAATGATACTTTTTAAATAAAAATACCCCTATAATACACAAGCTTAATGTATTCTAGTAAAGTTAGTCTGTAAACTAAGGTCTGTTTTGTTAGTTTATAGCAGTAGTTTGTTATTTTATAAACTTACAGCAGGCTGTGGCCATCTTAAGTGTGGGCATCTGAAGCCAGACTGTATTTCTTCCTGGATCTCATCCTTGCAGATCTCGCACATGCTCAGTGCAGCACAAGCAGTGTAATAGGTTTCAGGTCAGGTTTCCATAGCAACGGCAGTTTCAGAGGAAGTTGCCGCCCCTTCCCAGAAGGCATTGCAAACAGGAAATGATGCGATGGGCCGCGGCCAGGGAGGAGGAAGTGAAAAATGCATACAGCAGATATACAGTAGGTGCTGAGAAAAAAAATAAAAATATATCCAATTTGTTTACAGTGCACATTTTAGTGAGGGATGCTGAAGAGTTGTAAAAGTGGATGGAACTCCACTTTAACTATAACTGCATCTGCACTTACAGTTTTCTCCTGGTTCCCTTGAAATGTCTAATACACCTTCTTTTGATAGTGCAGCAACAATGTTGCATTACTCCTGAATTCAAAGCAGAGTTTGCCACACTCATGTAGGCTGTGTCTGCTTGCACTAAAGTGGGATAAAAAAAAGTTGCAGGGGGCGTGGCTCTTGGCATTGTCACTGCTGTTTCACAGGCCTGCAGCTTGAAAATCAGCACCTGGCAAATACCTAGTCCTGTCCCCTGCTTCCTGGATTGGCAGCACTGCTTCTTTTTCTAGAACCCTCCCTTTGTGTGCTGCAGTGCCTGGGAGGGAGAGCGTGTGAAATAAACATGAAAGTGAATTTGGCTCAGTTAGGGAATGTAAAAAAAGTTTTTGGTTTAACATGAGGCTTGCACGTCACATAATACATGGATTTCTAGACTAGACTGTTATTCAGAAGCCTTTAGTTGAAATGTAAGGAAACTAAAGGAAACTGCTAAGGCAGACAATATGTGCAGAATTATACACTAAAGTAAAATAATAATTCAAACTCAAATGCAAACAGAACCTTGAAAATTATGGTAACAGGCTTGTGGGCAGGTCTTAATGCGCCCAGTTGGGAACACTAGAAAGGGTGCTCACTAATGCCTGCAGGTGCAGGCGGAGTGTCAGGGAAGGTTCCATCTGCTGATGACACTGCCTGTTATTTGGCGTGCAGTACTTTGGTTCACCAGCAGATGTCTCCTGGCAGTACGGAACTGCCAGGGGAGCTTTCCTCTGTTAATAGTATTATGTCATTTTCGGGCCGCAGTACTGGCGTCCACCAGCGGATGGATCCTGGCAGTGTGGAGCAGACAGCACCTCTTGCAATCAGGTGTCACTTGGGACCAATTACAGGCATATAAATACCCGGCAAACACTCACATGTTTGCCTTGGTATCTTCCTTGCGCCCTGACCTGCTACCTTGTGATCCGATCCTGATTCTCAACCTGTTCTTGTGCCCTGAACCTGTGACCCATGTATCTGATCCTGTTTGCCTGTCCTGATCCCTATCCTGATCCCTATCCTGTTCCACCTGTTACCTTCATCCCTGCCCTGCAGTCTGATTCGTCCATCCTCTCCCTGTCCTGTGTTCCTTACCCCATCTGCTGATCTCCCTGTGTATGACCTTGGCCTGGCGTATGTTTATGTTTCTGGAACATCCCCTGTCCACCTGCTGATCTGCTGAGTATGACCCTAGTCTGGCTATTGTTTATGATTTTGGTACTTCCCTTGGCTGTATATAATTATCTGTTGTCTGTGGGTTTCTGTTGGTTGGTTGAGCACTATTTGCATTTGGGGTGTTACTTATTTACCACTTCTCTTTAATAAACTTTATATTATTCACTTATATACGTTTTTGGTGTCCTCTGTCGCAGATCACACGGTTCTGGTCACACATGTTCATGAGAGTATAGCATACCTGGCCATCTCTGACCAGAAGTGGCTGCACAGGGGAACCATCTCGGTTCTGTTTTGCGTTGCTGGGATCAATTCAGATATAATTGTTTATTATGCTCTGCTGGCAACAGAGATTTCTGAATATCTCCGCCAGACATTGAAAGGGTGGTCCAGTGATCAGCTGCTGGAGATTATCTGTTTAGCTCACTCTGTGGTCAATCAGGGCAGTATACTGTTTGGGGATATTCAGTCTTTAATTAAAATGTGTACAGAGCTGGCTCTGCCCTGTATCCCAAAGGGCCGTGATGACTTTTCTCCCCCCTTCAACATTAACCAGGTTGCCTCCTTAGTATGGCTGTTGGAGGATGACTCTGCATCCTTTTTGGAGCACTATTTAGTTTGTCCCAAACAGTTGTTAAAGGATTGTATAGATGAAGTGCAGTCCCTGGTCAGACAGAGGGTATGTGAGCCCACTTTTGTTCTACCTGTACTTCAGACATGGTCAGACCTGTTATGCAGCGTACACACGGGCGGACTTTTCAGCATTAAAAGTTTGGCGGTCTTTCCGACAGACTTTCGGACAAATGGACTTGCTTACACACGATCACACCAAAGTCCGACGGATTCGTACGTGATGACGTACGACCGGACTAAAATAAGGAAGTTGATAGCCAGTAGCCAATAGCTGCCCTAGCGCCGGTTTTCGTCCGTCGGACTAGCATACAGACGAGCGGACTTTTCGATAGGAACTGGGTCCGGAGGAGTTCCGACGTAAAGTTTTGAAACATGTTCCAAATCTAAAGTCCTTCAGATTTTCGACAGAAACAGTCCGCTGAAGGTCCGATGAAGCCCACACATGGTCGGATTGTCCGCCGGATTCGGTCCGTCGGACCAGTCCGGTCGAAAAATCTGCTCGTGTGTACGTGGCATTATGCCCAGCTTCTGTCAGCTCTTCACAACCCAGAGCTGCTACCAAACCCCTGCCTGCTCAGATGTCCTTTCTCCCATGACCCATGGCAACCTTAACTACAGTCCAATATACCCTGCTCCCCACCAAGAATCAATACCCTGTTTCTACTTCCTGCACCTATCCTGCTTTTAACTCACCTGCCTCTTCTCTACTACCTACAACTTCCCCACAAAAACATCCTCTGGCCGCTGTTCCCCCTTTCTTTCCGTATCCCAGCCCTTCGTTTCAGTATGCCTCACCTCCTACCTACAGTCCTACAGTCACCTACAGATCTCCAGCAGTTAAGCCAAAGAAGAAATGGAAATTCTCTCCAACCCATTTGATCCTGCCTGTAACCCAACCTGCCTCCACACCAGCTAATCCACCCCAGCCTGACGTCCCAGTGCCTGCTACCTAGCCTGACGTCCCAGTGCCTGCTACCTAGCCTGACGTCCCAGTGCCTGCTACCTAGCCTGATGTCCCAGTGCTTGCTACCCAGTCTGACATCCCAGTGCTTGCTACCCAGTCTGACGCCCCAGTGTCTACTACCCAGTCCGATGTGCCTGCCTTCCAGTCTGATGTCCCCACTTCCCAGTCTGATGTGCCTGCCTTCCAGTCTGATGTCCCCACTTCCCAGTCTGATGTGCCTGCCTTCCAGTCTGATGTCCTGTTACCTGCCTTCCAGTCTGATGTGCTTGCCTTCCAGCCTGATGTCTCGGTGCTTGCCTTCCAGCCTGATGTCTCGGTGCTTGCCTTCCAGCCTGATGTCTCAGTGTTTGCCTTCCAGCCTGATGTCTCGGTGCTTGCCTTCCAGTCTGATGTGCCCACTTTCCAGTCTGATGTGCCTGCCTTCCAGCCTGATGTTTCAGTGATTGCCTTCCAGCCTGATGTCTTGGTGCTTGCCTTCCAGCCTGATGTCTCGGTGCCTGTCTTCCGGTCTGATGTGCCCACTTTCCGGTCTGATGTGCCCACTTTCCAGTCTGATGTCCTGGTACCTGCCTTCCAGTGTGATGTCTCGGTGTCTGCTGCCCAGCCTGATGTGTTCCTGTCTGCTGCCCAGCCTGATGTGTTCCTATCCACTGCTCAGCCTGATGTGCCTCTGCTGCCCAGCCTGATGTGTTCCAGTCTGCTGCCCAGCCTGATGTGTTCCTGTCTGCTGCCCAGCTCGATGACCCAGAGCCTGCCGCCCAGCTCGACGACCCGGAGCCTGACGCCCAGCTCGACGACCCGAAGCATGCTGCCCAGCTTGATGTGCCTGCTACCCAGCTTGATGTGCCCGTGCCTGCTGCCCAGCCTGATGTGTCCCTGTCTGCTACCCAGCCTGATGTGCCCCTGCCTGCTGCCCAGCTTGATGTCCCTGAGCCTGCTGCCCAGCCTGATGTATCCCTGTATTCTGCCCAGCCTGATGTGTCCGTGCCTGCTGCCCAGCTTGATGTGCCTACTGCCCAGCTTGATGTGCCTGTGCCTGTGCCTGCTGCTGAGCCTGTTATGTCTACGCCTGCTGCCCAGCTTGAGCTGCCCATCGCCTAGTTTGATACTTTGGACTGTCTTCTTATCCAGCTTAGTGTGACTCTGCCTGCTGCCCAGCTTGATGCCATGCACTTGTCCCAGCAGCAGCTAGTTGGAGCATCTGGAAGCCGCTCCTTTAAGGGGTACTGTCAGGGAAGGTTCCATCCACTGATGACAATGCCTGATATTAGGCTTGCAGTACTGTGGTCCACCAGCAGGTGTCTCCTGGCAGTCTGGAACTGCCAGGGGAGTTTTTCTCTGTTGATAGTATTATATCATCTTTGGGCCGCAGTACTGGCGTCCACCAGCGGATGGATCCTGGCAGTGTGGAGCAGACAGCATCTCTTGCAATCAGGTGACACTTGAGAACAATTACAGGTATATAAAAACCCGGCAAACACTCACGTTTGCATTGGTATATTCCTTGCTCCCTGACCTGCTACCTTGTGATCCGATCTTGATTCTGAATCTGTTCCTGTGCCCTGAACCTGTGACCCGTGTATCTGATCCTGTTTCCCTGTCCTGATCCCTATCCTGTCCCACTTGTTACCTTCATCCCTGCCCTGCAGTCTGATCCGTCCATCCTCTCCCTGTCCTGTGTTCCTTACTCCATCTGCTGATCTCCCTGTGTATGACCTTGGCCTGGCTTACGTTTATGTTTCTGGAACATCCCCTGTCCACCTGATGATCTGCTGTGTATGACCCTGGCCTGGCTATTATTTATAATTTTGGTACTTCCCTTGGCTGTATATAATTATCTGTAGTCTGGGTTTCTGTTGGTTGGTGTTGAGCACTATTTGTATTTGGGGTGTTACTATTTACCACTTACCTTTAATAAACCTTATATTATTCACTTATATACGTTTTTGGTGTCCTCTGTCACAGATCACACAGTTCTGATCACACATGTTCATGACACGGAGACTGCGTCCCTTAGGCTTCCTTCACACAGTGCAGCACTTTCAAGGGGATACCGCAGAGTCTGTATCCCGCTTCTCCAGCCCAGCTTTTATGTCACCTCACTCCCAGACTTTGTAGTGTATTAAGCTCAAACTCTCTACATGTAAAAACTAAGTTCCTCAAAAAGTTGGCTTTTAATGGGCCAGAAATGCTCAAGGAGTAGAGAATTTTGTAAAATTACAAATTTATTACAACGCATCAACAAAATTAATACAATTGACACACATGATAATGATGTGAGCAAACATGGAAAACAAAAAAAAAGCCCAATCAACTGTTGGAAAGACAGAAGAAGTCCAACACGTTTCGACGAATGAGGTAGAGGTCTTCTTCAGGGTAAGTGGGCTGACATTTTCCATATCAATACATACAAGCTATAATATCAATAAATAAATCATTAAAACACGTAACAAAATTCATAATGTGACATGACTTATATCATAAAAGTTATAACAAGGAAAAAAAGGAACAAAATGTGCATGCAAGTATCCATACTGACCTCATGTGTCTTATTTGTCAATTGGAAAAAAATCCTAGCTCAACAGATAAAAGGAGACTGGAACGCCAGTGAAGAGCCATGTGGCCAGAGCAAAAGGGAAAACTAAGCCGTGGCCACCTCAGAAATCCCACCGGTTCATCTGAACCTGCCTCCCAAAAGGGGGCCTGAGCAGCATCAAAGGAAAATCCAACAAGAATCTGGGTATATGCAAAAGCAAAAAACAAAAGAAATAGACAAATGGTAAATAGTTATACTATAAAGTATACATTAGTGCACCGAAAAAATGGACGCTCAGTGGTATCGTCCAGAAAGGTGATGATGGTAACCATACCTATCATTTGGGGGTTTGTAGGATGAATCTATCATCATGGAAGTTGGTCCATAGTGCAGAAACAGATCCCACTACAGAAGGCCACTGTTGGTCAACAAGGCTGTGCTGCATATGAGGTTTAAGAGCAGAGAATGCTCAAAGATTACTCAACAGATATCCAAATAGAGGCTGAAACAGGGAATTAATCCAAAAGTACGAAAAAGTTAGAGGATAATGAACCCCAAACAGTGGAGGAGTATCACATACCATGTCAGCCTTGTCAGTATCATAGGTGTGGCAGTTCCTCATGTCTCCAAAGAGCTACCAGGAGCATGGGAAGTTGCCTGCTTTTAAATGGTGGCCGTAATGAGAGGGAGGTGCGGTGAATGATGTCGTTGAGAGTACCCTACTGAATGCAGTCCCATGATTGGTCCCCGGAGCCGACGGCGCACTGCGGCACACCGCTGACACAGGTGTATCTGGTGGTGGTGACACTGGGTCACGGCGCCACCTGCAAGCCACGCCATCTTGAGAGACTGACACGAATGACGCCATCGCAGGCAGATGCCGGACCCAATCACGTGACAGCATGGCGTGCTGCGCATCCCGCCCCCTGACGCATGAAGAACAAAGGCGCACAGCAGCAGACCGTGCATCAGAGCCCGGAGTAAGCCGCCGTAACTGACCCTTCAGGAGGCGGCCCGTGCAGCCTGGGTGCGCCAGCTGGGAGAACAGAACAAAAGAACGCAGGGGGAAAAGGGGAAGGAAAAAGCTCAGCTATGGCATGGACAACCATAGCTGAGCTTTTTTCCTTCCTTTCCTTTTTCCTTCCTTGCTGTCATGTGATCGGGTCCAGCGTATGCCCGCGATGGCGTCATTTGCGTCAGTCTCTCACGACAGCGTGGCTTGCGGGCGGCGCCGTGACCCAGCATCACCGCGATCGTAAACACCTGTGTCCATGGCGTGGTGCGCCGTCGGCTCAGGAGGGCCAATCACGGGGCTGCATTAAGGAGGGTTCACTCAATGACATCTTTCACCACACCTCCCTCTTCTCATTATGGCCATAATTTAAAAGCAGGCAACTTCCCATGCTCCTGGTAGTTCTTTGGAGACACGAGGAACTTCCACACCTATGATACTGACAAGGCTTACAAGGTATGTGATACTCCTCCTCTTGGGGTTCATTATTCTCTAACTTTTTCGTACTTTTGGATTAATTCCCTTGTCCCCTGGTACAATACAAATCCACATTATCTTTGATTTCAGGTTTGGCTGTCATTGTTTCAGCCTATCTTTGGATATCTGTTGAGTAATCTTTGAACATTCTCTGCTCTTAAACCTCATTTGCGGCACAGCCTTGTTTGACCATCAATGGTTTTCTGTGGTGGGATCTGTTTCTGCGCTATGGACCAACATCCATTGTGATGGATTCATCTTACAAACCCCCAAATGATAGGTATGGTTACCATCATCGCTTTTGTGGACGATACCACTGAGTGTCCATTTTTTCGGTGCACTAATTTATGCTTTATAGTATAACCTATTTACCTTGTTGGATCTTCCTTTGATGCTGCTCAGGCCCCCTTTTGACGAACCGGGGGGATTTCTGAGGTGGCCACAGCTTAGTTTTCCCTTTTGCTCTGGCCACATGGCGCTTCACTGGCGTTCTAGTCTCCTTTTATCTGTTGAGCTAGGAATTTTTCCAATTGACACCTAAGACACATGAGGTCAGTATGGATACTTGCATGCACATTTTGTTCCTTTTTTTCTTGTTATAACTTTTATGATATACGTTATGTCACATTATGAATTTTATGTGTTTGTAATTAGGGATGGGTGAACGGTTTGACCCGAGCATAAGTTTGGGCCGAACTTTTGCTGTTCAGACATTCGACGAACAACCAAACAGGTCGTTCCACTGTTGGTACAGCCCCCCGGAACCGACCACAATGCATTACGGTGCTTAACAGTGTATTGCAAGCCCTGATTGGCTGATGCAGTGAAAGTTTCAGCCAATCAGGGCACAGAGCACTGTCAGAGTCATGATTGGACACAGTCATTATGACTTTATCCAATCATGGCTCATTCCTACCCCACAGTATAAAAGTATTATTTCAATGGCAGCCATTTTCAGTGAGATTTCAGTGTAGAGAGAGGTAGAACAGAGCTCTGTTCAGTGCTATTAGTTAGTGTGCTATACTGTGCTATTTTGCTTCAATTGTCAGTGTAGAATATTAGTTTAGTGTCAGTCTAGGCATAGTGTCAGTGTAGTGAGGAGGAACATCATTCAGTTTTGCATAGTGTGCAGCTAGAGTAGGGACAGCTCAGATAGTTTCACTATAGTGTAGTGAGACTGTGTCATTCATACATACATTAGTGTAGAGTAGGGACAGCTCATAAAGTTTCAGTGTAGTGTAGTGAGACTGTGTCAGTAATCTTTACATTATTGTATAGCTAGAGTAGGGACAGTAATACCATATAGTTTTGTGCATTACTGCCAGTTTAACGCCATTTGCTTCTGTTTGCGTTACTGCCAGTTTAACGCCATATAGTTTTGCGTGCGTTACTGCCAGTTTAACGCCATATAGTTTTGTGTGCAATACTGCCAGTTTAACGCCATTTACTTCTGTGTGCATTACTGCCAGTTAAACGCCATATAGTTTTTTGCGTGCATTACTGCCAGTTTAATGCCATATAGTTTTGCGTGCTTTACTGCCAGTTTAATGCCATATAGTTCTGTGCATCACTGTATGTTTGGCGCATTACATTGCAGTATATTATAGTGTATCCATGAAGTGTGTCTGTGCAGTGTGAGTACTCAAATTCAAGTGCACCAAACACCACTTTACATGGATTAAAGTGCATCTACAGATTTCCACTTTTTTACATTTGCTTATAAGCACCGCCCCCTCCCTCCCAATAATGTCTGGTAGAACAGCAAGGAGAGGCAGATGTTCCCTTGGCACTGTAAGGGGGCCAGCAACAAATGTGTCCACAAGCAAAGATGGACATGGTGGTCATCAGTCCTCAGGCAGGGCATAATTTCCTCTGTTTAGTGAATTTTCCCATGCTATCCAGCCACAGCATGCATAGGAGGTGGTGAACTGGCTTACTAAACCTTCGTCATCCTCCTCATCCTATCTCATGCAAGCAGAGACAAGTGTGCAGTCCCCTACAGTTGCCAGAGTGGATAAACCTGCCTTCTTGTCCACAAAGAGTAATTTTTATTCACCTGTTTGACAGGTGCATATCATTGCAATTTTTTACAGCAAGACCAATGCTTGCTTTCATCAAGATTACCTCTATAGGGTTACAGTGGAAAGGCGCCACCGACACCCAAAGACCAATTTTTACGCACCCGTTACTTCTATCCAAAGTCAAACTGACTCCAGAATGTATCCAAAAAATCTTGTTCCCAGTGCACTAAATTGTGGCCTCATCATACACACTGGCTCCCCAGCTGTTGCTGAGCAAAATAAAAGCAGCTTGCAGGGAAACTGTAATTTTTTTTTGGCTTTATAAATGCAATTATTGCTACAGCAGATTATAGGCATGGTACAGATCTGCCACTTTACAGGTAGACTAAGGAGACCCCCAGGCACTATATTGGAAGGATTTTTTAATTTTTATGCTTTCACTTTAAAAATCAAAAAATCACTGCTAATTTAAAAATAAAGTTTTTCACAAACTTTTTTTTTTATTGATACATGTCCCCCAGGGCAGGACCCGGACCCTTATAACCATTGTATGCCCAATTACTTGCATATAAGCCTTCAAAATTGGCACTTTTATTTTTTGATGTTCGGGTCCCATTGGGGTTCGTTATGCGTGTCCGAACTTTTGCGGTGTTCGAAAGTTCTGGTGCGAACCGAACAGGGGTCCGTTTGGCCCATCCCTATTTGTAATTATGTATTTCTTGATATTATAGATTGTATGTATTGATCTGGAAAATGTCAGCCCATTTACCTTGAAGAAGACCTCTACCTCATTAGTTGAAACGTGTTGGATTTCTTCTGTCTTTCCGACAGTTCATCAGGGCTTTCCTTCTTTTTTTGTTTGTTTTCCATGTTTGCCCTCATCATTATCGTGTGTGTCAATTATATTAATTTTGTTGATACGTTGTAATAAAGTTGTAATTTTACAAAATTCTCTACTCCTTGAGCATTTCTGGTTCATTAAAGTCCCACTTTTTGAGGAACTTCCTTTTTACATGTTGTATTAGTAATGTGGACCTGAACTAGCTCTTTCCCAATTTGTTGGCAATAACCCCCTCTTGTTGCAAAACTCTCTACATGTTTCTGAGCTTTTCTTTTTCTAAGATCCCTCACTCTTCCTCCTTCCCATGACATACAGGCTATATCCATAGGAGCTCCGTGCCTTGATATTGGTCCCGTGTGTAGGGCACCTATCACTAAGGAGGGGGTTAAGCTCAGAAAACCCCATTACTAGCAGAGCAGATTGTCACCCTTGTCAATTCACACTATTCTCCCACCGGCTGGCAGCTATAGCACCCAACACTCCTACAGTTACTCATGGAAACAACAGCATAGCCTTTCACTTCTCCGTTTAACCACTTGTTCACCCTTGGTAGCATTCTCTCCCAAACTTTTCTCTATCCCCTGTTATCCCCTACCTACAATGTCCCCAGGTGCTTTTGAAACATTTATTTGAAAACTTCTTGCAGATACAGAATTAATGTAATACAGTGTCTCCCTCCATACACAGCTCTGGATCATCCCAGCTCTGCTGCCCAGCTCATATTCCTGGATAAAGTAGTCCTTTCATGAAAATTCATATCCAGCTTCTGGTACCACGACTGGGTACCTCAAAAGGGAAGCCACGTGGTTAGATAGAACTACATTCTGCAGCAACACAAAGAGCTCAGATGGGCTGCCTCCCCTTCTATTTATAGCCCACCACAAGGGGGCAGAGCCTTAAACACCCAGTAGTTATCAGCCTTAACCCTTTCCTAACTCCCTGGTGAGCCTGTTACACAACAACTCACTAACATAGACTTTATTATAAACATGATGCAAACCAGTAACATGAGGTAGTGTGCACCTCAACAGTAGGCACCCCCCTACAGGCATCTTATTATCCCAAACAATTTCAAGAAAAAACATATGCAAAAACAAGTTTCTGAAATAGAATAATAAAAAAATCATGTCAGTGTTACATTGAAATCAATCAAAAGAAGGCTCATGTAGCACTAGGATTAGGATTCAAGGTAGAATAAATGTATAATACAATTTTACATTGTACATTACAATTTTCTTGTATTTACTAGCAGTAATTTGGCACCCAAAGTGTTTCTTACCCACTGCCAGTAGCTGCCCATGTTTAAAAGTTGTAAATGACCGCTTTCACATTATGTTGCTATAAAATATACAATATATATAAAACTTGACTCAAACCAATGATGTTACTAAATCCATAGCAGTGCGACTGCACAGGTCAAATGCAGTTCAGAAGGTCCAATGCAATGTCCCTGTATTCTGAATGATCTCCGAAGCGTCGTCAAATGATGACATCGGCATAGCCCCAAAGCTGGTTAGCACAGGCCTTAATATAAACTTATTTTTGTAAGAAAACCAGCAGAAGTCGACTGGCGCGCGCTGGTGCGCATGCGCGCACGGGAGACTACAGATGCCTGTGCGTGCTTGTGCGCATGCACAGGAGCGTGCCCTAGCACCAGTTGGCGCCAGTGGGCCTATTTAAAGGAGGCCTCAGCTACTGATCGGTGCTGACTGGTCTTCAGCTGTGTCCCTGTTACTCTGAACCTGTGTTATTCTGCCTGATTCCCGTTGCTGACCTTGGCTCCCATTTATCCGGCTCTGAACTCTGTTATACCTGATCTCTGGTTCCTGATCCCGGCTTCCCATCTGACCCGTCTCTGCCTGATGTTCTGGTACCCTGCTGCCTGCCTGTTGATGAACCCGGCTTGCCATCTGACCCGTCTTTGCCTGATGTTCCGGTACCTTGCTGCCCGCCTGTTGACGAACCCGGCTATCCCTGTGACCTGGCCCTGGTGCCCAGCTTGGCCCAGCACAGCTACCCGAGTGCCTGCAACTACAGTCCTGCGACCAGCTGCGACTCCCTGCTCTGCAACTACAATCCTGCGACCAGCTGCGACTTCCTGCTCTGCAACTACAATCCTGCGACCAGCTGCGACTTCCTGCTCTGCAACTACAGTCCTGCGACCAGCTGCAACTTCCTGCAACAGGGTTCCTGGTTTCCACCTGCAGGCACTCGTGTGCCTCCTGTTCATTGGCTCCTTCTGTTCACTCTCAGTGGGACCTGGACTGGAGATACAAGAGAGGCCGACCTTGTCAATTCAGTCTCCCTTCAGGTACGTGACAGTACCAGTCAGCCAGTAATGGAGTCTGAAAGGGAGGTCTCTCTGCTGTCAACCCTCTGCCAAACTGTTACCGCACTCTCCCACGTAGTGCAAGGGTTGCATATGGACTTTGCCCGCATCCATAACCAACTTCAGTATACATCCAGCTCTCCTCCCACTTCTGAGCTTCCAAGAATCAAGGATTCCTTTGCTCAAACTATGACTTTCTCCCAAACTGAATTGTCTTACCTTCCTGAGCCCAGTGTACCCTTGCCCGAACGGTTTTCTGGGGACCGGAAAGAGTACAGGACTTTTCAGAATGTCTGCGAACTCTACTTTTCTTTGCTACCCCGTTCATTCTCTACAGAGGAAGTGAAGGTGGGATTTCTTATCTCCTTGTTGCTGGAGGAACCCCAAGCCTGGGCTTTTCAGCTTCGGGAACAACACGACCCTGTCCTGGCTTCGGTCAAAACCTTTTTCACTGCCATGGCTCAATTATATGCTGGTCCTTTCCGCCACCAGACAGCAGAGACTTCGCTGAGTCATTTGCAACAAGGTTCTAGGCCTATGAAGGACTATGTCTCGGACTTTTGTTTATGGAGCACTGATACTGAGTGGAATGATTCAGCTTTACACTTCTGATTTCGTCTTGGCCTGTCAGAAGCCATCAAAGATGAACTCGCCAGGGTCTCTGAATGACTTTATCCACCTTAGCATACAAATTGACTGACGCCTACATGAAAGACGGTTCGAGAAAGCCGGAAATCTTCATCTAATACCTACCTGCTCGACGGACCCATCACCTGCCTCCTTCTCAAGCGTGCCAAGAAAAGTTTCTGACATCAGGAAAATTCCACACGCCAGCTTTTCTAGGCCCCCTCTGACCGAACAAGAGCGGTCTCATCGTCGCCGCAATATTCTCTGTCTTTATTGTGGCGAACAGGGGCACTTCCTACAGACTTGTTCCAGAAGGCATCGTAAAAGACCCCTCCATCCATCTTCTACAGTCGTGGCATTAAGTTCCAGTCGAAACCACACTCTGCTGCCTGTTTCCCTTCAGTTAACTGGAAAGACTCTTACTATTTCTGCTAATGTGGACTCTGGGGCCTGTAGCTGTTTCGTGGACTCTGCCTTTGCAAATACGCACGCACTCCCTTTGCGTGCAAAGAAGAACAGCTTCACGATCCACCTGGCAGATGGTTCAGGCATCAAATCTGGGCCCGTCACTCTAGAGACTGAACCCATCCTGTGCCTCACAGCTTCTGGGCATCGTGAGCTGCTACGTCTAGTTGTCATTACATCACCCCTATTTCCTGTCATTCTTGGGCAACCCGGGTTGAAGGCACATAACCCCCTCATCAACTGGATCACAGGGGAAGTGACTTTTTCTTCTAAATACTGTAATGAATTCTGCATTCCTCCTCTACCCAAGTCTGAAGAACCGCTCCTCTGCATTAACACGGACCCTGAAACCATTAAGCTTGTGCCTTCCATTTACCATGACTTTCTGGATGTTTCCAATAAAAAGAGCGCTGGCACTCTCCCTTTTCATAGACCATATGATATCGATCTCTTACCCGATGCAGAAATTCCCTTTGGCAGGATCTACCTACTCTCAGAACCAGAACTGGAGGAGTTGCGGAAGTACATTGATGAGAACCTTGATAAGGGGTTTATTTGGCCATCTTCTTCCCCCGCAGGAGCAGGAATATTTTTCGTGGAGAAGAAGGATCACTCCCTTCGGCCCTGTATTGATTACCGGGACTTAAATAAGGTAACCATCAAAAACCGATACCCCTTACCTCTTATTCCAGAACTATTCCAGAGGCTTCGGGAAGCTCGTATATTTACAAAACTAGACTTGAGAGGAGCATACAATCTGATCAGAATAAGAGAAGGGGATGAATGGAAGACTGCCTTCAGGTCTCGTTTCGGACATTTTGAATACCTAGTGATGCCCTTTGGACTCTGTAATGCTCCAGCCACCTTCCAGCATTTTGTAAATGTGTTCCGGTACTTTCTTGATTTATTTACTATTGTTTACTTGGACGACATTTTAATTTTTTCCACCTCCTTAGAGTCCCATCAAATTCACGTGAAGAAAGTGTTAAACAGACTAAGGGAACCCCATCTCTATGCTAAGGCAAGGAAGTGTGAATTCGAAAAACTCACCATCCAGTTCCTGGGGCTCGTTATCTCTGCAGACAGAATTGCCATGGACCCACAGAGGCAGCCTCTGGCAACAGAAGCAGCCGCTGGCAACAGAAGCAGCCGCTGGCAACAGAGGCTGCATTTAATGGGACATAGGCATGCTGCATGTAATGGGGCACAGGCATGCTGCATTTGGGGGGGGGGCAGGGTTTGCATTTGGGGGGGGCAGAGGCTGCATTTGGGGGGGGCAGAGGCTGCATTTGGGGAGACAGAGGCTGCATTTGGGGAGACAGAGGCTGCATTTGGGGGACAGAGGCTGCATTTTATGTGACACAGGCTGCATGTAAGGAGGGACTCCGCTGGGGGCACCTGATGTAAGGACGGACTGCTGGGGACGCCTGATGGCATCTGGTTGTAGGCGACATGGCTAGTGACACACTCGGGGCTCCCACTGATTCTGCATTATGGTGAGTTGAATGATTTAATTTTATATTACAATGTAATAATAGAAATAATGCGCTTCAATCATCCTGACATCATAACAACCATGGTGCCGGGATGATTGAAGTGCTAACACCAGGTGTTTGGAGTATCTTTATCTGCTGATTGTTAAACTTTCTAGAATACACATATTTCTATTGTTGTGTAGGATCTGGGCCTGCTGTCCCTCTCTCCCTCTCCCTCCATCCCTCGTTTATCTCAGACGCTAACCACACCACCTTAGAGCCACGCCCACTATTTTGCTGAAACCATGCCCATTTTCACCAAGTGGGAGGGGTCAAATGGAAGGGCGGGGTCTGGCGCCCCCCCATCCTAAAACTTCACCAGCCGCCACTGCCTCTCACTTAAGACATGCATTTCAAAATAAAAGACACTGCCTAAATATTATGGCAGCTGTGACAATAGGGAAAATAAATATGTGGAGCTTTGGTGCACACTACACTATGCCACCTAACAAGTATGCAGAGATGTGCTGCAAATATTGTGCATTGTTGCCTGTATTAACCATAACAAAAAAAAAGGCCCTAGCAAAAGAAATAAAGAATAACTTGCCAAAGGAAAATACAGCCTGAAACACTACATTAACAGTAATGTAAAGCAATGTAGCAATGTACAGTATAGCAACTGACTCTCCCTACATGAATTGTTAGCTCTCCCTAAACTATTCCAACACACATTGACAAATGGCTGCTGGGTCATTTATAGCGAGGCAGCTGGCACATAACAAAGCCCCCATTGTTGGCAATTCTATGTCATCTGATCTAAGTTCAAATCCCATACAGATCATTATGGTTAAAAAAAATTCAGCCTGGTGAAATTCACCATAAATTCACTGCGACTGTGAACCTCAAACATGCAGGATTTGGTTCAAACCCATGGTAACAGCACACCTGGAACTCAGGCCTAATTATTACTGTGCCATGGATAGCATGTAGTACACATTTTCCAGGATTTTGGGAATGTGTAAGTCTCCAAACCTTTATGTGATATTAGTTGTGATACACTCCATTTTCATAATATTTTGTTCTTTCTGTGAGTAGCGGATGAGCTAAACACATGGTTCCTGTGGCGCATGATTACAAAATTTCCCAAGGCTATATTTGCCTCCTTTAATTAGAATCACGCACATGGCTTTCTAATCTAATGCTTGCAGCACAATAAAAAACTAGCTGCATTTACATTATATTATGCAACAGTAAGACCAGGAGCACTGAGACTCACTGAGGCATGTGTCCACTGCAGGCTATAAATGCTTTAAAGGAATATGGCAGCACAAACTGTTATTTAGAGGAAGAAAAAAGACATTCTCCCTGCATGGCAAATAATTCCACTGTTATCCAACAGAGTCAAATGCCATAGGGCACATTCAGTGAAACATTGCAAACAGCAATGATGATGTGTAAAATACAGTAATCCAGATTTCACTATACTGACGTCAGATTTATTAAAAGCAATACCAGGAAATAAGACTGCTGATGCTACGCAGCAAGGGTGTGTATAGTCATTAGTGTGTTTTTTTTTTTTTTTTAGAAATGCATGTAAAAGGGAACTGTTACTTGTAAATAGGCTGATTAGTCAAACAAAGTAAATATAAACAATCCATGTATTCCCAAAATCCAGCAGATGGTTAGAAGAGGGAAATGCCCAATCCACAAAATATAACAATGAAAACAAAATAAACTTACTGAGATTTACAGACCTAAACCCCTATTTTATTGTAGTAATATGTATAGTGTATTTATGTCTAATTTATTTTATAACCTTTTTGAAAAGTCAAAAATAGTCATTAAATCTAAAACCATCTAAAAATGCGCAGAAAAAGACTACCGAATACAGGGCCCTGTGTATTGGAAATTATTTATATAAATATCAATTCTAGTGTGCTAACCGTAATTGTTCCCAGAATGCCAAAATGTTCATATCATTATTAGTATTGATTCCAAGTATAGTAGAGATCAGCACACAAAGCTATTATAATGAACTATGGTAACATCGATGAATCTGCATGTTTTGCTCTTTATATACAGTAAATTTAGATTGAGAACTGTGCCAGATTGTAGCAATAAATCTCTCCAAGATGTAGCACCTTCCCAGTTAGGCTGATAGATAAATTTAGTTATTGAATCCTTCTGTAGTCAAGGGAGTGTTTGCTCTGGACTGTTCAGAGTTTCACAGCCTGGAGTTGATTGTTTCCCCCTGCCTATGGGAGAAGCCTCCAGAGCTTAGGGAGGAAAGATTCAAACCTCCAACCTGCATATTGATCAGGTCTAGCCAATACTTGAGGAGGTGTGCCCAGATGGTGGCTGGGAAACTGATAAATAGTCTGGAGCCCTGGAGAGATTGTCTTTCCCCAGAAATGAGAGTTCCGAGCCTTAGAGGGGGCTGTTGCAAGCCTTGGATTGTGCTGCTATTCTCTGAGGTCTTGGGACTAGAAAACTGGAAGGATTCTGGAACTGGCTTTAGAACTTCACCAAAGGAAACTTGTCTTGAGAAGGGTTTTTCTCACCCACTGGGAGGTGTCCGGAGGAAGCTGTAAGGTGACAGCTGTCCTGGGGACCTGTTAGTAATGACCCCGAATCAATTCCTAATGACTGTGTGCTCTTTAGGATATAAGTTTCAGATGTTGCTCTGACTGAGACAGGGTCCCCTGTCCTCAGCAGGATTCTGGACACTGGGTACCCACAGCTGTGCAATTGTGCAGGGTAACCGGGTGCCAAACAGACTTGCCTCATGGTTGCCAACTGTGAGGGTTTAGACTCTCCTCTCATTGCTAGCCATTTTGGAGTATCCCATGCCTCAATTTCTGTCTCCTGTTACAAGTTCCACAAGCAATAGTAGCCAGAGTATATGGACTGCTGCTTTGGTGACTGGCGGCCTCTGTGTTGTTTGGGAATGAACCAGTTAATATCAATACTAAAAGGATGAATAGTGACAAAATTCAGCATTGACAGTTGTTCCAATTGCTGTGATCATGAAGATTCTAAAAATACCCTCAGGTCGTTTTATCCAGCAAATTGGGTGGATAGTATCAAAGGTCTTCTGCTATCAATATGGAATCATGTAGTTCTCTTTAATGTGGTTAGAAATCCTTTCTGGGTAGTTACCCCATAGCGGTGGTCTGTTCATTTTTTTTCTCTTATATTCAAATACAGCAGTGATAAACATAGTCTGCATCCTAATAGAAAATACCACTCCATTGTAAAATGCTTTATCACTGGCTGTATGATTACTGAATAATATTTGCAATCATAGAGGAAATGTAGGGCGAGATGGGGGCATAGGCAGTTGGGCCTGGGTCTACAGGGGTAGCTGCTGTGAGGTTGTTAGTCATGTCCTCCATGTTCCCCATTAACCCGCCATGCACTCTGCGTGGGCTATACACATGCACTCAACTCAACTCCTGAACTTCCGTACCCCTACACAGCATGGGGAACCTCTGCAGTGCAATCCGCTCCCATTGCTTTGGGAGACAGACCGCTGGTGTAGGGGGTGCCGACAACTTCTCCCTGGCTGCTAGAGGCCATGCCATCTATAACCAGTACACGCTATTAACCGCTATCAGAAACCATGAAATCAGACCAGGACAGAAGTACAGTTAAATCACACTTGTGTAATAATAAAAGTAAAAAGAACAAACTTAGTCAAAACATAGCCAAAGTTCAGTAACCGGAACGGATCGTCAGCCAACCCAGGAGTCAGGGTTTAAAGCAGTGGAACAGCAAGCAGGATCTGTAGCCTGAAGGGATGTCAGCAAAGCCAGTCTTTAAACAGGAATGCAGGAGATGTGTGATGTGACCAAGGTGAAGGCAGAGCTCCTCTGGACTGGACGGCTTAAGTAGGCAGGACTGACAAGCAGGATCAACAACAGCTGGGTAACTGTGGAGAGAGATGGGAGCTGGCAATTAGCCGACAGCTGAGCGACCAGCTCCGAGAAGGAAGGGCTGAGCCCAGCCCTGACACAGGCTGCGTGTTACACTTCCGCTACTCTTGGAAACCACATGTGTCTTTACATTACTCCACTCTACACTGATGTCTTCATACCCCAATGTGTTAAAGACCTACTTGTTTACTATATATATGCCTGTTACTTACAATACACCTCTTTAATGACTTCAGAACAGGCTAGGACAAGGTTTGAAACACTTTACTTAATAAAATGTGCAAGAATAGACTTTCACAGACCAACAAGCAAGGCACAATACTTCCCTAGTTCCCTAACTATAACTACAGGCTAATGTGCTGGCCTGGCATACATGCAAAAGTGCATTTCAGTGTCCATAGTCCTTTATAGCCTCTCTTACACAAGTGTAGGTCCATCTGAGGCAAACCCCAGTGCTGGTGTCTTCAGGGTGAACTCCAAGTTAAAAGTTTCTGTTGCAGGTCATGACAGACAACATTTTCCTACTCCTGCGGGTCTCTTCTTCTGCATCCATCCTCTATGGGTCTCACAATGCAAAGCTGTACTGCACTCGCAAATTGCCTCTTGTGGAACCACTAACGACTCCCTGGCCTTCCACATGGGCCTCCCTGGGGAACCCTCTCTCCAAACCAAACCAGTACCCTATTTATATCCCATAGGCAAGTGAGGTAGACCCAGAGAGGAAAACCCACCAAAATAATCAGGAGAGTGGGCAAAACTTTAAACCCAACCCTCCCAGCCATGACAGCACCCACTAACGGTTCCAAGCTGCATAGAAACATATATATCAAAGGCAAAGCCACATCGGGTCTGAATGGGCCAATTGTATGCATAATGAGTTATATGATGCAGTACTCTGCAGTCAAACAGGAGTCAGTATGATCTATGGCTAAAGCAGATATGTATTACAGATGGTTATATTTGCTGTGTCGACCAGCATTCCAAGAGAAATGCGGTGTGGAGTCACATTAGGTCCAATGGACTGGTCTTGCCATTGTCCATCCAGTAGAATTGCCACGATTGGACTGCATCACGGCATCTGTGAAAGGGGCTCTATGTAGAGAGAGAATGTATCCCCTATATGTTACCTTAGACCAGTATAACAGCTTTGTGGACTGGTGTCTAAACTTCGATGAGATATTTTCTCCTTAAACTTAAAGATGTTTGCAATACTAAAGCCGCGTACACACGAGCGAAATGTCTGACAGAAAAAGTCCAATGGAAGCTTTTCATCGTATATTCCGATCATGTGTATGCCTCATCGGACTTTTTTTTTTTTCAAAAATTCTGACAGAGCTAGAAATGGAACATGTTCTAAATATTTCCGACGGAACCAATTCCTATCGGGAAAACGTACGCATGCTCTGAAGCAAGTACAAGACGGAAGCTATTGGCTGCGGGCTATTGAACTTCCTTTTTCTAGTCCCATCGTACGTGCTGTACATCACCACGTTCTGGACGGTCGAACTTTGGTTTGACCATGTGTAGGCAAGACCGCTTGAATGGAATTCCATCGGAGAAACCTTCGGAGTTTATTCCGACGGCAAAACCGGTCATGTGTACAGGGCATAAGGGAAAACAGGCATTTTTTCATTCTTTATTTAAAATTTGAACAGAACAGATAGATATTTTTACATCAGGTATACAACATATAGTTATATTATCCAGTCCTTCATACATTCCTCTTTTATTGTAATATTTGTACTTGGCAATGAAAGCAGTTTGTTACACTGACAATCACAGTAATTTTCAGAAAACATTTAGTGAAGTGCAGTGAATTACCATTATTGCATGTCCACACTTTGTTTATTTCAAAATGATTTCAACCCTTGGCTATATACACATGGTTCAGTTGTTGGCTTTGGAGAGTTGATAGGGAATGAAGGTTCCAAGCCTTGATTGTCAGTTGTTGTGTGGGACCTAATAATTTAGCTTGGTATATGTGAGGGCTGGAAAAGAGGTGTAATGCCGCGTACACACGAGCGGAATATCCGACAGAAAGAGTCCAATGGGAGCTCATTGAATATTCTGACCGTGTGTATGCCCCACTGGACTTTTTCTGTCGGACTTAGATAGAGAACATGTTATATTTTTCCAACGGAACAAATTACTATCGGAAAAAACGCTCGTCTGTATGCTGTTCCGATGTACCAAAAATGACGCATGCTCTGAAGCAAGTACGAGACAGAAGCTATTGGCTACTGGCTATTGAACTTCCATTTTCTAGTCCCGTCGTATGTTGTACGTCACCGCGTTCTGGACAATCGGAATTTGGTGTGACCGTGTGTATGCAAGACAGCTTGAGCGGAATTCCGTCGTAAAAACCTTCAGAGTTTATTCCGACAGCAAAACGGTCGTGTATATGGGGCATAAGAGTAAAAAGAGGGAGAAGGGTAGAAGAAGAGTAAAAAAATGAACATGACCGGGAGAAAGAAATGAGGAGGATAGGGTAAAAAAAAATAAAGGGGTGGAGAGGAGGGAGAAGTGTCAGGCAATGATGTCCAAATTACCTTGTGTTTTTCATTTGGGTGAAGAGATCCTTGCATTTCTGATAAAGTTTGGTGTTGACTAGGAATATGTAATCAGGACTTTTAAATCTGGTATCCTGGGAGTAGGTGAAGGGTATCAGCAGCACACCGTGGTTTGAAAACATCAGTTCATCCAACAACACGTCCAGTTTTACAAATAAGAAAGAGCAAGCATGTAAAAATATGAGAGACATTAAAATTAATTTAAAGGGAAACTATAATGTTTTTGTATCAATCATTTTTATTTTTTCTGGTGTTTTTGTTCAAAAACGTAAAGTAAATTGAGCGAAAATATTTTGTTTCAGTAGCATTTCCAGTTATATAGCTTTAATATTATTGTCAATTGTTTGCCAATTGAGAGAAAATAACATTATAATAATATGATACATATTTAAAATAAAGGTTTAAAAATCATGGCTGTTTACATGCCACATATACAATATATAGTTTATTACAGGTATAAGTTAACATTGACTCTTTTTTCTAGACTGTCTGCTCATGGTATTGTACTTTCAAGAATCAATATGGTTCTTGGTTGCTTATAATTGCTTTGTGCTTATGGACATGTATATTGATAGAACAAAGTACGTCAGAATGGACTGGATCCAATAGAAGTCAAAGAAAGCAAGATTATTGTAACAACTGATTATATCTAAATGGATAGTTGAGATAAGATTTCCACTGTTGCACAGGATGCTAGTTCCCCTTTTTAAATGTCAGCAACCATGTTCATGCTTGTAAACCGTATTTAGAAAGTGGAAATAATAGATGCTGAGTGCAAACTAATGTTACAAGTCAGCCTGAAAAAACATTATGTTTGTTTCAGTTAATGGAAGGCAGCAAGTTAATATTTCACATGAGACTTAAACTGGCCATATATTATACACTTTTTTCTTATTCAATTCAATCTTATTCTAATTTCCTTTACTTACCTTTAACTATCTAGTGCAAGGGCATACCTGACTGCATACAAATTGAAAGTGTTTGGGTTTGACCTCATATTGTATGGTTTTGGTAAATGTAAAGGAAAACTGCAGAAGAAAATTGTATAATATGTACAGGTAGCCTTGTATACAGTGTGTGTGTGTGTGTGTGTGTGTGTGTGTGTGTGTGTGTGTGTGTATATATATATATATATATATATATATAACCAAAAGTATTGGGACACCTGTCTTTATACGCACATGAACTTTAATGGCATCCCAGTATTATTTTGTAGGGTTTGATATTGAGTTGGCCCACCCTTTTAACTCTTCAGGTAAGGCTGTCTACAAGGTTTAGGAGTGTGTCTATGGGAATATTTGAACATTCTTCCAGAAGCGCATTTGTGAGGTCAGGCACTGATGTGGACGAGAAGGCCTGTCTCGCAGTCTCTGCTCTAATTCATGCCAAAGCAGTGGCGGCTGGTAAAGTTTTAAGATGGGGGGGCGCCAGACCCCACCCATCCTTTTTGACCCATCCCACACCTGATAAACCACACCCTTTATTATAATAAGGGGTGGGGCATTCGTTTGTAGGCGCGACATAGCGAAAAATTGGCATGGTCTCTGCAAAATAGTGGGCATGGCTTAAATGGGCGTGGCTCTAAGGGGGTATGGTTAGAGTCTGAGATGAATGAGGGAGGGAGAGAGAGAGAGATGGAGGGACAGCAGGCCCAGATCCTACACAACAATAGAAATATATGTATTCCAGAAAGTTTAACAGTCAGCAGATAAAGATACTCAAAACACCTGGTGTTAGTGCTTCAATCATCCCGGCACCATGGTTATTATGGTGTCAGGATGATTGAAGTGCATTATTTCTAATAAAATGAAATCATTCAACTCACCATAATGCAGAATCAGTGGGAGCCCTGAGCGTGTCATCTGCCACGTCGCCTGCCACCAGATGCCATCAGGTGCCCCCAGCAAAGTCTGTGCCCCCAGCGGAATCCATCCTTACATCAGGTGCCCCCAGCAGAGTCTGTCCTTACATCAGGCATCAGGTGCCCCCAGCAGAGTCTGTCCTTACATCATGTGCCCCCAGCAGAGTCTGTCCTTACATCAGGTGCCCCCAGCAGAGTCTGTCCTTACATCAGGTGCCCCCAGCAGAGTCCATCCTTACATCAGGTGCCCCCAGGAAAGTCCGTCCATACATCAGGTGCCCCCAGCAGAGTTTGGATATTTCAAAGCACCCAGTTGTAGTGATACTGCGGGCGGGCGAAAGTTGTCCGGCGTGATACACTGCTCCACAAGCCCATTCAAAACCCTGCAAATGAAGCGTCTCATCTGCAATCTTGTGATTGCATAGACGTGGCGCTTCCCATAGTGCACTGTGTCTGGCGCCCAAACACAGTGCACTTCAATGACATTTTTTTCTTTTTTTTTTTTTTTTAAAGGGCCTTTTTTTTGTGACTGCTATGGATGGGCCGCCACTGTCCCAAAGGTGTTCTATCAGGTTGAGGTCAGGACTCTGTGCAGGCCAGTCAAGTTCCTCCACCCCAAACTTGCTCATCCATTTCTTTATGGACCTTTATATATCATTTGGTGGAGGGGGGATTATGGGGTGGGGTTCTTTTTCAGGGGCTGGGATTGGCCTCTTTGTTCCAATGAAGGGAGCTCTTATGCCCCGTACACACAATCGGACTTTCCAACAACAAAACTGTGGATTTTTGTTTGAAGGCTGTTGGCTCCAACTTGTCTTGCATACACACGGGCCAACAATTGCGAACGTAGTGACGTACAAGACGTATGTGATATCTCCATTACCAATGCTATTTATATCTCCAGCTCGTACTTGATTCCGAGCATGCGTGGACTTTTGTCTGACGGACTTGTGTACACACGATCGGAAAGTCCAACAACAAACATTTGTTGGCGGAAAATTTGAGGACCTGCTAGCCAACATTTGTTGGCGGAAAGTCCGACAACAAATGTTCGATGGAGCATACACACAGTCGGACTTTCCGCCCAACAAGCTCATATCCAACATTTGTTGTCGGAAAATCTGATCGTGTGTACGGGGCATTAAGGCATCAGCATACCAGGACATTTTGGACAATTTCATGCTCCCAACTTTGTTTGGGGATGGCCCCTTCTTGTTCCAGCATGAGTGCGCAGCAGTACACAAACAAGATCCATAAAGACATGGATAATCTCTAATAGTCAAGCAACATGGACCAGAGCTACGGTCACTAATAGTCTTGAATGAATGAATGAATGAATGAATGATTTGTAAAGCGCTGCAAATGCGAACTGAATCGCCTCAAGGCGCTGATGCATTTGTGTTGTCAGCTTCTTAGAAGAGGTAAGTCTTGAGTTTTTTCCTGAAGGCCTGATGGTTTTCTTCCATGCGTATGTGAGTCGGAAGAGAGTTCCATAGCCGTGGTCCCTGGACTGCGAATCTTCGTTCTCCCCTTGCTTTGTAGCGGTATTTGGAAACGTGGAGATGATCGCAGATTGCGATTCGGTGTGTAGTGTTTTATTTTCTCTCGGAGGTATTGAGGGGCGTTACCTTGTATGCATTTGTGGGTGAGGCAGAGGGTCTTGAATGTGATCCGATTCTTTACTGTAAGCCAATGTAGGCTCCTCAGGGATGGGGAGATGGACTCCCAGGGTTTTTTTCCTGTTAGCAGTCTTGCCGCCGTGTTTTGAATGGCCTGTAGGCACGCAAGCTGATATTGGGGTAATCCTATGTAGAGTGAGTTTGCGTAGTCGAGACGGGAATTGATGATTGTTCCAACTACTGCTGCTTTGTCCTCTTCTGGGATGAAGGGGATGAGTCTGCGTAGCAGGCGGAGGAGATGGTGAGATCCGCTAACTACTGATCCTATTTGTGCATCCATTGTCATTTCTGAGTAAAAGATAACGCCAAGACTTTTGGCTTTGGTGCTCGGAGAGATGGTTTGTCCAAAGATGGCGGGAGGTGTCCATGGAGTCTTGTTTTTGGGATTTTGGTTAGCGTGTAGGTAGAGAAGTTCTGTTTTTGACCCGTTGAGTTTGAGGAAACTAATGGTCATCCAGTCATCTATTAAAGTGAGGCATTTCTCTAGTTGCTGATGGTGGTCTTTTTGTCCGGTGATCCGAAAGTAGATTTGGGTATCGTCAACGTATGAGTGGATGCAGAGGTCTGATTTTTTGATGATTTTGAGGAGAGGGCGGCTGTAGATGTTGAATAGCACTGGCAACAAGGGTGAACCCTGAGGGACTCCACAGGAGATTGCCCGGTTTTCCGAGGTGAATGCTCCTAGTTTCACTGTCTGCGAGCGATTCTCTAAGAAGAATGCAAACCATTTTAGACTAGAGTCTGTGGCTTCTGCTACTTCTGTGAGCCGGACAAGTAGAGTATTGTGGTCCACTGTGTCAAATGCTGCACTGAGGTCTAACAGTACCAGGAGACATGATTCTCCATCATCTGTTGCTTCAAAGGGCATCGTCACAGTCTTCTGCAGCATTTCCCCAGTCCCCAGCCACGTCTGTAGCATTTAGGCACTCTTTAACCTTCTTCTATTTTATGGTTGCAGTTTCTATGTTTGAAGTTACTATATATAGTATACAGTATTTAAATACAATATTCACAGTATAAAACTATACATCTGTAATGTAATATTAAACATATTATTTTGCATTTTATTTTTGTAAAACTCTGGGTGCAATGTAATTGTGCTGGATAATACTGAACCTCTAAGAAATATGCAACCTGGACCAGAGCTACAGGAGACTGGTACATTGGCAGCAGGAAAGTGTTTCCCAGGGCATGAAAAATAAAACCCATTTAGCTGTTACTGGTGACAGGTTATGCACAGCAGAGGACAAGCTGAACCTATTAGACAGTCACTGGGCAAGAATACTAATTTGCCATAGTATAATTTAATTGCAGTGTTTCTATTTTTCTGGATCATCATGCTAATCCAGTGGCTTCAAAATGTAAGAAGTCACTCACCCAGATCAATTATGCAGAACAGGAGTTCTGATCTTGCTCTGACCTTGTGCTCTTCATGCTTGATCTGAATCAGAGATGCTAAGTATTGGACCCAATATAGAGTCTCCAAAGATGTTCAGCAGTGGCAACTTGTATTCTGCTCAGTGCAGGTTTCCGTTAATATCCCATTTCCTTTAATAATGAACCAGTTTCTTTTAACCACAAACTTTTACTATATATCAGGGCTCACGATATGTGTTTTTGTTATAAATGGTTGACCTGTGGAAGATGTATAACCATTTAAAACCAGGTCTTCAGGGTTTCTGGGAGTAGAATTTCATTGTGTCACTGGGTTCATGATCAGTCTATACTCAACCAATTCTAAAAATCATGCAGTGTCTGAGGTTTCCATGTTTTCAAATTGCTATTGATCCGTTTCCTTCAATTGTTCAATCATAAAAAAAAGGAAAAAAATGATCAGTAATTGAAATACTGCATGTGTTTTGCTTTAACCTGTTGACTTTATGTTAAAAAAGATGTATGCTTAAATTTTAACTGAAGGTGTTTTTTTAACACCTGCCAGGTTTTTATTGCTGTCTGTGTGCCCATTAGGCATATTCATGTCCTGGTGAGCATTATCTCTGAAAGGGAAAGAACACATAGTGTGGTTTTCTCAAATTTTACTGCAAAAGTGGAAATACACTTTAAATATGTTGTGGCTTCATTAATTTAAAACACACTTTTGTTATTTTTAGACTTGATGCTGGATGGTCTGTGCACCCAACATACCCCGGTGACCAAAGAAAACATGAAGACCTTACAGATGAAGAGAAGGAAATTATTAACAGAGTTATAGCAAGGGCTACAAAGATGGAAGAGATGGAGCAAGAGCGAATTGGGTAGGAATTATTGTCTCCACATTAAAAAATTTTATTTCAGGATAATGTATCACACAGTTCCTTCTTTATTAAAGTTATGTATTTATAGCATGCATATTTAATAGTAAACCTGGACTGGCAGCACAGCAAAATTTATATTTGCCATAAGGTCTCTGAACATTTTATTGCTGTGTTAAACTTAGCTGTGGCTATTTAGCCAATTCATCATGTGTCCCTGGGCCATATCACTGTTTAGCAGAGGTACATAAAACAGTGAATGGTGTAACTTTGCGTGACAAAGCATGAACAATAAAGCACCTAAAGAATATGTTACCCCGACATTTCATATTCCTGATATGTTCCTGTTGTTCCATGTACTTGTGTTAAAGTATTCTGTTCTCTTTGAATTGCTTCCTTTGTGTAAAATACCGGGTGTTCCTTCCTATCTCCCTGCTTTCCTTATTCAAAATGACCACTCTAGGCATAGAAACACATCCCTTCCAGCGTGGTCAGTTTTCTGGCTGTGCTCCAAAAGCCTGCCTGTCCTCCAATGATCTTCTGCTGATACAACCACCCTTGGACAGGCATTTACTTGGAAGATCAGTGTACTGCAAATCCACCCCACCCCTCTAAGCCCCTTTTGCAGCTGAGAGTTGAGGTCATATGATCACCACATGGCAAATAAACACTCATATTTCAACAAATAAAACAAAGCATGTCACATCCATATTCCAATATATGGCATCCAGACTCCACTCACTGTGATGAATTCACTGCTACCCTCACAAGTTGCACCGTCAGTGCTTTCTCAGTTTGTTTTATCTGCTGAAATGTGAGTGTTATTTATTTATTTTTTTACCAATTTCAATAAAAATCATGAGAATGATCTGCACTATCAGTGTCTTTCTGCTTCCAACATATTATCTTGCCATTCGGAGATAATCTATGAGGAAAGAGAAAGACTGGAGAGGAGTTGCATTTGTACACATGTACAGTAAATAAAGTGCAGTTGGCTTCCTTTTATCAGTGTGGGTACAACAATTAAGGTGAGCAGACACCCATAAGGTGGGGTGAAGGGCACTCTGGTGTGCATGGTGTGGAAACTAGAGGTTCCTTGCACTGTCAGAAGATTAACCCAATTGCAATAGGAGATTGCACGAAAATTGAATAGTGTATGGGACTCACTTTATTTATGGCCTTTTTTATTTATTAAACCACTTGCCCACTGGACACTTAAACCCCCTTCCTAACCAAGCCAATTTTCAGCTTTCAGTGCTCTCACATTTTGAATGACAATTACTCAGTCATGCAACACTGTACCCATGTGAAATTTTTGTCCTTTTTTCATACAAATAGAGCTTTCTTTTGGTGGTATTTGATCACCTCTGGGTTTTTTATTTTTTGCGCTATAAATGAAAAAAAGACCGAAAATTTTGTAAAAAAAAAAAAAAATTTTTTTTAGTTTCTGTTATAAAATTTAGCAAACTAGTAATTTTTCTTCATACATTTTGGGCAAAATTTATACTGCTACATATCTTTGGTAAAAATAACCCACATCAGTGTAAATTGTTTGGTCTTTGTGAAAGTTATAGAGTCTACAAGCTATGGTGCTATGGTGCCAATCACTGAAAATTGATCACACCTGATGTGCTGATGGCCTATCTCATTTCTTAAGACACTAACAAGCCAGGACAGGACAAATACCCCCCAAATGACCCCTTTTTAGAAAATAGATATTCCAAGGTATTTAGTAAGAGGCAAGGTGAGTTTTTTGAAGTTTGAAATTTTTTACCACAATTCTTTGCAAAATGAAGATTTATTTTTTATGTATTTATTTTTTTTATTTACAAAATTGTCATATTAACAAGTTAATTCTCTCACACAGCATATGCATACCACAAATTACACCCCAAAATACATTCTGATACTCCTCCCGAGTATGGCAATACCACGTGTGTGAGACTTTTACACAGCCTGGCCACATACAGAGGCCCAACATGCAGGGAGCACTATCAGGTGTTCTAGGAACATACATTTAAAATCCAATTTGACCACCTATTACACTTTTGTGAAGCACTAATGGGCATTGTAGTGGCACGGATGTGGCACGGATGAGCACTGATGTGGCATAGTTGTGGCACAGATGAGAACTGATGTGGCATGGATATGGCACAGATGAGAACTGATGTGGCATGGATAAGCACTGATATGGCACGGATGAGAACTGATGTGGCATGGATGGGCACGGATGTGGCATGGATGTGGCATGGATGAGTACTGATGTGGCATGGATGTGGCACAGATGAGAACCGATGGGGCATGGATGAGCACTAATGTGGCACGGATGTGGCATAGATGTGACACGGATGAGAATTGTTGTGGCACGGATGAGTACTGATGTGGCATGGATGAGCACTGATGTGGCATGGATGTGGCACGGATGAGCACTGATGTGGCATGGTTGAGAACTGATGTGGCATGGATGTGGCACAGATGAGAACTTATGTTGCATGGATGAGCACTGATGTGGCATGGATGGGTACTGATGTGGCATGGATGATCACTTATGCGGCATGGATGTGGCACGGATGATCACTGATGTGGCATGGATGTGGCACGGATGATCACTGATGTGGCATGGATGTGGCACAGATGATCACTGATGTGCCATGGATGTGGCATGGATGATCACTGATGTGGCACGGATGAGCCATGGATGGGGATGGATGAGCCATGGGCGGGAATAAATGAGCTATGAATGGGGATGGATGAGCCATGAATATGGATGGAGGAGCTTGGATAGAGCATGGATGGTGCATGGATGGAGCATGGATGAGCCATGGATGGAGCAAGGATGGATGATCCATGGATGGAGCATGGATGAGCCATGGATGGAGCATGGATGGGGATGAATGAGACATGTATGAGCCATGGATGGATGGATGAGACATGGATGGAGCATAGATGAGCCATGGATGGAGCATGGAGCCGAACCGGACATGCTCCGGTTTGTTTTAGAAGTGATCACACCTTCATTGGACGGCGTGATCATGTGGTTGCTCTTATTACCCGTCGGTCACGGACATTCCCGGGTGCGTGCCCCAGGGGGTGCGCGGAAGCGCAATTCTGGGAGGACGTCATTGTGTGCCCTCCCAGAGTCTTCCGACCGAGATGTAGCCCGTTCTTTCCATTTTTGATAGAGATACTCCCCTGGTAACTCTTCCTTGGCTTCCCCCACTACACCATGTTGTGTGATGGGTGTGGCTGGATTTACCTGCCCTATCATCATTCAGGCCTGAAGCTTCACTGGAGAATCAGTAACATTACAAACACTGACTGTAACCTTTCCATGGGTTCTCTGTAAGGCCTTCGTAGAAATGACTTCCAGAATCCGTTCCAAACCCGAATCTGTCTAATGTGGGTCATCTTCAAGTATAACATAAGGACCAGGTTGGTCCTGTTAGGTTCAACTTTTAAACAAGTTGCTTATAGTTTATATTGCTTTGCCAAATTATTGCTTCTATAAGAAAGATGACACGGAGTCAGGTATGTCTGTATCACAGTTCTGAGCATAAAAAAAGGACTGCTCCCTTTACTTCTTTTATAGGCAGTTCCAAAAGCAGTAATCTTATCGGCATTACCAAATGAGGTTAAGGTACAAAGAGTTTCTCATCAGCGAACATGTAATGATTATTCAGCAGTTCCAAATTCCATCTAGATACAGATTGATAGAACAATTGATACGTACATAGGTAAGAAAGGAGCACAAACAATTTAAATAGAACAATTGATACGTACACAGGTAAGAAAGGAGCACAAACAATTTAAATAGAACAATTGATACGTACACAGGTAAGAAGAAACAGAAACACTTAAAGTGGAACTCTAAGTCATTATTTCAACCCTATCAATTTCCCCCTTTGACATCATCCTCTCCTTCCCCCTGGGTCCTCATGAATAAGTTCTAGTCAGTTTTTCCCCAGAGTCCTTTCCCTGACCGCGAGTTGTCAGAGGGGTAGAACCCATCCCCCTAGGTATTACCAACATCTTAAAATTCAAGAAGAGGAGTTTTATAGGAGTAGGGTGATGTCAATACACATTTATCGGTATGCCCTGTCTATTCTCCTAATTTTCCTATTTATTTTCCTGTATACACATATATTCGTGATTGTAAGTGATATTAATATTAGAATAATAATTACCATTGAACTTAACAACCAGTGAAAGGTATTGGTTGCTGTAGAAGACATTCCACTAAATATATCCCACCAATGCGGTGCAGTATCCTGTTGTATCTGTGAGGAAAGATGTACTAGTCTACCTTTGTCAATAATAATTTGCTACAAACAAAAAGGAGACAATACGCCCTACTCCAATCCTCCTATCTCAGCGCTTAAGGATATTCAGTATATGAAGATGGAAAATAATGATTGTAATAAACCGCAGTGATTTAACCTGATGTCACCATATTCTGAGTGAGATATCTCTCAGCAGCCACTTAATAAAAAATAGAAATATAAATATGGATGAATGAATGTACTATATGAAACAGCAATTAACCCATCAAAGCAGCGCTATTTTCAGTCCTCAATGCTGACTGATAAAACAAAGTCTTTGTAAATGCAAGCAAAACACATGCAGGCAGGTAAATTCCAACAAAGACACAGCGGTAGGAGCTCGGTCTGGATTCCCTTATATGAATAGTAGATCTGATGGGTGCACCTTTCACCATCTATTGGGACACCTTGTGCTGCACACACCCCATAGGGGTTCAAACTCACCGGAGCCAGGAGGTTAACAAGCCTTGGATCAAATCCTATCTCTGTTTACTCCCGAAGTCCTCCAGGGTTGATGATCAAATAACAGCAACAATGTCCACATGTAAAAAAAGAGACCCCGAATAGTCCAGTACCGTTTTGATAATTTATTGTAAGTCACAAATCAGAGAAAAAAAAAACTAATAAAGTAAATACACTGTAAAAATCAGTGGGCGCAGTTCCTTACAAAGGATAGCCTTCTAGCTTTCAGTTGGTTGGTAATAGTGGATAACTCAAACTGCTTCTCTCAAAGCACAAGGGTACTGGTTGCAGACTGGATGGATGATACACACTCACAGCTGATCAGTCCTTCATTCCACTAGTATACAACTACAAGCTTGGAGCGCACTGCGTGTCAACCAGGCACAGCTGATCCGCACTTCCCCCCTCTCGTGTCTGAAGCTTCAGGCTAAAAGCACACTGCGTCCTCACGTGATAACGGTTGCCGTGGTATCGTGCTCTCTTTTAGAGTACTTGGTAAGGACCTTCAAACCTGGGTTCCAATGTCTTTCTGGTGTGTTTCTTCACATATACATAATCCCCTGGTAGCAGCGTATGTGTACCTGTTATTGAATTAGGGTCTGGAAGAGAAGAATACACACTTTTGTGGATCTTAGTTAGACGTTGTTGTAATTGTATCACATATGCAGTCAAACTATTACATTGCAATTGCATACTCTGTGGAAAGTATAAACCCAATCTAGGTGCATTCCCAAAAAGTATCTCATATGGGGATAATCCTGTCTTTCCTGTTGGAGTGTACCTTATAGAGAACAAAGCCAAAGGCAGGCATTCTGGCCAAGGCTTGTTTAACTCTTGCATGGCTTTTTGTATTTTTAACTTTATTGTCCCATTTACTCTCTCCACTGATCCTGAACTCTGTGGGTGGTAAGGGGTGTGAAAACTTTGTTGAACCCCTAACATGGTCATCACATTCTGCATGATTTCTCCTGTAAAGTGTGTCCCCCTATCTGATTCTATGGTTTCAGGAAGACCAAACCTAGGTATTAACTCAGTGATCAGTTTCTTAGCTGTGGCTTTAGCTGTAGCCGATTTTACTGGATAACTTTCGGGCCAACCTGAGAATAAATCGATACACACGAGGACAAATTCAAAAGGGCCGCTCTTAGGCATTTGTATGTAATCAATTTGCAGTCTCTGGAAGGGGTATTGGGCCCGGACCTGGTGTTTACGTGGGGTTTTTACTCTCTGTCCTGGGTTATTCAGGAGACAGATTTGGCAGGCTGCACAGTAGTTTCTTGCAGTGCTACTGAATCCAGGGGCGAGCCATCCTTGGTTCACAATCCTATACATGGAATTGGAACTGACGTGTGTGGGTAGGTGAACTGCCGCTGCCATTTCTGGGTACAGAGAGGCAGGCAGGCATATTTTGCCTCCTTCCCTCCATACATTGTCAAGGTCTGGTGCTGCTCCCATTCTGACCCACCCATCTCTCTCGCTCTCCCCTGCTTGCTCCTGTAATTTACTCAGCTGCTGCCATGTTGGTTCTGGGATACTAACCTCTACCGCTGCTAAGGTCTCAGGGCTTCCTTCCCCTAGAGCTGCCTGTTTTGCAGTCAAATCTGCAAATGCATTTCCTTTTGCCTCAATTGTTTTTGCGCTCGTGTGTGCCGCTATCTTCATAATGGCTACTCGTTTAACCTTTTGAAGATTGTTCAGGACTCTCTTAATCCCTTCACCATGTTTTACAGGTGTACCTGCTGCTGTCAGATAACCTCTAGCCTTCCATATATGGCCATAATCATGCGCTACACCATAAGCGTAGGCAGAGTCAGTGTAAATATTCCCTTCTCGTTCTTTTAAGTATTCTAGGGCTTGTTCTAAAGCTTTTAATTCTGCTTCCTGTGCTGACATGTGGGCTGGTAAGGGCTGTGCTTCAATTACCTGCGTATCAGTCACTACAGCATACCCTGTGTGATATTTACCCTTGTCATCAGCAAACCTACTACCATCTATATACAAGGTGTACTCAGCGTTTAAAATTGGTGTATCTGTAACATGTGGAAATCCCATTGTCTCCTGTTCCATGAGCTGAAAACAATCATGTTCATCTACTTGTTTAAACAAAAGAGTGTCAGGTACCTCATTTCCTTTCTCACTAGTACTATTAGTACTATCATTCCCCCTTGCCAAATCTGGTGACTGAAGAGGCAAAAAGGTGGCCAAATTTAAGGTTGTACAGCGCTGAAAAGTAACATTTGGAGGTAAGAGTAAAGTACACTGTAATCTTAATTGCCTAGCCATGGAAATGTGTTTGGGCTGTACCTGAGACAAGATTGCATGTATGTCATGTGTGGTATGCACTACGACTGGATTGTCTAGAACAATCTCTGATGACTTATCTATGATAATTGACACTGCTGCTACCGCCCGTACACAAGACGGTGAACCTCTAGATACTGGATCTAATGCTGCTGAAAAGTAAGCGACTGGTCTTTGTTTTACATGTGCCTGTGTCAGAACACCTGTGGCGTGTCCAGTGATCTCAGCAACGTACAGATTAAATATCTTATTATAATCTAAAGTGATAAACGACTCATAAGCTATTTCTGTAAGCATATACGGTACAATTTTCAAACAATCGTATAATGGCTGCATCAAAGCGCTAGCATGTGGTATCCACTGTCTACAATATGACACGATACCTAAAAACATACGCAATTGTTTGAAATTCCGTGGGGGTAACATTCCCTTTATCACTTGAACCCTCTCCTCAGTGAGATGTCTCGTACCCTGTGATATACAATGTCCCAAAAAGATAACTTTTTCCTGACACACTTGTAACTTTTTCTTATTAACCTTGCAACCTTTTTCTGCCAAAAATCGCAACAAATTAAGGGTGGTGTGCAGGCTTTCAGTCTCTCACTTATCTGTGGAATTAATCCTTCCATAAACTGTCTATTGAAGGCTCAGATTGTGACTGGCAGGGCCAAGTCCAATCCCTCATCTGCCATCATACTTTCCATAGATAAGTAAAATTCCGATACAGTCTGTCCTGGCATTTGCTTCATGGGTGATATGGACCCCCTCTCCTGTTGTTTTGCCTGACAAAAAGCTTTTAATCTAGCAATAAAAGGGGCCCTTGAGTCTATATGTCTGACATGTCCTGTCTCTAAATTGCCATCCCCATCAACTTGTCCTGCAGGTCTGTGTGGACCTATTTCTGTCATAAACTGGTTAAACAGGGTCAGAGTCATTTTGTGTCTGCATAGATCCTCCCCATCCTGCCAGGTCGCTTCATGTGTATTCATTAACTGTGTCACAAATCTACAAAAAGCAGCTGGCTTTGCTACCGGGTCTGGGGCGCTCTGTATTAATGCCATAAGGGTGTCTGCCGACCATGGTGCCCAAGTCCTTATTTGCATTCTACGAGTGACAGTAGGCGGGGCATTTGAATGGGCTGCTTGTCCAAATTCTGGATTGTTTACCTGAACAATGCGTGTATCAGTGCGTACGGGAGCTACAGTTTCTGGATGAGGTTTTTGTGCCCCACAATGCACACATTCTACTGCCCATTCTGGGTTTTGTGCTCCACAATCCTGACAAACCCATCCTCTCCCCTCAAGTACCGGATATATCTTGTGTGGTTTGCGTTCTACGTCAGTGTATGGGGGTGGGATGGCTGAGCTGGGAGCCTCGACATTTTTTGTTCTTCTATCTTTCATATCCCAACCATCACAATCTGGATTATGTTTCCACCCCTCTTCTTTTTCTCTATTTGAAACCTTAATTAAGCATTGAACCTGACTCATCCATTGCTTCTCTAACACCTCTCCTTGTCTGTCCCTTTTTATTTCACTCCATACATCCGGGTCTAAGCCCGCTGCTCCTTTCACCTTAAATTTACGAAGGACATCCTTTAAGTCCTGTGCTTCGGTTTTCCCATAAATGTTCTTAATTATCTGTGGCATCGTATAGTGCGCCACAATTCCCTGACGGGGTTTTGTGTTCCTCTGGCCCATTCTAACAGTCCTGCCTAGGCAGCGTGTGGGACACTTAGTGTACAATATAATGCGGCTACAACATATACAAGAATGAATAATTACTTTATATGCTAGCCCAATAGCAAACCAGCTAAGTTACACTAGTTCCTCGTTGCCTTCCTCCTAGGGTGCTAGAATTCTAGAAACCTCTCCAGAATGAGATTTCTGAAACCGAATTACTTTATATGCTAGCCCAATAATAAATAATTACTTTATATGCTAGCCCAATAACAAACCAGAATGCGGCTACAACATATACAAAAATGCGGCTACAACATATACAAGCATTCCTTTAAGTGGCCAGGTATCCGACTAGATCTCGGGACTTTGTTGAGACCTTATTCCCTCCCCGTATCTGGGAATCCCTCTCATACACTCTTATCCCTGCTTTATGGAGCAGACAGGGCTTATACTCTCAACCCGTCTATGGTTTATGAGTTAGATGTGAGGTTAAGCATAAGCGTCAGACCCCCAAGCTCACAAGCCCTCAGGTTCCCAATCGTGTGAGGTAAGGCGCATTCCGTTGCTTAGTTCGGCAATCCCCTTCTAACTCATACCATCCTTGACAAGGCTCATTCACTTTCTCAACAAGACAGACAAGACAAACAAGACAGACAAAACAAACAAATAATTCCAGCAATATAAACTAAAATATCCAGTAATTCTAGACTCACCACTACAGAGGCTGGTGTTTTAAAACCAGGAGAACCGTAACTGACAGAACGGATAGGCACAAATCAGGGGAGCACAGAATATAAGAAAAATAAAGCTTTTTCTTACCTGCGCAGGTTTTTTTTTTGATCTGTGGTTCCCGGAATGCCTGTCTTTTTGTTCCGTCAGCGTAGCTCAACCACCTCTTGTAGTATCATCGGTGAGTCCCTCGTCCGGGCGCCAAAATGTTAGGTTCAACTTTTAAACAAGTTGCTTATAGTTTATATTGCTTTGCCAAATTATTGCTTCTATAAGAAAGATGACACGGAGTCAGGTATGTCTGTATCACAGTTCTGAGCATAAAAAAGGACTGCTCCCTTTACTTCTTTTATAGGCAGTTCCAAAAGCAGTAATCTTATCGGCATTACCAAATGAGGTTAAGGTACAAAGAGTTTCTCATCAGCGAACATGTAATGATTATTCAGCAGTTCCAAATTCCATCTAGATACAGATTGATAGAACAATTGATACGTACATCGGTAAGAAAGGAGCACAAACAATTTAAATAGAACAATTGATACGTACACAGGTAAGAAAGGAGCACAAACAATTTAAATAGAACAATTGATACGTACACAGGTAAGAAGAAACAGAAACACTTAAAGTGGAACTCTAAGTCATTATTTCAACCCTATCAGTCCCAATTCAGTTTGACTGAAGCCCGCAGACATGCTACTTCACCTGGCTGCAATACTTTTTCTGTTTTGTCCAACTTTTACAATTTTCCCACTCTTTCTGTTGGGGCCTTTTGTTCCTGGACCAATTGCTGGTACACTGAGCGCAACATCAGATGTACACTTTTAATTGCAGCCTCACTCTCTGATACCTGAGGAGTGAGTAACCTTCAAACCAAGTCAGTATTCGTCCCCACAATCATGGAACTCCGATTAGCCCCGGGGGGGACATGCAATGGCCAATGTGTCGGAAGTCTCTGTCTGCCCTACAACAGATGGGCCAAATTCAAGCTTGACTGGAAGATATCCGTCATAGGGGAGCTTCTTACTGCCTATACCCCAGATCTCTAGACTTTCTAACTTCTGCAAGGGACGGGTGTTTCAGGTGTTTATCACAGAAATCACAGTAAATTAGAGTCACTTGGGTGCCAGAGTCTAGAAGGGCTTTTGTGCATACACCTTCTACCTGAACTGGCACTATAGGAAAATGACCCACCAGCTTGTCAGGGAACTTGCTTGGCTGTTTTGGTGCAGCTTGCTTGTCTTTTGGGGTTGAATCCCACTTTTAGCCTGTGTCCATTTCTGTTGTCGTCTGGACTGACGGTTTTGGGTGTGGTGTGCACCGATCTCCCGTGATCTGAGAACTCTGAGAGTGGCTTGAGCAGCCTAACTGAGGCTTTTGGTTAGGCTTGGTACAAAGGTTTAGGCCTTACCTGCCCTTCTTTTAAGACTTGGGAACTGGAGTTTGTTGACTTACTGTAGATGGGCACCTGGCTGGCTCCCTCACCAGGGCCCTCTTGAGTTTCCCACCAGCTTATGATGTTCTCTTCGTGGCTTTGGTGGCCTGGGAAAGTCACGTTGATAGTGAACAATACCCCCACAATTACAGTATAGCAGACAACTGAACTAGAGGGTTCTCCAGCAGGAACATTCTGTATTGCCTCTGCCCTGGTTGGTTTCAATGTCTTTTCCCCCTCTGTTATGGCAATCCTGGCAGACAGCAATGTCATCAACTCCATCATCTGTGACATCTGAGTTTTCAAAGCCATTACTTCATACTGGACTTCCACTATGCCCATGGTTCCTACTTCTACAGTTAAAGCTGCATGTGAAGCACTAGCAGTTTTTTTTTGCCTTAATTAAAGCTTCTTCTTCTAGGATAGCTTTGACCAATTTTGGAATAAGTCAATGGCTTGTTCTGGTCCTAGTCTGGAATGTCAACATTATGGGATCCAGTGGCAGTGCTGCTTTAGGAATTTGATCCAATAAAGCTTTGCTTGCATGACTCCGCTCCATACCTCCTTTTGGAATGACCTGATGAAAGATTTTATCCAGCTGCCAGACATAAGTGGATAACTCTTCTCCTTTATTTTGATAGGTGTGTGAGAACATCTAAATTAGCTCAGCACAGTCCTCCACCCCTCTAAAAATCTCTCCTAAAGCTTCTAGACACTCATTGGCTGTGCAGCCTGGCTTGTCCCTTTTTCGATTTCTGATTACACCTGAAGCCAGAGATCTTAGGCTCTCGATTAACCTTTGTCTTGTTACTGTGTCAGCGACTTCCCATTCTTCCACAGCCTGCACTGCCTGATCTATCCAGGTTTTGAAGTCCTCTTCCCCAGATGGCACAGGGACCTTCCCAGAATAGAACTGCAACTTTCAATAGCCATAATTGGCAGATGCAGCTGATTTTTTGCGCCAAAGTGGAAGTAGTAGCTGATACTCCTGGTCCTGATGTTGTTGAGCTAGCATTTTTAGGGTGATCATCCAGCATACTTGGCTGTATAATCTAAGCTTCGAGGTCCCCTGGTAACTGTATTCTAACTCCCTGGAAACAGGTCAGGATCCCTCTTTTCCATTCCAGCAAAACATAGGTGCGAGAGGCTGTCTGATCAACTTTCAGGTCCAATATGAATGTTTTCTGATCAGGCATCAAAGCTGACACTACTTGCTGGACCTGTTTCTCAGTCCAGGTGGCACCAGTGAGATTAATAATTACACAGAGCCCCAACCTGCCGTTTTGCTGTTCACACCACTTGGCAGCAATGACAGGGTCCATCATGGTGACTTGGCTGGTAGAGGTAGTCATCACTCTGTGACAGGGACCAGAAGGTATCCCGGACGAGAACCCCCACATGTAGCGTTACCCCCGCAAGGGCCGCTGTAATATATGGGTTTTCTGCCCCACACCAGTGATGGCTCACCGTCAACTGGATCCAAGTAACACCAATACACCATTTTAGCTGGGCTTTATTAGAACTAGCAATAAGCCTTGAAAAGAGATAAACTGATTAACAGAATACCAATATCAAATGCAATGACATAATACAACTGCTCAGTAAATTAAAACAGGATTGGTGTTCATAACAGCCAGTGAGAGGCCTTGCCTGAAATGCACTGAGCGAGTGGTGAACAAAACTGTCAGTTGCACAATACAAAAATAATGTTCAACAATTACCCAAAAGCGATATTACTGACTATAGGAGCCTATATAGGTCTGGTGGGTTTTAGCTAACCAGTGGCCAGTGGGAATTCTATTTACACACACACAGTGTGCCAGTGTTGAGGCCCTTTAAATCCTGTGTTTGAGTACTCAGACTTTTATGTAGCAATATTTGTAATCCACAGAATGGTAAGGGGTATCTTCGCAAAGTGTCACAGGGTAGCAAAGATTAACAGATGTGATGATCTACCTTCAGATAGAGCTGCATTATCAATAAATAGGACATAGCAGGAATAAGCAAGATAGCAGAAGTACTCTCACCATTAGATGCACTTGATATATCTTCCTCCCAGCAATTGGTAGATTGATCGCTGTCTCAGTCGACTGGATGGCGATAGGAGCAACACAGGCTGCAGAATTCTCCAAACAGGATGATGATGACAGGTAAATAGTGTATAACACCATGAATTCCTGTGCTAAACAAGTGATTATAAAAAGAATAATTGGTGATAAGAATAAAATTAAATATAAATATAAGTGATTACTAACATTCAAGGTTGCTGCTCTCAAAGTGCATGTGCCTTTAAAAATGTGAACAAGATAAGAGCGCTACCATATACTATACTAATACATCACTGAATAAATCATAAAAACTCATATCAAATATTAAAATAACAATATATAAAGTCCGTAAACTCCAGTGAACAAATAAATACATTTATAAAGTTCATGTGAATCCAAGGAGGTTTTTCCAGTGCAACTTCAACTTAATCGGATGTGCAGTGTAAAGCGCCAAGTGACAAACATCAGTGTAAAATTTGTGCTCCCCGCTGTGTGCCCTCTCACTCACCAGAGATCCAGGACTCCCATAACAGAATTCGGATGCGCTTTGAGAGGGTGGTTGGGCTTAGCAGTTCCACTGGCTGTGTCACTGTGGCTTGCGTTGTCCTCACTGAGCCATCAGAAATCCCGAAATCCCGTTGGGAAGTGTACAAACGTTATGAGGACAGCTGGGCTCTGTGGTCCCACAGACTGTAGCTCCACAAACTGTAACTCCAGTTACAAAAGGTGTTGTCCTCCACGAACCTCCAGGGATGGGTACAAATGTCAAAAGAAGCTATATAGCGTAATTCTGTATAATTATTGTATAAAATCAAAAATTCCAGGTAATCCACTCATATTAAAACATTAAAAACAATGTAAAACCAGAACCGGAAGTGGCCGGCCGGAAATGACAGGTGGTGATGTCACACATGGGGTTTTTATTATATATTTTAGTGTATTAATACTGCCCTGATTCCTAAGAACCTGGCAACAAGTCATCTTTCTGATATTAGAAGTATTTCAGCATATAGAATTAGAACATTTTTTGCTGCTGGGACAGAGGAAATTGGTTTCAAGACTAGAGACAACAATAATAAATGAGCCCTTGATGTGTAATTTAGATTTTTTTTTTTTTTTCTTGTTCCATAAGCATAAATATGGTTGTAGCGAACCTGGGAGTGCAGGCTGACATACAGTCAGTGCCATATCAGCTTTATACCCCATTCCTTTTTCATCTGCATTGTCTCGTGTATAAAATATCTGTGCAATATCACAGTGGGAAATAGATTTTTCAAATTGTAAGACATTTAATCATGGTCGTTAGGCGCACCAAACTCAACATTTGTCCCTTATGTATCTTGTGTTGGGAATCTACATCATTCATGACATCTTGTTAAAAAGGAGAAATGAGAAAAGGGAGATGAATGCTTACTCATTTATTATAAGCTTATATTTGGAGTGTTTTAGACTATCACACATTACTCCAAGGCAGGTTAGTAGCAGTTAAAGAAACCCTGTCAGATCTTTAACAGCTTCAAGTCTCATATGTTAATATGCCTTAAAGTGGTTGTAAACCCTTTACAACCACTTTTTATAATAAGGCTTACCTGTAGCTGCCCTGGATATCTCCTAAAGCTGCACAGTTTAGGAGCTATCCCCTGTATCTGCATGTGCCAACGTCATTGGCACATGCGCACTGAAGCAATGGCACGTACGTGCCGTCGCTTCAGTTAGACTGTGCCATTACCGCCGGGTCCCGCGAGCATGCGCGGGAGTGGCATCATCACGGCTTCGGCCAGTCACACCTCCGGAGCTCGCGATGCCTGGAAGTTACTCCGGAAGCAATGTCGCTGGCTGGAGCAGTAAATGAGGACCGCTGGGGGGGTTTTGATCTAAGGTAAGTGATACATAATGAGCCAGTATGCTATGCATTCTAGCTCATAATGCCTTTGTCTTGCAGGGTTTTTTTTTTTTGTTTTGTTTTGTTCATGGGTTCACAACCACTTTAAGGACTTAAAGGAGTTGTAAAGGCAAAAGGTTTTTTTTTTATCTTAATGCATTCTGTGCATTAAGATAAAAAACCTTCTGTGTGTAGCAGCCTCCCCAGCCCCTTAATTACTTACCTAAGCCCCTTCTCTCTCCAGTGATGTCCACAAATGTCTAAGCCATTGGGGACACTTCTCCTGATTGGCTGAGACACATCAGCGGCGCCATTGGCTCCAGCGGCTGTCAATCAGTCAGTGAGCCAATCAGGGGAGAAAGGGGATGGGGCCAGGCCGGGGCTCCATGTCTGAATGGATACATGGAGCTCTGACTCGGCTCGCGTGCCCCATAGAAAGCTGCTGGCTGAGGGGGCACTTGATAGGAGGGGCCAGGAGTAGCAAAGAGGGACCCAAGAAGAGGAGGATTCAGGCTGCTCTGTGCAAAACCAACTGCACAGAGGAGGTAAGTATAACATTAAAAGTATAAGTCGAATTTCAATTTCGTTTATCAGTCTTTTGACTGACTCAACCAAGCAGAAAGGAGCATCTCGGACGGCTGAGACACTCGTGGACATTGGTGGACAGAGAGAGACCTCAAGTAAGTATTAGGGGGCCTGCTGTACCCAGAAGGCTTTTTACTGTATTAAAATACATAGAATGCATTAAGATAAAAATCCTTCTGCCGTTACAACCCCTTTAATTTTGACTTAGTTTTAGTCATAGTCTTTTGACTAAAATGCCTTTTTAGTTTTAGTCGTACTTTAGTCAGCTAAAATTGTGTTTAATTTAATAGACGAAAATATTTTCATTGACGAAATTATCACTGCTTGACTCACCTCTTCTTGTTTATCACTGAGTTAGAGCTGAACTCTGAAGGGATCTTAACATTCATGATGCATGTACAGTTCATTGAAAAGCAGTAATCCTATGCAAACCATGCACAAACTTTGCAGAACTAGCTTATAGTGTATGTAAACCCTTGTAACTACTCCCATTTGATAAAGTATGATGTTCTGATAAATATGTAACTGAATTGAAAGCATTTTGCTATCATAAGTTAAAAAAAAATGCCTGTTGATCCTTTCAGAAATCTTGTGAGCTGATAGCCTCTGCTGACAATTATCAGCAATGTCCCCAGCTCTCCATGTAAACTATGTTATAAAGAAAAGCAAAGGGGGAGGTTTTTGTGGTAATATCTCATGGTGACTGTGCTGCTTAGATACAGAATGGTGAGTAAGTGTTGTCATCTCAGGGTAGGAAGTGCGTTACTGGCAGAATTATCAGATGGAAAAAAAGCCTAAAAAAGAAAAACAAAAAAACAAAAAACAATACAGCCACCTCACCTAAGGACTGATAAATTGCAATATATGACATTTTAGTTGCTGTAGTTACATATGCTTTAAAGATGACATTCCCTGTTGCCAGCAACCATGTTTTTTTTTAACCCCTTCCCAACCAGCCACCACAGTTATACTGCGGCAGGATGGCTCCCCTGAGTGAGCCGTTGTAGTTTTACGTTGGCTCTTCAAGACACTGTAGCAGGTGCGCGCGCCCGCAGTGTGTCCCCAGAGCCGACATGCGTGACTGGCGGGCAACCACGATCGCTCGTAACAGATTGAGTACCGGGATCTGTGTGTGTAAACACACAAATCCCGGTTCTGTCAGGGGAGAGGAGACAGATTGTGTGTTCCTACTAAGTAGGAACAATGATCTCTCTCCTCCTCTAGTCAGCCACAATCCCCCCACAGCTAGAACACATCTAGGGAAAACATTTGACCCCTTGATCGCCTCCTAGAGTTAACCCCTTCCCTGCCAGTGACATTTATACAGTAATCAGTGGCTATTTTTAGCTCTGATTGCTATATAGATGTCACTGGTCCCAAAAAAGTGTCAAAAGTGTCTGATGTGTCTGTCGCAATGTTGAAGTCCCGATAAAAATCGCAGATCACCGCCATTACTAGTAAAAAATAAATAAAAAAAATAAAAATGCCATAAATCTATCTCCTATTTTGTAGACGCTATAACTTTTGCGCAAACCAATCAATATACGCTTATTGCGATTTTTTTTTTTTTTACCAAAAATATGTAGAAGAAAACATATCGGCCTAAACTGAGTAAGAAATTTGTTTTTTTATTTTTTTTTGTGATATCTATTATTACAAAAAGTACAAAATATTGTGTTTTTTTTTTTTTCAAAATTGGCGCTTTTTTTGTTTTATAGCACAAAAAATAAAAACCACAGAGGTGATCAAATACCACCAAAAGAAAGCTCTATTTGTGGGAAAAAAGTAACATAAATTTTGTTTAGGTACAACGTTGCACGACCGCGCAATTGTCAGTTAAAGCGATGCAGTACCGTATAGCAAAAAATGGGCTGGTCAGGAAGGGGGTAAATTCTTCTGGGGCTGAAGTGGTTAAGAACAACAGTTGCCAATACCTTTTATATCTGTGAAAATCACATGTTTTTGTGAACATTTCCAGTGTGTTGTTTGGGTTTATTTGCTCCTAGAAAATTCACTAACTCGCACTTATCTTAACTGCTAATCCTTATACTGAATATTCCTTAGGAGTGCCAATTCAGTAAACGTTCGCAAGTATTTTCAAATAGCAAAAGTGTATTTAACTGTGAAATTTCTCAAAATAACTCCCAAATTAGAGCTCAGCTTTTTCATTTCTAAACCTGCCGTGCACAGGTAAACGTATACTGGTTATGTAGATCTCTGATCTATCAACAGGGATGAAAAGAACATTTGTTTTCCAAACCTCTGTGACCATTTCCATTAGGACCTCCTACCTAAGGTCTGAGGATGGCCTGTATACCTGGGAGATTTACATGCAACTGCTACAAAAATATTCATCTCATGCCACAAGTTGATTTGATGTATGGATGGTCTTGTTATTGTGGCAATAGTATCATTGCAAACTGAACTTTGTGTTCTAGGATTCCTATTCATAAGGTCAATGTCACACCTGTGATCTTGTCACTGACAAGAACTTGCCAACAAAAGGATTGCTAGAATATGTAGGGAGAACACCCAACTACTTTGTATGTGTCAGTTCCTCAGCAGGTGGTGTCACTTCCTCGCTGTCAAAAATGCTGCAAAACATTGCAAAACGTGAGTCGCTCAGGAGAGATTGATTCTTATCCAGCTGGCAAGGGAGTGATACATGCAAGCAGATGAGTGTATCATTTCCATGATTTGTCCTCCAAAGAGATACTGTTGCTGGTAAGTTCTCGCTACTGACAGGATCGTAATAGTGACATTGGCCCAAGACAGACTGTTAATTTTGAATGCCAACAGTACAAACAAATGCCCATTGCCCCCACCTATAACTGGCCTTTGCGGCAAGGAGCACATGGAAGGGCAACACATGTCAAACAAAACCCAAAGAAAATTCCCAGCTCAACTTACCGACTAATCTTCTACCAACTGAATTATCCTGTTTTACAGTATGCGTTAAAAACAAGGGTTTTGTTTGCACACATTTGCAAATACATGCGTTATGCCGCGTACACACAAGTGGAATTTCCGACAGAGAGTCCGATGGGAGCTTTACATCGTAGATCCCGACCGTGTGTATGCCCCTTCGGACTTTTTCTGTCGAAAATTCAGACGGACTTAGATAGAGAACATGTTCTATATTTTTTCGACGGAACAAATTACTATCTGAAAAACCGATTGTCTGTATGCTGTTCCGACGCACCAAAAAAGACGTATGCTCTGAAGCAAGTAGGAGACGGAAGCTATTGGCTACTGGCTATTGAACTTCCGTTTTCTAGTCCCGTCGTGCGTGTTGTACGTCACCGCGTTCTAAACGGTCAGAATTTGGTGTGACCGTGTGTATGCAAGATAGTTTGAGCTGAATTCTGTCGGAAAAATCTTCAGAGTTTATACTGACGGCAAAACTGGTGGTGTGTACAGGGCATAAGTTGCAGAGCCACTTCACAGCACCCAAGTACTATCTGCAGTCCTAACTTTAAATTTTGAGAGCCTCCACAGTGGAAGCACATGCATGACTTTGAATGCCAACACCTCTACATGTGAAAATTACTATGAAGTATTGTTTATTTATATAACAGTGAATGTGAGTTTCACTCAACAGCCACTGCAGGTGAATCTTTCTGATGAATGTATTTTAAATTGCAGTGATTAATTCACCTTTAGCGAATGTTTGGGGAAATCACATTCACTGCTTTATAAATATACCCCTATACATGCTTGTGATGTATGCACCGCCCGTCTGCATCTGCACTGTAGGCATCTCATTCAGGAACACAATACATTGGGGATGACTTGCAAAAAGGCACATAGGTTATTCACTTTGCAAAAAGGATTTTTTTTTACTTTGCTAGGGAAATTTCCATTAGTGTAGTGAATATGTGGTGAATGTGACTTTGCAATGAATACCCAATCACGTGCAAAGAAAAAAAAAAGTATTTTGTTTGCACATGATTGGATGATCGAAGTCAACAGAGTTACACCTCATTCACTAAGCTAAGGGAACAGTCCCTTGAACAGTGAACAGCCTATTTGCATTTAATAAATCAACCTCTATGTGTTCAGGCCCGAGCGATTAAACTGCGTTGCTGTATTTTCACATTGCAAATGAAAATAAGTTGAGATGGTAAATTGCCTTTATTGGTTTGGAATCAAGTATGAAATAAGAAACGTGTCTTTTGGCTATGAAAAATATGCCTTACAGATCCTCTGTTTTTTGTTTGAGCTGCTTTGACTGTATGAGTAGAAATGCAGATTTTAACCTTTCATATTGGGAATGGACTGTGTGGTATAATTGTGAAGGCAGTTGTTACTTCTTATCTCTTTGACAAGCAGAGTAAATTGGAATTATACAGCTGTACTGGCCTTCCAGTTATAAAGACAGATGCAATTATTTCAAGACAATGAGGGGCAAACAGTGTGTTCTAAATTTAGCTCAGGTCAGCTTTAACCCCTTATTTGCAGATGTATAAAGACCAGTCTTTTTTTTTTTGGTTAACACACATTGTGTATATGTATGCAAATTAAAATTGTTCACTTGTCATAATAAAAGTTTAAACTCCAGGCAAATTTAAAAAAAAAAATATACATTATCTTTTGATTCGATGTTTTGTTTAACCTCTTCAGCCCTCGAAGGTTTTCCCCTCTTCTTGATCAAGCCATTTTTTGCGATACGGCACTGTGTTACTTTAACTGACAATTGTGCGGTCGTGCAATGCAGTACACAAATAAAATTGACGTCCTTTTTTTCCCACAAATAGAGCTTTCTTTTGGTGGTATTTGATCACCTCTGCAGTTTTTATTTTTTGCGCTGTAAACAAAAAAAACCCGGCAATTTTGAAAAAAAAAAAAAAGTTTTTATATTCTGCTATAAAATACACCCAATAAAAAAATATATAAAAAAAATTTTCTCCTTCAATTTAGGCTAATGTGTATCCAGTTACATATTTTTGGTAAAGTAAAATCCCAATAAGCGTATATTGATTGGTTTGCGCAAAAGTTATAGCGTCTACAAACTATGGGATATTTTTATGAAATTTTTATTTATTTATTTTTAATAGTAATGGCGGCGATCAGCGACTTATAGTGGGACTGTGACATTGCTGGCGAACAAAAGTGACACTTTTTTTGGGACCAGTGACACTAATACAATGATCAGTGCTAAATAATATGCACTGTAACTGCACTAATGACACTTGTCAGGGAAGGGGGTAACATCAGGGGCAATCAAAGGGTTAAATGTGTTCCCTGGGAGTGCTTTCTAACTGTGTGGGGGTGCTTGTACTGTAAGAAGGCAGAGATCTGTGTTCCTGCTCAGCAGAAACACAAGATCTCTGTCTTCTCCTGTCACAGAACAGCGATCTGCCTTGTCTATAGGGCCATCTTAATAGCATAATGGGCCCCTGGGCAAAGTATTGCACTTGGGCCCCTACCAGCATGCCCCAATTTACGCACACACTACTCTCAAGAATGAAAGTATGAGTAGTTGAATTAAATATATTTTTTAGTACTTTAAATTAAATAGATTTTAAACAATAAGAAAACATAAAATAAATCAAAGACTAATTAACACAAAGTGCACAGTTCAGGGGAGGGGATCAGGAGGGCACCGTACAGTTTCCAGGATGCTGCCTGGGACGCACCTATCCCAGAAAATCCAGGCCAGTTGGCAAGTGTGATGTAATACAAGATTATCATGAGGCCCCCATGCATCTGAGGCCCCTGGGCAGTGCCCAGGTGTGCCCATGCATTAAGACAGCCCTGCTTGTTTACATAAGCAGACCTCCATTCTGTCTGCCTCGGGAACTATTGGCTGGAACTATCCTGGCAGATATCGGATTCGCCGGATCCGCTGATTTGCTCTCGCTGTGTGCAGTCACAGTGGGAGATAGTCACTGGTGGCAAGCGTGTGCACCAGAGATGCAGGAAACAGAATCACATACAGATACCTGATTTTGCGCTGAAGAGCCGCCCTGCACAGTCTATGTGCAGTCCAGAAGCGGTTAATTGAAAAAAATGTTAGTTAACAATTTCAGTCTTGAAAACAATGCAGGCAAAAAGGGGGCATACAAAACATAAGTCGCCTTTCATAAGGAAATAATGGTAAGTAGTAGTATAGCGTAAATTGTGTTATCCCTCTGGAGTGTATGTATATCATATTTATTCTGGAAGCCCTAAAAGTTTAAAGTGGTTATAAGTGACTGGCCTCAGAGGATGCACAAAGATGAAACAAATCCTCCTACATAAGTTGTACCTGTTTATCTGCAATCTTCTCTTCTCTATGGCTGTTTAAATTTCAGAGTTTATACAACTTGTCTGAGCTTTCAGAAAACAGGAGGTGGAGAGCTGAAATTACACTCTGCAGAGCTCAGTGAGGAGAGCTCTGAGCCATAATTGGAGGGAAGGGACACGCCCCCTTCACACAGCTCACAGGAACAGAGCCGAGGCTGTCAATCAGCTGGAGCTTCCTCCCCTGTCACTTCTTTCTCTTGGTGTCAGGAAAACTTGTCAGAAGTGACTCATACTGATAGCAGAGAAATGTGGCTAAAGACAAAAAATGACACTTAGTGCTTTGGATTAAGACAAGTACACACTATAGAGGGGTATGCTTTGTTCATATTTCATGTCTGAGGTTTACAACCACTTTATAGTTATTGTACTGTAAGCACAGCTGTATTATAAAAGGCCTTTGCATTTGGATGTTTCTATGTTGGGTTTTGTTTAGAAGTACATTGCTTTTTTTTATGTTTTTTATGTTCTTATAGCCCTGCCCTAGCCATGCAGACCATATTTAGAAGCATTTATGATGATAGTCCAGTCACTGAGCCCTGGTTCACATTGATGCGATTTGACATGCAATTTTACATGTCAAATCGCATGCCAAATTGGCGGCAGTGGCAGCGTCCGAATCGGTGCAACGCTGCATTTGCGGCGCAGCACCGATTCCCAAAAGTAATTTCTGTACTACTTTTGGCTTTTTGGGGGTGCAATTTCCATTGACACCTGTGCAGAAAGCCGCAGAGATGTCTCTAAAAACGCCCCTGAAGTCAGGACATGTGGGAATGGATTTGTGCAAATTCAGTTCAGTCAGTGTGAACCTAGGCTCAATGTGGGATTGATTCAAATAATAAAGTATGTTTTAAATAATGCCAGTATAAGTACCTGAAACTTATCCTAATATTAGCTTCCTATAATCCTTTACACACCGGAAAGGGAAAGTGTTAGCCATTCAGATTTTGCTGTCTTGTGCAATACCTCCAAAAATACTGTAAGTACAGAATAGAGGTGTGCACATGAGGAAGAGGTTATGTTCAGTGAAAACCTCAAAACAATCAATAGATCAAGAGATATGGGCAGCTGAAGTTAAATGCAAATACTGATTTTTCCCGTTTGAAAATCAAGCTTGACGCTACTCTTTCTAATCCCCCCTATTTCTAGGCTTTACTTTAAAGGATAACCAGGGAGATTAAAGTGACATTAAACAATAATCTTATTCTCCAAAACGAATCCATACATATTCATGACTTAATGACCCCATAATCTATTTTACATGAAATTGTTTTTTTACTGTGTTTTTTTTGTCTCATTGTAAAGTCCTCCATGAGCTCCCAAACTTCCCCTTTCCTCTAATTTCATTTGGTTGAAACAAGCAGTGCACGTTAACTGCAGTCGTGTGCATTGCTTTTTACACACTACATATCCCATAGTCACCATTCCATCTCAGGAGTGAGCAAGAAGAGAGTGTGGTTATGTTCCTACAATCAGTGGGACCAATGAGAGCTAACATAGCCACCCTCCAATGGGAAATTGAAGATTTGGGGGAGGCTGAGCACAATAGCAGGTACATATTTGAATAGGGTTGTCTTTTTTTTAAAACCAGAGTTTAGTGTCACTTTTGAGTAGTGGGAGGAGTAGGTCCAAGCTCAGCTTTTACAGGAAAAGTAAAGATCTGCATGTATGTTTAGCTGCTCGTACAGTGGATAAAAAAGTCTACTCACATCTGTTAAAATGTCAGGTTTCTGTGATGTAAAAAAATGAGACAAAGATAAATCATTTTTCCCTTTAATGTGACCTATAAACTGTACAACTCAGTTGAACATCAAACTGAAATCTTTTAGGTGGAGGGAAGTAAAAATAAAATCATACGGTTACATAAGTGTGCACACCCTTAGACTAATCCTTTGTTGAAGCTTTTGATTTTATTACATCACTCAGACTTTTTGGGTATTGGTCTATCAGCATGGCACATTTATATTTGGCAATATTTGCCCACTCTTCTTTGCAAAAACCCCACAGATGGGTCCATTCCAAAACTTTAATTCTTTTGGTGAAGCCATTCCTTTGCTGTTTTGGATGCTTTGGGTCCTTGTCATGCAGAAAGATGAAGTTCCTCTTCATGTTCAAATTTCTAGCAGAAACCTGAAGGTTTTGTGCCAGTATTGACTGGTATGTGGAGCTGTTCATAATTCCCTCTACCCTGACTAAGGACCCAAAGCATGATGCTGCCACCACCATGCTTCACTGTGGTTATGGTGTTCTTTTGGTGATGTGCAGTGTTGTTTTTGCTCCAAACATAGTCAGGTTCATAAACATTGGGACATCGACACAATTCAAATCTTTTTGGCTCTATACACCACCACAATGGATGTGAAATGAAACGAACAAGATGTGCTTTAACTGCAGACTTTCAGCTTTAATTTGAGGGTATTTACATCCAAATCAGGTGAACGGTGTAGGAATTACAACAGTTTGTATATGTGCCTCCCACTTTTTAAGGGACCAAAAGTAATGGGACAGATTAACAATCAACCATCAAACTTTCACTTTTCAATACTTGGTTGCAAATCCTTTGCAGTCAATTACAGCCTGAAGTCTGGAACGCATAGACATCACCAGACGCTGGGTTTAATCCCTGGTGATGCTCTGCCAGGCCTCTACTGCAACTGTCTTCAGTTCCTACTTGTTCTTGGGGCATTTTCCCTTCAGTTTTGTCTTCAGCAAGTGAAATGCATGCTCAATCGGATTCAGGTCAGGTGATTGACATAGCCATTGCATAACATTCCACTTCTTTCCCTTAAAAAACTCTTTGGTTGCTTTTGCCGTATGCTTGTGGTCATTGTCCATCTGCACTGTGAAGCGCGTCCAATGAGTTCTGAAGCATTTTGCTGAATATGAGCAGATAATATTTCCCGAAACACTTCAGAATTCATCCTGCTGATTTCGTCAGCAGTCACATTATCAATAAATACAAGAGAATCAGTTCCATTGGCAGCCATACATGCCCACGCCATGACACTACCACCACCATGCTTCATTGATGAGGTGGTATGCTTTGGATCATGAGCAGTTCCTTTCCTTCTCCATACTCTTCCCTTCCCATCACTCTGGTACAAGTTGATCTTGGTCTCATCTGTCCATAGGATGTTGTTCCAGAAATGTGAAGGCTGTTTTAGATGTTGTTTGGCAAACTGTAATCTGGCCTTCCTGTTTTTGAGGCTCACGAATGATTTACATCTTGTGGTGAACCCTCTGTATGCACTCTGGTGAAGTCTTCTCTTGATTGTTGACTTTGACACACATACACCTACCTCCTGGAGAGTGTTCTTGATCTGGCCAACTGTTGTGAATGGTGTTTTCTTCACCAGGGGAGGAATTCTTCGGTCATCCACCACAGTTGTTTTCCGTGGTCTTCCGTGTCTTTTGGTGTTGCTTAGCTCACCGGTGCGTTCTTTGTTTTTAAGGATGTTCCAAACAGTTGATTTGGCCACGCCTAATGTTTTTGCTATCTCTCTGATGGGTTTGTTTTGTTTTTTCAGTCTAATGATGGCTTGCTTAACTGATAATGACAGCTCTTTGGATCTCATATTGAGAGTTGACAGCAACAGATTCCAAATGCAAATAGCACACTTGAAATGAACTCTGGACCTTTTATCTGCTCCTTGTAAATGGGATAATGAGGGAATAACACACAACTGGCCATGGAACAGCTGAGCAGCCAATTGTCCCATTACTTTTGGTCCCTTTAAAAAGTGGGAGGCACATATACAAACTGTTGTAATTCCTACACCGTTCACCTGATTTGGATGTAAATACCCTCAAATTAAAGCTGAAAGTCTGCAGTTAAAGCACATCTTGTTAGTTTAATTTCAAATCCATTGTGGTGGTGTATAGAGCCAAAAAGATTAGAATTGTGTCGAAGTCCCAATATTTATGGACCTGACTCCTATTTAACTCATGTTAAATCAGAGTACTGACTCCTATTTAACATGAGTTTGAAGATGATTGCTTAATTCTGAACACAGCTAGACCCCCAGTTATAAGAGGGTGTGCACACTTATGCAACCACATTATTTTATTTTCTTATTTATACTCCCCCCACCCCACCTCTCTTTAAAAGATTTCAGTTTGTTGTTCAATTGAGTTGTACAGTTTATAGGTCACATTAAAGGTGGAAAAAGTTCTGAAATTATTTATCTTTGTCTCATCACAGAAACCTGACAATTTAACAGAGGTGTGTAGACTTTTTATATCTATTGTATCTCTGAATGTACTGATCAGTTGACACTGAAGGTAACTTTGTTTTTATTTTTTTTCATAATATGCTCAGATTACATTTCCCAGATTTAGAAGAGGTTACAGTATTTTGTTAAAAACAATGCATATCAGTTTTTCCATATAATCATCCTTAAGGCCCGGTTCACACTGATGCTTTTTTTTTTCCTTTTGTGAGGTGGGAATTTACCGCGATTTTACAGCGAATTTCAGGAGTTGGACATAGCTGCGATTGATATTCTAGCCAATGGAATCATAGTGTAAAAAAAAAAAGGTGTTAACTTCCTATGTACTTCCTGGTTTTTGTGGAGAGTAGTGTGGTGGAATTCGCACATATGTGAACCATCAATGCGATTCAAGAACGATTTACATTGATGTCTATGGAGACTAAATTCGCAACGCAGTAAACTCGCACAAGACCCTTTTTTTTAATCGCATCGCATCGCATTCGTAGAGGAATCGCATGTATGTGAACGACCGTCTTTGAAAACAATGACTTTAGGGATGATATGAGAATTTAAAGTGTTTTTGACGCATCACATTCATCATGAACTCGCATCAGTGTGAACCGGGCCTTACAGTGGTTTAAAAAAATTGAAAAAGGCCCAAATAATTCTTTGTGCAGGTTTTTCATGTTAGATGCTTCGGTCCTTTGGGGAGGTTATATTATGTTTTTCTGGGGGATAATCAACTTATAACATTTTGCTTTTTAGTTTTAATTCATGCTTTCATTTTGATTGAATTTTGAGGAAGTATCCATAGCTGTTAGAAAGAAAGAAGAAAGATGTCTTTGTATCACACTCCTGTTTTGCGCAATCTTTGCAGCCTATAATTCAGCATATAAAGAGAGTAGTGTCAAATCTAATCAACATTCTAGTCAGCCTTCATTTTAGTTTGGGGTACCTCCAAGCAAATAGAAGAGAAAAAGAAAAAACAAACAAAGACAGAAGGCTGCAGGAGATCTTTATGGTATAGCATTTTATACAGAGTTCAATACAATGTATGAAGTAGACATGTGCGGTTAATTAATATGCGGATACATTTTTCGTTATTCAGGGATTCTGATGTATCCAAATTCACCAAATTAGAATATAAACAAATTTTACCGAATGCTCCGAATAACGTATCTGAAATTCGTCCAAGTTCTGGAAATTCGGACTGAAATTCAAATCGAATTTTACATTGAACTCCAGTCGAATTCTAACTAAACATATTGCTGAAATCAAAGACTGTGTGGGTTATTAGAGTACCATTTCAAAATAATGTTGTTTTTGTTAAGCCAAAGGTGATTTAAAGAGTCATTGTAATCATTTGAATAAGATTTTTTCTTTGTTAGTTCACTTTTCTGCATTCAAATCGAAAACAATTTAACATTTTCATTTCGACCGATTCGAACATTTATTGATTTGAACGTTTTGCATCAAATATATCAGTAAATGAAAAAAAATTTGAAAATTCTGAATACGAATACATATTGAACAAATCAACCGAATTGAACTAAACGAAATAACTAGATTAACAAATCAAAGCGAAACAAAACAAAACAAATTTTTTCGTCATGCACATGTCTAGTATGAAGAGAAGATAAAATGCAAAAATGTATTTACATCTGTGAGGTTGCTGAGCTTCCATGTGGGGTGGTCAGACAACTTAGGGTGAAGCCAAAGGGGGATTATAGCTGTCCCAGTGCAAATGTGGTTGCATTTAGTGTAAGGTGGGGTGATCCGGACAGTCCTAGGCACACTTGTCTCTGGATTCTGGTGTGTTTGCAGAAAGAGAGCACCGTACACCAAGCACCACTGTCACCACTGTTCCTGTCCCATTAACATCTGTCCAAGTGTCCCATAAACATCTGTACAGTGCACAAAACATCTGTCACTGTCCCATGAATATCTGTACTAGTGCACAAAACATCTGTCACAGTGTCAATTTGGTGTTGCTTTTCTTAGCCCCTTTATACATTGGAACTTTGCACCTTTCCTGCATTAAATGTATCTAAAGAGTTTATTAGCCTTTTTAGTAAAGAACTGGTGTTATCCTCCTACGTTAGAACAACAAAGTTTTCATTAATCTGATTTCTTACACTGTATGGTATTCAGACTGTTGACCTAACTTGCAGAAATCTGTCATTTTTGGAGCATATTAAGGTTTCCTAAAGTGTGGTGCAGAAAGTGAAGCATACAACCCGTGGGAGTAGGAATGAGAGAAGCCCAGTTATAAATTGGTCTCTTAGAGACATTTATGTGCCTTTTTTAGATGTTCTGCTAATAAAAGCTATTTTGCTTGTGTTATCCATAGCTGACAACTTTCTTTTGGACCATTGGATTGTTACCATCTGTTTTAAACCCTCTTGTGTCTCATAGAAATGCACCCTTTATTCATCAGCATTCTCTAAGGTTACTTAGAGTGACAGGCCAGCAACAGAATGAGAAAACAGGGATTTTAATTGCTAAACAATGTTTTTGAGTGGTGTTAAAGATGTTCACCCTGTAGGTAGTCTGTATTCTATGCTCAATATATCAGATACAATTATTCTTCAAGGGCATGTACAGTTTAAAGTATTTTATTTATTACAAGCATTTATAAAGCATTGTCAATTTACTTAGCACCTTACGTATACTCTTCATTCACAATCAGTCCCTGCCCTCAAGGAGCTTAAACAGCCCATAGATGAGTCAGTATTTTTGTTTAACCAGTGGGTTGCAGGAATTCTCCTTACTGAGCCATTGTATTCTGACAGCATGTAGACTTCTGTGCCATCAGAATACATTGATTAGCATTGCAGGCTATAGCTGAATGAGTGGGGAAAGTCCAACAGATTGACTTCTGTACAGCCTCCCTGCCTATAGATGGATCGAAAATTTTCTGGTCCCTGCTTAATACCTTTGTGCAGTTGGTTTCCCATGTAATTCCCCAAACTGGTTATTTTGGCACTTAAAGAGCCCCCACTTGAGCCTATTAGAGACATGTCTATCTCTTCTATGCTCTACTCTGACCCACAAGGTAGTTTTCTTTGTAGCAATCACCTCAGCAAGGTCAGTGACTGAGCTGTCAGCTTTATCCTGCAAGGGACACTTTTTGTTCTTGCATAGGGACATGGTAGTGTTGAGGCATAGGCCTTAATTTCCCTTCCTAATCAAACATTGTTCTTTTGTCCCTTTGTTTGACTCCAGTTCACCAAAATGAAAATTTTCCTCCATTGTTTGGATCTGGTTCAGGCTGTGTGAATTTCTTTCAGCTATAAGGGTCAGGTTCCCTCCTTTCCAGTTAATGCTCTCTCCACTATGGCAGTAAGCACTTCTTAGGTTGCTTGACATCAGGCCTCTGTTTCCCTGATTATCAAGGCTGCCACCTTGTCTTCTCTTTGCATATCCTCTAAGTTCTGCAAGGTGGACATTTATGCCTCATCTGATGACAGCATCGGACATAGGGACTTTCAGGTGGCTATTTGAGCTGTAGGCTGCCCCCATTCTTCATTCTTGTTTTCTCTATTGAGCCTGTTAGCAGTTGTTTGCTGTGTTGCCCACCCATTAGTTCCACCGCTTTTGGACTTCCTGTAGGTTTAAGATTCTTATGTTACTCAATCAAAGAAAAAGAAAATACAATTTTTGCATTCCACTTAAAATCTTTTTCTTGGATTTTTTAACAAGCAATTGGTATTGCTTTACTACAAAACTAAAGCATTGTGGTAGTAGAAGTGAGTATAAAATCCTATTTTTCTTAAATTTTGAGCATTTTTTAAATGCAACAAAAAAAAATTTAAGGAACAAAATAATTCAACACAAAACAATAATAAAATATAAATGCTTTAAAAATATAAATAATAAAAAAATAAATAAAATAATAGCTAAGAGAAGGAGGGTTAATTAGAGCTTTTCTTTCTGCAGTCACTCAAAAGCAGATCATCATAGTACGCTCTGTCCCACGCCCTCAGTGCCAAGATCATGAAGGACAGATAATGTTCTTGTGACCGCTCATACATCATTAATAATAAAAGGTATTTGAGACATTTGTGGGTAAATTTGGTAAATGCTATGCAAGGGCAGCTATGCAAGGGGGGGGGGGGGGGTGTTTAATTCACAACCAATAGGTTGATTTATGATTTAAGGGAAGTTTTTTGGGGTGTCCTTACTAGACCTAAGGTATAAGACTGGCTGAACACTGACATTTAGATCACCTGCTCCTCTACCATGCCACTAGGCCTAAAAGGCACTTACCTGTCTGACTGCTTTTGCTCTTAAAGCAACAATCTTATAAAAAGATATCTTTTTATGAGATCTTTGTTATAAAAGCTATCTATGGTAAACAAAGATGCCTTGTATCTATGCCTTGAAAAGAGTGAAACTGTCAAAGCCTTTGCAGACTAATTCTTAGTCTTCTGTTTCTCAGGAAACAAAAATATTTAAACATTAAGTCTGATATGCTGCTTATTCCTTACCTGGCTGCCAGGATTATAATGGAGTGTTTAACATGCATGCTTAAAGGAAATCCTTTTTTTGTGTCACATACCTGTTATATATTTAAAAAGATTCATTATATAGATCTTAATGTATGGAAGAATCAAACTCCAACAAAAATTCTACAGAAGAGAATATGTATATGTCTTAGATGCATTTATGACCGAGCCAAGTCTATTTTACATTGCAAGACTGAAAAAAACATAATTAGAATGCTAAAAGCACCAGCACACCTCTGTAGGTCTTCATGAAGTGCTATGCCAGCACTGGAGCAATAAATCTATTTAGTCAATGGACATAAACTCTTGCTTACCTATATGGTATAATTGCAAGCTATGCAAGTCTTCACATATTAAATGCTGGAATATGGAGGCTTCCAGTAGGTATTGCTATGGCTACTATTGCTTATGACTAGTAATCAGGACCAGGCCCATAGGAAGGGAAAGGTGGCTGCCTTGGTGCTTAAGAAGGGAGGGGTGCAAAGAGGCATGGCCCTGCAATTTATGTTGCAAAGGCAATTCAAAGCTCATAGTCAGTAGCAGACTGCCTGCCTTATTGCAGTACAGAAATGTCACTCTAATTTCAAAAAATGCCCCAAACCAGCAACATGGCTTATATTGAGCTGGTTGTCTGTGATCATCTGATAAGAATATCTGTTAAGGCCCCAGTTTATATTTCTGGCTTTTTGAAAGCTGAGTTTGCTTGCCACCATAGGTTTGCTTGCCTCTTCTCCATGTCTGTTACTGCATCCGGTAGAGAGGTTCAGTCTCTACCAAGCTGACTCCTGGTGCCTCTGTACACACACATGTATAAATCTTTGAGGGATTTATGCATATACACATTGATTATAAAAGGCGGGGCTAGTGGCAGGAAAGGGAACGTCTAGGGAAATCTCATGTCAAAGGCTGGACAATAGTAATGGGGTTCGCATGGGCATTTTAACATTGTCATAGTTGTGTGGAAGTAGTGGTCAAGACCCACACTGAAAATCAAAGATTTTTACTAAACCTAACAACTCTGCTTTGGATTTGACCCATTTATTTTGTATATGGCCTTAAATAAAACAGCAGGGCATTGTTGTAAGTCTTCATTACTTTTTTGTTAAAGATGGCTGGCGCTCCCATACAAATACTTAGGCAGCCTGGAGTCTTTAGCATTTGGTTGGAAGCCAACACGCTGCTTCATGCCAAGCTAGATAAGTCTTTTCTTTTCCATTGTTAATGCTTTTTTTTTTGCAGACTGCCACAATCAGTGGTAGTCTAAAAACAAAGTGTGCTCGGCTGAGTAAAAGCTTATTTTCACTTCATCAGTCAAATGTTATTTATCATGTGTTAGCTGGGGAATGGATCAAGAATGGTAGTTCAGTGGATCAAAACAAAAGTTACAGAGGGTAACAAATCAAAACTGAGTCAGATTTACAACTAGACCTAGGTAGGGGTTATGTTCCAATAGACATGGGAGGGGGGCGTTTGATCACAAAAGCTTGATGTATACTGTGCATATTTTTTTTCACTCATACGCTGTCTTAGGATGTGTTAGATCATCTGTGTTACTAATTTGAGGCAGCAGGCAAAATCAGTAACTGAGGGAAGTCTAATTCAGCATGTAAGGGTAATCCACAAACATAAAAGCAAGACAATGTTTTAATCTAAACTCTATTGAAGAATGCCTGAATGAATCCAGATGTGCAGCTGCAGTCTAAGTATTGACCAGCAGATGGTAGAAATGGCAGACTGATCTTTTCACGTGCTAATTCATGCTAATTGTCATTGTGCTTATTTAAAATGGGCATAGAATTACATCATTCAACTTCAGATTAACAGGACTAGATGGCATAGTTGCAGACAACTTCAGAAGCTCGGGAACAAGGTTTAGTTCTTTTCTGCATTAGATTATAATCTATATAAGGAAGAGTAAGGGAAGAGCCAAAGGTCTTTAGAGAAGTGCATGGAAGTGGCATGAGATTCCCATGTGCAGTCAGAGACTTGACATGCCCTGCCTTTTACATGGTTTGCTGTGAAAATTGTTAGGGGTAAAATTGATAGCACCAATAATTTCACTTGTTTCTGGTGTTACTTTAAAAATTAACATTTTTTAGTCCTAATATATCATATGCATACAGAATATGAGTTGCTGTGTAGATGTGCTACTAGCACTTTTCACTAGCAGATGCAAAATTGACAGTTTTTACAATTTCTGACATTTGTAACTTCCACTAATATATACCTGAACACTACATTGGAAATGAAGTTTGGGACAGGAAAGACTGGTCTTTATTACTGTCTATGGCCAGGCAAAATCCTCATCTTTACACAGAACTTTGATGGTAGCTGATTCTGGCATGCAGGGTAGTGAACGGATGATTTGCTCACAATAAAGGCATATTATGGTTTTATAAGAGAAGCATGGGAATGGAAAATAAAACAAAACTTACATACTCACCTAGGTGAATGCAGCAGCAGTCCGGGGCTGCATCTGTCCCCTGCTGCTTTTAAGATCGAGAACTAGCGTTCAAAGACCTTTGATCGCTCAGTTCTTGGTCTTCAGTGAGCAGAGAGCTGGTGACTGCCCCCTGGCTGTTTCTTTGCTGCCTCACAGACTCTTCGGGAGGGTGCAGCCCTGATGTGCTGTCAGACCTTAGATTATAAGAGCTATGCACACCTGCACACACATCCTAGATCCAGGAATTAGAAAAAAATGTAGAAAACTAGTGGAGAAAACAGTTTTCTCCACTAAGAATCAATACTCTGAAACCCTTCACACTGCATCTGTGAGAATCCTGCATTGTCGTCAATCCTATTCGAACAGCGGCAGGGCTTCACACTGTCACAGTTCATAGAAGTGGCGGCTGGTGTTTTTTTTTTGGGGGGGGGGGCGGAAAACAATCCATACAACGCCACCACCTCCCCCCGGTCGGGTCACAGACGACGCAGAAGACCTCCCCGGTTGGTCGGCTAGCCAGGTCACGGGTGGCACCCCCCATCAGTCAGTCAGGGCCCCGCACTTACCCCATCTTTCGGGCAGCACGGTGGGCGGCGACAGCTTCTCCCTAGCTGCTGTCTCTGTTCATCAGCGTCTCCTCCCCCCTCCTTGGTGCCATTCCGATCAGATCTCCTTTTGGCACATCCTGTGACAGGGCTCATGACCTGCTTCCTGATTGGCCGGGAGGAGAATCAGTGTAATAATAGCAAATATTAATTTGCTATTTCCACACAACTGGGTGGGATCGGGGAGCAGTGCGCTGCGCCCCGAGCGCCCACCTTTTTTGAAGCCTATTAAAGCCTCTGGCTCAAATCACGTGCTTTAAAAAAATACCCCCCATTGGAATCCACGCGTCCGGCGCCCTGCATGTAGATCAGGGGGCCGGATACATGGATAGGGGTTGCGGCGCCCGTGCGCCCCTAATGGATGGGCCACCACTGGTTCATACAGTGAGTGGTTTAAAATCAGGCTTCAGCAATCGGATGTGACCTACACATCCAACCTATATCTATTGTCTTTAGCAGGCCATACATGGACCGAAATGTGGCTGAATTTTGATCCATGTATGGGCTAGTGGTTGTACACAAGTCGATCTGTTGATCGATTTGTGTACAACGTTTTTCCCAATCAATCAGTGCCACCAGCTATAGCCGGCAACCCTGATCATTATATTCTGCTAGTGGGGAAGGTCTCCCGCTGGCAGAATACAATGGCACACTGGGCGGAATCCCCTATACACATAGAATGGTTGAGGTATGCCCCATCACATTCTCTGGTTGAACGAAAAAAATATATAGACATAATTGACTGCTTTCAAATGTTAGCTGTGGGGAATTGTATAAGGACCATACATATAAATAAAAGCTAACAATTCTGTAGTCCTAACAAACTTCCCACTCTAGTCTGACAGTGTTTCTCCTTCATAGATACAGTATAGTAGGAGTTGTCACCCTTGGACAGGATATTTGTTACTGGAAGGATCACCAGTAGAAGGATTGCCAGAAGAAAAAAGCGTGGAAAAAACGAATACAGCTACTGCATCCAAAGATTTGCCTCCTTTAATATATTACATTTTTGTTATTGAGCTTAGATACACTAAGTATTTTCAGGCAGTGCTGGAGCTGCATATGTCAATGAAATATCTGCCCTGTCAGACTGCAGCATATAAAGGTCTTTGGTATGTTTGACGATGCTTCAATAAAAAGGACATCAGGGATAAAGAAGGTAACTTTACTGATACTGAACACCATTTTTCATATCTGCCGTGTAGTAAAAGGCACAATCCAGTATATAGTGTGGATCTCTTGAGACCCTTAATCACTAAGACACCTATATCCCTATCTTCCTTGTTATTTTAACTGTTACTTTCTTGTGTATTTCATCCAGAAATAATATTCCATTGCCTTTTCTTCTCTAATTCCCCAAGGTATGATTGGGTTAATTTTAACTGGAGAAAAATGTTGTGATTTTTTTTTTTTTATAGAGCAACCTGCCATACTCCCTTAGTGGCATTTAAAGTAACAATAAAAACATTTTTTTTTTCATTTTACAAAGGGCATTAAAACACCTGTACAGGTTTTATTGCTGTAGGTGTCCACGTTAAGGAGATTGACCTTCTCTATTTGTACTTTTTACCATTATCACTAAGATGGCAAGTAAAAGAAAATCCCAAAATATGGGTTGTCACCAGAAGAGGTATGGAGGGGAAATCTTCTGATGGGGCCATTGGTGACCACCAGGGTTTCCCTCACTTTGTAGGGATCTCCTTTCACTTCCTGTTGTGGCTATGAGACAGGATGTGAAGGGAAATCTCCCCAATGGGACACACATGTCACAAAAACTGACAAGGGTTATAAGCCTCACTTGCTCTGTCCAAATTGAAAAAAGTTTCCCTTTAGTTCTACTTATAAAAAAAAATATTGAACTTGCAGTTTGAGGTTTAATTTCTATTTTTGATGCAGTTGTATTGACCAGGAAAAATTGTGAAGAAGTTTGTTTGAACAGGGAATTATGGTGTGCTTGGTATGCTTTTCTTCTATCTCTCAGTAACAACATGCTGTGCCTCAAACTTCTCTCATATTACCTCAGTGCTTTATACGTTTTAAATATACACAGTAGCTTATGATTGTCCATTGCCCACAGAGCCTTATAGCTTTTTATTACAGACAAGGCCTAGTCTTCCCTGACTTATACATTTTTATTTCAGACAATGGGGGTTATTTACGAAAGGCAAATCCACTTTGCACTACAAGTGCACTTGAAAATGCACTGAATGTGCAATCGCTGTAGATCTGAGGGGGACATGCAAGGAAAACAAAAAACATAATTTTAGCTTGCAGATGACTGGATGATAAAATCAGCAGAGCTTCCCTTCATTTCAGATCTTCCCCTCAGATCTACAGCGACTGCACTTCCAAGTGCACTTGTAGTGCAAAGTGGATTTGCCTTTCGTAAATAACCCCCCAATGTCTAGTTTTTTCTTACTCTCAAACCTATGACTTTGCCTTTGTCTCCAAAATGCAGGCAAGCAAAGTTGCTTAATGCTTCAGGATATTGATACACTTAATCAGGGGTCTTCACATTATGGCCCTCCAGTTGTTTAGGAACTACAATTCCCATTGTGCATAGTCATGTCTCTGATTGTCAGAGTTTTACAATGCCTCATAGGACGTGTAGTTCCTTAACACCTGGAGGGCCGTAGTTTGAAGTTCCCTGCACTAAATGTTGTCATGAGTTAGGCTGAACAGACACATTACACAATACTTGTGCAATTTACTAAGGTTTGTTTGATTGGTGTTAAGCAAACTTTTCTAACATCAAGATGTAAGAAAACTACTAGAAAGAAGAAGTTGAGGGGCACATGTCAAGGATTGCAATTGCCACACACTGCAATATGATTGTTCAGTCTCTCTGCAATTTCCTTTAGGTTAAAAACCCAATAATAGATATTGAAAAGGCTGGGGTAGAGATAGAACCATTGTCATGTTTTTCTGTGGTTTGTTATCTGGTTTGGGAAATTTCCTTTGTGTCCTGACTGGGCATGATGGGAAATCTGTCTTGTTGGGGCACAAACTGCCAAAAGAAATCACTTCATTACAGTGCAGTTGGGGTAGAGTTAGAGCTTCTATCATGTTTGCATGAAATATTCTGGGGAAATCAATATAGCTACTATGTGTTAGTTTCCTTCTACCTCCGGCTAATTCAAGCAATCATTTGCACCCGTGTTGGTAACCTTACCAACATGGACGTCAAATTCAGGTAGTTCTCGCTATGGCCACTTTAAGAACTGTAGGGAGTAAAGGAGGGAGGCATTGAGGAAAGAATGTCCAGTATGGACACTGACCTCAGTGTGGGCAATGGCAGATTCATGTATCTTTCACATATATGCTGAGCCTTGAGGGAACTGTGAAGGGTGTCTGTGACACCCTTTAGGAACTCCCCTTTGTGTGTCCTGTTACAGCTACTTTGCTATTTTTTTTGTTCTGCTGTTACAGGCTGTAAGGGTGACAGGACTGCAATAAACATGATAAAAGTCTTTACTCTTCCAGGTCTATAAAGGGAAAAAAAAATGAAGTTTAGCTTTAGCGGAATCCAATAGGAAGACCTGCCTATATAATGTGTTCAGTTTATATCCTACTCTACTTGACCAAATGTGTAAATTTCAAGTTGATTTCACAAGCAGACTAAAATCTCTATGGCTAGCTAACATCTGCTTAGGTCTAGAAAAACTTATTTACTATACCCAATCAATATTTCCTACATCCTCATTCAATTACTATACATTCTTTGGATACTGTGTGAGCACAAACACTTTTATATTTGACAGTGTATGACACAAAATAACTGATTGCATAAGTATATATCCCTTTAATTTAACACACCAAAATCATCACTGATGCACGCAATTCTTTTTCGGAGTCACATAAGTAATTAAATAGATGTTACCTGTATGTATTCAAGGTGTTTTAAATTATATAAGTGCAATATAAATACAAGTGTATCTGGAAGGTACAAACTTCTAATGAGTCAGTATGGTGGTTCTAACCCTTCCACATTCTATCCAAAAAATCCACTGGCTCATACGTCAGTGGAGGAAACTATCTGGAAGCGTAGAATTCATGTATTGGCTGGGAAGTGGAGAAGCAGCGGCTTTTCAATACATTGGCCCATGGAAAAGTAAGTATATTACTTCTTATTTTACAAGTGGCCTATTAAGTATTAGTGACTCTGTGAAGACAGGGTCACTTTAATGAGTTCCTAAGTATGGGGGTTCTAGAAGTATGTTAATTAAATTAACAGGGATTTCTGTATCAATGTGCTCCCATCTTCACACTAAATCATCATTGCATAAAATGAAAGTTCCATGGAGTTAATCTGCTCAATAAAAAATGAGCTTGATGCATGCCAGAAACGTGTGTATATTAGATCTCTATCTCATAGTAGAGGTATCTCTGCCATCTCTTACTGGATAAGTATGGAAGTTAAAGTATAACTAAAGGCAAAACTTTTTTTTTTTTGGATGCAGTAGAGAGGGATTAGAACACCTGTTATTATTGCTTCCTGTGCCCCTGGTAGGGAGATTCACTCTCTCTATTTGTTCCGTTACGGAAAGTAAAAGAAAATTCCAAATTTTGGAATGTCCCCAAAACAGTAATGGGGGGAATTGTTCCAATGGGTATACTTTTTCTGACCTGGGGCACTCAGTTGATTTCTTTAATTTACAAGGATTTCCCCACAATTCTTGTTTTGGCTATGAGATGGGAAAGTAATGTAAATCCACGGGACACAGATGTCCCATAGATTTTAACTCTAAAGAGTTTTAACTCTTCCTTCCTCTATCCAAAATGAAAAAAAAAAGATTTGCCTATAGTTCTATTTTAGGACTAGTACCACCAATGCCCCATTGGTCTCCCTATCCATTGGGATCTAGGTTTCTGCAGTGCTGGTCTACAGTTGGTTATTTATTTAATTGAATAGTCTAACATAAAGCCAATCTATTATTTCTTCCCTCATTCCCATGGGCCAGTTATTGTCTGAAGATTTGGAATAGGCTTAGCTGTATTCTAGCTCACTGGATACAAAGGTAGTTTCAAAAAATAACAATGCTTCCCACTTTTATTATAGTTTAGAGTACAATAAAAATGAAACATCAATATCTTTTACTGAACAGGCTGAATACCAATTTGCACTAGGGCTGATGTTAGCTATTAGTGTGATAGTATTGCCTTCCACTTCTGTAGTGATCTATTACATCTGTAATTACTGCAATAAATTATTCAGTGATTGAAAAGGTGATAAATACTAGGAAACGGACTATCAGAGACATTACCAGTATATGTAAAAATCGTAACAATATAAACAGTTTACTGCAAAAAGTGGAGGATTTGCTTCTCTCATCATCCCACCCTACTTTTATACAATTTCTATTCCACACTACTGATAACAAATAATTTAAAATTTAAAAGCTTTTTTAAATTTATTTTTCCAGGAAAATAAATGTAAAATGTTAAGAAATTTTGGAGTCAATTAATTTAAAACTTCAAAAATGGAAATTAGATTGAAAGTGGAGTTTTAGTGATTCAAGTTACTGCTTTGTCTCCACGATCCTATTATATACAGTGCCTTGAAAAAGTATTCATAGCCCTTGATATTGTCCACATTTTGTCATGTTACAACCAAAAATGTAAATGTATTTTATTAGGATTTTATGTGATGGACCAACACAAAGTGGCACATGATTGTGAAGTGGAAGGAAAATGATAAATGGTTTTCCAAATTTTTTACAACTAAATCTGTGAAAAGTGTGGCATGCATTTGTATTCAGTCAACACTTTGTAGAACCACCTTTTACTGCAATTACAGCTGCAGTTTTTTTGGGGATGTCTCTACCAGCTTTGCACATCTAGAGAGTGACATTTTTGCCAAATCTTCTTTGCAAAATAGCGCAAGCTCTGTCAGATTGGATGGAGAGTGTCTGTGAACAGCAATTTTCAAGTCTTGCCACAGATTCTCAATTGGATTTAGGTCTGGGCTTTGATTGGGCCATTCTAACACATGAATATGTTTTGATGTAAGCCATTCCATTATAGCTCTGGCTGTATGTTTAGGGTTGTTGTCCTGCTGGAAGGTGAACCTCCGCCCCAGTCTCAAGCCTTTTGCAGACTCTAACAGGTTTTCTTCCAAGATTGCCCTGTATTTGGCTTCATTGTCTTCCCATCAACTCTGACCAGCTCCCCTGTCCCTGCTGAAGAAAAGCATCCCCACAACGTGATGCTGCCACCACCATGTTTCATGGTGGGGATGGTGTGTTCAGGGTGATGTGCAGTGTTAGTTTTCCAACACACATAGCATTTTGCTTTTAGGCCAAAATATTCAATTTTGGTCTCATCTGAGCAGAGCACCTTCTTCCACATGTTTGCTGTGTCCCCCACATGGCTTCTCACAAACTGCAAACAAGACTTATTATGGCTTTCTTTCAACAATGACTTTCTTCTTGCCACTCTTCCATAAAGGCCAGATTTGTGGAGTGCACAACTAATAGTTTTCCTGTGGACAGATTCTCCCACCTGAGCTGTGGATCTCTGCAGCTCCTCCAGAGTTACCATGGACCTCTTGGATGCTTCTCTGATCAATGCTTTCCTTGCCCGGCCTGTCAGTTTAGGTGGATGGCCATGTCTTGGTAGGTTTGCAGTTGTGCCATACTCTTTCCATTTTGGGATGATGGATTGAACAGTGCTCCATGAGATGTTCAAAGCTTTGAATATTTTTTTATAACCTAACCCTGCTTTAAACTTCTCTACAACTTAATCCCTGACCTGTCTGGTGTGCTGCTTGGCCTTCATGATGCTGTTTTTAACTAATGTTCTCTAACAAACCTCTGAGGGCTTCGCAGAACAGCTGCATTTATACTGAGAATAAATTACACACAGGTGGACTATTCACTAATTAGGTGACTTCTGAAGGCAATTGGTTCCACTCAATTTTAGTTAGGGTTATCAGAGTAAAGGGGGCCTGAATACAAATGCACGTCACACTTTTCACATATTTGTAAAAAATTGTGAAAAGCATTTATCATTTTCCTTCCACTTCACAATTCTGTGCCACTTTATGTTGATCTATCACATAAAATCCCAATAAAATACATTTACATTTTTAGTTGTAACATGACAAAATGTGGAAAATTTCTAGGGGTATGAATACTTTTTCAAGGCACTGTATGTAAAGTAACATGCTGTATTTTACTATTGCTTATATAACCCATATAACCGTGGGTTCAGTCACACCTTACAAAGAGTCTGTTCGTACTGGCACAATGGGATTTTATATAATTCTTTCCATTTGCCTTTAGCTAGATTTTCTATGGTTTAGAACATTTGCTAAGCATCCCAACCTGTCAAATGTCTAACATCAGTCTGTTAGATTTTAGTAAATACACTTATTCATGGCATAATTACTGCTTTTGTAATTAAAGTATGAACCCTTCAAGTTAGGTTACTAATAAGTTTAGGTACATTTGGTTGTGCGCTTCTTGCAATAAATCCTAAAAAGACATTTTCTGCCTGGTTATTGTGTTGAAAGCCTGAGGAACTGCTGTGTACCTGGCTGCTGTGCACCCAATAGGGAATAGAACCTGGACAAACAGCAAGACCATCTTGAGGTCTGAGCTACACATATCATTACTGAGATTCTAGGCAATAATGTCAGCTCTACCTGTGTTCTCCCCAGGTGGACTGCAAAACATTTCCCCCTTCTGTTATGAAGATGATAAGTGGGATACGTGTTCTGTAGTCCAACAAGAAAGAACTAACAAGGCAAGGCTAACAATACTGGTTGGGATTACGGTTCAGCAGAGGCAAGGTTGTGAGTTCTCTACAGGAAATTAGGAGCTCACTGGATTTCTGGCAGGATCCGCAGATATTATTCTATACTTAGAGCATTTTAACCATTTGCTGACCAACCGCCGTCATTATACAGGGGCAGGTTAGCACAGCTGTGCGAATCACCGTAGGTGTACGTCGGCTGCTTTAAGAGCTCTAGAAGGCGATGCTGGAGCCGATGTGCATAGCCGGTGGCGACGATGTCCACCGGCAACCTGCGATCGCTCCTCAGAGAGCCAGAAGTGGAATCTGTCAATGTAAACAGACAGATCTGTCAGGGTAGTAGAGAGACATCTGCTGTTCCTAGTGATCCCTTGTTCGCCCCCTAGTGTTAACCCCATCCCTGCCAATAATGTTTATAAAGTGATCAGTGGCTATTTTTAGCTCTGATTGCTGTATAAATGTCAATGGTCCCAAAAAAGTGTCAAAAGTGTCTGATCTGGCCACCGCAATGTTGCAGTCCCGCTAAAAATTGCTAATCACCGCCATTACTAGTAAAAAAAAAAAATAACTAATAATAAAAATCCCATAAATATATCCCCTGTTTTGTAGATGCTATAACTTTTGCGCAAACAAATCAATATACACTTATTGCAATTTTTTTTTTACCAAAAATATGTAGAAGAATACATATTAGGCTAAATTGATGAAGACTTTTTTTTTTTTTGGATATTTATTATAGCAAAAAGTAAAAATTTTTTTTTTTTTTTCAAAATTGACGCTCCTTTTTTGTTTATAGCGCAAAAAATAAAAAGCGCAGTCAGTTTAGCACACCACATCTCTGATCGTGGCAAGAAGCCTCTGACAGAGGCTTCTTACCACGTGATTAGCTGTGACCAATCACAGCTGATCATCTCGTGAACCAGGAAGTACCGGTAAACGGCATTCCTGGGTTAGCGTTGACAGGGAGAGAAAATCTGCAGTTCTCCCTGTCAGAAAAAAGTACCCATAAGCTGCCAGTCGGTGCCCCATAAAAAACGGATGACGTTACCAATCAGTGCCCATATCCGTGCCAATTAGTGCCCTGAAGGGCCTGGTATGCTCTTGGAGGGGAACCTGTTCCGTTTTTTTTTTTTTTTTTAATTTGGCATGGAGTTCCCCTTCAAGATCATCAGAGCACAAGTCGCATGCCAAAGTCAGATCAGTTAAGACTGCGATCCGTCTTTGATCCGACTTCAGTGATATTCAATGGGCTGAAGTAAGGTGAAAGTCATCCCAAAGTAGTGCAGGGAGCATTTTCAAAGTCAGACCGACTTGTGTCGAACCAGATAAGATGGCTCTCATAGGGAAACATTGCTTTTCACAGGTCATGCGACATGAGCTCCCAATGTCGGAACGTTTGTCATACCAGTGTGAACCCGACCTTAGTCTTTTCTATGGATTACAGATGTCATATTGTGCAAACAGAATTATGTGAGATAACTGTAGCTCTACTTATGATGGCAAAAATGTGTGATCCATAACTATATAGCAAAAAGCACCTCTTTAGCTCTGCTACCCTTAGGCAGTTGTTCTGGAACCTGCACCAATCAGTTAGTGGAACATTGGTGGGAGACTTGTAGTGGAGTGGCTGGGATGATTTCCTTTTAAGCTCTACTTTTAGACACATGCCTATTATTCCTAAGTAGGAATTGTATTATTATTAATTATTACTAACTACAGCCCCAGTGCAGCTGATTTGTATGATATAGCACATAAAATAGCACACAAACAATAATAACACCTTTTTCCAAGTGTGTACATGATCACTTTGAGCATCAAGACAAAAACCTGGACACATTTGTCTTTATTTTGGCATCAGTCTTGATGCTGAAGCTGAACACTGAGGCCACCATCAGTAAAAATAGAACAACCATGACTAGATAATTTAGTCACTCAAAAGGCAGGCCTCAGGAGATGAAATTAGGAATCCCAGATTCATGGATGCTTCATACGCTCCACTTGCATGGTGACCTATATCTAAAAAAGCAGCGGAGAATACAGATGGAATTAAACATGGGCTTTGTGTATTGCTTTCTATCATATATTGTGTCATGGCCAGTGTCTGATGTAAAGTATCTTTAGTTATTGTACAAATTGGCTGCCTGTAAAAACAACTAATGAGCACAAAGCATATATCAATATGCCAGTCTAAAATATCACTATAGATCTGTACAAACATTAAAAGATGCTAAATATCAAGCCCAACGAATTGAAGAACACTTTGCAGCACAAGACAAAAAGTTCCACTGCATAGAGCAGCAGAAGGCGGCGGGAGGGGGGATGCTTTCAGCCGCATCGATTGTAATCCCTAAAGAGCCAACCGTCCACTTTAAAAAACGGTACCGGGGTGATGCCTGCAGCTGCAGGCATCACCCCAGTATGACCCCTTAAAGCCGAGGCGATCGGCACTAAGGAGTTAAATACAAAAACTGCACAAGAATAGGAAAACCGAGAGTGCCAAACGAGTACACTGCTTTATAAAGCATAACCAAAGTAGTAAATTAATATGAATTGTGTCTATGTGAGTGCCTGTGTCCCACATCAACACAACCACACAGCCGTTAAAACATTGACAGCAAAGTAATCTGGCACAGGCTGCCAGAGGATGAGTTTACTCTTCTTTTGCAAAGAACTTTCAGCTTTATTTTTTTAACTAGAACTCTTGCTAAACCTTTGAATTTCACAGTTCTCATTTGTCTTGAGCAGATTGTTGTGGAACTGTTCAAAATATTGTTCTGTATATACCTCCCCTAAGGTGTATATGTGTTTGTCACATAAAAATATTACTGTCCTACCAGTTGTGGATATTTTATCAGTCCTAATTCTAGATAAATTTCATTTTTTTTCTTGAATTTACTAAAAAAAATGCAGTTATGAAATGCAATAAATGCAAAGAATACTGTGAAGTACGGGACAGATAACCTGCTCTTACTGCAAATGGACACCAGGATATGACCAGGGACAATGAAAGCTTAAAAGTATCCTCAAAAGCTATAGCCTGCATTTGACGTAAATATGTCACAACATTTTTAGGGGTGCCTTTATTCACAAATCAGGTGAACCTGTTCAAATCATTTAACCTCTTCTTTTTTTTTTTTACATAGGCGCTTGGTGGACCGGTTAGAAGACATGAGGAAGGGAGTAACTGGGGATGGTGTAAATCGGTGCATTCTGTGTGGGGAGACTCTAGGATTGCCAGGATCAAAGTGTGTTGTTTGTGAAGACTGCAAAAAGGTTATTATTATGTCTCATAATTACATGATTTCATTTTCCAACATTACCATTTCCAATAAAACTTGTAGGTAGATTTTATTTAACATATGGTCAGTAGTGAGTAAATTAAATGAAACCCCAGGCCAAAAATTTTATTTGGTTCAGTGTAGAGTGGAAAATGTTAGAAACTTTGTCATGTTTTTTGTGCTTTGTCACTCTGTTGGGAAGAGTCCCCCTCTCTTAATTGACCATATGGACATTTAGGGGTTCATTTTCCAAAAGGGAAAAAAAAGCTGTGCACTTTTCAAGGGAAGTTTCCACAGAGCTTGGAGAATGAGGTCAAATTTCACTTTGCAAAGAAATCCCAATGGATGCAAGAAAAATAAAAAAACAGCATTTTATTTTCACATCATTGGATGATAGAAGTCAGCAGCGCTTCTCCTCATTCACTAAGTTCTGGCAAAATTTCATTGCAAAGTGCAACTTCACTTTCAAAGTGAACAGTTTATTTTCAATTTGTAAAACCCTATAAGAAAACATGATTAGGAATGTTTAATAATGTTTTACCTAGAAGTAGTTATTCACAATCAACTTGACTTGTTCTATAATGTGGAAGATGTCGTACTTCCAACCCAAGAAGCTTCATCAGCTCTAATGAGTGTCAGAAGCACACCTCTGCATTTATAGCCACATGTAATTCAGTCAGCTTAACCAGTTCCTGAACGCGCTATAGCCAATTATATAGCGGTTGCACTTTGCCTGGAAGGCGTCATATGATGTCCTCCTGTGATCTCACTTTCCGTGCTTTCCACACAGCTGATCATATATTGGGGTAAAGAGTCAATCACGGTGGCTCATTACCATGTGATCAGCTGTGTCCAATCACAGCTGATCACGATATAAACACAAGTCAGTTATTGGCATTCCTTTCCTCTTGCTGACAGTACCTTGACACATTCTATGGTGATTTAATTAAGGTGACTAAGTTATCTGTGGAGCTATAAATGTCAAGGTATGCTCCTGATACACATTAGAGCTGAGGAAGCTACATGGATGAGCAGCAAAACTTCTTGAACATTATAGGACAAATCTGAATGGAACCATGACTTCAATAAATGAGACCCTGCATAGACTTTTTTATATTTCCAAAAATGTATCATAATTTTATTGCTATGTGCAAATGATTTGTTTACTGTTATCATGTTTTATATCATGTAGCATAGCGTTTTAATGTTACAGACTTATCTATAACCTCTCTATCAACATTGTCTATGCATGTATTGTTATTGTGTTACTTTTTAATGAATCATACCTTTTTATATTTACAGAATGTTTGCACAAAGTGTGGCATACAGACTAACAGTAGGCCTCATTCCATTTGGCTGTGCAAAATATGCAGTGAACAACGTGAGGTAGGTGGTATATGAAGGGCTGCCATCTGTTTGTGTGCACAAATTGGAACCATCTATTGGTGTTGAAGCAAAAGAGCAAACATTCTCTGCTATTTCTGTTGTTTGGCTCACATGGTGAAAAACACAGTGGTCTTTGTTGGTTCTGAGTTATACTATTTACAATGCTGAACTCCAGGCAGATAATAAACAGTCAAGATTAATGCAGCTGTATATTCATTAAAAGCTAAGTACACCTTTAGGAACTTGTTACACATTAAACCTCTATTTAGGGTGTAGCATGTTCAAGCTCATATCCCCCTCTTCCCCTGACTCCCTTCCACTGTGACAGCAGGTGGGGATCTTCTTCCCTGAAGCTGTTGTCACTTTTAAAATCAGCATGGTTGTGTGGTGCTCTGCCCGCACAGCCGAATCATTTATTCACAGCAATCTGTGAATGAATAAACTACAAGTCCTGTCTACCACTGCAGTAGACGGCTTGTGGTTCTCAATGGACTATGAGTGTTATGCTAGTCCGTCCATTCTTCCCTCAGTTTTTGAACTGAAAGCCCCTACAGGTATGCACCGAAATATACTGACAAGGAACACGCAGATGAAATGTAAAATTTGTATTATTTTAATTTTAAAAACAGGAATCCCAGTTGCATACATTTTCAAATATATTTAAAATTTGCATCAACAATGGGATATATATAACTGGAATGTTAGCAAGCACTTGCTGAATGACCCTCTATTGTGTGTTGTTCATGATGTGCTTAAATTGATGAGCATCTGTTGTTTCTGTTTTCATGCGGTTTAAGGGCAGATTGCTACCATGATAGAAGCTAAGCATCTTAATTCCTATATATGCATAGGTTGTTGACAGTGCATGACAATGGACAAGATAGTTCAACATCCAAAATATGATTTCAGTATAGTGAAATATAGGGAAATTGCTATGAAATTGATCACATTGAATAATGATCAGTAACCTATCCAGTTACATCTAAACAATCCTAACCTTACCTTACCTTTCTGCCTGCAGGTATGGAAAAGATCTGGGGCGTGGTTCTTCAAAGGCTTTCCAAAACATGAACTTCCGCCGCCAATGCCAGTGAGCAAAACTAAAACCCAGAACCCTGCAAGTGACTCTACAACATCAGAGACAACCACTTCAGAGCAGAAACGCTACCCTCGTGCCCAGGGACGAGGTGAGGAAAGTACTGTGATTTGTTTTACCAGTGCTTAGCAAATAACTCTCTATAAGAGCACCTAAAAACATTTTTTTGGGTTTGAAATGGCCATGGTTAATTATTAAATGAGTTACCAAATATAATATTAATAAAATAGAAAACAGTTTATAACCAACAAAAGCTTACATAGTTAGTCTGGCTGAAAAAAGTCCATCTAGTTTAACCAATAAAAGATAAAATAACTGTCCTAGCGTTAGCATCTTAGGCCTGCCTAAACTAACAGAAAAGTAATCTGTTCAGCTCCAAGCTTAATAAACATCCCCTTCTTGCTAAAACTGTGACAGTTAACATGAAAAATTATTAGGTTGGAAGAGTGGGGAGCTGAATGATGCTTTGACGGCAAAGGTTGACAGGGATCCCTGGACAAACTCTTTAGAAAGAAATTCACACACTGAAAACTGAAGATAAATGACCAGAAACCCTGGCTCTTGAATGGGTGACAACAATCCAATACGGTGGTTGTTGCTGTGCAAAATTACTGAATAAACCTACTATTGTAAAGTAAAAAAATGTTTACAGGCTCCTCCTCCAGCCTTCTTCCACTTATTTATACCAAATAATTTATAATTAAAATGTTTTTGTGTAACAAACTTTTATCCTCATAGGCAGTATTGCTCACATTGAAGTCCAGGGTAGTTCTGGTAACATAGACAAACTGCTGAAGGGGTTCAAGGCACAAGGATGAAGCACCAGCCCTATGAAACTGGAGTACTTTGGTAGCAATCAGGGAGGTGCTCCCCACAGAAGCTGGGTCTTCTGGATAAACTGTGTGCTATTGGGCTCTTGCCCCACTGTCTACTCACTAGTTATGACAGTGGAGGGCCTCTCAACTGGCTGTAGGTCATTTGCCCAGCTATCACTGCCTCATCAGGAATGGCCTTTCTGAGTTGCTGAGAAATGGAAGATGAAAAACATAGCCCACTAATTATACACTGTTTCAACAATGTGCATTAAAAAAAAGTAGTTTCGGTTAAATGTATTTGCATGAGCAAACCACAGTTCTTTGCCAGAGCTACTCTTTGAAGTATAGTCAATGACTCTAGTCAAGGGCTGGGTACACACAGGCTGAATATCGGCCAGTACTGGTCAGTTCATCAAATACCGGCTCACATTCGGTCAGTGTGTACAGCTGGCTTTCTGACAGAAGCTGGTCTAATGACTGGATTTTGTGGCAATGGCTGTGAGCGCTGATCAGTGTATTCTGGCGGGGGGAGGGGGAGATTGCCCTTGTCAGAACACAAAGACATGGCGGGGGGGCTGTGTGTGAGTATGGCGATCTGTCAGTTTTCTCGTTCAGCCCAATGGGTAATTGGAAAAACGTTTTGTGTGTACCAGGCTTAAAGTGGGAGTAATCGCCCATACATGACTTTTACCTATAGGTAAGCCAACCTATTGGTACTGTACAATAAGGTTTACCTATTGGTACTGTAAATATCTCCTAAATGTGCACCGTTTAGGAGATATTTACTGTACATGCAGCTGGTGACATCCTTCAGAGTCCTGTGTTGTAAACGGCAGCTCCCGCGCGCAAGCACGGGAGTGATGTCATCACGGCTCTTGCCACTCACACAGCGGGAGTCCGCTAACCCGGAAGGAAGATGGGTCAAAATGGAAGGCCTGTCAGTGATGACAGCTCACCGCTGGAAGGGCTTTGTTCTAAGGTAAATTTCACATAATGTGCTAGTATCATACAAGCTTTCCCTTTGTTTGGGGGTATTGAAAGAAATTATAGGACATTTTTTTCATATATAGATTAGAGATTAGGTAAGGCTTTAGAGCTATTACTTCTTTTAACATTACTGTTAATTGATGTTTTCAAGGTCAAGGGGAGAATACTACTCAGCCAGACCAACAATCATACGGTAAGTAAATAACTTTGAAAACTAATCTTAACATGTGCATAAAATGTATTACTGTGATTTGTCTTTTATGTGACAGATTAGTAATTAGAAACATAATTAATTCTGACTAAAAGGCGTTCTCTGTAAGTGTGGTTTGTGATTATTGCTATGGAAACCAGAGCTAATTTAATTTTTTCAATGGACCTGTAAGTGTATAACTCTTACAGCAAACGGAAACATTTCATGCACATCCTTTTACAGAGGAATGGTCTAATCCCTCAAACCCATTTCTGCTCCGGTGTTCTGTACGCAGTTAAAAAGTGACATTGCTCATACACAGTAAAAGCTGCACATCTGATTCCCATGTGCATAATTTGTGAATGATGAGAGACAATCGGAGAAATGAGTTTTTGGATTCGGATACCAATCAGAGCCTCTATTCACATGCAATCATCAATGTACAGCAATTTGCAAGGCAAAAGAGGAATTGTAGAATTTAAAAATAAGAATCAGGAATGCTTGAGTTGGACATCTGTTCTGTCGTCAGTATGGTGTATAGTTGTACACAAGATACAATTTCCATAGTGATAATGCTCTGCCACTCCTATAATTATCTTTTACCTTTTATTATTCATTCATTTGCACTACAATGCTCGCCTACAACTCTACATATTCTGCATATAGAGTGGTAAAATTCTGAACTATAGTTTAGGGAAGAAGCTGAAAACTCAGTATGGAATTCAGGAAAGTTAAAAAAAAACACAGTTTTAAAGGGTAATCTCAAGCCAAGCTAGCTCAGGGCTTTTCATTTTATTTACTCTGCTGCTTGTATGCCTAGCTGAATCCATATACTTGTTTGTTACCTTTTTTTCTGACTGCAAAAATGTAGGTCATTGTGTTTAAAGGAAAGTGTTTTTAAATATCCTTGTAAAAGCGTTCAGCATGATATAAATGATGTTAACAGTGGGTGCTAATCATTGAGGCTGGGTTCACATATACGGTATGTGAGTGTGAGTGTGACCGACTTTCAATGGAGCCGGTTCCACATGTCCGGGGCAGCTGCGGTGCAAATTTGAAAACTGTCCTGTGCATTATTGGGTCCGGTTGAGGTGCGAACTCTGGGAAAAATTTGCACCTGAACTGGTAAACACAAACGCACAGGACACCAGGCTGCAAACCACAGCCAGACCTGTGTGCACCCAGCCTTACAAAATAACTTGCTTCAATGTATAGTTTGTAATTGCATACTGTATGTACAGGAGAACAGCCATATCTGCTTATTACATATACATGCTTTGCTGTATTACAAAAAGACCCTATAAACTGGTATTGAGGACTTTAACAGTACCACATAAGTAAAAAGTTATCAAAAATTTATTGTAAGAAGTTTAAAAACATTAGAACATATATTTAAGACAAAGACATGACACATAAGTCCATATATAAGTAATATTTGTTCTACACAGTACAAAATTGAATCTACAACCTTTTGGGAATCAGGTGATGAATGGCTTGCTGCGACTTCCGACGCAGTTGCGTATCACAATTTATTGTAAGAAGTTTAAAAACATTAGAACATATATTCAAGACAAAGACATAACACATAATTCCATATATAAGTAATATTTGTTCTACACAGTATGAAATTGAATCTTCAACCTTGTGGGAATCAGGTGATGAATGGCTTGCTGCGACTTCCGACACAGCTGCGTATCACACGTCGCTGACTGTTTCTTCAGCAAAGCAAATTACAGTCAAGCTCTAAAATAAAACCTATACAATTAACAATTTTATTACTATCATTAAAAGCTAAGGTGTAATGTCTCAAAAGGTAGGCATTCCACATACCTCAGTGAATACAGACATCAGCAAACACAGTATCAAACATTATATTATCCTATGACCAGCTGTTACAAATTCCCTTGATTGGTGGAGTAGTCCAAACCAGAGCCTCATCCATGGGTCATCCAATCTTATGCCCTGTACACACGATAGGATTTTCTGATGGAAAATGTGTGATAGGACATTGTTGTCGGAAATTCTGACCATGTGTGGGCTCCATCACACATTTTCCATAGGAATTTCCGACACACAAAGTTTGAGAGCTTGCTATAAAATTTTCCGACAACAAAATCCGTTGTTGGAAATTCCGATCGTGTGTACACAAATCCGACACACCAAGTGCCAGGCATGCTCAGAATAAATTAAGAGACGAGAGCTATTGGCTACTTTATAGTCCCGACATACGTGTTTTAGGTCACCGCGTTCAGAACGATTGGATTTTCCAACAACTTTGTGTGACCGTGTGTATGCAAGACAAGTTTGAGCCAACATCCGTTGGAAAAAATCCATGGATTTTGTTGTCAGAATATCCGATCAATGTCCAACCGTGTGTACAGGGCATTAGACCTCCAACTTGTGTTGGGATAGATTATTTACAACAAAAAATATCGCGTGATGATATTAAGGCTAAACTAATGGGTGGATGTGAGTATGGAGTAAGAAGGAGGGGGGAGGTCAAAAAGTTTTTTAGGGACATTTCCAATAGTCCTTTAATGTAGGAAGCCCTTATTATTCCCAAATACACCCCTACTCCCCAATGTGAGAAAAGAAAAAGCGAATTATCCAGAGTACATATGATAAAATATATATTACCCTTGATGTATTCAAAGGTACTTAATACACAACCCCCCTCCTATGAGCTCCATCCAAAGCCTGAGATCAACATATGTATGCAGGGAGGGAAAAAGGGAGATGAGATAATGCCCCTGTTACCTGGTATATCAGATCAACACAAAAGTCCAAGCTTGCTAAGTGGTCCTGGAGTGGTGGATCGGCTGGTAAAATAAGGAGAGATGAGCTGCTCACTGTCCCCTCCTTCCTTCCCTGGTGTCAGCAAGATTGGGCAGCTCCTAAGCCTAATAGATCAACCAGATCTATAAGTGGGGGGGGGGGGTGATTATCTGTGTGGGATTCTAATTGGATACACCTGTGTGTGTTAACACATTAGGATGGTGTGTTGGGCATACAGCCATTCCAATAGGTGATGTCGCGCATGTGCGACCACACTGTCATCCAAGGGTGTACGCTGGGCGCTGATGGAATCCACAGCCACGCTTGTCATGTATGCATGGCCGCAATACCAAACTAACACTCCAACCGACCGGAGCAAACTGTGCATGCATCGGCCAGCCATCTGCCCGCCAGGTAACATGTATGCGTGCCTCCTGAGGTGCCGCCACGTCAGCGGCACGTGGCCAGGTACTATATCTCTGTGCACCGCCCGTTTGCTGTATTACACAATGGTTGTCCTTTATTGCTTCTACAGACTGTGCAAGTCTGTGAGGTTTTTTTTACCAAAGGCAAATAGGGTGTTCACTTTGCTAAATAATTTGCACAAAAGCTTAGTGAATGAGATTAAGCTCTGCAAAAAAAAATACTGTCCTTTTTTATTTTCCTTGCATCTGATTATGGTTATTCTTTACAAAGTTAAACTTCAACACATTCACTATGCTCTGGGGCGAATTCCCTTGCATGTTACAAATCTTTTTGCTGTTGGTAAATCAACCCCTATGAGTCAGCCAATTCATAGAGTACTGTGGGTCTAATACCTTCTCTCACTAGTTATGCAGTTAGGTTAAGTCAATGTTGTAGATAGTCTACCCCTGCTCTATTGGTTAATCTGCAAATTTCTTCATTTAATAAAACAAAAATAAAAAAAGCGCTTGCAAGAACTTAAAACGTAAAAAATGACCGCAGCGATCAAAATTGTTCACTGAAAATGTAATATATTCTTATATGTTGCCTGTAATGAACACTCCTTTCTACAAATCCGGTGTAGCCTTACCTATACATACACCAAAAGGTTTATCACAGTGCTTCTGGAAAGGATTTCAGTCCCTTGTCAATAAAGTAGTCTTAAATACTTCACTTTTGCACTTAGGTCCACCAAAGCACTTTCACATTAAATAGGGTTACATGTTCAATCATGCTTTGCGCCTTGTCCACAAAGTGCATGCATGTCTTGACTGCTTCTGAGTAATGAGCTGCCTGTTTACGTTGATGGACAGAGCACTGGCAAGTAGGAAAGTAGCCCCAGCAGGCATCATGCTACACTGGTGCCCAAAGGGCCCTTGCAAGCCACTATAACCATACTTTATGCAGAAATGAAGTGGAGAAGTATTTTAATGCTGAGTTTAAAACAAGTACAGGCTGCAATTAAAAATGGAGCTGGAAGCAACATAGGAGTTTAGGTATATTACAATATTTTTGTTGCAAGAGGAGGGTTTTATAAGGCTGTTATTTTTCTTCACAGTACATTGAAATTGTATATGTTAATTTTTCCTGATGCTTGGCCTCTCCAAGGATAAAAGCCATGGAGAGTTAGAAAGGAGGACAGTGGGCTACACAAGATGAATGTTAGGTAGAAAAGATCCCCCTTGTATATAGGTCAATCTGTACCCATGAATGACACACATGTAGAATCATGATGGAAACCCTTGCTGAAATTAACCTGGACTAACAGAACAGAACAAACTGTACTCCTGTGATCCATAGGAGAAGTAGGGCCAAAAAAGATTTGGCTTTACTTCTCCTTTAAGAGAAGGGATTGCTAAACCTTTGAAGGATGTGGGTAGGCGATGATATAATTTAATTGAGGGGATGTATGTTCAAGTGATGCAGGGATGAATAGTTCCTGCCAAGGACCGACCACTTTTATTATAATCTATATTGATAGACCTGAAGAGAGACCCATTACTTATAACTCCTGTAGGCTTAGTTGTGTATTTTGTAAAGGAAAGTTGTGGCAGAGATCTCTGCAGTGGTGACTGATATCAGGGATTGTTTGAGTCTGGTTTCTAGCGATTGTAGTCTGCAGAGGGCTTTGGGGATGTCTTTCTTGTTCTTTTTAGAGGCAGGCCCCATGCTGGATGAAGATCCCACTGAGCAGTGCTTCCTCATTAGAGTGGGAGAGGTGTGGCGTTAGCGTCATGATCAACTAAAAAGTTGGCAATAGTGGTTAATACTGTTTAGTAGCAGACAGAGTCTTCTAGGAGGGTCTCATTAAGGTGCCATGTCTACTCCAGAAATAGAAAAGAGGGTATATCAAAGGTGAGCATGAGAGGGCTAACACTAGATTTTTTATGTATTAAACTGCAAAGTGGATTAAAAAAACCCTCTCTATTGACATGAATTTAAAACTGCTGCTTGTAAACTGCTTGATATGATCTTGGAGCCTGGGATAAGATCCCAACTACCAGGTACATGATGGAGGTTTCTGGTGTTAGAAAATGCAGAAACTCCATTATCTTCCATCAGGTAGATCTGGTAGATGCATTTAAGTAAAAGGACCAGTAAAAACCCTGCAGAGAAGCTTAGCTAGTACGTGCCTCCTCCATGTCGGTATATAATCATAAATTGTACAGACAAACAAGGTTTCTGAAATTAACACTTTGTATTTGTATTCAGTTGAACATTTTTTAAATATACCAGATAAAGCTGGTATTTTATATAGTTGTGTAGGGTGGATAGAAAGGAAATAAAATATAAGCAGTCTGGCAGCATCAGCCAGTAGATTCGATGTGACATGATTGTAAAACAATATTTGTGCTACTGTTTATATCCCTAAAAAATACACTCAAATTAATTTAAGTGCACACAAGCACAATATAATTGCCATGTTTTCAGAAAATTGCTCAGAGCGAAGTGCCCCTGGGTACATACTCCCCAGGGGGAACAGCAAGTGGCAACTTCCCAACAGTGTAAAGTGATCTACCAGAGGGCTGGCAGCCGGAGGTTTTTTTAAAATGCAAAATGCCAAATGGTACAGTGGCCTGGAGTTAGTGTACATGCCGTTGCTGCTGCCACCATACTGACATAATCAGTTTGAACTACTTTTCAGGGCTCTGATTTACCTTCACATAGGGCTCATTCACACCAGGTGCACTGAGGCTCAGTGTAAGGACACAGAGTAAAGAATTGTTTTCTATGTGTCCTGTTCACTCCCTACAGGTGCTTTAGTGTGGTTTAAAAAAAAAATGTCTGCATTTTAGTCACACAGCAACACACAGCGATGGGTTACAATGCATCATAGCGCAGTTGAATTAGGTGTTATTTTGTGACATTTTAATAAAGTTAAAAGAAGGGAAAAAAGTAATAAAGCATCACACCAACTCTACCAGCGTGCTTGTGTTATACGGACCCAAATGTGTGACTATGGTGTGCGCGGGCCCTTACTATCTTGGTGCCAATTTTTTAATCACGCAGAAAGTGAGGGACTGGCAGGGTTTCGGCCTTCTCCAAGTCTACTAGAAAAAAAGTTGTTTTGATGTCTGTGTTGTTGGAGATTTTCATGCACTTCCTGTCTGAGTAAAATATTCATACTGGGACAGTAGGTGATTGTAAATATCTGTAATGGGGCCCTAAATACCTATACAAACGTGATAATGATTATAATCCTTCCCTATTCCAAACCACAAAAAAAAAAAAGTTTTAGCTGGACATCTATGTAAAGAAAAGCATATTAAATATTTAGGATTCACTGCATGAGCACACATAAAATGCACTTGTGTATGCTTTGCAGCATCTTCTAGCTCTCAAGATGACATTCAAGATTAAATATCAGTAAGATGATTCATAGGAACAAGTTCTTCTACCTTATCTTAGCGATCACATCATTTGATGTCTTTGTTATGTCCTTTTTTTAAATACCCTTTATATCTATCTTCAATGGTTAACCCTTTAGTTATACAAAAAGAACTCTCATGAACATTAAAAAATGAAATACAGATCCATACAGGTATGCCTAAATACCTATATTTGCCTCCCCAATGAACTGCTATTGAATTGTAAAGAAAATCCTTTATTTAGATTTTTTTATTTAGACTTTGCTTTCCAGCTTCTCTGCTCCTCTCTTAAAAGAAGAGCTCTTTGTGGCCATTACTAATGTTGAGCTCAGGCAGAACTTCAGGGAACACGGAATTGGACACACTGATGATGATTGACAGAGCTTGTCACTGGCTCGAATGAAGAGGGTCCACCCTTATAACTGGTCATCAGTAATACATGCTAGAGACAGTGGCTGCATGTTCCCTAACAGGATTTACTACAAGCATTTCTTCTGTGCACTAAGGGTTGAGCAGGTCTCTTCCTGGATGCCATTTTATGTGATATAGCAAGTTTATAAAGAACGTTTGTGACTAACAAATTCTATTAGTTTTAATAAAGGTTATATGAAGGTATCCATATAATGTCTGTGCACTTTCTCTTTGTTTTTAACCATTTTGTGAATAGAGGTTATTAATGCCTAGACGTTTGAGGCCAAATTTAGCAGCATCAGTTAACATAATACCTTTAACCAGGGTTTTTTTCTCAAAGAATAGGTGCAAACCCCCCCTCCCTTCTGACGCACCCTTTGTCTCTGCCCCCTACCCACCTCCCAGTACCGCCTCTTTTAGAGAATGCAGAACCAAGTATCATTTTGTGCTACTAAGTTATTTGTATAGAATTTGATAGACCCCACCCCAGCAACAGTAGACCTCACCAGCAACAATAGACCCCACCCCAGCAAGAATAGATCCCCCACACAGCGATAGACCTCCTGCCAGCAACAAAATACCAACCCAACAACAGTAGACCCCCAGCAGCAACAACAGATCTCCTAGCAGTCAGCATCATTAGACCCTCCAGCAGCCAGCAACAACAAACCTCTACCTCAACAGTAGATCCCTCCCAGCAACAGTTGACCCCTAGCAACCAGCAACAATAGACCTACCCAGTAACAATAGACTCTCACACAAAATAGATCCCCACCAGCAACATTAGATCCCACAGCAGCAAGCATCAATAAACCCTCCAGCACTCCTTGTCATAAAATACATTTAGTGCCGGAGGCGCTGGAACTGCGTTCCCACTAACAAAAAGCCTGGCTTTAACACTTTGCAAACCTAATACATATTTATAGTGACAGCATTTTTAATTAGTATACTGTTGTAATTAACCAAATCTCTACTCTGTTTTTATTTTAGGGTAACAAATGTGCAAAAATGTAAATACCCGTATTTATCGGCGTATAACACGCACAGACGTATAACACGCACATTTATTTTAAGAGGGAAGTTTCAGGAAAAAAAACTTAAATTTTAAATAAGGAACTTTGAAGCAAAATAAGGGTCAGTGCCCATCTGCAGCCTCACCATTGCCATCAATGCAGCCTGATCAATGCCCATCTGCAGCCTCACAAGTGCCATTAATGCAGCCTCATCAGTCCACATCAATGCAGCCTCACCATTGCCATCAATGCAGCATCCTCACCATTGCCATCAGTGCAGCTTGATCGAGGCCCATCTGCAGCCCAGAGAGGACAGGGAGGGGGACAGGACGAGCGCCGTCAGATTACATACAGTGAGAATCTCCTAAGATAGACAGAACTGTGGTCCAAAGGCGGCCCAAGAGACGAGACTTCTTATTACAGATGCCGCCAAGTAAACAGGAGATTCTCGCTGTATGTAATCTGACGGCGCTCGTCCTGCCCCCCCTCCCTGTCCCCTCCGAGGCAGCTAAAATTAAAGTATTGGCGTATAACACGCACACGCTATTTGCACCCGATTTTAATGGTGAAAAAGTGAGTGTTATACGCCAATAAATACAGTATATATATTTTTTTTATTTTTATTACTATTTTTAATAATGCAACTGTATCTGACAGTTGACTTTTAAGGAAGAACTCTCACTCCAGTTTTTTTTCCAGACAAGCGGTGGCAAAAGGAATACAACGGAAGTGGGGTGTTTCTGTCTCCCCTGGGAGTTGTCTCCTGACATTCAGCCCGTGTGTACCGGGCTTTAAGCCCGGTTCACAGAACTTCACACTTGTGCAATGCCAGACATCGCATGTAATTTGCAGCGCACTGCTGTTCACATTACATGCAATGTCTGTGTGGTGCGATATCAACCATACAGATAGTATGGCTGATATCGCACCACATTTGGTCCAAACACGCACAGGACCCTTTTTTCTGTTCGGACCAGAATCTGATCGCTTGTGTGTTCACACATATGCGATCCGATTCATGTCCTAACTGTCAGTTCGCAGTGCGATATGCAAGCTGAACTGGGGGTGTCGTTAACAATGTATTGACACTCCCCCGCGATTCGCATATGGCAGTGGGAACTGACATGCGAGTTGGTGCGATGCGGGAACCAGCAGTGGATTCGCAGTGTTCTTGCATCGCACCAGTGTGAACCGGGCCTTAGAGTGTGAGCTGATCACACTCTAAAGAGTGAGAGATAAAGAGGGAACATATCAAGGACTGTGGAGAAAGAGAGAATTAGAGCATGAGTTGAATAAGGACCAGACAGAGAAAGCAGGTAGATCAAAGAACGGAAGAGAGAAATATAGAGGAGGTAGAGTGAGCTGATCAAGGACCGGAGGTGAGAGGAGGTAGAATGTGAGCTGATCAAGGGCTGGAGAGAGAGAGTGAGAAAGAAAAAGAAAGAAGGTAAATGGTGAGAGAGAGAGAGAGAGAGAGAGAGAGAGAGAGAGAGCGAGAGAGAGATGTGAGCTGATCAAGGACTGGAGAAAGAGAAAGTACAGTGAGAACTTATCAAATACTTGAGGAGAGAGAAATAGAGAGAAGGTAAGTAAGAAAGTAGAGTGTGAGCTGATCACGAACTGAAAAGAAAGAAAAAGAAAAAGAGAGGATTTAGAATGCTAGCTGAACAAGAGAGAGGAGGTGGAGTGTGAGCTGACCACCATCAAAATTGCCACCACTGCATTTCTGTTTTAAACATGAATAAGCAGTATCGCAGGTTTCTTAACCTTCCTGGCGGTAATCCTGAGCGTGGCTCGGGGTGAATTATCATTACCAAAAGCGGTACCCCGAGCCACACTCGGGATTACATCGCAGGATCCAGGCAAAGTTACTTACCTTGTCCCCAGGATCCTGCGATGTCCCGCCCGCTGTGTCCGTGGGCTATGTCCTCCGCCCGATTCAGCACTGTCGAGCTCAGTTCCCTGCGAGTGTCGCAACGCACGGGGGCGGAGCATAGTGGCAAATTCAAAATAGTGAAAAATACATAACACACACAGTACACTGTAATCTGTAAGATTACTTTACTGCATCAATTCATTTCACCTCCTTTTTGTCCCTAGTGCTTTGTCCAGTGCCCTGCATGCAGTTTTATATTATATATACTGTTCTTTCTTCCTGGAAACTGGAGATTGTCCATAGCAACCAAAAAGTGTCCCTTTACGTCAAAGTGGTTTTAGACCAGCTAGAAAACAGCAATAGTAAATCAGAACACATGCAGAATTGAGCGATAGTGATTTGTGGGGATATTAGTCATCAAACACTGAAAGTGACGACAGCAACAATTCTGCAACTGAGCAAATTTTAGTGTTTTGATTTGATTACATTATTGAATTAAATGTATTATTATTTTTTTTATAATTTTCTATAGTTATATTATAATTTATAATTTCTCGTTTCAAACATGATCATACCTGGGATGTCTACTAGACTCTTGTTTGGACAGATTTAAGTGAGTTATTACTAAGAATTACAGGCCTACAATATAAAACGACAAATTTCCATGCAAAACAATGTACCGCTTTGAGCTTCAAAAATTTGACATAATCATACCGCCAGGGAGGTTAATGAACTCGTTTATTGCACATAGTCTATGGTGCATATGAATAAAACAATAAAAATAAAAAAATAAGTATCTATACTATTTAAAATCCATTAATACACTGTCTCACCCTGCTCTGCACATGCTCAGGTGCTCTCCATTTTTAGGCACTGCGCCAAATTTGATCTACTGACAGCCTAAAGGACTCTGGGCTTCAGAAAAATGGCAGCCTCCAGCAAAAAGAAGCGGTAACAATGCTGGAGATTTTGAGATCATAATTATTCATGTAGAATGTATGTTCCTTGCTAAAGAACATTATTTTTTATCAAGGTGTTATGGGTAAAGTTCCACTTTAATTATTGTTAATTCAATTGCATTGATAAAAAAGCCAAGAAATAATTTTAATAACATAAAAAAAATACCCAAAGTGCTATAATTAAAAATTTGAACTTATTTAAACAAATTATTTTGTTATCACATTTGTCCTGCGTATCCCAGGCAGCTCATTTGCATGTGTCTGTGAAAGTAAGAATATGTGTTGTGTTTGTTTAATGAGCTGTCATTCTCCTGAAAGAGCTCTAATTCACCTTCTAGAATTGTTTTGGATATAGACCTTCCCAGAACTTTGCAGCCACATTATGAATGTCTGTGTTTTCTTACGGAACAAATGAGTGCTCAATTAATTTGTTAGGTCTGTGTCTGCTGGTATGTTTCAGATCATTTAGATTTCATTGAATCAAACAGAAACTGACTCTTTCACAGTACTTCACACTATATCATATCAGATGTAATAGAACCAGAAATAACTGTTATGATGTAGACATTTTTTGGAAGAGAGGTCAGCAGATGGCATGCCTACTATGGTGTGTTTTTAGGTAAAGCGACCAATTATGTTAGATTCATGGCTCCAGCAAGTAACCAGTACCGTGGGGAAGTACAGAAAAGTTAAGTATCAGTAGGAGAGAGTTGATTTGGTTAGTTTGCTCTGTATGGCCAAAGTTAAAATGAGAAGATTTAAAGGCTAAATCCAACCTTCTTACACCCATATTTAGGGTGTACCATGTAAAATTGTGCCAAACCACCAGGAGATTTCTTAGAACACTTAGAAATTGCCAGTTTTCCTCACTATAACCTCACTATTCTCAGCCAGGCTTTCAGCTAGCTCTCTATTTGGCAACACAGAGATATATTACTCAACCCACAACTCATTAGTTCTGACTCTGCAAGTAGGCTGTACAGAGCAGTCTGGAAAATACTATCTACCGGTATAGACCAAGCAAGCACAAATACTCCCTAAATGGAGGTTTGTAGGCCACTTAATGTTATGTATTACTTGGGTTAATCGTTTTTACCGCTGCCTTGAATGGCTGTTTTTGGTGCAACATGACCCAAGGTTTTATCATTGCGCTATCCTTATCTGTATGACACGTTAGGAGTTTAAAAAAAGATATGTACATCTTTGTAAGCGGTAGGTTATATACTCGTAAAGGGCCATAAATTAATAAAAAAAGAACCATTCTGTAACAATCCAATCGGTTTTCTCCTCGCTGTTGTCAGATCAGTTAAATGATTTTTGATAAGAGTAACTGCACTTTGCAAATCAACATTGTTCTTTGCCTTGCTATAAACGTGTTTATATTCTTTAATGTTGATATAGCTCATTACAGTTTTATCAGGGGTCAAGGAACTTTTGGTTTTACAGACATCCAGCGGGACAAGCTGTTAATGAAGTCTATCATATCAGTGCCATGTGTAAAGCCAGCAATCAGTGTTTATATCATAGCTCAGAATTTCTCTAGAGAATCGGACATCTGTTCCATTGCTCCAGTAAGCCTGTTGGAATGACTTGTAGAATGTACAATTAGGCAAACTGTTACTGGCTAGTTTTGGATTGATTCATGGTATATTTTGGCAAGATGTTATTAGGAAATTTACTGCGTTAGTTATGCTAAAATAAATTTGTCTACCTTCAGGCACTGAATCAGCTGCAGCTCCATCAGCAAGAGGGAGCTGCCCTCCACCTACGCGTAAGCAATCCGAGACGAGAATGGCCCCAAGTGGTGGAGATTATGCTGGAGCTGACCAAGAGGGAAGAGATTATTCTTACAGCACTGCAGACAGCGAAGTGAACAGAAGCCCTGGAGGTTTGCCAATCTCTTTATTTCTGCTAAGGGATTACATGTGATTACTTGATGCTTTTAAGCGGGAATTAGAAAAGTTTGACTTGGCTGTAAAAACATTTATAAAAGTACCACATAGGCCTACGTGCTGCATGACTGTTTTATGTTAAGGGACTTTTGATTTATGGCTAATCTAATAGGGTCCAGTCTCTTTTACAGGTTCATAGAATGCATGACTATTTGTGATGAGATACAGTAGATGCCAGTTATCCTACTGCACAAGCAACCTACTACTGACCACTAGTACCTTTAAAGTGTTATTAAACTCAAATTGTAGTCGAGCATGTATAAAAAATGGAAATAATGGTTCCACCTCAAGAGCATTTAAGAAAGTTTGTGTGTGCACTCCCTGCCTGGAAGTTGTGGGAAGTGCTGATACTGAGGAGGAATGATGATGATCTGGGGGGGGGCTTTACAAATGTAAATAAAATATTTAGAAGCAATTAGTAACAGAAAGGAAGCCATTTTTTAGAAATAGCTATTAATTAAATATGTAGCCAATTTTTGACAAACTACCAATAATTTAATACTAATTTAAGGACAATTGGTGATACTATTAAATAAATGATGTAGACATCTTTTAGCATTTTAGCACTGCTTGTGGCCACTTGGCACCTTTCCTTAAAATCCTGGGGATATAGTTTAATGTCTGTGTGACTTCTTCATAAACCCCAGGATTCCTTATGCCAGGTTATGGGCAGTATGACTACTTTTAGCCTATCTGTACTAGTTATTGCTTTCTAATACTGTTATAAAGCAATCAGGTGTTCATTATCTTGGTGTTTATGACTATCATAAGTGTTGTGGAACTTGCTTATCCAGGTTCTTGCATTGTGAAACTATAACCAAGCTAGCATATTTGTAACTCACAAAAGTGAGTACACTCCTCACATTTTTGTAAACATTTTATGATATCTTTTCATGTAACAACACTGAAGAAATGACACTTTGCTACAATGTAAAGTAGTGAGTGTACAACTTGTATAACAGTGTAAATTCACTGTTCCCTCAAAATAACTCAACACACAGCCGATAATATCTAAACCACTGGCGACAATAGTGAGTACACCCCTAAGTGAAAATGTCTAAACTGGGCCCAATTAGCCATTTTCTCTCCCTGGTGTCATGTGACTCATTAGCGTTACAAGGTCTCAGGTGTGAATGTGGAGCAGGTTTGTTAAATTTGGTGTTATCGCTCTCACTATCTCATACTGGTCACTGGAAGTTCAACATGGCACCTCATGGCAAAGAACTCTCTGAGGATCTGAAAAAAAGAACTGTTGCTCTACATAAAGATGGCCTAGGCTATAAGAGGATTGCCAAGACCCTGAAACTGAGCTGCAGCGCGGTGGCCAAGACCATACAGTGGTTTAACAGGACAGGTTCCACTCAGATCAGGCCTTACCATGGCCGACCAAAGAAGTTGAGCGCACGTGCTCAGTGTCATATCCAGAGGTTGGCTTTGGGAAATCGACGTATAAGTGCTGCCAGCATTGCTGCAGAGGTTGAAGGGGTGGTGGTTCAGCCTCTCAGTGCTCAGACCATATGCTGCACACTGCATCAAATTGGTCTGCATGGCTGTTGTCCCAGAAGGAAGCCTCTACTAAAGATGATGCACAAGAAAGCCCGCAAACAATTTGCTGAAAACAAGCAGACTAAGGACATGGATTACTGGAACCATGTCTTGTGGTCTGATGAGACCAGGATAAACTTATTTGGTTCAGATAGTGTCAACTGTGTGTGCCGGCAACCAGATGAGGAGTACAAAGACAAGTGTATCTTGCCTACAGTCAAGTATGGTGGTGAGAGTGTCATGGTCTGGGGCTGCATGAGTGTTGCCAGCACTGGGGAGCTACAGTTCATTGAGGGAACCATGAATGCCAACATGTACTATGACATACTGAAGCAGAGCATGATACCCTCCCTTCGGCGACTGGACCAAAGGGCAGTATTCCAACATGATAACGACCCCAAACATACCTCCAAGACGACCACTGCCCTGCTAAAGAAGCTGAGGGTAAAGGTGATTGACTGAACAAGCATGTCTCCAGACCTGAACCCGCTTGAGCATCTGTGGGGCATCCTCAAACAGAAGGTGGAAGAGTGCAAGGTCTCTAACATCCACCAGCTCCGTGATGTCATCATGGAGGAGTGGAAGAGGACTCCAGTGGAAACCTGTGAAGCTTTGGTGAAGTCCAAGCCCAAGAGGGTTAAGGCAGTGCTTGAAAATAATGGTGGCCACACAAAATATTGACACTTTGCGCCCAATTTGGACCCAATTTGGACATTTTCACTTAGGGGTGTACTCACTTTTGTTGCCAGCGGTTTAGACATTAATGGCTGTGTGTTGAGTTATTTTGAGGGGACAGCAAATTTACACTGTTATACAAGCTGTACACTCACTACTTTACATTGTAGAAAAGTGTCATTTCTTCATTGTTGCCACACGAAAAGATTTAATAAAATATTTATAAAAATGTGAGGGGTGTACTCATTTTTGTGAGATACTGTAGATGCAAGTGTGATTATCAGACCTATTTTTAGGGGTAATTCCCTAGTCATTTTCTCAGCTACTTATAGTAATTTCTTGAGGAAGAATTAGAGATCTCTATGATCTGTCTTTATATATAATTTGATTATATTTCATAAATTCTAACCTGTATATCTCATTTTGAAGCAATACTTTCATGTACTTTGGTCTAGGAATGGACAGGCTGCTTTTGTACCCGCGTAGCCTTTCCATTACCTAAAAGATCAAAGGACCTATCGGGGTATAGGAAGTGATGGAGGAATAGGGGGTAACAAACACCCTGATTATTTGAACCCTGGTAAAGACAAAAAGATACTTAACTGTTTAAAGACTTTAGTATTAGGTTGGTACTGGTAAGACCAATTTAAAACAAAACTAAAGGGTAAAAAACAAAAGAACTGCAAGCAGGCAGAATCTTTATTGACTGTCTCTTCTGCAATAAAACAAACTTGCCTGCCTGTTTGCAATCTTATTTAGAATGTACCCTGAACTGTGCATGCACGGCTCAGTATACATTCTTGGCATCCCTTGATGCTGTCATGAATGAACTCTTGTGCATGCCAAAGACCTGCAGAATGCCATGTTATTAAGCATTAATAAAGATGTTTTTTTGTGTTTTGGTAATGGGGAAATGTGTTTGTTATAAATCTATACCTATGATAACCTTATTATTATTCTTAGGTAACAAAAGTATGGGTGCAACTAGCAAGACAAAATTTTCAGAAATGTGATGTGCTGCAATGTTTACTTACCAAAGATGCTTGAGTGAACAGTTGGTGCACTAATTAGAATCCATTTACATGCCGTGTATTGTCCCCGGGTTGTTGGGTACATGATAACCTTGTCTGCAGCTTGTTTATGTCACTTATCTCTGATGTAGTACTAGCCAAACTGCAAAGTCACCCTGTCTAAATTACACTTTCTTTTAAATGTATTGTTGGGAGATATACTGTATATTATGCTTTTGCTTAAGATTCATAATAATCGTTCCAAGTTATGTGTACCCTAATCCATTTTCTGTAGAAAGAATAATACGGATAGTTTAGCATATTAAAATGAACATAGTGAATAATCTAAACACATTTCTGGAGCAAAGAAATAATTTAATTGCATTGAAATTGATGTCTCTAGTGCTCTAATATGATCTAATATGATTTAGATATATGGTAGTGAATCATTTTTGCATACATTCATTCCTAACAATGGTACCACTTGCACTTGGCATAGTACACTGTTCCCATTTTAGGACGTGGTTTTCAGTGATACAGCATATGAGTGGTATGTACAAGTGGGCAGGTGTTCTATTTTTTTTTTTTTTTATAACAAAGTGAACAATTTTATATACCATATTTATTACCAAACTCAGATCTGTCTGACTTGCATTCCTTTGCTTCCATGACCCTTCATGTACTTTTTTTTTTTAACTGAAAAAGCTTAGCTGGCAAGTAACACACTTTTCCTCATTAATAACAATGGTTAAAGTGGCTGGGAAAAGTCCCTGGAAAAATAAAAGTTGAAAGGTGGTTGGAATGGATGGGGAAGAAAGCTGGGTGCACACCGCTCTAGGTGGTCTTCAATCACCACAATGTCATACTGTTGAAATCTCAGGCGCCAGCTGTCTGCTGGCACTCCAGTTCTGTAATAAAAGTCTTGTATCCTTTATTGAATATAGTAACAAAAAGACACTAACACAGCTCCATCAAAGAAACAGTTGACGCGTTTCACCCTCTTAGCTGACCTTGTCCCCACACTGATTGCCTTGCATGCATAATTAGCTACAGAGGCCCTCTTCACCCTATTGGGGGTGGCCACAGGGCCTGTGCAGCACAAGTCAGACTCCTCTGCCAGAAACTTTACAAAGATGTTTGTGTTTTGATGGAGTGAAGCTGTATAAGATTGTGGTGCTTTTACTTCTGAATGAGATGACCAAGAACATGGAGATTAGTGTGCTGGATGCCTCTGAATAAGCACCTCCTGCCACTTCCCCAGGTTAATGCACATATAGACCTGGTTACTTTACACACTGTGCATTTTTGGTTTCAAAGATGGAGAAAACATTTTTGCTGCAGAGACAAGCTGTTGAATCTTGCACTCTGTTTTTTCTTCAGATGGAAAAGTAAAGACCAGCATACGGTCTATATGAATATTTCTATGTTGCAACATTTTACAATATAGATAAATGTATATAGTTAAATTCAACAAGTTATAAGTTTGTAATAGTTACATATTTACTCTGGTTGAAAAAAAAGACACAAATCCATCCAGTTCAACCAACATAGAAAAAAAAACACATACAAATAGAAAATTTCTCTCTCTATTTATATACACACTATCATATACCCACAGTTGATCCAGAGGAAGGCAAAACCCCCCCCCCAATAAAGCATGATCCAATTTGCTCCAGCGGGGGAAAAAATTACTTCCTGATCCATCAACAGGCAATCGGATATTCCCTGGATTAACTTTACCTGTAAATATTAGTATCCAGTTATATTGCATTTAGGAAAAAATCCAGGCCTTTTTTTAAAGCAATCCACTGAGCTGGCTGGAGACAGCTCTTCAGGGAGTCTATTCCACAGCCTTTCCGTATTTGGAGATTAGATCTCTTTTCCTCCAAACGTGAAGCGTGCCCCTTGTCCTCTGTGATTAACTTAAGCTGAATAACTCTACACCGAGTTCACTATATGGACCACTTATGCATTTATACATGTTGATCATATCCCCCCTTAATCTCCTCTTCTCAAGAGAGAATAAATTCAGTTCCTCTAATCTTTCTTCATAGCTGAGCTCCTCCATCGCTCTTATCAGTTTGGTTGCCATTCTCTGCACTTTCTTCAGGTCCCCGATATTCTTTTTGTGAACTGGTGCCCAAAACTGAACTGCGTATTCTAGATGCGGTGTTACTAATGATTTGTACAGGGGAAAAATGATATCTCTCTCTGGAGTCCATACCTCTCTTAATACAAGAAAGGATTTTGCCCGCTTTGGAAACTGCTGCTTGGCATTGCATGCTATCATCAAGCTTATGATCTACCAGAACACCCAGATCCTTCTCCACCACTGTTTTCTCCAGGTGTACTCCCCCAGTATGTATGATGCATGCATATTTTTAGCCCTCAAGTGCATAACTTTTTCAACACTAAATGTTAGTTACCTGGTAGTTGAGCCCGACTGGTAGGAGAAGACCCCTCTTACAACGCTGGTTCAGGAGCCACTGGAATGGGAACAGTGGTCTCGTGAGCACAGTGGGTAGGAGTGCCTGGTGAAGGTCTTGCAGAGCCCGGAATGGGAGCTGAGTAGAGATCCTTCAGGGATGGCTGAGCTGTGGATGCTGGCAGGCAGAAGAGGATCAGCAGACTGGCAGGTAGGAGGTAATGGAGCAGCAACACCTGGAGCTGGATGAAAAGGCCGGGATGCAGCAATACAAGGCACAGGCAAAAGGCAGAGTCAGACAGTCCGGTTTGGCAGGAGATCAGGCAGATGATGCAAATGGGTAATAAAAGAGTAGTCAGGCAAGCAGATGTACGGCAACAGGTCACAAGAAGATAGCAGAGTCAGGCAGGCCGGGTCAGAGTGGAGATAGCAGAAGAGTCAGACTTAGCCGGGTCGATAACAGTTATAACATCAGCAGGCAGATACAGGAACACAGGTACAGAGCTGCAGACTAACAGCACCGCATGAGTGCAGCTGACACACTTTTAAAGGCACCTTGGCGCCAAACAGCGCTAACGTGCACGGGAGCGCGCTGGTGCACACCAGTGGGAGAACTCTGCTGTATAACCCTGGACAGACCCCACGCATATTCCCCTGAAAGGCACCAGCACGTCCCTTACACTAAACCTCATTATCCACACAGTTCCCCAATCAAACAGTGCATTGCGGTCAGCTTGTAAGTTGGAGACAAGCTTACAAGCTGCTATGCAGTGGATGTTATTCCACTGCATAGCTTGAAGTCACCATCAGCAAAGACTAGTTAATACACACTCCTTCCTAGTTCTACATATATTAATTTGTATGGTAAAAGGTTAGTCCACCCAAAGCTGGTATTCTGTTTTTTGGTAGATGCTTCAGAATTAAACCAGCTGACAGTTTTTTGTTTTTCTTGTGTATTCTGTTTTTAGACCTTTGTGCATGAGTTCCAGGGTTAGGACACCTGTTGTGGCCACTGTGCAGGGTTCCTGGTATCCAGTGGGGGCTGGTGCTCAATTTTTTTTTGGGGGGGGGGATGGCACAAACAAATTTCCCCCATGGGAGACAGACGGCGGCCATTACCCCCCCAGTGGGAGACACGGACAGTGGCGATCACTTGGCACCCCCCCCCTCATGGAAGTCGAACGGGGGATGCTTTACCTTATGTAGGCAGGGGGAAGGAAGAGCCGGGACCACTCTGACGAATTTGCCAGGGAGCACACAGAGACATTTTTCTCCCGGTCCCACAGGAACAGGAAGTGTCCTGAGAAATGATTGACCAGGGAGTCCTAAGACTCCCTAACTAATAGGGCTTTATGATTGGCCAGGAGGAGAATGAGGAAGGCAATATTGATTATTCATTCGCTATTGTCACACAAGTGGGTATGCTCACCCTTTTTTGAAGCTTATTAGAGCCTCTGGCTCTAATCACGTGCTTAAAAAAAAAACCCATTGAAATCCATGCGTCCGGTGCCACGCATGTAGATTAGGGGGCCGGACGCATGGACGGGGGGCGGCGCCGCTGCACCCCTAATGGACAGGCCGCCACTACTTGTATCCCTTTTAGTTATTTTGTTTGTTTTATACTCTCAGGCCTACAGGACTAGAATTTTGAATTGTGGCAGAACTATTTTATTGATGGAGTAGTCAAGACATATAAAAAGACAGGAGCCGACTAAGCATTGCAGGTTGCACCTATAACTTATGAGTCTTGTGACATTAGCAAATGATAGAAAATAACAAGAACAGATTTCAGAACAGATTAGCCCTTTTGGATGAATTGTTATTGATTGCAAAGGGTTAGTAGACCTTGCACAATATTTTTTTCTTGACTAGGCCTAGAATCTGCTGAATGGGTAAAATATCAACTACTAAGCAATGCAGGCCTGAATTCAGGCTAACATTTTTTGCACTTTTTAAAATTATCCCTAGGGGATTAGTGAATTCTCAGAAAAACTCAGTTTGTCTGCTATTTCTATATTAATGCAAGAAATGCCTGTGTGTCCTTAATAGAGAGAGAATTACTATGGAAACAGGCTTACACATGGGTATATATTAAAGTGAGGACTTAGAAACCAAAGAAATACTATGTATTGTTATGAAAAAACAAAGCTAATCCTTACAATGCACAGTGAGCAGCCATTGCCTAATCAGTGTCACAGTGGGGGCAGTAACTTTGAAAGGTTAGAGTCATACAATGGCTAAGTGGTTATCACTTCTGCCTAGTAGAACTATGTTTCAATCATAACCATGTTATTACCTGCCTAGAGTTGGCATGTTCTCTTTGTGCCTGCGTGGGTTTCCTCTTGGTACTCTGATCTCTTCCCACACTCCAAAGACATGCTGATAGGTTAATTGGCTCCTGTCTAAATCGGCCCTATTACGTGTATGTATAAATATTCAAACAATTCCCCCATCATCACAGACAGCGCTGACAGCAGAATCCCTCCTGCCGTGACATTGTGTTCTACTGACGGGGGGGGGGTAGGGCTGGGAGCCGCCCTTGCCGGGAGAACACAGTAATTATTGCTAGCATCTATAGCAGCCGCTAGCGATAGTTGCAAGTAAATGCAACAAGCTGGTTGTACCCAAGTTGATTGATCAATCAACTTGGTACATTTACCCTGCCCATACATGGTTTGAACCGCCTTTGGCCGACCTTACATCAGGGGCTGATGTAAATGTACAATATACATGTAAAGTGCTTTATAAATTGATGGCGCTACATAATTACCTGTAATAAATAAATGTTAGTTTAAGTTCTTTAGAAAATTGAAACTTTATTGGATTTGTTCTTTTATAAGAAATTATCATATTTCAGAGTACCTGTCAATGACATGTGCAAATTTTTGCAATTGTAAAAATGGACTCCAGGTTTTTCATTGGAGGTTACAAGTGAGGAGGTGACACGGTCTAGCCTGCACATTTCTGTTTGTGAAATTCTTACTTCCTTGCTGTAGTATTCTGCTAGATATGTGACTCCATAAAGCTGCTCCCCTGCCTAGCCCTACTACAGGCACCCTTTCGCTGCTGGCCACCTCTAGTTCCTTTGCCTTTTTACTGCCTAAACCATCAGTCCCTTTACTTTACAGCCCAAAGCTCCAACTTGGCTACCATCTGGATGGGTAGAAGCCCCAATATCTGTGACCCCTAGCTTCAGTGCCTACCCCAGGTTCCTGTTCAGCACACCCTTCCATGCCCACTGTACAAATCAAAGCCTCAACTCCTATTCCCTTACCTTTACAACAGCCTCCACTCCCACTATTGTGTCCTCTCTGCCAGCCTCCTTACCAGACCTTTCATCTTGGTTACTGGTGTCTGCTTCAGCCCAAGCGCATGAGTTATCTGCTCCCATTCTTGTTGCTTTAGAGGCAAATGCTTCCAAGTACTTACATCAGCTTCCAAGTACAAAGTATCTGCAGATCATCATTGCCGTATGAGTTCAAAATCTCTACTTGGCAACCATGTCTGGCTGTCTATTAAGAATATCCATCTCTGAGTGCTCTTTATGAAATTTGCTCCTCATGTCATTGGTCCCTTTACAGGCCCTTGCCAGGTTAATCCTGTCGCTGTCAAGCTCTGTCTTTATTCATATTTAAGGATCAATACTGTCTTCCATGTTTCTCTCCCGAGACCGTACATGATCAGTAGATTTTCTTCATCCTTCTCTAGCAGTTAATCCCACGAATCAGTATGAAATCAAGCAAATCTTGGATTCTAAATACTCCAGGGGGAGACTTTTATATCTAATTGACTGGAAGGGATCTGGTCCTGAGGGAAGATGTTGGATTCCTTTAACAGATGTTTTTGCCCCCTATTTGGTGAAACTCTTACATCAGAAGTATCTTCTCAAGCCTGGCTGTAAATAGGTGGGGAGGCCTCATAAAGGGGAGGAGGGGGTACTGTCATGGTCTAGCCTGCAGATTTCTGTTTGTGAAATGCTTACTTCCTTGCTGTAATGTTCTGCTAGATCTGTGACACCATACATGTGATGTTTGGCTTCTCTGGTCACCTGCTCTACTGCAGGTTTATATACTTTTCCTGTCTATTATTTCCTGGGTCACCTCCCTGTTTGCTCTCCTATATGTACACATGCTCAGTGCAACACTCCTTGCCCCAAAAAACGTTCATTTTCTGTTTAGTACTACCCATACATCCTGTGTCTGACTACCCATGTACTGATCCCGGCTTCCTCTACTGTCTGTGCTTGCCTGCTGCCTGTCCTGACCTCGGCTTGTCTCCTGGATTTCCTGTTGTCTTCTGCTGTTTGTGCTTTGCACGTGCTAGTGGTCTCTTGGTCCACAGCTGGGCGTACCTGGGGACCGTGATCTGATTCCATCCCCACCATTAGGGGCTCTGGTGAAGAAGCAGGCTGGGGCTTAGACTCCACACCTTGGGGAACCCTGAGTTGACGATCCACAAGGGCTTAATACCACAGACGCATTTCAGGAGGCATGTGAAAAAGCATGCGTCAGCATTTTTACTATTTTATACTTGAAGCCTTGAACAACATTCACATAGTAACAATGTAGGTTCAAAGTTGTAAATGCAAAGTCCGTACCAAGGCCACTATTAAACTGACCATCAAAATACAATGCACACTGGTTGCCCCTTTCAGATGGAGTGGATCCATCCAAGCAGAATCTACCTGCTCAGCAGGGAATCTCTCCATTGATCCCTGCTGAGCAGACGGCTGGCAGGTCTGTGTTTGCTCCGCTATGCAGAGCGGACATGGACACAGCCCGCTCTCCTCTATGGGGCGGTCAGATTGAAACGGACTGGACAGATTACGAACGTTATTGATCAGATGTCTGGGTGGTGTCAGTGGACACATGTCTGCGGAAATCCTCCGCCCCATAGAGAACAATGGGTGGACCGATTGGGTCCGCCTGAAAAACTGACAGGCGAACCCAGTCGGTCCACTGGTGTTAAAGGGGCCTACTTTGTAACTCACCTAAACCAAAAGATGTTATTTGTCACCCAAATAAAGGGATGACATTGTCTACTTCTCGTTACTCTTCCACACATCTCTTGCCAATGTAGGAGATGTGGAGATGCAGTTGGTACACTATTCCATATTTTTTGACCCCAGTCTGTAGTACCTTTTATTTCTCTGGCCTCATGAATTGCAATGAAGGACAGGACATTCTTCTGCTGTCAGGTACATCTAGATGACCCTGAAGGATTGCTAATCTGCATCAATAACTTACTGTATAGACTGTATGTAGTATTTGAAGACAGACTCTAACATTTGAAGTTGAGCAACTTCTTTATTATGCCTTCCTTTTTTTATGTATGCACTAATATTTTGTTGACCTATTTATAAACATGCTTTGTTATTGTCATTCTACACAAATTAAATTAGAAAATATTTTTAAAAAATTGCAATGTGTCATGTAAAATGGATACTTAAACAGGGTATGTAAAAATTACTTAATTACTGACTAAAAAAAGTGTTGAAACACAGTGTAATTACAGAGTAGGCAGCAGTACAATTTCTGCTTTGAATTTATTATTATTTTTTTTTTTTAGCATATCTTCCTAAAAGTTGAGTTTCTTCTCTTGAAAATGGAAGGCAATAAAAATATATGCAATATTCCATTTATATTAGCTAGTCCTTTGACTAGATTCCAATTAACCTGAGAATAAAATTTAAGTTATTTAAGCATGCACGCGGGAGCCACCAGTCACGACGTGACCCCCGATGTGCCCTTTCTAAGGTGCGCATGCGCCGATATCATCGTGCTCAGGTCTTTCGTAAATAACTCCTAAACAGTGAAGGTTTAGGAGATATTTCAAGCACCTACGGGTAACCCTTAATATAGGCTTACCTGTAGGTAAAAGTGACTGTACAGGGTGTACAACCACTTTAAGGAGGCTCCTAAACTGTTCACAGCATTCTTAGGTTCTGTGTTAATGGTCATTGGGCTGCTCATGGGTAAATGCAATATACTTTCAGGTGCATTTAGCTTGCATTTGGCATACCTTTGAGATGCTTCTGAGATCCAAAAATAGTAATGATGTTTCTTAACCCCTGTTTCTGCTCCTGACTTTCCCCTCTTCCTTGCTCATAACCTCATCCTCTGCACAGCTGCAAGTTTTTGCAGTGCAGCCCCCATTCTCTGGAATTATTTAGCTTGTTCTGTTTGTCTCCAACAATTTCTTTAACTTGTTCTTAGAAGTACACCTCTTCAAATTACTCTAACCTGGTTATTAATTACTGTGCAACCAGCATCTATTACCTCCTGTCACTGCCGCCTGTCTTCCTTATTGTATCTGCTGTTCTTCATCTATTAGATAGTAAGATAATTGTTAGAACAGTGTCTGTCTGTGACTGTTTTATGTATGTGGTTTAATAGAAGGTTATTGTCTGGTCATTGCTTTTTTCAATGGGATAATTTGGCATATTATAAACAAAGGATAACAACAATATATGTTGGCTATATGCTGTTTGACCAAAATACATTGCATTAACAATGGTGTTTGGAAAATGAGCAAGTCATTTTACTATGTTCTAATTTCATATGTGGAGGCAAAAAAGTTGACAGCTGCTAAAGAAAGACTAACATACTGTATATTATGCCCCCATAACAAACTGAGCAGTTCACTCATGATCTTCATAGTTCTGATTTTTACCCGTTGGCATACTCATATTAAAATAATAAATATAATACATGTAAACCATGCAAACTATTTTGTGTGTTCTCTAGCCTAGCTCTTGCCGTAATAACTTGGCTGCAAGTCTGTCAATTAACCTATACAACCTCCTCTGGTTTGTGCTGCAGAAGATGCCATTCTTCAGCTCCTATCATGATAACAGACTGCAGCATTGAGGGAACATTGCTGCTCTTTGGAACAATAGAGGCTTAGAGGAATGCTGCCATTTCTTCATTTATAAAAAATGCCTAAGGTATAACTACAGAATTCTAAACAGGATGAGCCTGCTCATGGAGTTCACAGAAAGTAGTCCTTTTTCTATAACAAAATCAAAACATAAGCATGTAGATGGTTTCACCATATATTGGTTCATTAAGAAACATTGATGTGATAGTAATGTATCCATGCCTATATATGTCAACAGTACTTTCTGAGCTATAGCCAATCATTTCTTTATTACTGTGGAACAGAGATTTTTACATCATTTTTCGGAGCATCATGTACCATAAAGGAGGTACAAATGGTGAGGCTGGGATTTCAGAAGAAGATAACCTGAGTTTGAAATATGTACACCCGCTGTAGTTATGCTGGATAGGTTATTAAACAGGGGAAACACAAAACCAACAAGTCCATTTTATTTCAACATTTTACATTTTATTTTATCCTATTTTTATAAGTGTTGTATAATGCTAGTTTCCTATTCTGAACAAACTTTTCACTATAGTTCTATTTTATTCTTAATGAAGCTCTACTTAGCCAATATTAACATTTATAATTCCGTTTGCATGTTAAGGCACAATTTACCACCAAGCCCCTTTTACATTCAGTCCTGCAAGGATGGTAACAATGTAATTATGTGTTTGTTTAGAGATGAAACATAAATTGTATGCTGAGATAAAATCTCTGATAACAGACGGCCTGCTGGAAAGACATGCCTGCAGCTTCTAGCATAATCTTCTGAAAAAATTGATTTGTTTGATTATGGTTTCTGACAACCTGCAAACCATCAAAATCACAATTTGCTTGCAGTGCTGCTACACAAGGCAGCACATTTTTTTTTAATAGGATAAGACTTGTCTAAAATTAGCACAGATCTTAATTTGTGTTATCTGATGTAAGTGGTACTGTTTACTAATTTACATGACAGTGATATCCAGGTTTCATTGTTTAATCATTATATCTTGCAGATAATTTGCTCTACACAACAATCATTTTTACACGTCTCTAGTTCTCCTCAATAACATTCGAATGGCCATACAATGGCTAAGATTGATGCATCATTAAATGATATATGGCAAATATGGTAGAGGAGGGGGGAGGAGGACTTAAAGTGAAATTTCCCCTTTTGGGTGAAGTTCCCCTTTAATCTGTCTTCAAGTTATGAATAGTTATTACCATGTGCTGCACATTAAGCAGTAGTTGGGAGGCTAGCAAACATGCTCTAAGTCTAGGTTCACATCTATGCGGTTGCAGTTGATGTGTTTTTCAGGCACGTTTTGCAGTGCAATTTGCATTTTGAAACCCGTGTTTTTGATGCATTTTTGCATGCATTTTTCATGCATTTTGGGCAGAATGGTGTTAAAATTCTTTTCCATCTGTTATGCCCCGTACACACGGTCGGATTTTCCGACGGAAAATGTGTGATAGGACCTTGTTGTTGGAAATTCCGACCGTGTGTAGGCTCCATCACACATTTTTCATCGGATTTTCCGACACACAAAGTTTGAGAGCAGGCTATAAAATTTTCCGACAACAAAATCTGTTATCGGAATTTCCGATCGTGTGTACACAAATCCGACGCACAAAGTGCCACGCATGCTCAGAATAAATAAAGAGATGAAAGCTATTGGCTACTGCCCCGTTTATAGTCCCGCTGTACGTGTTTTATGTCACCGCGTTCAGAATGATCGGATTTTCCGACAACTTTGTGTATGCAAGACAAGTTTGAGCCAACATTAGTCGGAAAAAATCCTAGGATTTTGTTGTCAGAATGTCCGATCAATGTCCGACCGTGTGTACGGGGCATTAGTATCACAGAGAAGGAGGCAGAGAGGCTGCAGTTTGTGAGAGCAGATTGGAGGAAATAAACACACCCTCCTCTACACAGCAGAAGAACTGTGTTGTGAATAGACAGGCTCCATGCTGAGCTCTCCTCCCTGTCACAAAATGATCTCATGTGTCTGGAAAACTTCTCAGAAGTGACTCATGCTGATAACAGAGGAACACAGCACCATAGAGATATGACACTTAAAACTTTGGAGAGAGATAAGTAAATACTACAGATATACAGTATCTCACAAAAGTGAGTACACCCCTCACATTTTTGTAAATATTTTATTATATCTTTTCATGTGACAACACTGAAGAAATGACGCTTTGCTACAATGTAAAGTAGTGAGTGTACAGCTTGTATAACAGTGTAAGTTTGCTGTTCCCTCAAAATAACTCAACACACAGCAATTAATGTCTAAACCACTGGCAACAAAAGTGAGTACACCCCTAAGTGAAAATGTCAATATTTTGTGTGGCCACCATTATTTTCAAGCACTGTCTTAACCCTCTTGGACATGGAGTTCACCAGAGCTTCACAGGTTGCCACTGGAGTCCTCTTCCACTCCTCCATGACAACATCACAGAGCTGGTGGATGTTAGAGACCTTGCTCTCCTCCACCTTCCGTTTGAGGATGCCCCACAGATGCTCAATAGGGTTTAGGTCTGGAGACATGCTTGGCCAGTCCATCACCTTTACCCTCAGCTTCTTTAGCAACGCAGTGGTCATCTTGGAGGTGTGTTTGGGGTTGTTATTATGCTGGAATACTGCCCTGCGGCCCAGTCTCCTAATGGAGGGAATCATGCTCGGCTTCAGTATGTCACCGTACATGTTGGCATTCATGGTTCCTTCAATGAACTGTAGCTTCCAGTGCCGGCAGCACTCATGCAGCCCCAGACCATGACACTCCCACCACCATGCTTAACTGTAGGCAAGACACATTTGTCTTTGTTCTCCTCACCTGGTTGCTGCCACCCACGCTTGACACCATCTGAACCAAATAAGTTTATCTTGGTCTCATCAGAGTGCAGGACATGGTTCCAGTAATCCATGACCTGAGTGTGCTTGTCTTCAGCAAACTATTTGCAGGCTTCCTTGAGGATCATCTTTAGTAGAAGCTTCCTTCTGGGATGACAGCCTTGCAGACCAATTTGATGTAGTGTGTGGCTTATGGTCTGAGCACTGACAGGCTGACCCCCCCACCCCTTCAACCTTTGCAGCAATGCTAGCAGCACTCATAGGTCTATTTCCCAAAGACAACCTCTGGATATGAAGCTGAGCACGTACACTCAACTTCTTTGGTCAACCATGGCGAGGCCTGTTCTGAGTGCAGCCTGTCTTGTTAAACCGCTGTATGGTCTTGGCCACCGTGCTAAGCTCAGTTTCAGGGTCTTGGTAATATTCTTACAGCCTAGGCCATCTTTATGTAGAGTAACAATTCTTTTTTTCAGATCCTCAGAGAGTTCTTTGCCATGAGGTGCCATGTTGAACTTCCAGTGACCAGTATGAGCGAGTGAGAGTGATAACACCAAACTTAACACACCTGCTCCCCATTCTCACCTGAGACCTTGTAACACTAACGAGTCACATGACACCGGGGAGGTAAAATGGCTAATTGGGCCCAATTTGGACATTTTCACTTAGGGGTTGTACTTATTTTTGTTGCCAGAGGTTTAGACATTAATGGCTGTGTGTTAACTTATTTTGAGGGGACAGCAAATTTACACTGTTATACAAGCTGTACACTCATTACTTTACATTGTAGCAAAGTGTCATCTCTTCAGTGTTGTCACATGAAAAGATATAATAAAATATTTACAAAAATGTGAGGGGTGTACTCACTTTTGTGAGATACTGTATGTGCTTGCTCAGATTTCATGACTGAAGTTTACAACCACTTTCTTTGTTATTCTACATACTGTATGTTGAAATTAAAGCCCTGTGCTGATTAGTTACTGAAGGGTGAAGTATTGACACTCAGGGCTGCCATCATAATGTATTGTATTAGTATAATATGATAAATCCCCTAACCCTCACGCAGCCCAGTATGCCTCTTCCTACAGCTGCCCATGTCGTTGGATCTGTTTATCATTTTGGTTGTTATTTTTTCATCAGATGCTTAGTTGAATTGCCCAGATTTGTGTCAGGTTAAATTTATTGTAACCAGGGGAGTTTGTCAGGTTAATTACTATTTCAGTCTGTATGCAGTACATTTCCTACACATTACCCTACGCAGGTTAAGACGTTCAGAGGAGCTGCTCTTCACTGAGCCATGTTCATTATTGACATGTGTTTAGAATGTTTCCTATCTTAATATTTCATTTTTTTTTAAACTCTCCTTTGCTGTATAATTAGATTTTAATTTTTTAAGATCCCCTTATCTTTAGCTAACAGCAATCCATTATCTGTGTTTAACATATTTTTTGTTATTACTAGTGTAAGCAGAAAGAACATTGCTCTAGGAAACTTGTTTAATGTAAAATTAAAGTTGCATACTACTGCATATATATATATATATATATATATATATATATATATATATATATATATATATATATATATAATATTTTTTAATTAACCTCTTAAGCTTTTTTACTTAGCTGGTTAAGCTAAGGAAATTTCCACAATAAAACCAATATAAACAAAATATTATTTAAAAAAAATACTTTTTATTGGGAAATACCCTTAATCAATTATAAAGATATATATATATATATATATATATATATATATATATATATATATATATATATATATATATATATTTATTTATATTTATATAGTCAGGTGCATAAATATTGGGACATCGACACAATTCTAATCTTTTTGGCTCTATACACCACCACAATGGATTTGAAATGAAATGAACAAGATGTGCTTTAACTGCAGACTTTCATCTTTAATTTGAGGGTATTTACCTCCAGGTGAACGGTGTAGGAATTACAACAGTTTGTATATGTGCCTCCCACTTTTTAAGGGACCAAAAGTAATGGGACAATTGGCTGCTCAGCTGTTCCATGGCCTGGTGTGTGTTATTCCCTCATTATCCCATTTACAAGGAGCAGATAGAAGATCCAGAGTTCATTTCAAGTGTGCTATTTGCATTTGGAATCTGTTGCTGTCAACTCTCAATATGAGATCCAAAGAGCTGTCACTATCAGTCAAGCAAGCCATCATTAGGCTGAAAAAAACAAAACAAACCCATCAGAGAGATGGCAAAAACATTAGGTGTGGCCAAATCAACTGTTTGGAACATCCTTAAAAAGAAAGAACACACCGGGGCTCAGCAACACCAAAAGACCTGGAAGACCACGGAAAACAACTGTGTGGGATGACCGAAGAATTCTTTCCTTTGTGAAGAAAACACAATTCACAACAGTTGGCCAGATCAAGAACACTCTCCAGGAGGTAGGTGTATGTGTGTCAAAGTCAACAATCAAGAGAAGACTTCACCAGAGTGAATACAGAGGATTCACCACAATATGTAAACCATTGGTGAGCCTCAAAAACAGGAAGGCCAGATTAGAGTTTGCCAAACAACATCTAGAAAAGCCTTCACAGTTCTGGAACAACATCCTATGGACAGATGAGACCAAGATCAACTTGTACCAGAGTGATGAGAAGAGTAAGGAGAAGGAAAGGAACTGCTCATGATCCAAAGCATACCACCTCATCAGTGGAGCATGGTGGTGGTAGTGTCATGGCGTGGGCATGTATAGCTGCCAATGGAACTGGTTCTCTTGTATTTATTGATGATGTGACTGCTGACAAAAGCAGCAGGATGAATTCTGAAGTGTTTCGGGCAATATTATCTGCTCATATTCAGCAAAATGCTTCAGAACTCATTGAACAGCGCTTCACAGTGCAGATGGACAATGACCCGAAGCATACTGCGAAAGCAACCAAAGAGTTTTTTAAGGGAAAGAAGTGGAATGTTATGCAACGGCCAAGTCAATCACCTGACCTGAATCCGATTGAGCATGCATTTCACTTGCTGAAGACAAAACTGAAGGGAAAATGCCCCAAGAACAAGCAGGAACTGAAGACAGATGAAGTAGAGGCCTGGCAGAGCATCACCAGGGATGAAACCCAGCGTCTGGTGATGTCTATGCGTTCCAGACTTCAGGCTGTAATTGACTGCAAAGGATTTGCAACCAAATATTAAAAAGTGAAAGTTTGATGGATGATTGTTAATCTGTCCCATTACTTTTGGTCCCTTAAAAAGTGGGAGGCACATATACAAACTGTTGTAATTCCTACACCGTTCACCTGATTTTGATGTAAATACCCTCAAATTAAAGCTGAAAGTCTGCAGTTAAAGCACATCTTGTTTATTTCATTTCAAATCCATTGTGGTGGTGTATAGAGTTAAAAAGATTAGAATTGTGTCGATGTCCCAATATTTATGGACCTGACTGTATATGTATGTATGTATGTATGTATGTATTTATGTATATATATATATGTGTGTATATATATATATATATATATATATATATATATATATATATAGTGCGATTGGGGTGATCAGACTCAAGCGGTAGGTGCGTTTTCAATGTGTGCCAATCCAAAACTGTATTTTTAAGGGCATGGTAGCCCACTTTTCTTTAAAAGAACGAAAAAGTTCACAAAAGACATCAGTAGCCCACGCAGGGGGTTCCACCATTTCTGTATCTTGCACAATCAGAATTCTTCAGCCTCCTGGCTTACTCTCTTGCCACACGGCTGCTTCAGGCTTCAAGCAGAGGCCTTAGGTCTGCTCCTCAGACCAAAAGACTTCCTTAGAGTTAAGCTCTCTTATAGCTTACTCACAATCAGATTCTTGCTGCTCTGTCACAGACTAAATCTGCCTCTTGCAGACATGCACGCTCTGGCTGCCCCATGAAGCCTCTTTAACTCCTGGAGAGGTTGGGAGTCCACCTGACTCCCCTTTACAGACCTCCTATCTGTTGGGTGGAGCCCTGAGCCATAGTCATGTCAAAACTAATAGCCCAGCGTACAGCTACCATATATGTATATGTGTATATATAATATATTATTATTATTATTATTATTATTATTATTATACAGGATTTATATAGTGCCAACAGTTTGCGCAGCACTTTACAACATGGGGGCAGACAGTACCTTTACAATACAAATCAATACAGGAGGGATCAGAGGGCCCTGCTCCTTAGAGCTTACAATCTAGAAGGCAGGGTCAAGTGGAAACAAAAAGGTAATAACTGTGGGGGATGAGCTGATGGGAAAAATGAAGATACAGTTGTTAGATAAGGGTAGGATAGGCTTCTCTGAATAGAAGGGTTTTCAGGGATCGTCTAAAAGGTAATAAAGTAGGAGATAAGTGGACAGATTGGGGTAGGGCATTCCATAGGATTGGAGAGGCTTTGGAAAAGGCCTGGAGGCGAGCATGGGAGGAAGTGACAAGGGAGCTAGAGAGCAGGAGGTCTTGAGAGGAATATATATACATATACAAAGATGGGGTAGGTTACTTCCTTTTCTTTCCTTTTCTGTTTCTTTCTGGAGTGTAGTGTCAGGGTGAACTCCAAATCTTCCACCAATATTCAATAGAAAATACGACGGGGCACGTTCTCCAATGCAAATTTTTCTTTTTATCTTTAATCCTCATATCAAGACAAAAAAAGTGCAATGCGCTACTGTACAGTTACGGGCATACCATGCTCTTCATCAGGCTTTGTGCAAAAATCCATACAAAATTTCAGATACTTATACTAACATCACAGGCTGTTGCTCAACAGGTGTATCCCATCAGCCCATGACTACTCTAATTCAAATTAACCCATCACAGACTAAATCTAGTGAATCCCCTACAAAGCTAATGTGCAATTAATTCAAATCCGAACCCTTAATAGTGCAGTTATTACAACTAGCACTATTTCCATTATCATATACCGTACTACTTCCTCTTCTTCTACATGTGAAGGAACACATTCTTATCTATATTTACACTAAAGATTTAATCGATCATCATAAGAGAAACACAAAAGCGGGATTGAACAGAACAAATACAAGAAAAAAACCTGAAAAAATAGATCAGTTGTCTGTGTGTCGGTAAAATTCCATTCTCTCACTGATCAGTCAACTCCGGTCATGTTGATTAGAAGACAGATTTATTACAAATGTACCGGTACATAGGGATGAACTCTGTACACAGCAAGTAGATTCAACAGAGTCACACAGAACCCTTTTACACATATCATTTTATAACAGTATTTGGCAAGCTACCATTGGCTAAGGCACACTGGTGACTCATGGTGCATCGTCAGCTTTATTGTCAAAAACAGTGTCCTTTACACAATATGCCCTAATATGGTAAACTTTTGCTAGTTCTTTAAATATTGTTGTAGGTGTTGAACTAAGAACTAAGCAGATTGCATAAACAATAAGTCAGCGCCATTTTAGCTAGGAAAAAAGCATATAAGGAACAAGGCAAATGTTGATATCACTTGCAATTCTTTACATATTTCTTATCATTCCCTCCTCTGATATCTATATTTGCTTCCTCAATTTATTACTTCAATGCAGGTCCGTTCCTTAACTGGGTTTTCAGACCTTAGCAAGTCCTTGACCTTGGCAAGTCCAGTCCATTTCCCAAACCAACCTTCAAGCCAATGTGTGAATGGATCATCAATACCTGAGTTTTCTGCTAATTCATTCGATAAAGCTGTCAATCCTTCGAGGGCTCTAGTTACGGTTCCTCCAGGAGCTGTATTGTTAGGAATAAAGGTGCAACACATACCGCCAAACATTTTACAGACCCCTCCTCTTTCTGCTAGGACCATATCTAATGCCATCCTATTCTGCCATGCCGTCAGAGAGATAGGGGCTAATTGCTCTGTCAATCTCTTAACTGCATCCCTGGTGTAGTTTACAAACCTTTGTTGGATATATATATATATATATATATATATATATATATATATATAGTTAATCCAGTCAACATTTTTTTTTTTTTTTTACTGTCACCCACCAGAGAAGAGACTCAAATCCAGCTGCCACTTGATTCCTAGCTTTGAACTTGCTCGGCACTCCACGCGGAACCCCAATCTCATCTATATAGATCTGGGGGTCAAAAGACCCCGCAGGAGAGGTGTACCATCAGCTCCTCCGGTGACCCGTCTTCCAAGGGGACTCTGACAGTAAGCGCAGAGGCATTGCCAGCTGTACCAGGGCACAATCCCCTTGGGAATTGGCTGAGATTATCGCTCTGAGCCTCTTGTCTTCGCATAACCACCAGACGTCCGCCCTCTGGGTGTTGTGCTCAACCCAGTTGTAAAGACCCCAAATCTTTGCCACTTTCATTCCCCAGAAGTGCAAAGCAAGCAAAGTTGCCAAGGTATGCCGTGACAGCAAGGGTATCTGAGGTCTCTGAATTAGGGGAAACAATAAACTTAATGTGTGACAGGGAGTGTTGGTGTCAGGTTTGTATGTTTTTTTGATATAGCTTTAGCATACACTCTAAACCATCTGGATCTGTATTGTTATTTAAGGGAAAAGGCACTGTTAGCAGTATATATTAACCATTCAAGCCATTCATTCTTATCCTGGTATCCTGTTTCTAATGTTATAGCTTCTTCCACTGTGAGATTGGTGAATCTCACTGTGGATCCTAATACCTCTTACTTTAAATTGGTCCTCATTATCTAATTATTTCTTCTTGTTTGTCTCATTCTTTGGTTTGACTTCAAGAAAGAATTTTCCCAAAGAGTCAATTCCTGATATCCAAGCTCCTATACGATATAACCTCTGATCTTCTAGTTTGGGGTCCTTCAGGGAAATCAATAATATATTGCAATTCTTTGATTCTGTACAGGGAGAGTGGGCCGCTTTAGTTATGGTTAATCTATTCTTTAAATCTCCTGCTGCTGGGATCTTATATCCCCAATCCTGCTGCAGTTGTCCACATGACTGAATCCCAAATAGTACACCCGGTAGTTCCAGCCAGGTAGCACACGTATTTATCTGCCCAGGTCAGTTTACTTGCTTCTACCTTATCTCCACAATCTGTCATCTGGCAGAAATCCACCTGTATAGTACTGGTGGTTCCTTCAACAAAGGTGAGGTTCAATGCTCTTCCTGTCTCTTCCCAATTGATTGGTTCCACTATCCTCCCGTGTCTCCTACCTCCCCGTATAGAGGCCTCTCCTAGAGTCGCCAATACTCCCACGAGGAACAAAATCCCTACCATCCTATCTGAAGTGAGGGGGGGCTAGATAGGGCCTTTTCTTCACCAAGGTTGAGACGAGCAGACCTTTTATCTGCCTCCCTTTGTAGTTGGACTTTCCCCCTCCTTCAGTCTTTCTGTCCCTACTCTGCCTATATTTACCTTTTTACAGTGGGATTGGTGAATCCAGATACTCCTTTCAGCAATTCTTACTGCAGTGGGAGTAGTAAGGAGTACTAGATACGGCCCGTCCCACTTAGGGGAGCGCCACTGCTTCTTTTTGATCACCTTGATGAGCACCCGATTTGTACTTTGTCTTCTCCTATGGGCTCTCCTTCTGGAATGGAACACTCTTGGTTAATTTGTTTCTGTTTTAATAACCTTGACATGTATTTTGCTAAGGTTCTCTCCCTTTCCTCTGTGTGGGTTTCATTTGGTAATAAAGGTATTTTATAAGGTCTACCATACATCATTTGAAATGGACTCAGCCCCTCCTTAGTGGGGGTGATGTGCATGCTTAAAATAGCTAGTGGGAGACAGTACATCCAATTTTTCCCTGTCTGTTCCATAGCCTTTTTTAGCTTGCTCTTTAATATCCCATTATGTCTTTCTACGAGCCCTGCTGACTGAGGGTGATATGCACAGTCGTTCTTTTACTTCTATACCCATCACTTCTGTTAGGTTTTATAGTCTGATTTACAAAATGTGGACCATTATCGCTATAAATCTTCTCTGGTATCCCAAATCATGAAATGATATCTTTTAGTAAGGCTTTGGATACTGTTAAGGCGTCAGCACTTCCCGTGGGGAATATCTCTACTCATGTGGTCAATGCATCAATGATTTCCAAACAATATTTCTTCCTTTTCACATTTGCCTAATTCAATAAAATCCATGCAAATGTGTTGGAATGGATATTGCGGTGTGGGGAACTTCCCTTTCCGTGGTCTTATGCCTCCCTGAGCATTGTGTCTTGTACATATAATGCATTGAGAACAAAAAGTTTTGTTTTTTTTAGTAGTTTGTGAAGCCATAAGCTGTACATACCTTATTTAACATCTCAGTCATCCCCCTGTTTGACACATGAGTTACTCCATGTGTCAATACTGCTGCATACCTAAATAAGGATTTTGGCAATACCAGCTTTCCTTCAGGTGATGTGTAGATGTTATCTATTATTGTGCAACCTTTTGTTTTCCGATATTGTTTCTCCCCAGGGGATATATTCTGCTGTATATCAGTAAGGACTGTATGATATATCTTTATGATTTCCTGTTCTGTCATGTGTCACTTCTGCATATCCAGTTACACTTGTGCCATCTGGATTTTTCGTACTGGAGCCATCAACAAAAAGTGTCATGTCAGGGTTAGATAACGGTACTTTCCGATATTGTTAAGTGAGGTTGTCGTAAAAGTATTGTCATACACGAAAGGTGTCGTGCTGGGCTCAAATGTATGGACCAACGGGGCGCGGTCAGTATTGAATACCCAGAAATCCAAGCTCTACAAAAATTTGTCATGCCCAAAAAAGACATAATTTGTTTCTTTGTTTCTGGCTTCGGCACCTGGTGGAGGGCTCAAATTCTCTCCTCATCCAGGTGTCGACCTTCTTTTGAGATATTATACCCTAAGTATTTGACCTGCTGTTGCCACAACTGGAGTTTAGTTTTATTTACCTTTTGCCCTTGGTATAACTGCCTGGTTAACAGCTTGTAAATCCTGTACCATTCTATTGCAGGGGCTATACCCTCCTCTGCTTCCTTCTTAAGGGGGTATCTCTTTCATCACCTTGCACAAAAACCTTTACTTTCCCATTTTTTTCCCCATCATCAAATACTTCTCAGAATGCTTAACATATTGCAAAACATCTAAAACTGATGCAGTTCAGTAAGTAACCAAGTTTTTAACAATGTAATCCTTATGATCCTGTTTTAATCCATTAACAAAAGCTATCTTTAGCTGTTGTTGATATGCACTATTCACATCCTCAGCTTTGGGGAGCCCAGAGAACACTTTAAAAACTTCTCGTAGTTTATTTAGATAATCACTGACACTTTCCATGTCTTCCTTTACAGTCATATTAATCTTTTGCCAGTCAGTTTGTTATACCCATCGGAGATTGCATCTCTGATAGAAGGCAGTCAATCTGTCTCTCAAATCTTTGCTATCAAGGGCCAGTGGTTCCCCTCTTTGTTGAGGGGGCACTGTGGCTACATAGGGGTCCCAATTTCCCTTTACTGATGCCCAATCTGATCCTAGAACCCTCCTTAAAGCCCTTTCCACTTCAACCCCGTTTAGCCTATAACTGTTCCTCAGACCTTCCATATTTTCAATGATTTCTGGGGCCCCAAACTTAGGATGTTTAATATGCTCAGTAGCCTTCTGCACGTCAATCTCAGTCCATGGTTTAAAAACAGTCATAGTTAGGGGCTGACCGTTTTGTCTGTCTCTTTGTCCACTAGGGGCAGTTGGGCTTTTCTCTTTTGTTCTCCTTCTCAAACCAGTATTCCGCCATTTCTAATCCATACTTCTTCTTTTTTATCGTTGGGTAACAGTTAGTTTACCATTGAATCCCAACTTCCTTTCCCACCTAGCACAATATTTAACAGATTTTGGTTATTTGCTATGCATACATTTCTTATCTCCTTCTAATGGGAAAACTATTCCCCATGTCTGTTTTTTTTCCTTGAGTTTAGAATACAAGACTGGTAATTCTACTCTCAAACTTTGCCAGAATCTATATAAAACAACAAAGTCTAAACTCTCCAAACAGGAAATATATATATATATATATATATATATATATATATATATATATATATATACATACACACATATAAAACAACTTATACCTTTACCTTATTTACTACAAAGTACAGTTGGTAAAAACAAACAGTATTCTTAACGTTCTGATCAGAATTTTTTTTTTTTACACACACTCACACAAAAGAGGAAGTGCACTTAGGTGTCCGTGGGGGGGGGGGGGGGGGAGAGTCCAGTTTTTTTTTTTTTTTAACCACAAGTTTGCAGCCTTTTTATCAACCTGTAAACCACCAGACTAGCAACCCTTGGATCACAGTAAAGCAAAAATATAAGACTCCCCACACAAAATTAGCAGTAATGTTAAACATGAGGAGGAAAGAGCAAGAGTTAGTCTCATGATTTAACAAATGCAGCAAAAGGAGCAGTGCAGGAAATATTGTTCTCGAGAGAAAAAGAGAAAAACAATTTATCTATGGGGGAAGTGTTTCTGATCAAGTTAGATTGATTCCTGCTCGTACATTCACTTCCTGTTTGTCCCAACCACCACTCAGTTAAAAAAAACCCTGAAATGACCACTGTGACTCTCTGTAATCTATCCATATTACGTGTAGTCACTATTCACAACAATTATCAATCATCTATCATCTTTTGGTACCTTAAATTTTTTTTAATCTGTCTCGGACAGCGGGCTACGTCTATTTACTATAGGCAACGTCCCCAAGTGCCTCTGTCTTCGGCCCCTGTGTCACTTAGGTCTTTTATAATCAACTTACAGTGCCGGAATACTTAATAAAAACCCAAATCACCTCAAGTAGAAGAGAAAAGAAAAGAAGAGAAAAGAAAAAAATCTGTCTTACCTTTCACAGACTCGGAGGACTGGATTAGAAGTCCAGGAGTAGAAGTCAGGTGTGGATCCCGGAACTGACCAGCCTCTTTTTACCACTTAACTTGAGTGGGAGGACCTAGGTCTCGGGGAGAGGGAATCTGATATTCACCGATATTTTGGACGGAACCGTTCGATCCACCACCTAATCCTTACTTCCGGCTCGAAAGGACCATGATGTCGGTAAAATTCCATTCTCTCACTGATCAGTCAACTCCGGTCATGTTGATTAGAAGACAGATTTATTACAAATGTACCGGTACATAGGGATGAACTCTCTTCACAGCAAGTAGATTCAACAGAGTCACACAGAACCCTTTTACACATGTCATTTTATAACAGTATTTGGCAAGCTACCATTGGCTAAGGCACACTGGTGACTCATGGTGCATCGTCAGCTTTATTGTCAAAAACAGTGTCCTTTACACAATATGCCCTAATATGGTAAACTTTTGCTAGTTCTTTAAATATTGTTGTAGGTGTTGGTCGGAACTAAGCAGATTGCATAAACAATAAGTCAGCGCCATTTTAGCTAGGAAAAAAGCATATAAGGAACAAGGCAAATGTTGATATCACTTGTAATTCTTTACATATTTCTTATCACTGTGTTTCTTTGAACAGTCTATGTGACATGATCGATCTCCAAAATTATTCCGTAAATCCTACACTGTATGATCCTATTCAACCTGCAAGACAACCATAAAATATCCTTCACATTAACTTCATAAAAATAGGTATAAATCATAGTCCCTGTTCATTTCCTTAGGACTGTAATTTATTTATCTACCATACCTCTTTGTTTTAATATCAAAATCCTGTCACCCCTTTTCGATCCCTCAATACCTCTTCTAGAACCATTAATCTAAGATCTGAGTCTTTGTTTCCCTGTTCAAAAAAATGTCTGGAAACTGGTAGACCTGGTTGCTTATGCCTGATGGTACTACGATGCTGAGCAATTCTGTCCTTAATCCCTTGTGTGGTCTCCTCATCGTATATTAAATTATAAGGGCATAACAACATGTAAACTGCATAGGAGGACTAACATGTGTGATAGCCCTTCACCATAATCTTCTCACCATTACCAGGATGTACATAATGGTTACCTTTCATAATTAGACTGCACTGGATACAGTTAAGACACGGAAAGCACTCCTTTCTTTTTCTACCAAAAATGTAATTTTGGCTTCCTGCTCTGTTTATCTATATTCTGACCGAACAAGTGATTTTTTCAGTGTCTTATTCCTCCTACGCTTTCATAGGTACCTGTTAGAAATCTTCTATCTGGGGGTAAGCTCGTTTGAGTAGTGACCAATGCTTTTTAATAATTCTAAAAATGTCCTCACTGTAACTATGAAATTGCATAGAGGCGGGCAATCTTTTCATCTCCTGTTTTTGTTTTCCTATTGGAGCCTAAATTTCCTCCTGTTGTAATTTCCCAAATTCCTGTGCAATAATATTCTCAGGGTATCCCCATTCTCTAAATTTGTGACACATCTCCTCTAATCTTACCTTTCCCAAAGCCTCATCGTTAAGTTAACTATACGTTTGACCCTAAGCAATTGACTCCTCACAATCGATCTGAAGACGTGTGGTGGGTGGAAACTATCAAATAATAATAGTTGATTTCTATCTGTTGGTTTGGTATACAGAGCAAATTTTAACTGATTCCGATCTATATAAATTCTTGTATCCAAAAAAGAAACCAACTTCCCACCCAAATTCATTTTGAATTGTATTCCAGGGCAACACTCATTAAGCACCTAATCAATTTTTTTCAAAGACTCAATGCTGCCCCGCCAAATAGAAAAAAATATAGTTGATGAAGGTGGCGCAATGAGTTTTGAATGAATCATTTGGAAATATATACCTTTGTTCGAATTCATTCAGGAAAGCACACGCTAGGGGCGGGGCAACATTAGAGCCCATAGCAACTCTGCTAAGCTGTACATAGAACTGATCTTTAAATAAAAAATAGTTATTAGATAAAACAACCTGAATTAGTTTTTTAAACATTAACATTTATGTCTCAGAATAATTGTTACTATCTCTTATCAATCCCATTGCTGCATCAATCCCAGCTTAATGCGGGATGTATGTGTATAGACTAACAACGTCCCAGGTTACGAGCAGATCATCTTCCTGGCATAACGAGACATTTTTCAATTTTGACAAAAATAATTAGTGTCTCTAATATAAAACTTGGTGTCCCTCACCAAGGGGGACAAAATCTTATCCAGAAACTTTGCTGAGGGAACAAAGATAGAATTTCTCCCTGAGACAATGGGACATCCGGGAGGAGATTGGCTATTCTTATGGACCTTGGGCAAGGTGTATAGGACCGGAATCTTTGTATGAGGAGGCAACAGAAATTCAAAAAGGTCACAAGTGAAAGTCCCATCCTTAAGTGCAGGTTTCAAAATATCTTCAAGTTGCTCCCTTATAACCCAAGTCAGGTCATTAGTCACTTTTTTATATATTGTTTGATCATTCAGCTGACAGCTAACCTCATCCTCATATAATTGTGGGTCCATGATGACCATCAAATTTCCCTTTGTCAGCTGGCTTCACTATTATATCATCCCGTTTACCGAGTTCTCATAAAGCTATCCTTTCTTTAAATGATATTGGGTACATGATCCGGATAATCAATTTGAGACACCAGCTTTTCAACATCTCGGGTCACAATACTTTAACAAAAGTTTCATAGGTGGTATGTGGCACCGACTTACATTTTACTTTCAAACCAAATTATTTGCAGTCCAATGAGTTACCTAGTGACTCCCCAAACATAAACAGTTTATGAATAAAGTGTACTTTCCATCTGATATTACAGAACAGTCTATACAGATCTTGGTCTAATTGGAATGTGTCCAAATGACTTTTAGGACAAAAAGACAGACCACGATTAAACAATCCTACCTCTTCCGTTGATAGGATCCTTCTCAAGATATTATGGATCAAGTTTCCTGTGCCCAACCCCTATTGCCTCTTGTGCTGCGAGACCGCTCCGAGCCTGCCATTTCCTCTCTGTTGAACTGGGACCATGAATGCATACGTGGATTCCCTCCACGTAGGTCCTGTTGTAAAAAATTGGATGAGGAATCTGTATCCGTATTGGCTGAGGAATTATCAGAGATCTCTCTTCTCATCCCTCAATACTCGGAGCCATCTGTACACTTAATTTCTCTCGTAGTCCTCAATGTCATGATCAAACTTGTTTCTCTTCCTTATTTCCAACTAGGATCAATGTTTATTTGTATTTTCATCAACTGCTTCATTGAGTTTCACAAACTCTTCGGAGGTCACACATGTCCTCAAATCCTGTTCAACTTTAATCAATTTCTCAGATAAAGCAGCCAGTTCTCTATGTATATATGAAATAGTAAGAGTCATAAGATCAAACAAACATTTTTTTAGGATTTGCATGAAAGTATTTTTATATTCCTCATTGTCATTTAACAAAGTGGGGGTTAAACCCACCCGCAAACCTTTCGAAATTCTCTGTATCCGATGGTACTCGGCAAGAGTCAATCTGTATAGATCCAAAGACGTATGTTTTTTAAGAAGTTTCTCCCATGTACGGGTATTATGTGTAGGCGTAGTCCCAATCAGGAAACTTCTAGATCCAGATATTTGGGACATAATCTGTGAAGCTTCTTCCTGAGTAAATGAAAAAGTAAATGAAAAATATATACACACACAAACACACACATGTATGTGTGTGTATATAAAGAGTTAGGTACTATCACACAATATTGAACAATAGGCTTGTATAAGACAGTTGATGCAGTGATAGTGTAGAGGTAGGCATGATTCTTTATTTGTAAATCCTGCTAGTGCTCATCATTATTTTTATATACAATGTGTATATATATTTCAAGCTTCATTGTATCTCACCTGTATCTTATATACTTTGTTTTAGCTGATTCATTATCTTCTCGTGTAGGTTCCTGAGCAAGTGATTTTCACAGTTGGTTGTTCTCCCACCATGCTTTTGCAGAATGCTCCAAGCATACAATTCCTCTTTTTTTATTCCAGTCATACAGCAGGAGGGGGAAGTGAAAGCTCTCTCAGCTGTCTAACCCAGGTTGCCTGTGAAGTTTGCTGCAGAGATAAATAAACCAAGATAAACTTAAAAACAAATACAGTAAATAGGAATAAATTAAATGCTAGCAACAGATTTTTAAACCAAAAATATTACATCATATGCTTCTGTAGGTAGCTGCACTGTTTTAATCTAATGCTTGGAACAGGTGGTGAATAACATGAATGGGATGGAAGGAGTTCAGGAAAACTGGCCATATTCAGTAAGAAATAAGTAAATGCACAAAATCCCCACTCTTTAGATATTCTGTTGTAGTCAGATTAGAAAAGAGATGATCTTATAGTAAAAAAGCAAAACAAAGCCATAAGCATGTGTGCTTGAATTACCTGAGCATGGTTGTTCAGACCTAGGAAGAAGGACGATTAATATTTAGCAACAGAGAATCCTACCTGGCCAGATGATTCTTCTCATGAGATCAGCTCTTCTGAACATACCTTGGTTTGGCGAACATGGCTAAAGCCTCATACACACGGTACGAAAATTTGGAAGGGGATTGTCCTTTGACAGGCTGTTGTCCAAAGTTCTTACTGTTAGTACGCTCTTTTCAACAATTGTTTTCCAATTTTCGGCCAACAAATGTTGGATGACAGGCTAGTAAATTTTTGTCAAACGACAGCTCCATGTCAGATTTTCGAATGGTCAGTACACAAATCCGTCACACAAAAGTCGAAAGTACAAACACGCATGCTCAGAATCAAACACGAAATTAGCAGAAGGGGCCCAAAGGGTGACGCTCAAGAGCTGAAATTCCTTGTAGTATGTCACTACGTTCATGTTTGTGGCACGACAATATGTGTAATGTTAGTATGCAAGACAAGATCCTGGCACACGCCCTTTTGACAAAAATCAGATGCTCGGTTGTCCAACAATCGTACCGTGTGAACGAGGTTTAAAGTTTGGGTCCTGAAAACTAACCCTATTGAAATCAATGAGAGCCATATATTAAAAAACAGTTCTGGTCATTTTCAGGGCTAAAGAAATGGCCCGTAGTCAGGGCTGGGCACTGTCATAAGTAATATGTACAAAAGAACAAAAAAATTGAAACATTTAATTTGGCTAGGAGCAGTGATTTTAGTAATGCTTAAAGTGAAATAATAGAAGTATAACTCCATTATATAACCTAAGCAGTCACTTCCAGTGCTAAGAGGTCCTCTGTGTTTGGATGCAAGATGACCGACAGCAAAGCCAGACAGTGAAGGAACCATTGCTCACAGGTGATATCATCCAGCCATATACTCAGACTGCACTGTGGAAGAAGTGCACGCCCTGCCACTGCTGCAGACACATAGTAGATGAATGATTGGGTGGCTGCATATCATACCATGCAAAAACGGCTTTATTGCTATACAAAATCCATAAAAATAACCAATGCTGATTGGCAGGGGAGAGACAAAGATGGGTAGATGCGTTTCACACGAAGGTTCATACTTTATTAATATCACAAAAGGATGCAGTCCACACACACTATTTATATGACATAATTGAATAGAAAAACAGGTGTGCATAATCAAATAATTGACTGCAACCAAGGATGCCTAAACAAAGATGGCATTGTGGTTCTAATGAAAAAAAGCAGATGAAGGCATTATTAGAAGGAGGAACTCTAAACACTAAAGGAGATAATAATATTACCTGTAAAACCAGCTTCATACAGCAGCTGCTTTCACACTGATACTTATTTGCTGCATTTTTACCTTGCTAGATGTGCAAGAAAAATGCAATAAAAGTTTTCCCCTTTAAACACTCGTGGACCACCCCAAGCATATATACGGCAACGGGTCAGCCACTTTGTGCCCGATCACGTACATGTACATGATCCGGAATTTTTGATATCTACTCAGGGCGGTTTGTAGTGTTTTTAAGTAGTATTTGGGGATGCATATTGGAAGGGATCTAAATAGATATAGTAGTTTGGGTAGTATTATCATTTTGAAAGCCGCCAGGCGGCCTGCCCAGGAGAATTCAAATTTTGCTAATGCTTGTAGGTCTGACACAAATTGTTGTTAGAAAGGGGTGAGGTTTGTGTGAAACAGCTGTTTAGTTGTTTTAGTTAGGGTCATACCCAGATATGGAATTCCTGTGTCTTTCCATCCATTGATAAGGATAGGTTGTGGAGAGTAAGCTTCTGGAATTTTCTATTCCTAAGTCTAGAATATGAGATTTGGTGTCATTGACCTTGTAGCATGATATCGTTCCAAAGTCTATCAGAATGTTTTGAATTCTTGGAAGGGAGTTGATCGGATTGGAAATTATAAGTATTATGTTGTCTGCAAACAGACTTATGCCCTGTACACACGGTCGGACTTTGTTCAGACATTCTTACAACAAAATCCTAGGATTTTTTCCGACGCATGTTGGCTCAAACTTGTCTTGCATACACACGGTCACACAAAGTTGTCGGAAAATCCGATCGTTCTGAACGTGGTGACGTAAAACACGTACGTCGGGACTATAAACGGGGCAGTGGCCAATAGCTTTCATCTCTTTATTTATTCTGAGCATGCGTGGCACTTTGTCCGTCGGATTTGTGTACACACGATCGGAATTTCCGACAACCGATTTTGTTGTTGGAAAATTTTATAGCCTGCTCTCAAACTTTGTGTGTCAGAAAATCCGATGGAAAATGTGTGATGGAGCCTACACACGCAATTTCCGACAACAAGGTCCTATCACACATTTTCCGTCGGAAAATCCGACCGTGTGTACGGGGCATTATTCAGTAATAAATTTTCCCCACTATCATCCCTGAAATGTATGGTTCAGAATGAATCCATTCTGACAAAGGTTCAATGATTAAGTTAAAAATTAAAGGGGACAGGGGGCAGCCTTGTCTCGTACCATTTGAAATATGGAAGGTCTGAGATAGCATTTCGTCAACTTATATTTGTGCTGAGGGTTGATCGTATAAATTTTACCTGCAAATCCAAATTTACTTAGAACTGCCCTGAAGTTTCCCCAGTGAACTCTGTCAAATGCCTTCTCTGAGTCCAAAGAGAGGAGCAGAGAAGGCGTTTTAGTTCGCTCTGCAAAATGTATGATGTTGATTAGTCGCCTTGTTGCATCTGCTGATTGTCTTCCCCTAGTGAACCCCACCTGATCTCTGTGTGTGAGTGAAGGCATATATGTCATCGTTCGTGTTGCTATTGCCTTAGCATACAGTTTAATATCTATGTTTAGTAGTGAGATCAGGTGGAAGTTCTGGAGTACATTAGGTTCTTTACCAGGTTTTGGTAATGTTATGACTAGGGCCTTTAGCATTTCTGCTGGAAATGTTGAGGAGGAGGAAGCATCATCGAACATCGAATAGTTGGCATAGGTGTGGGGCCAGAGTATCCCTGAGTAATTTATAATATTCCCCTATTAGACCATCTGGGCCGGGGGATTTGCAGTTTGGTAGGGAGTCGATAGTTTTTGTAATCTCAGTTAAGGTGAAGGGGGTGTTAAATTCGGCTAGATGTAAAGGAGTAAGTGAGGGGAGTTTAATTCCCTCAAGAAATCAGTTTATCATACAGGTGTAGGCTGCGTGTTTTGGGGTTCATCTTTGATGATGTACAGGGAGCTGTAGTAACAGCTGAAGGCATTGGCTATCGCCTGGGGATCTTGTAGTTTTTCTTTATATGGGATCTTTTAATGCGATGTCCACGGATGCGCGTCGCCATAACTTTGCCTGCTTTTTTGCTAGTGTTATAGTATCTAGATTTCAGTTTGGGGTGTTGTTTTTCAAATGTATCTAGTAGTAAGCTCTTGTCTTAGGGTCATGAGTTTACTTTTCAAGGGATGGACTGGTTTTGGGAACCTAGTAATTTGATGTCTTTAGTGAGTTGGTCAATTTGCTGCATCCTCCTCTTTTTTGCCTGTGTGCCCAATTATATGAACACCCCCCTACTGAACGCCTTATGTGCGCTCCAAAGGGTTGCCGAGTCTGACACCGAGCCCACATTGTGATGGAAGAATTCTTTTATCTGTTGCTGTAGGGATGTAGTATATGGGGTGTTTTTAGAATTTGGGCATTGGTTCTCCATATTTTATGTGCTGGTTGTGATTTTGAATTTGAAATTGTTACGCTTGCAGGGGCATGGTCTGTAAAGGTTATGGGCGCAATGTCAGACTCACCAACCCGCAACATCCGTTTGTCAGTCAAAATATAATCAATACGAGTGTAGGTATTGTGTAGTGGAGAGTGGTATGTATACTCTCGTATTCCAGGGTGGTGGCAACGCCAAACACATTGTAGAGCTCATTGTCATTGATGAACTTTCCCATGGCGGAGTTTTGCCTGGATCTGGGGTTGGATGTGTCTATCTGTTGGTCTGGGACTATAGTGAAATCTCTGCAGAGGATCAGTGAGCCTTTCTGTACCTGGCGGATTTTCTTCAGAACTTTATTCAGAAAGTACACCTGACTGTTATTCTTATTCGGGGCATATATTGTTGCTAGGGTGATAGGAGAGTTGTCAATTGTGCAGTTCAAAATAAGGTATCTCCCATTGGTATCAGAGATGCTATTTTGTGATTGTGGTAAAAAGGCCGGTTTTAGCACACGCTGTATGCGTTAGATCGTAAGCTCTATGGCTGGCTCTTCAGGTAGAAGAGTAGAAAATAGAGGTCTGGTGGTTGGATCGCTTCAGGAATTTCCCTGAGTTTGAGGTTATTCCTCCTCAAACGGTCCTCTACGTCAGCTATTTTTGCTTTGAGCCATGCATGTTCGTCTATGTTTTCCTCATGGCTTCCACCAGGTCATTAATGGTAGTGGTCATTTCTCCCATAGATTCCTCTATAGTATGGACTCTGTCTCCCAGTGAGTAAACTTCCCTGGTAAATTGCCTGGTCAGTGTGAGAATGTCAGCATGGAGTGAGTTATGAAGGGTTAATAGCATCTCTTTAAGTTGGGTATCCATTACTGGCTGGTTTGTAGTGGGGAATGAGGCTATTGGTGATATTTCAGTCAGACTGGGGGCTGGGGGATCAGCATTGTGGCTTACCTCCTGTTCCTGGTTAGTAAGATCCAGCTTCAGGCATGCCTTTGCTGTGCTGCAGCACGATGGGCTGAGTGAGTCCGCCCTGGAAGGGGATAGATGGCCTTCTGAACCCCCCCGCAGGCGCGGGAGTCTCGTCAGGCAGGTCTGTGTAATGATCGCGGATGGTGTGGGAAGTAGCAGGGGCCGCGCGGCCGGCGCCATCTTGTCTGCTACCTCGCGGTGGCAGGGGGAAAAAGGCAGTCAGTTTTTGAGGTCCCCTCACCTCTTTGCGTTTCCTGGACATGGCAGGTGTATGTCCCTTGTTAGTCTTGCGCAAAATCGCCGATGTTCAGTGCTTTCCATTGCTGGAATCTCCACTATTGCTCCGGAGCTCTCTCCTTAGGCGTCCATTCAGGTCACACGCTGGTCACGCCCCCACATTATGTTCTTTCAACAAAGATTAATATATAAATTGTTACTCACTTTGAGGTCATGGCCGTAACAAGATCGTAAAAGTGGAAGAACAATTACTTTCACTTGCTGCTTCTGATTTATTATGTCTGCTTGGCGTAATTTGTTTACAAACTATGCTGCATGTAGCGCAGAAAAAAGTGTGTGCAATCTGCCTGATCCGCTGATCACAGGTGCAATACTTTGCAGGCAGATTTGGCAAAAAAATAATAAATGCACATTTTTTTTGCTGCAATATGTGCAGTTATTTTTTTTTTAAAGTGAACATAACCTTTAACGAAGCAGGCTTCTAGAATATATTGGGTTTCTTTGTAAGCATTATGCAATACTGCATCTAAAAACATTCTGTTCCAAACCACTAAGGCAGAGGTAGGCAACCTTTGAGAGGTGTAAATCTACTGAAACAACATCAAACCGATCAAAGATCATTGGGGTTCAGCTCCCTTTTTTATAAATGAAATTAACTATGTGTCAGAAACCATGAAATCAGACCGAGACAGAAGTACAGTTAAATCACACTTGTTTAATAATAAAAGTCGAAGAACAAACGTAGTCAAAACATAGCCAAAGTTCAGTAACCGGAATGGATAGTCAGCCAAGCCAGAAGTAAGGGATCAAAGTAGTGGAACAGTATGCAGGATCTGGAGCCAGAAGGGATGTCAGCAAAGCCAGTCTTTAAACAGGAGCACAGGAGATGTTTCTTGTGATGTTGACCAAGGTGAAGGCAGAGCTCCTCTGGACTGGACAGCTTAAGTAGGCAGGACTGACGAGCAGGATATCAACAACAGCTGAGTAACTGTGGCAAGAGATGGGACCTGGCAATTAGTCGACAGATGAACGGCCAGCTCAGAGAAGGAAGGGCTGATCCCAGCCCTGACACTATGAAGGCCTAACTATAAATTAAGGAAACCTAAAATATAATAAAAAACATACCTCACTATAAACTTACACTACCTTAAAAGTCGACAGTGACAGTAGGGCAGATGGTTGTGTCAGTAGGGCAGTGGATGGCGTCGGTAGGGAAGGGGGATAGTGTGAGTAGATCAGTGGATGGTGTCAGTCAGTAGAGCAGTGGACATGTCAGTGGGGCTGTGGACTTTGTCAGTGGGGCAGAGGTTGGTGTCAGCAGGGTTAAGACTGGTATCAGTAAGGCAGTTGACGGTGTCAGTCGTTTATTTTTATTATTTTTTACAGTTATTTTTTTAATTATTTTTTACAATATTATTTTTATGATTTTTACAAGCTTTTTAGGGGGCTTTGGTGAAATATCAGGGGTCAAATGTCTAAACAGACCCCTAATGTCTCACTTTTGAAACAGAGAAGGGGACTGAGGACAGAGATTCCCAAGTCCCTTTCTCAGCAGTCTCAGCTGCACTGGACAGTAATTAAATGGGAAGTGCTGTGTGCTTCCTATTTAATCACAACAGGTATGAATGAACACAGTAAGTGATCAGTACAGATCACTCACTGTGTTCATTCAGAAAAGGTAAGAGTTGGTAAATTACATATTTACTTGCCCCCTCCCCTAAACTCCATCTTGAAACATCCCACGCAGCAGCCAGCGGAAGCGGTGAGGAGGGAAGCTGGCAGCGCTGCAGGGTGTGGGGAGTCGTGGGAGGACATGGGGAGGGGTGAGCAGCGGAAAGAAGAGGAACAGGGACAGGAAGAGCGGCATTTCCTGCTACCTATCCTCTTTCCTCCTGCAGCAGAATGCTAGAGGGAGAGGTGGCTTTTAATGGCTAAAGAAGGAAACCAATAAAGGCCATCCCCGCTGCTCCTCCTGTCCAGGTTCTGGGGGTCAGCAAGAAAGGATCATGGTCTACCTGTCACCTACCCTCAATCAATGGATTGCCAACCCCCAAACTAAGAGATATACGAATATACATCTGACAAAGAAACCTTACATTTTTCCAAAGCTTCTTTATGGTGTATGTACTGTAAATGATTTTTTTCAGTATGTTTGCCATCATGCTTCACTCTATACAGTTTTCATAAACAAGTCATTTTGTTCTCCTGTTGTAAAGTTTTTTACTTGGAGATCCTGTCACTAGCAGCACTTCCTGCTGCAGTGTTGTCAGCCTGCTGTGCAAGTGCTTTCATTTAGCTATTAGGCTGCCTATACTATCATAGTTAAGCAGTCAAGTGAAGGAGTGTACACCAGATTTTTAAACCATGCTGGTTTCCATACAAAGAATTTATTTGGGAAGGGAGAGGCGGGAATGTGAGCCAATCAGGCTTCTTTACATTTCAGTCTTACATTGGGCATTTGGTTACAAGAGGGGAACCCCAAAGATCACTTTTCATTGTGACTTTGTGCCATAAATATTCAATCAGCAATGGAATGGAAATAGAAACCCTACCAAGCCATATTGCTAATCTCTTATAAAAGCTGTTTTATCATGAACCTGTTTATGCCAACATAAGTGAACTTAGATTTTTTTGTAAAGTTAAAAATGTATATCTGTTTTAATTGATTTTTCAGGTGGTAAACGTCCTCCGGCTGCTCAGGCTGCTAGACCTGGTCCTCCTGCAAACCAAAGCTCCAACCTACAGTCTGCCCAGCAAGGTATAATACTATTGACCATACACAACAGATGGCCCATGACAGAATGAGGAACTATGCATGAGTGTCATATTTTTAGAAGTAACATTATATAAATAGCCAAGCATTTCTCTCATAATTATGGAGATTTTAGTAAAATTTACATGCTTAACAGCAGTATTTAAGAAAAATCAGACATTATCACAGCATGTAAACTAGTCAGAATTTGTAATGAGAAAACTCCAGACAAAAGTGAAGCAATATGAGCTACAGCGAAAGGCATACATGCATCTAGATCAGAAGCTCCTTGTCTTTTGCCTTGTCTGTTTCCTATTTAAGAATGTAAAGTTTTCAGGAGGCAACCAACTTTTGCCTACCATGTTGGGACCCTAAACTTTTGTATTTATACTACTAAATAAAAATCATGTCTTACGGTTTGGGGAGCCCAAAAAACACCTAATTTTGGACCAGTGTGTTCCCCTAGGATGTAGACAATCCAATAACTATTTAATAAAGCAGTGCAGAAAGCACTAATTATGTACCACGTGTTCTAATCCCATACCAATTTATTAGCATTTGAGCAAGTATAATATGAATTGTGATTAGTTTCAAAGGCCTAAAGCACTTAGAAGTCAATTCACTAAGAGTTAAATAACGCAAAAAAATGCGGTAAAATAACGCATATGGAAACAAATGTGCAAATGTTCAATTCACCAAGAATTGTGTGCTAAATAAATACTGCGGTAAAGTTTCAATAATGCGGTAATTACCGCATATTTTCATGCAGTAATTTATGAGCTGGTTGCTAAGGAGTGGGCCCAGAAGCCGGCAGATGACTCATCAGTTGTCAGTGGGTTACCCGCTGACAGCTGAATTTAAAGAAAACATGCCAGCAATGAAAAATTATGAGAAAAGAACAGATACCAGACCAGACCCGTACCCGAGCATGCAGCCCGGCAGGAAAAAAAGGGGATGAGTAAGTGCCCTTCCCACTCCTGAACCATACCAGGCCACATGTCCTCAAGATTGGAGTGCTTTGGGGCAGGGGCTACTCCTTAGGAACCAGCTATTGGGGGGGGGGGCACCCTGTTTCTGACAAATACCACATGTCATACCGTCAGCAAAACCCTGGTGATAAATATCGCATAAACAGAAAAATATTACCGCGCTAACACAAAAAAGAAAAATACATAAATTAGCAGCAGTTGTAAATTGTGGGATACGCACAATCAAATAGAATAGTGGGTGGGTAGGAACCGCGCTATGACCAAATTGTGTATGGATCTCTGAAGGATCACATAAATAATATGAGAAAAAACACAAACATAACTGTGTATAAAAGATATTAAATCAATAAAATAATAAAGTCCAAAAGTAAAATAAAAAAAAAAGGCCCATTAAATGCAATGAAGTGGGCAAATCCTTCCAATAGCACCTTGTGAGAAAAAAAATCCACCACCAGATAAATTGAATGCTTACCAGCAACAAGCTGGGAAACAGCTTATATATAATCAGGCACACGATCGTAGAGGCATCCCACTAGGATCAACAGTATGGAGAGAGGATGAGCAGAATAGCCAGGCAACCAAGCACATCAGGGTAGCTCCATCCAAAAGATCAATATACAGGCAGCAGGGAGGACCCAAACAGAATAAAAATAGGGCTCTCCATAGCGCAAATCAGTATGTATAAACGGTTTATTAAATAAAGTATTGCACTTACGTAGGTACAGAATGTAAAAGCATGGATTAAGATAGCAGCAGCCGGCCGGCCAGCGAACACCCGTCCGAGATGAGACACACATCGATGACGTCAGCGCGTCAACCTTCCGACATACGTTTCGTCTTAGAAAGCACTTGATGACGTCTTCCTAAGACGAAACATACGTCGGAAGGTTGACGCGCTGACGTCATCGCTGTGTGTCTCAGACGGGTGTTCGCTGGCCGGCCGGCTGCTGCTATTTTGATTATTTTATTGATTTAATATCTTTTATACATAGTTATGTTTGTTTTTTCTCATATTATTTATGTGATCCTTCAGAGATCCATACACAATTTGGTCATAGCGTGGTTCCTACCCACCCACTATAAATATTGCATGTTTTTTTACTCTCTGTTCCATTTGTGAATTGGACTTAAGAGCTTACTGCATGGTTTTTTGACGATAATTACCGGCACATTTTTCATTTTGCGGTAAATAGCGCATAATCGTTTTTTGTTGATGTTGTGAATTGGACTATTTTTAACGCATGCGATAATTTATGGATACAAGTCAAGTGACCGTGTTATCGCATGCGGTAAACATTAGTGAGTTCACCCCTTAACTCCTTCTAATGCATTATTAACCACTTGCCGACCACCCGCCGTCGTTATACGCCGGCTGTTTGAAGAGGAATATTGTTGTTATGGCAGCAGCTAGCTACCATAACCATGGTATCCTCTTCAAGAGTGGGCAGTCGGCCTTCAGATAAAAGTGGTCTTTGGGGCAGATTCACCGCAAGATCACTTTTATCGGTGGCAGGAGAGGGCCACCCCCCCACCGGAGGAGGCGATTGGATCCTTCTCCATGTGTGGTATAGAGCTAAGTGAGGGGAAGATGGCCCCCTCCCAGCTCCAAACAATTGCAGGGCGGAAGAGACGTCAAAACAAAGCTCTTAAAGGGACTTTAAAAAAAAAAAAAATTTCAAATTCAAATTTTTTTTTTTTTTAATTGCATTTTAGTGTAAATATGAGATCTGAGGTCTTTTTGACCCCAGATCTCATATTTAAGAGGTCCTGCCATGCTTTTTTCTATTACAAGGGATGTTTACATTTTTGACCATTTTTTTTTTAAAGAACAGTGTAAAAAAAAAAAAAGTATTAACGTAGCCTGTCCCGCCGAGCTCACGCACAGAAGTGAACGCATAAGTGAGTAGCGCCCGCATATGTAAATGGTGTTCAAACCACACATGTGAGGTATCACCGCGATCGTTAGAGCAAGAGCAATAATTCTTTGAAGCGTGACATGTTGGATATCAATTTACTCGGTGAAACATCGTCTTTTACAATATAAAAAAAACTGGGCTAACTTTACTGCTGTCTTAGATTTTAATTAAAAAAAGTGTATTTTTTCCAAAAAAAGTGCGCTTCTAGGACCGCTGCGCAAATACATTGTGACAGAAAGTATTGCAACGACCGCCATTTTGTTCTATAGGGTGTTAGAAAAAAATATATAATGTTTGGGGGTTCAAAGTAATTTTCTAGCAAAAAACCTGTTTTAAACCAGTAAACACCAAATCTCAAAACGAGGCTCTGTTCTTAAGTGGTTAAGTAGGGGTTATTCCTTTACCTTTTCCCAAGGCTTATACAGTATGTACACATGTATATCTATGCTGTGTTCTTCTTTTTAATAACAACCTTAAAAAAAATAAGTTTTTATGTGCTCACTAATGTAATTATCTGCTGTGGGCATTATTAAACTATGCAGTATTGACAGTACTGTTTCTTCATAACTTATTTTGAAATATGAAGATTTGAATGCTTTCAATAACCTTTTCTTTCAGCTAGTGGAAGACCAGCACCAAGGCCAGCTCCCGGTGGTAGATTTCCCGAGGGTCAAGGTGACAATGCTGTGTTTTCAATATTCTCTGGCAAATGTAGATAAGATGGTGCACCATTAGACTTCATGCACATAGGCATATACCGTATTTATCGACGTATAACATGCACCCCAAGTTTAGGACGGAAGTTTAAGGGAAAAAACTTTTAGGAGGGAAGTCTAAGGAAAAAAACTTACATTTTTAAATGCCCATCATTGCAGCCTTATCAGTGTCCATCTTCAGCCTTGCCCATCATTGCAGAATGATCAGTGTCCATCTTCAGCCTTGCCCATCATTGCAGAATGATCAGTGTCCATCTTCAGCCTTGCCCATCATTGCAGAATGATCAGTGTCCATCTTCTGCCTTGCCCATCATTGTAGAATGATCAGCGTCCATCTGCAGCCTTGCCCTTCATTGCAGAATGATCAGTGTCCATCTGCAGCCTTGCCCAAGTGTCCATCTGCAGCCTTGCCTATCATTGCAGATTGATCAGTGTCCATCTGCAGCCTTGCCCATCAATGCAGAATGATCAGTGTCCATCTGCAGCCTTGCCCAAGTGTCCATCTGCAGCCTTGCCCATCATTGCAGATAGATCAGTGTCCATCTGCAGCCTTGCCCATCATTGCAGAATGATCAGTGTCCATCTGCAGCCATGCCCAATAGTGTCCATCTGCAGCCATGCCCAATAGTGTCCATCTGCAGCCTTGTACAAAATTGCAGCATGATCGTTTTTTAAATTGTGCCGCTGAGAGACAGACCTGGATGTCCTGTGTCCTCGGCTCCTCTCGACTTGTCTCTCAGCCCCGCCCAGTCCCGCCCCTTGACCCGGCTCCTATGATTGACACAACACTGGTCCAATGGCGGGACGTAAATGCTAGGAGGCAGGACTGGGCATAACTGTGAGCCTCGCCGAGTACACAGTACACTCGGCTTGGCTCGGTCTATGTCGGCAGCGCTCCTCTTCCCCTGAGACAGCGGGGATCGGCCTATAACACGCACCCATGATTTTCCCCTGAATTTAAGGGGAAAAAAGTGCGTGTTATACGCTGATAATTATGGTAAATAATACTGCCTTTCTACACTTGGTCTTTCTGCCTTGAATTTATGTGATTGTTTATAAGCGTATGTGCATAAATTATACCAGTGAGCTCCTCTCCGAATTCTCTGTAGGTTCAGTGCTTTTTTATGCCGCTGAATGCTTCTTTAATATATAAACATGCATATTCGAAGTGCATAGCTACATTGGCTGAAATAGATCTGCATCCAGAGGCAGCTGGATGGGAAAAAAAATGCCACTAAAAGTGGCATTTTTTTTCTACTTGTGTGCATGAAACTTAAGGGTTCTTTCACACCATACTGCATGTAAAAATGCACTACAACACACTGAAAGTGCAATTGCTGCAACATGTAGTTGCATATATTTTTATGCATGTTGTGTTGTGGTTTTATGGTTGTTGCATTGCATCTCTATGCGTTGGCATGCATTTTAAAGTTTAACCATTGAGCGTTTTTCAGTTTCCTTTCCTTTTACATCATTACCCAAAAAACATTTTTTTTTCTCTTATGTACTTCAGTTAGGTTGTGTTGGCATTAGGGATGAGCTTCGTGTTCGAGTCGAACCCATGTTCGACTCGAACATCGGCTGTTCGCCCGTTCGCCGAATTGCGAACGATATGGGCCGTTCGCGCCAAATTCGTGTGGCGCGTCACGGCCCATAATTCACTGCGGCATCGCAGTGCATTGCTGGCTGATGATTGGCCAAGCATGCACTATGACCCGCATGCTTGGCCAATCACAGCGCCGTCAGTAGAGAGAGCTGTAATTGGCCAAAGCCAGGGTGGCTTTGGCCAATTATGGCTCAGGGGATTTAGTACACGCCCCACACTATATAAGGCCGCCTGCACGGCGGCCCTGTGTAGTGTGTGTTCCGGTGTGCTGAGAGATAGAGAGAGAGAGAGACCGTGTCATTTGATTTGAGTTAGATAGATTAGGCAGAACAGTCAGTCAGTTAGCTGCACTTACAGTGTATTGTGTATATATATATGCATCCCAGGTGTTGCATATATATATATACACTGTATTCAGTTTAGCTAGATCCGTTCCTGTTATCTTCTATCTAGACTATTTACATTTAGTGCAGTGCGTCCTGCTCACAGTGTTCAGCTAGATCCGTTCCTGTTATTTACATTTAGTGCAGTGCGTCCTGCTCACAGTGTTCAGCTAGATCCGTTCCTGTTATTTACATTTAGTGCAGTGCGTCCTGCTCACAGTGTTCAGCTAGATCCGTTCCTGCTATTTACATTTAGTGCAGTGCGTCCTGCTCACAGTGTTCAGCTAGATCCGTTCCTGCTATTTACATTTAGTGCAGTGCGTCCTGCTCACAGTGTTCAGCTAGATCCGTTCCTGCTATTTACATTTAGTGCAGTGCGTCCTGCTCACAGTGTTCAGCTAGATCCGTTCCTGCTATTTACATTTAGTGCAGTGCGTCCTGCTCACAGTGTTCAGCTAGATCTGTTCCTGCTATTTACATTTAGTGCAGTGCGTCCTGCTCACAGTGTTCAGCTAGATCCGTTCCTGTTATTTACATTTAGTGCAGTGCGTCCTGCTCACAGTGTTCAGCTAGATCCGTTCCTGCTATTTACATTTAGTGCAGTGCGTCCTGCTCACAGTGTTCAGCTAGATCCGTTCCTGCTATTTACATTTAGTGCAGTGCGTCCTGCTCACAGTGTTCAGCTAGATCCGTTCCTGCTATTTACATTTAGTGCAGTGCGTCCTGCTCACAGTGTTCAGCTAGATCCGTTCCTGCTATTTACATTTAGTGCAGTGCGTCCTGCTCACAGTGTTCAGCTAGATCCGTTCCTGCTATTTACATTTAGTGCAGTGCGTCCTGCTCACAGTGTTCAGCTAGATCCGTTCCTGCTATTTACATTTAGTGCAGTGCGTCCTGCTCACAGTGTTCAGCTAGATCCGTTCCTGCTATTTACATTTAGTGCAGTGCGTCCTGCTCACAGTGTTCAGCTAGATCCGTTCCTGTTATCTTCTAGACTATTTACATTTAGTGCAGTGCGTCCTGCTCACAGTGTTCAGCTAGATCCGTTCCTGCTATTTACATTTAGTGCAGTGCGTCCTGCTCACAGTGTTCAGCTAGATCCGTTCCTGTTATCTTCTAGACTATTTACATTTAGTGCAGTGCGTCCTGCTCACAGTGTTCAGCTAGATCTGTTCCTGCTATTTACATTTAGTGCAGTGCGTCCTGCTCACAGTGTTCAGCTAGATCCGTTCCTGCTATTTACATTTAGTGCAGTGCGTCCTGCTCACAGTGTTCAGCTAGATCCGTTCCTGTTATCTTCTAGACTATTTACATTTAGTGCAGTGCGTCCTGCTCCCAGTGTTCAGCTAGATCCGTTCCTGTTATCTTCTAGACTATTTACATTTAGTGCAGTGCGTCCTGCTCACAGTGTTCAGCTAGATCCGTTCCTGCTATTTACATTTAGTGCAGTGCGTCCTGCTCACAGTGTTCAGCTAGATCCGTTCCTGTTATCTTCTAGACTATTTACATTTAGTGCAGTGCGTCCTGCTCACAGTGTTCAGCTAGATCTGTTCCTGCTATTTACATTTAGTGCAGTGCGTCCTGCTCACAGTGTTCAGCTAGATCCGTTCCTGCTATTTACATTTAGTGCAGTGCGTCCTGCTCACAGTGTTCAGCTAGATCCGTTCCTGTTATCTTCTAGACTATTTACATTTAGTGCAGTGCGTCCTGCTCACAGTGTTCAGCTAGATCCGTTCCTGCTATTTACATTTAGTGCAGTGCGTCCTGCTCACAGTGTTCAGCTAGATCCGTTCCTGCCATTTACATTTAGTGCAGTGCGTCCTGCTCACAGTGTTCAGCTAGATCCGTTCCTGCCATTTACATTTAGTGCAGTGCGTCCTGCTCACAGTGTTCAGCTAGATCCGTTCCTGCCATTTACATTTAGTGCAGTGCGTCCTGCTCACAGTGTTCAGCTAGATCCGTTCCTGCTATTTACATTTAGTGCAGTGCGTCCTGCTCACAGTGTTCAGCTAGATCCGTTCCTGCTATTTACATTTAGTGCAGTGCGTCCTGCTCACAGTGTTCAGCTAGATCCGTTCCTGCCATTTACATTTAGTGCAGTGCGTCCTGCTCACAGTGTTCAGCTAGATCCGTTCCTGCTATTTACATTTAGTGCAGTGCGTCCTGCTCACAGTGTTCAGCTAGATCCGTTCCTGCTATTTACATTTAGTGCAGTGCGTCCTGCTCACAGTGTTCAGCTAGATCCGTTCCTGTTATCTTCCTACTGACAGGCAGGCTTGTCTGGTTACAGTATATAAAGCTACCTGAAGAAAATTACAGGTGTTCTATTTGATCCTATTAGTACCACGGTCAGGCAGCTAGACTATTTACATTTAGTACAGTGCGTCCTGCTCACAGTGTTCAGCTAGATCCGTTCCTGTTATCTTCTTACTGACAGGCAGGCTTGTCTGGTTACAGTATATAAAGCTACCTGAAGAAAATTACAGGTGTTCTATCCCAGCTTAGTGCAGCTACAGGCCATTAGTATGTCTGGAAGGCCAAGAAGGAGAGGCAGACAATCACAAGCCAATAAGAGAGGGCAAGCAGGCTCTGTGTCTAGTGCTGGTCGTGGAGACGGTGCATCCTCATCAGCACGTGGCCATGGGACACGCTTGGCCTTTTTTTCGGCAGCTGGCCGTGTTGAGCCGCAACATGCGGAAGACTTGGTCGAGTGGATGACCAAGCCGTCCTCATCCTCCTCATCCTCTCTCACCCATGCCCAGGGTGCTTTGTCTGGCAAAGCAGCGGCCTCTTCCCTCAGCTCAATGTCATCAGTGACTCCTTCCCTAGCTCCACCATGTCCTCCTGAGGATTCCCTCGAACTGTTTGACCACAGTGTTGGGTACATGCTCCAGGAGGATGCCCAGCGTTTGGAAGGCTCTGATGATGATACTGAGCTCGATGAAGGCAGTAACATGAGCACGGACAGAGGGGGTGCCCAAGAAGGACAGCAATCTGGCAGTCATGCTCCCCCTGCTGCAGCATACTGCCAGGTTTGCTCCAGTGATGAGGAGGGAGGGGATGATGAGGTCACTGACTCAACGTGGGTGCCTGATAGGAGAGAGGAGGAGGAGGAGGAGGAGGAGGAGGCGGCACATCACCAACGAGGCAGGATGCCCTCCAGGGGCCAGCCTAAGGGCAGCACATTGACTGCATCACACCCCAAAGCTCCACATGTGCAGGGCGCTGCAGTCTCTGCACGTTATTCAAAAAGTTCTTTGGTGTGGGCCTTTTTTGAGACGAGTGCATCAGATCGCACCGCTGCTATTTGCAACATATGTCTCAAGCGTATCTCGCGTGGCCAAAACATCTCCCGCTTGGGTACCACATGCTTGACCAGACATATGTTGACCTGCCATGCAGTTCGTTGGCAAGCGTATCTAAAAGACCCACACCAAAGAACAAAGAGGATCTCTCCTTGCTCCTCATCAGCTGAGATTTCCAACCCCACTAGACCTTCAGTCCTCTCTGAGACCTGCAGTGAGAGGAATGAAGGTGTAGAATTAGGTGTGTCACAGCCAAGTACTTGTGGGCAATCTGCTTTTGGTACACCGACGTCAGATTGTACCAGGCAAATTTCCCTGCCCCAGCTGCTGCACCGCCGAAAGAAGTTTGCTCCCAACCATCCACATGCCCAGCGGTTGAATGCTAGCTTGGCAAAATTGCTAGCACTTCAACTGCTGCCTTTTCAGTTGGTAGACTCTGCCCCCTTCCGTGAGTTTGTGGAATGTGGCAGGTACCCAAATGCCACTTTTTCTCACGGAAGGCGATTCCGGCTCTCTACCGGCATGTGGAAGGCAATGTCCATGCCTCGCTGGACAGGGCGGTCAGCGGTAAGGTGCATATTACCGCTGACTCATGGTCCAGCAGGCATGGACAGGGACGTTACCTAAGTTTCACGGCACATTGGGTGACTCTGCTGGCAGCTGGGAAGGATGCAGGACAAGGTGCAGTAGTGTTGGAGGTTGTTCCGCCACCACGCCTCCAAAATGCTGATTGTGACACACCTCTCTCCTCCACCCCCTCCTCTTCTTCTTCCTCCATGGCCTCTTCCTCGGAACCAGCGGTGCTCCGTAGGCGTTCAAGGGGCTACGCAAGTACGCAGGCCAAAAGATGCCATGCGGTGCTTGAGCTGGTGTGCTTGGGGGACAGGAGCCACACTGGGGCAGAGGTTCTGTCAGCTCTGCAGGGGCAGGTTCAGAGGTGGTTGACGCCACGCCAACTTAAGGCAGGAATGGTGGTTTGCGACAATGGCACCAACCTCCTCTCTGCCCTCCGACAGGGACAAATGACCCATGTGCCCTGTTTGGCTCACGTCCTTAACTTGGTGGTGCAGCGGTTCTTGGGCAGGTACCCGGGCTTACAGGATGTCCTGAGGCAGGCCAGGAAAGTCTGTGTGCATTTCCGCCGGTCATATAATGCCAGTGCTCGGCTGACGGACCTCCAAAAGGAGTTTAACCTGCCCAAGAACCGCCTAATCTGTGACATGCCCACCAGGTGGAACTCAACGTTGGCCATGCTGCAGCGGCTGCACACGCAGCAGAGGGCCATCAATGAGTACCTGTGCGACTATGGCACCAGGACAGGGTCAGGGGAGCTTGGTTTTTTTTCCCCACGCCAGTGGGCCATGATCAGGGATGCATGCACTGTCCTGTCACCATTCGAGGAGGCCACGAGGATGGTGAGCACTGACAGTGCATGCATCAGTGACACTGTCCCCCTTGTCCACCTGTTGGAGCACACGCTGCGTGGAATAATGGACAGGGCACTTGAGGCAGAACAGAGGCAGGAAGAGGAGGAATTCCTTAGCTCTCAAGGCCCCCTTTATCCAGACAGTGTTCCTGCGTGCCCACCGATCACACAGGAAGAGGACGAGGAGGAGGAGGAGGAAGATTGTGTCAGTATGGAGGTGGAGCCTGGCACTCAGCATCAGCAGCAGTCTTTAAGGGATCAGTCCCAAGGAACACATGGACTTGTACGTGGCTGGGAGGAGGTGGCTGCGGACGTTGTTGTCCTTAGTGACCCAGAGGACTCCGGACCGAATGCCTCAGCAAACCTACGCTGCATGGCCTCCCTGATCCTGCAAAGCCTGCGTAAGGATCCTCGTATTCGTGGTATCAAGGAGAAGGACCAATACTGGCTGGCAACCCTCCTTGATCCACGTTACAAGGGTAAGGTTGCGGACCTTATCTTGCCATCGCAGAGCGAGCAGAGGATGAAACATCTTCGGGAGGCCTTGCAGAAAGGTCTGTGCAACGCGTTCCCAGAGACTGGGAGGTTACAAACTCCTGTTTCTGGACAACGTGTTGCTGAGGCTTCGGTCAGTCAAAGAAGGAGCGGTGGAGAAGGTGGCCGTCTGACCGATGCGTTCAGACAATTTTTTGGTCCGCAGCCCCAAGGTATGATCGGTTCCAGCAACCTTAGCCAGCGTCTGTTTTACATGGTGCAGGAATACCTAGGGGCAAGATCAGACTTGGACACCTTTCCCACCGAAAATCCTCTGGGTTACTGGGTCTTGAGGATGGATCACTGGCCAGAGCTTGCACAGTATGCAATTGAGCTACTGGCCTGTCCTGCATCCAGCGTTCTTTCGGAACGCACATTCAGTGCTGCTGGAGGCGTGGTAACCGATCACAGGGTGCGTCTGTCCACCGACTCGGTCGATCGGCTGACCTTCATAAAAATGAATCAGTCTTGGATCACCACCAGCTACCAAGCACCTGATGCTGATGTAACCGAATAATTTTTTTTGAAATCTCAGATCCCTTCAAAGACTGCCTATGCTGATGCTGAGTGACTATCCCTGAGTAATTATCCTCTTCCTCCTCAATCATCACGCTGATAGCTTGTAAGAACATTTTTGGTTCTGGGCGCCACCACCAGTGCCTAAGGCACAATTTTTCAGCCCCTGTTTAACAGGGGCGTGTAATTACAATTTTTGATGTAATACTTTGCAGCAGGGCTCGTTCCTGCATTCCAACTAGAGTGTCTGTGAGGGGTTGCAGTGTTGTGGCACCAGCACCAGTGCCTAAGGCCCAATTTTTCTGCCCCTGTCTAACAGGGGCGTGTAATTACAATTTTTGATGCAATACTTTGCAGCAGGGCTCGTTCCTGCGTTCCAACTAGAGTGTCTGTGAGGGGTTGCAGTGTTGTGGCACCAGCACCAGTGCCTAAGGCCCAATTTTTCTGCCCCTGTCTAACAGGGGCGTGTAATTACAATTTTTGATGCAATACTTTGCAGCAGGGCTCGTTCCTGCGTTCCAACTAGAGTGTCTGTGAGGGGTTGCAGTGTTGTGGCACCAGCACCAGTGCCTAAGGCCCAATTTTTCTGCCCCTGTCTAACAGGGGCGTGTAATTACAATTTCTGAAGCAATACTTTGCAGCAGGGCTCGTTCCTGCGTTCCAACTAGAGTGTCTGTGAGGGGTTGCAGTGTTGTGGCACCAGCACCAGTGCCTAAGGCCTAATTTTTCAGCTCCTGTTCAACAGGGGCATGTAATTACAATTCTTGATCTAATATTTCACAGCAGGGCCCTGTGAGTGCTTACAGTGTTGTGGCCACAGCAACACCTAAGGCCCAAATTTCTGCTGAGTATATAGGGCAGGACCCTACTTTCAAACATCTAACTTACAAACGACTCCTACTTGCAAACGGAAGGAGACAACAGGAAGTGAGATGAAATCTACCCCTAGGAAGGGAAATTCTCTCCTGTAAGAGTTAATATGGGAAAACAATTTCTCCTTTCCACTGATGCTTTCCAATCCTTGTTCCACAAAAAAACCCAAATTTTCAAAAAACATTTTTCATTGGGACAAAAAAGTGAGGTGAAATCTTCTGAAGAGGAGGAAAGACAGCAAAACAAATGTCACAGGGGTGATAACCCTTCCCTATGTTTTCCAAAAAGCTTAAAAAAGATTTTTTGGCTGGAGCTAAACACGTTAAAAATGTACCCGTTCAAAATTACAAACAGATTCTACTTAACAACAAACCTACAGTCCCTGTCTTGTTTGCACCGCCTGTATACTGCTGTTCAGAGTATATAGGGCCTGGTGGCCCCACACCTTTCCTTATTTTAATTTGGGTGCGGGGTTCCCCTTAATATCCATACAAGACCCAAAGGGCCTGGTAATGGACTGGGGGGTACCCATGCCGTTTGTCTCACTGATTTTCATCCATATTGCCATGACCCGACATGACATTAAACCCGCAAGCAGTTTTAAATGAGATTTTTTCCTTTAAAAATGACATTTGGTGCAGGGACTGTTCTAAAAATGGGAAACACGCGTCACTTTACAGGCATACTATAGACATCCCCCAGGTACGATATTTAAAGGAATATTTCACTTTTTTTTTTTACTTTAAGCATCATTAAAATCACTGCTCCCGAAAAAACGGCCGTTTTTAAAAGTTTTTTTTGCATTGATACATGTCCCCTGGGGTAGGACCCGGGTCCCCAAACCCTTTTTAGGACAATACCATGCAAATTAGCCTTTAAAATGAGCACTTTTGATTTCGAACGTTCGAGTCCCATAGACGTCAAAGGGGTTCTAACGTTCGTGCGAACTTTCGGTCCGTTCGCGGGTTCTGGTGCGAACCGAACCGGGGGGTGTTCGGCTCATCCCTAGTTGGCATATACCGTTGTACACTGTATTGAAATGCATATATAGTGCATTTAAATGCAACATACTGAACTGCACATGTACACAATGTTGTGATGTGAATGAGGCACATAGAAAACCATTGCGTTCTATATGTCCTTGCACTGACCTGTGTTTATCCAGTACATGCAAGACTGCAGGTACAGATACTCTTTGGGATAGGCGAGACCTGACGTATGTGATTTTAACTTTACACAGTAGGACATATAAGTTTTGTCTTACTCATACAGGTCATTGAAGGGCTCTGCAAACTGATTTTTGTGACATTTATTGATATTTTGCAGATTTATATAGTGCTGACATAATATGCAGCTCTTTACAAGGTATATAGACACACTCATCTTAGCCCTTGCTCCAGGCGGAGATTACAGTCTAATGTTCTGATTCCCTATCATTGCCATTAAGTGAGATAACACATAATTACTCTAGGGCAAGTTCGGACAGAATCATTTTAACTTTCAGCTTGCTCTTAGAAGGAAACTCATACAAACGTAGGGAGCCTGAGAATATAAACAGAGAAAAGTGACAGCATATTTTGTTTATGTATGAAGCTCCTTTGACAGCACACAGTGATCCAGATGAAGTGAACAACAGCATGGAAAATCGTACAAAACGGTGCTGTGCCTTCTGTAGTTCTGTACTAGGTGTGGCAACAATAGAGAGTGACAAATGTAAAAACTGCTGCATTTTCCTATAGATATCACTGCATATTTAAAAAAAGGATATATCCACCTCTTTAATTTTTATTAGCAATTTAACAAGTCCAGATTGTTTATCTTTTTTCTTTTTTTAAAGAACATCAGAAAGCAATACTTACACCTACATAGATAACTTAAAGCTGTATTAAACCCAAAAAACAGAAAAAAAATATTTTATTATCAATTCCTAGTTGTGATGGCTGTATTAGTTTTCTATTTTTTAGACCTTTTCCCCCTTTATTTGCACCTGGTGATCCAGCCAGTATGTCTGTTGCTTTTTTAATTTCCTTTAACAAATCAAACTGTCAAGCAAAAGTAGCAATAACGGGGTTGAGACAAACCAATTAACACCCCATTGCTCCTCTAGCCAGAGTGTAGGTTCCCTAATACAGGAAGTGTTACTGGTTGGTTCGCCAGGTGAAAAGAAATGTAAAAAGCATGAATTAACACAATAATAAAATGTGGCCTCAAGGTACTGGGTCCATAGCCTACTCTAATTACATTATAGTAGAGAGAGAAAGAAAAAAAATTACAATAAATAATTACTCTCCCAAAAATGTATCAAGAGGGAGCCGCCGGTACTAAAGCAAAACCTGAATAAAAGACCTTGGCTCTGGCTCAAACCTCTGGTACTTATGTAACTAAATCCAAAACTCTTACTACATGTATATGAGACCCGGGAGTCAGCTCGGTGCTAAGTAAAAAATGCCACATGCTATATCAATGATCACAAAACACAACACATAAATCTTGTTTAAATCATAATTGGCCAATTATCAAAAACAAAAAAAACAGAAGCTGTGGAGAAAAATAGGATTGTATATATGTTATCTATTATTTTACATCTTTTCTTATATGTTTTAATTGTTTTTGCAGTATTATAATTCTTCAATAGTTGAATGGGGCAGTTATTATGGATTTCCTTTTTTTTTCTCTTCAATTTTTCCTCTTCTCTATAATGGTACTGTGGTCCTGGGTCAATCATGTCCAACTTGGTTAGATTTGCGCATGCGCGGTGATGTCCTGACACTTTGTGTAAGGTGGTGTCATGGCGTGCGTGGTGATGTCATCACGCTGCTGTGCATTGTGATGTCATTCCATTTGTGGCACCAAAGGCAGACATTTTGAGAGGACACTTTATTTAACCACTTCAATACAGGGCACTTTCCCCCCTTCCTGCCCAAGCCAATTTTTTAAGCTTTCAGCACTGTCGCTTTTTAAATGACAATTGCGTAGTCATGCTACACTTTACCCTAACAAAATTTTTATCATTTTGTTCCCACAAATAGAGCTTTCTTTTGGTGGTATTTGATCACCTCTGGGGTTTTTATTTTTTGCTAAACAAATAAAAAAAGACCGACAATTTTGAAAAAAATGTTTTCTTTGTTTCTGTTATAAAAGTTTGTACATAAGTACGTTTCTCCTTCACTGATGGGCACTGATGATGCTGCACTGACAGGCACTGATGAGGTGGCACCAATGAGGTGGCACTGATGGGCACTAATATGCAGCACTGATGGGCACTGATAGGTGGTACTGATATGCAGCACTCATAGGTGGCACTGATGGGCACTCATAGGTGGCAATGATGGGCACTGATAGGCGACACTAATGGGCACTGAAAGGCTGCATGAATGGGTACTTATGGGTGGCACTGATAGGCACTGATAGGCTGCACTGATTGGCGCTGATAGATGGCACTGATGGGCACTGATAGGTGGCACTGATGGACACTGATGGGTGGCACTGATGGACACTGATGGGTGGCACTGATGGACACTGATAGATGGCACTGATGAGCATCACTGATAAGGAAGCACCGGCAGGCATTGCTGATGGGCACAGATTGACATCATTTGTGGGCACAGATTGGCATCCCTGGTAGCCATGGGTGGCATACCTGGTGTTCATCAGTGGTGGGCATCCCTGGTGGTCCTGGTGGCATCGCTGGTGGTCCTATGTGGGCATCCTCGGGGGGGGCTGCACTGATAATAAATCAGCACAGACCCCCCCTGTCAGGAGAGCAGCCGATCGGCTCTCCTCTACATTAGTCTGTCAGACGCGATAGAGAAAAAGCCGATGCATGGCTCTTTCTGTTTACACCGTGATTAGTCGTCAGAGGCTCTTTACTGAGATCGGTGTTGCGGTGTGTCAGACTGACACACCACACCACCGATCACGTGCTGCACACCCTCATGGGCGCTTGTCGGCTCGTTATCCTGAAAGGCGTCATATGACGTCCAGTCAGAATAACGGAACCACCGCCCGGCTGTCATTTTGATATAGGCCGGGCGGGAAATGGTTAAAGAGATAACAAACAATTTTTTAGGATTTGCCTCTGATGAAGCCAGCATGACCTGTAAAACCAGTCAGGTTTCCATCTCATGTCCCCTTGGAAGAAACAGCATGTTGGGACACTCTCCCCCCCATAATAAATTGAGTGACCAGGCCATATCTTCCACAAGGATGGATACCTACCCATGAAACCCTATGAGGTGGATTGGATTTCCGTGGGCCAACATGGATGGTTTAGTATCTTTTCCTGCCCTTCATTCATCCTTATACCAAAGCTGGCGCCTCCCCCTTTAAAGTTATTGTAAACAATCGCCTTGTAAAACAACCCATTCAGTTTAAAATAGAAATGAAAGGCAAAACATTTTTGTATGGATATAAAGATACATTATGAATACCTTTTATCCCTTTTTTTTATATCCTTCTGTTCTCAGCTGCATAAGAGCTGTGGGAGGAGAAGCAGCAGCACACTGAGCTTCCCAGTGAATGGTGTGTTAGGATAAGTCAGATCATTGGAGGAGAGCAGGCTGAGTTCCCAGCAAAATTAGAGAGCTAGAGCACTGACCAAACTGTGTTGTTCTGCTTAGTGTGGTCAGTTTTTAATAAGAAAACAGAGTGACTGTCAGGAACACCAGGGATTTCACATAAAGGAATAATACACAGAGAACAGGATAGTTTTTCATACAAGTACATGGTGCAGCAGGCACATATCAGCAATATGAAGTTTTGGGATAACAAACACTTTAAGGCAACTATAAGCTTATAGTGTATTGAACCTAACTGGTGTTTGGAAAGATCCCTACAAAGTAGATTCACAGCCACCTGACCAAATATATATGTGTCACACGGCACCCATCTCATATATGCGGAACTGTACTATAGTAAAACAGACTGACCAGAATGGTGCAGGTATTTCTTTGGAGTTGTCTGTTGGGAAGAAATGTATATGGGCTATATGGCATTTATCATATATGTAGAACTATGCTTTGATAAACCCACGCATTTGAATAATACAGATCTTCCCTTGAAGTGTTCCAGTGGATCCTGCTATGAAAGTATAATATTTATGATCATGTGCGTAACCTCATGAAGGCCATAATTAGGGATTTGATTGCTTCCTGGAAGATGATTTAATGATAATGTGGATTACAATGATATATGCATGCATTGATGGTCTGGTCCCAGTGGATGCAATACAATACAGGACTCCCTAGTCTGGATAAATGCTTTGTGGAATATATTCCCAGTTGAGGAACTTTGCCCTACATCATTCATTTGAGCAAGTTCTGTTTTTGGCTAGCAAGTGAGGGTTTTTCTGGGGGAAGGGGGATTTTTTCTCCGCAGCTGCTTTTTTTTTTTTTTTTTTTTTTGATAATTGCCCAATTCTGGTATTAATTAGATTTATATGTTGGGTTTTTTGATTATTGATAGAACAAGCGTGTGACTTTTTATACACTCTTAGATTTAAAAGACCCTCAAGATACTACCCTAAATATCAATGCAAAATATCCCTTTCAAGGGAGGCTCAAAAATATATGGTGTAAATGAGGTGGGAGCTTATCGGTGTGGAACATAGCACAATTACTGAGAATAAAAACCAGATTTTAGCTCAAAACTCCTCATATGCAATACAAAAATTTGATTCAACTCACTGTGAACTAGAAAAATACTTTATTTTTGTCAAGTAGTGAAAAAGTTAGCAAATAAAAATTGGTACCACATCACACAAAAAGGAAAATCACTCATACCATTAAAAACCAATTGTCCATCTCATATGTATACACATATATATGTTTGTGACCCCAGTGTGTCACTGAGTTTAATATACCCTTACCCCCTCGCTGGTGTTGCCAGTGGATGGGGATATATAAGCGGGGTTTAATGTTATGTTTGGATGGATGGTCCTTAAAAGGAACAGTTCAGTATGATTTCTTAATTCGATACTATGGTATCTGAGCCGCAGTACTGGAATATAATTAAGGAAAATACACACAGTTCATATCCCATTGTAGAGAAGAACACATGGATAAGGGTGAAGTGGAATTTATCCAAACCAGGCTGATGTAATGCAGTGGTCTAAAGGAGGCCAGTTATTAAAGGTTTTGAAGATGCAAAGGTGTTGAGGACCCAACCAAGGGTCAGATGTTGACTATTATAGCACAGCAAATCTTCATGCCTTGACTCCCCCCCTTTGTACTGTACAGTTAACCACACTGATGGAGCACAAAATGGTCTAGGACCCTTCAGGCACATGGCTGGTAAGAGTTTGAGCAAACTCTCACCAGCCTCTGAAGCAGCCGACTGAGACCGGCGAAACCAGTCAGGATTCTTGCCATTGTCCACCTCTCCCTGATGACTCAGTAACACGATATGGGACAGATTTACCCTGCAATACATCCTGCATTGGACATTCTCTCCACCAACGATCGGATCTGATAAGTATAATTTACTTTCTTGGATATGGGACTTTCATTTCCTCATATCATGTTCTTCATGGATGAAGAACATGAGCTAAAATCAGGTTTTTATTCTCAGCTTTTTATACTTTCGGGTCTCATATACATGTAGTAAGAGTTTTGGATTTTGTTACGTAAGTACCAGAGGTTTGAGCCAGAGTCAAGGTCTGTTATTCAGTTTTTAAATCGAAAAAGCATTAAATAAGAAAACTAATGTGCCACCATATTTAAAGTGATACTAAAGACAAAATGTGTTTTGCTTTAAAAAAAAATGCTATACTTACCTGCTCTGTGCAAGGGTATTGCACAGAGTGGTCACTTACCTCCTTTTTGCTGGTCCCTCCCTCAGGTGCTGTCTGTTCTTTCTTCTCCCAATTTAATACAGTTTTTTAAACCCAACTCCACAAACAGTTAATTAATGTTGTTTTTAATCTTTAAAACTCAAATCACCACTGTCAATGTGTTATTACTTCAGGAACTTGTTTAAGTTTTGCTGAGTGCTGTTGATATGTACAGTGGAACTCCTGGCTACCTACTACAAAAAAATAGTGTTTATAATTGTCACCAGTTCTGATGTTGTGCCCCCACCACCTCACTCTGCAGTGCCAGTCACAGAGGACAGCAAAAACATCATCAATGTACTGTGCCCTGTGAATAGCACAACACTGGAACTGGTGTCAATCATAGATGCTGAAGTGATAACAAATTGACAGTGTTAAAGTATATGTGTTAAAGTATATGTGAACCCTTACCTTGTAAACAAGGGGGGTGGTTGCCAGCATAATCTCATTGGAGGAGAGCAGGCTGAGTTCCCAGCACAGCAAGAAAACTGATCACACTGTGCTCTTATGCCTAGTATGGTCAATTTTTGATGGTAAAGCAAAGGGACTGGCAGGAACATCAGGGATTTTGGGCAAAGAAAGCATTACAAAGTGAGCAGGATACTTTTTCATACAAGTACATGATAAAGCAGGCACATATCAGGAATATGAAATGTTGGGGTAACGTATTCTTTATTGTATTAAAGCTTCCTCTCATTGGCTGAGTCAGATCGGCAGGCTGATGATGTCATAATCTCTGACTCGGCTAATCAGAGGACGCTTTGTATTCATTAATAGAATACAAAGCTGCCTATGTATGGCTGAGTGCCCCTCAGACTGACTCTATTTTGTTCTGGGTGTGAGAAAGGATGGTCTCCTCCCGCACCAACAACATGGTGCTGTATACTGTATGTAGCTGAGGCTACAACAGCACGCCTCAGTGGGTCCACATGTTAGTGAAGGAAATAGCTCATTTGGGCCATCAGCCCAGAAACCTGCACATCAGCTTTAAAGCAGAGTAGGCACAGGCAACAAATTATTCTGGATTTTTGGTTTAGAAGAGGATGTTATTTTTCTTACTGACATTTTGGTTTCCTTCCGATTTAGGAAACTAAGAAACAATTGTAGTAGTATTTTAAAAAGCCATGGAATTAGAAACAATAGAAATGTTTTTGTTTGTGCTGGAGTTCTTATTGGCTTTAATTATTTTTTAACATGTATTTTTTTTAATTTAGCAAACTGATATTAAATATGATTATATGATATTTTATATGATTTATAACAGCCTTATTTATGGCAGGGTGCATCCATGACAACCAGTTTGCACAACATTCCTGACTTTCTAGAAAGAAAGTCTAGCACTACCTTCCTTCATGCTTGTTATTTGCCAAAATAAAGGGACTAATTAAGCCATACCCTTGTCTACAAGCAGAGTGGGAGGAGGTGTGATTCTTTCCTTAATAATGCAGCTGTCTCTTTCAGCAGAACAGTTTTTGTATAGAAGTCAGCACCAAGTGGTACACTTTCAACATTTTGTAGGCATTGTTTCCATATAGATGTATAAAAGACATCATACCTAAAAAAGAAAAAAAACATTGAACATTCACTTTAAAGCCTAATTCTAACTACACATTTAATATTGCAAGACAAGGCAGAAACACAAATTTGAAAGTGGTAAAAATAATATACATTTTACAAAGAGTACTCAAAATGTGTAGATTGATTGATTGTTTCACAGAAGGGAAAGTAGATAAATGGAAAAAAAATAAATCTATAGAAACATGTATGCAACTGTGTGTATCCTTAATGCAAAATCTGAATATTTTTTCATTGAAAAAAAAATCATGTGTGCTCAATAAGGCAATGCAGCGTATAGTAATTGATAGTACCGACTCAGAAGTCACTATACTGTGGTCGGATCAGAAAACAGTCATATCCCATTTGTTGCAAATAAATGTAAATAAATGTACATTGAAGTTATTGAGTCTGTTTCAAAGGGCACCCTAAATGTCTTTATTAGTATAATGAAACATATCATATTAAAATATTGTTTGGAAAAAATGGAGCGATTAGTGTTCCAAGCAACAATCCTTGTAAGATTCCTTGAATAGCATCTGTCATTTATTATTCACAAGGAACTAAATGTTCTCCACAGGTGGTCCTCCTGTATCCCAGTCCGAACAAGCATACACAGCTGCAGCACCCAGGGAGGAGAAGCCCATAGGATTCACACCACAAGGTGTCAGGGAGGACCGACCTCTTCGCCAGACTGTCTCCTACTCTGCTGCTGTGCCTTCGACCACTACAGCAGCTCCCTCACGGCAGTCCCAACCACAAGAAGATGAAGAGGAGGAAGCTAATAGCTATGACTCAGATGAAGCAAGTGAGTGGGTGGAAAAGTAAATGATTTCATGGCAAGGCATGTTGTTTTCCTACCTGACAAAACTTAATGTATAGCATCCATTGTTAGAGTACTGATTGCCACATGGCTTCACACACATACCACATTTAATACGTTACATAGTCGTCATTCTCTCTGGATTGTTCCACATATTAAATTCTGGAGATGTCATGAAAATTCTAGTTGTACATAGAACATGTTATTCATACAGATGTATTTAATGAGAGAAAGAGCAATGTGCAGCCAACATTTCACCTATTACAATCTGTATTCAATTAACTAAAATATGATTGTTGTGATGAGTTTCTGCATCATCATTGTTCATATATTTTTACTGAATGTGGTGCTACCCCTGAAGGAGCTACTGTGTTTCAACCGGTTCTTTCCCAAGATTAGTGCAGTGGCAGTAAGACACACAGTAACAGTTTATTCACTCTTGCTTAGTAATCCGTTTAGGGGATGTCTTTTTAGGATTTTTAGTGCTGAAAAACTTGGATGGGGTGTAGGGAGATATGGGATACTCCAGAGTCACTAAATATTTTCAGGAGAACACTCCACTTTGCTAAGCCTCTACGAACAGTCTCTTAGCAGGAGAAATTACAGATGGCGGTCCCTTTTTAAAAACTATCCCAGACTGGCTGATCCATGGCTGATCCATTCAAATAAAACAGCACACAGTCACTAGGACCCTAAGCTCAGGTCAGTACTCACAATGTCACAGGATCACAGGATGCCTTCTCCCAGTATCCACCGGACCCTCTTCAGTGAGAGAGAAGTTAATGCTCACAATGCCCTAGGACAGCCAGACCCTTTCCATCTTTCACCAGGCACTTTTCAGTGAGCTCTCCAGACCAGGTCTCTTAAGTGAAATCCTTTGATCAGCTCCAGAAAAAGGATCTTTAGAAGTAGGCCTTCCTGGCTATGCCAGAGCTGGGACCCCAATGAGCATGTAGCAAACTCTGGCAGTGTGCATAGAGGGCTGGGAACTCCTCCAGTAGGACTGCTCAAGGCCTCAGATTATTTTTGTGTTCCACAGCCACTTAACGGACATGCCTTCCTAGGCATTGGCTGAAGCATATTAAATATTCAGGCTGCCCATTAGCCTTGTCCAACCTCCTATGTTCTAGAAGCCTCTAGAAAGCACGGGAGAGCAATCAAATCTGCAGCCTGAAAGATCCAAAATAGCCAAAAGCGACCAACAGCTACCTGACTAATTACAGAGGAGCCAAAAAGAAATAATTTGCCCATCACTCTAGCAACTTAACTAGGAGGGTGCTACATAAATAGGTTCAGATCGTTTGCCGTCTTCCAGGCTAATGATTTACAGTTTGCAAAAATGGAAATATTTGGCATTTTATTTTAAACCTCTATAGGAAACGCAAAAAGTAAAGGGGATTAGAGAAGAGAAAGATGGTAAAGATAGGTGGGGAAGCTGTATATATATATATGGTCAATAGTGTAGTGTTAATGCTCTATAGTGGCAAGCAGGTGATAATTGGATGCTTCTATGTATATTTAATGATACGCGATACAGTATTTCAATTAGCCTAGAATAGGGTGTTTCTATTAAACAATGTCTCAAAAATTTACAACAAATATATGTTTGAGATATTGAAACAACATACTGGAAATCTGTGTGTTTTAGTGTTTAGAGTTTTCATTTTTAGGTAGTATATATTATGCTGAAAATTGTGCTTAGTACATATGTACATAACGTGCATATACCATTAAAAAAAAGCACACAGGTTAAAATACATTCATACATACTCATGTACTATAGCACATTTTCATGTACCAGGTTGAATTCTTAAAGTAAACTCATGCCCAGACTATCAACATTAAAGTATTTGCATATTCTAAATAAACAATAAAGTACTTTTAAACAAAAAACATCAAAAAATGCAGCGCTAATGTGATGTGTATAATCCCCAGAGTAGCCCCTAGGTGTAAATATAAGACCACTGGCCATTCATAAATGAGAAACCAATGTCTAGTGAATGTACCATGAATTAAATCACGAAATCAGTGCAGTGTAGAGTGGATGGTAAAAGGAAAATGTAAAATCAAAAATCAAAAATATAAAATAAATATATAAAAAATTAGTGAACAAAAAAGTCAACAAAACGTCTGTGACAAAATGTAGTTTCAACTGTAAAACTCCTCTATAGAGTGTGGTATAGTCCCATATAAGGGAAATATTAGAGTGATGTCCTTTCCCCAGATGATGGGTGAAAATGCATAGGTTTCTCCATATGTCATTCGCAGGTAAACATGTGAAATGAAGGGAAGATTGGGTACGCTTACCAAACAAAGATGGACACACACGCCATACGGCGGTGGGTCATACAGGCATTAAGACCATTCACTCCAGCAGGTTTTTAATGAAGGACACGAATGATGTGATGGTGTACTTCAATGGTCACAACCAAAACGATGGAGGGTTCATGATACATACCAGAAATTCCAATAGACTGACGTGCCTTAATTTAATGCTGTCTAAACACCTGCACCAGCTTATTCCAGTGCAAGTAATATGACTTTACTATAATTTTCAGTCACTAATGCACTGCAGATTTGATAGTTCAGCTGATATGCAGAGAATGGTTTCTGGGAACTTTGATACCATCTAATAATAATTTTTCCGTGGTCTACTAGTATCTTGAGCTTTTGTTTCTGCCTTAAAAAATTATATGTAGATCTGATGTCCTTGAAATACCACACACTGTATCCAGCCGGTGAAGGATTGGAAATTAAGGCACGTCAGTCTATTGGAATTTCTGGTCTGTATCATCAACCCTCCATTGTTTTGGTTGTGACCATTGAAGTACACCATCACATCATTTGTGTCCTCCATTAAAGACCTGCTGGAGTGAATGGTCTTAATGCCTGTATGACTGACCCCCGTATGGCGTGTGTGTCCATCTTTGTTTGGTAAGCGTACCCAATCTTCCCTTCATTTCACATGTTTATCTGCGAATGACATATGGAGAAACCTATGCATTTTCACCCATCATCTGGGGAAAGGACATCACTCTAATATTTCCCTTATATGGGACTATACCACACTCTATAGAGGAGTTTTACAGTTGAAACTACATTTTGTCATGGACGTTTTGTTGACTTTTTTGTTCACTAATTTTTTATATATTTATTGTATATTTTATATTTTTTATTTTTTTATTTTACATTTTCCTTTTACCATCCACTCTACACTGATTTCGTGATTTAATTCATGGTACATTCACTAGACCCTGGTTTCTCATTTATGAATGGCCAGTGGTCTTATATTTACACCTAAGGGCTACTCTGGGGATTATACATATCACATCAGCGCTGCATTTTTTGATGTTTTCTGATTATTATACAGGTCACCACACTGTTGATGCTGGCTGCTGATTTATTGTTTCACAGGTGTACTAGTTGCACAACTTTTCACTTTATTTATATTAGTACTTTTAAACAACCCTTTTTCACCTCTGTGGCTATAGTCATTGTGGAAAAAATAAGCTTCACATTTCATAACAGAGGCACAGAAATTTTAGCTTTGTTTCCTATTATCTTTTAATGCAAACATACAGCAGGCTGATTCTAAGCTGTTTGAAACTGACAACAACCCAATTTTAGAGTCTTTGTTGTGATCCTGAAGGGTCAGGATGAAGCAGATGAAGAGGTCAGAAATTGCTTGTTTTAAGGTTCTTTTATAGCTTGTTAAAAATATGGGAATATTTTATTGTCCATAGTCTGGAAATAAGCCAGAATTAAGGGTCTGTGCACTCAGGCTTTAAAAGTGGCACCCAATGTGCCTTCTACTCACCCATCCACCAAACATTCCCTGGTCCTAGAAGTAGAAAACCTAGAGTTGAAAGACTTGATGCCCACCCAACTGCCAAGAGAAACACCTTTCTCCAAGGAAGCCAAGAAAAATCCAGATGCCAGTAAATAGTAAGGTATGGTAAAGGGGATGTAGAAAATTACTTAAATGCACCCTTTAAAGCACTGTAGCCCTCAATGGTGTGGGTATAAAAAACACAGTATGGCTCCCAATGGCTTACAATAATTTTAAGGCATGGGAAAAAGAAAGGAAACATTTTTGGGTATCTGATTTTGGAGGTCAACCAGTATGTATGGCAGTAGTGCTCTGTTTCATAAACAATAAGACAAAATTGTTATTAGGCTACCCCTAAAGACCTAAACGGCCCTACTGTTATAAACTAAAGAAAAGGTTGTTTTTTTTATGAAAAGGGAAAAACTTTCCTTTTTACATTCATAAATGCTGTTTTATTCACAGAGCACAAAAGGTTATCTAAAAAAAAGTCAATACAACAGTAATTGCATATTTTTTGTCTGATTTTGCCTTGATTGAAACTCGCAAAAAAAGCCATCTGATAAGGATTGAGTTGCTGCTTATGAGCAGGTAAATATGTGTATATTTGATTGAATGCTTAGATATGTAAATTTTGAGATATTGGAGTAGATTTTCTAAAGGCAAATAGGCTTTTCACTTTGCAAGGAAATTTGCCCCAGGGCTTAGTGAATGTAATGAAGTTTTAGTTTCACTTTGCAAAGATTACCCAGTCACGTGCAATTAAAATAATTTAAAAAACCCTGCATTTTTGCTTGAACATAAATGAATGATAGACGTCATCAGAGGTTCACAGCATTCACTAAGCCCTAGGGAAATTTCCCTTTCCCTTTGCTAAGTGAAAAACATATTTTCCTTTGGTAAAACAAAAACCCATTGAATTCTGTAAATAACAGGCTTTACATAAAAGAGAGGGCCTTGAAAATGGGAAAAGGAGCCTAAAGCTCCACCTGGTGGCTCCAAAAGGGAATGGAAATTTTTTTTTAGAGTCCTGACCGTAATAAATATAGATAGGCATTATAAATGAAACGATTCCCTTTAAATCAGAGTCCTCAACTGAGCCAGTGAAAAGAAGTTGTTTCTAACATTGCAGAAAAAAACTTTTAAATTATAAGCCATATGACCAGCAAAAAATTTTTAAGCTAAAATAACTTTAGAATAGGCAAACATGCAAGTTTACACTAATGAAGTAGAGAGGAGAATTGCTGTAGGCATGGGCTTGTCTACATAGCAATTAGCTAAAAATATATATATATCCTGGCTTACTGATTCATCCCCCAGTAGGGCACATTGACCAGGTTAATGAAAAATCTGCTTACATGATTATTGCCCAATCTGGCAATAACCACAATAATCAGATGGGTAGGGCAGATGTGTTATGTATGTAAGTATCTTTTCCAGGCATGGGTCAAGTTTCTGCATATGCTGTGTGTTCATCTACTTACATCCTAGTAACAGAAAAGCAATTTAGAGTGTCACATGTCAACTCTTACAGACCAGTTTTCTAGAACTTACTGTGTAATATATATTACATAATAGCTTTCTTGTTGAGATGTACTATCTATATACGGGAAAGTATTCTTCTTCTTCTTATGTAGACAAAGTACAGGTAGGAAACCCAAATTGATGTTTCTTATAAAGAGGGAAGGAAGCCATCAACAGGTGTGTAGAGGGAACAGGCAAGATTTTTGTAGAGCCACTTTAAAAGAGTAATGCCTCATTGATTTTGTTTCACTTCCTGAGCACAGTTGCTGCAAATGACAAACTGTTAATAGCCCATGAAGTATTTGGTTTATTTTCCAGTGGCAAAGAGAATTCCATTGTTGATTAACAGTCATTCATAGTACTACGATAAACAAAGGAAAAATAATACTCTGCTAAGTCCTCCATTCATTTTTAACAGCAGAGTAGCCAGATGCATTGAAGAATTTTTTCTAGGGTCTATGTGTATCATTTTAATTGTGAGTGATTTTGGTTTGCTAAAATAAGTATTTGTATTCTTTCTTGCAAAGCCACACTGGGAGCTTTGGAATTTAGCCTGTGGTATGACCAAGCCAATAGCAGTTTGCAGTGCATCATTATCAAAGCTAAGGTAAGTGTCAATGAATGCTAAAATAAAAAAAAACAAAAACATACAAATCCCTTCCCTCATTATGCCTATCTGGAAGAAAGTTGTAGGCTGGGACCCCTAACTACAAAACTTGCCCCCCAAATTATGAAGCCATTGGAAAGCATTGCTGAGTTTCATGAAAATCTGGCATTAACCTAATTATGCTACTTCTCCAATCAGCTTTCAGGTTTTATTGTCAAAGATTAATTGCACAATCTGAGGGAAACACTATATGAACCTTGTAAGTAAAGTTTTGTGGAGCATGAAACAAGTTCCACCATCCTAGTAGAGAAGGGCTTGACTGAGTAATAAGTGCTAGTCTGACTAGAATATATTTTGTAGGTTGTGCTTACTTTGTGTGAAAATGCTTCCTATGTTTATGGCTGTAATGGCTAGTATTTAACTAAAAAAACTATAAAACCTTGCATCCTAAGAAATCGTAACCCCTAAATTAATTAGAGAAAGGTGAACCAAATCCTTATAAAACATGATCCAGTTCACTCCAGTATGAGAAACATTACTTCCAGACCCCGAACAGTTGGTGGATAACTCCCTGGACTCACATTCTAGTGTGGTTTATTAATATAAATGTCCATTTATATGTTGGGCTTTTAAAAATGCATCCTTTTTTGAACCAATCTACTGAATCTGCTAGAACAAGTTCTCGTGGAAGTCTGTTCATTGTTTTCATTGTGTTCATTTGTGTCCTTTCCCTATTATCAGAGGTTAAAGTCCATGTAACCAGTTGCAAGAAGTTCCTCAGTATAGCGCATATACTGAACAAATTTCATTAATATACTTTTCAACTTTTCATTTACCCAGTTAAACCCATATTAGATTGAATGTCACATGCTTGTTTTGTCCTTTAAATGCATACCTTTACATTTGTTTATTACACATACAACCATCTCTGTAAACTTTAAGGTGGAAGGAATGAATTAATAATTAATGGGACCGGCGCCAAAAAAAGTGTGTGCAACGTGTGCTATATTAGCATTATTGATGCTGCTCCTAAATTAGTAATTTACTAATACTCAATAAATAGAACACTATAGGGCGCATCTATGTGCAATATACTCCAATAATGTAAAAAAAGGTGCTATAGTGCATGAGCAATAGATAAGCTATTTAGCAATAAAGTGAATCCAATATGTTGTACCATAATATAATGTGTACCCAAATAATACAAAAAAAGTGCTATAGTGCATAAACAAAATGCTATTTAGCAATAAAGTGAATCCAATATGTATACCATATATTATAATGTGAACTCATATAATGCAAAAAAAATTTGGTCCATAACCAATACTTATGCTACATTGCATTAAAGTGAAACAGTGCAGCAAATAAAATGTCCTCAGATATTAAAAGAACACACAAAAATTCTTCTTGTAATCCAATTACCATCTAATAAAGTGCACATGCATTCTGTTTCGTGCTTCACCCGAAGTGGTATAGCTAAGCGCTCACCAGATGGTAGTGGCCACAGAGTGACCCTCAGGCATATTGACCCTATGTCTTCAACAAGGAATCTTTCCCAAATCTTGTCAGATAAAACTCCTTTCACCAATCAGCAGATATTGTAGGTGACTTCTATCTCTGAATCACAATCACAATATTTCAATGCCTCCGCCAAATCTACAAAAAGTGGCTCCCCATAAAGCCACAGAAAGCAACACTGCTTCAAATCTATATGTGGCTTTTAATAGAAGGTAAAAAGTTTTAGGACTTCTATTGTGCAAATACAGAGTGCCTCTTCATCTTAAATCCCATCAGGGTTTGCAGAGAAGGACAAACTTTCAATTATGGAGTTTTTCAATGGAGGATAAGACAAGAAGTTTCGAGGGTGTATCAGGCGAGATGTTAATGTTACTCTCTTCTTGACCCTCGAGGTAGCGATGGGATTCAAGGTGAAGAGGCACTCTGTATTTGCACAATAGAAGTCCAAAAACTTTTTACCTTCTATTAAAAGCCACATATAGATTTGAAGCAGTGTTGCTTTCTGTGGCTTTATGGGGAGCCACTTTTTGCAGATTTGGCGGAGGCATTGAAATATTGTGATTCAGAGATAGAAGTCACCTACAATATCTGGTGATTGGTGAAAGGAGTTTTATCTGCCAAGATTTGGGAAAGATTCCTTGTTGAAGACATATGGTCAATATGCCTGAGGGTCACTCTGTGGCCACTACCATCTGGTGAGCGCTTAGCTATACCACTTCGGGTGAAGCACGAAACAGAATGCATGTGCACTTTATTAGATGGTGATTGCATTACAAGAAGAATTTTTGTGTGTTCTTTTATTATCTGAGGACATTTTATTTGCTGCACTGATTCACTTTAATGCAATGTAGCATAAGTATTGGTTATGCACCAATTTTTTTTTGCATTATATGGGTTCACATTATAATATATGGTATACATATTGGATTCACTTTATTGCTAAAAAGCATATTGTTTATGCACTATAGCACTTTTTTTGTATTATTTGGGTACACATTATATTATGGTACAACATATTGGATTCACTTTATTGCTAAATAGCTTATCTATTGTTCATGCACTATAGCACCTTTTTTTGCATTATTGGAGTATATTGCACATAGATTCTCCCTATAATGTTCTGTTTAAGGTGGAAGGGTTTCTGGAAAAATGTCAAGTAGGTGAAAACCCCATCCATCAAATGAAGTAAACACTGAAACAAGAATAATATTTTTTGTTTGCCTCATCAGTACTTTTTTTTGTTTCTGGTTGACATGCGAAGATCCATGGAAATGGCTTCACTGGAAATCAAAGTATAGGTTTGCATACTTTGGGCAAAAATCTATGGGAAATGTTTGCAAATAAGCTGTTCCAAAAGGTGGAAGGACTTCAGATGATGGCCAGAACCTCCAAGCCCAGAAGGCCAAGCAGTACTGTTCTCTGGTCAGCAAGCTGGAATCCTTTAAAGACTAAGAATGGAGTTGATTTAGCTGTGCATGGTAGCCAATCAGCTTCAAACTTCAGCTTTTTTCAATTAAAGTGGAGTTCCACCCATTTTTTCCATGTAGCACTATAGAATACTCATTCCAATGGCATTTTTTTTTTTAAAGTAAATACTCTTTTTCTTGTACTTTTAGCAGCGGCTGCGGCCGCTTAGGCGATATCGATACTGGGCGATTCGCATGGACTCCTGGGATAGCGGCGTCATGTATCCCAGGAGTCCATGCGAATCGCCTAGTGACAACATCTTGCGTTATTCCCAGGCGAGCATTACTGCACATTACCGGCATTACTGCACAGGTGCAAGATCAGGAGGTGCACATTGGGTAGCCAACCGCACCAAATCCCAGAAATTAAGAGGAGAGAGCTTCAGATGCTCACAGCTGACATGGAACCTGCCTGCTTCTGAGATCTTGTTGGTATTCAAATATTTTAACACAAACTGCAGGGACTATACACATGACATGTTCTAAATTTTGCTGTATATGTTTAGACAAGTATGGAGGAGTGTTTAAGAAAAAAATAATTTTGGGGACTGGAATTTTGGGGACTGTAACTTTTTTTGACAAAAAAAACTTGGAAGCTGGTTTCTATGCAGAGCTGCACCAGATTTTGCACTCTCCAGTTTTAGTAAATCAACCCCAATAGGTGTGCCATTTACTTACAGCTCTCTCATGAAAATATGCCTTTGATCCCAAAGTCCTTTCTCCTCTTGAAGAGCTTTACGTGTGATATGTAGTATAACATTACACAAAGACTTTAACAACCTATCTGAAAGTGTTAAATTATAAGTATCCTATTTATGGTCCTCAGATTTTATTTTCGGTATGTGTTGAAGTTTTTTATTTTTTGGTAGAGCAGAGGTCTTAATTAGCAAGGCTGTGCAATTTACAGAGCATGATGTGGGTGTTGTGATCACCCTCTATCAATAACAAGTGATCCTGTTATCTGTGACAGGAATAACTGCAAGTGTTGAAGAGCTTTTTTGTGACCATATAATTTCCTTTTCTCTCAATGCAACACATTGTTTTACATCAGTGCTTGTCTTGGGTAGCACTCATCTAACCTAAACATTTGGGCAGTAACACCTGCTTACTGACAAAATTCAGATTCCCCAAAATAGAGTAATTAGAGATACATATGTGTTATTTGGGTAGCACGATAAATAAAGGCTTTGAAAGTACTGTAAATGCCATTTTTGATGCAATTTTCTTTCCTGCAACCACAGCAGATGGGGTGTGCGGTTCTGCTGTAGCCGCTGACAATAATCACATGTAGAAATCGGGCATTTGCAACGGCGGTGGAACCCTCCTACACATAAATACTACATTAAGACATAATTTATGAGTCAGGAGTTATGTTTAACAACATAGGGAGAACAGACAACTTCTCGGCATGAAGTGGCATGTATAGGATTTGAACCATCGACCCCAGTGCTGCTAGGTAGAAGTGCTAACCCATTAGCCACTGTGCTGCCATGTGGTTGGAGGCTGCATCTCTTTTGTTTCAAACAGTCTTATGTCCCAGGGGTGCAATAAGTTAATCAATGCAGATGTACTGTGGAGGGCCGGAGAACCATTGACAACCTGTGTCTGCATTGATTAGCTTATTTGTGCTGGTGAGAACCCTCCTACACATAACTATACACATAAATATACACATAAATACTGCATTTCTTTGGACATATAGCTATAGGTGGTGGAATAATAGTCAGGAGTTATGCTTCTTGATTTGTTCTGTGATATTTGGTGGTTCTTGGTGTGTGAGTGTAGAATAGTGATGTTACCCTCTGAATTTTGAGAATTACATTTTTATTTCTGATGTTGGTACACATATCACATTTTTGGGGTCAAACTATGATCATTAGAAAATACTAAACAACACACAACATTGTGACTCGTTTAAAATTTGCATCAGCAATGGTGTTTGTGGTTTGTGAAAATACCTGTGGGAGTTTGGATTAGATTTTTGTGAAAAATATATTTTAACAAAACATGAAAACATTACACATTACATGGAAATGCACCCCTTTTCGGACTTTCATCCCAGGTTCACACTGAGAGCAGGAATGAAATTGTTCGAGTTCAGCTGAACTCGCACGATTTAATTCCCGCATGTCAGTCCCGACTTCGGGGGGCGATTTCAGAGAAATCTGTGCAGGTTGCTGCACAGATGTCTATGGAAATCGCACCCCAAAGTCGCCAAAAGTAGTACAGAAACTACTTCTGGGAATCGTGTGGTGCCGCAAATGCAAACCGATCCGGATGGTGTCATTGTTGGCAATTGCCGTCGATTTGGCATGCCAAATCGCTCCAATGTAAACCAGGGCTCAATGATATTTCAGTTTATGCATCACTTTTTTCAGCAGTTTAAACGCAGATTATCGTTAACCAATATACCACATATTTAATAACCATTTAGGCTATCATATCATGCTCTAAACATTATTTCCATGTGCAATTACAGTGTTTCTTGCACGACTAATGATTTGGACGCAGTTTTGCTATTTTGCAAGTATTTATTTGCGCATTCGCATATTAGTAAATCAACCCCACAGTGTTCACATTTAGTTTTACAACTGAGAATAGAAATCTGACAGCATAGTACAGACAGGGTTAATTATGTTTATTATTACTCCCCAGCCCCCTCCTCAAAGCTGCTGCTATGATACCTCTAATGATGTGTGCCACATTGCTAGCTGCTGCTACTTTCTCTAAAAATGTTGCTTACATGCAGCCTCTGAAGGTGATGTCACTGCTAAAGTTCCAACAGTGAAACTAGTAGCAGGTTGCTTGCTGTGCATCCCCTGCATTCAGCCCATCCCTTTTTTTCAAAGAATACAATGGGGTTGAGTTACTAAAGGCAAATAGACTGTGCACTTTTCAAGTGCGGATGCTCTTTTTTATTTCCTTGAATGTGATTGTTTATTCTTTGCAAAGTTAAGCTTTTCCTCATTTACTAAGCTCTGAAATAACTGCAATTGCAAAGTGCACAGTCTATTTAACTTTGGTAAATCCACCTCAATGTGTTCTGTGATTGGACAAGGGGGGTCATGACATTTTACATCCTTCCAATTACAGAAGGCCTTGTATAAAAGAATACAAGATGTTTGTTGAAGGAGGAGCTACACAGCAAGCGACTCACTGTGATTGTTTGTGCTCCAGCCCCATGTCGATTGCACCACTAGAACTTTACTGGTGATATCACCTTTGAAGGCTGCATTTAAAGAGGAACTGCAGTCTGCTCACATAATTTGTACCATGTACTTCTATGAAAACGTATCCTGTGCTCTTTGTATTGCTTCCTTTGTGTGAAATATCTGTCCAGTGTAGCCAGTTTTCTGGCTGTGCTGGGAACTCAGGCTGCTCCCCTCCAATGATCAGACATGTCCTGACACACCCCTCCTGCACAGCCTTTCACTGGAAAGTTCAGTGTGCTGCTGCTTCTTGTCCCCTAGCTCTCTGATGTAGCTGAAAATAGAAGGTATATGATCACTTACAAAAAAAGAAGGGGAAAACAGGTATTTATAATGTTGGTTTTTTTTATGTGCATACACAAATGTTTTGTTAATTTCTATTTTAAACTGAATGGATTGTTTTACAAGGTCAGGGTACACATATACTTTAACCACTTCACGCCCGCTCTATACCCGAAAGACGGCTACAGTGTGGGCTTAGATTGCCAGGAGGGTGCTCTGTGATCACCGAGTGATCACAGATCAGAGTAAAGGGCCGATCCCATCAGTGCCACCTATCAGTGCCACCTCTTAGTGCCCATCAGTGCCACCTATCAGTGCAGCTTCATCAGTGCCGCCTCATCAGTGCCACCTATCCATGCCCATCAGTGCCACCTATCAATCCCCATCAGTGCCACCTTATTAGTGTCCATCAATGCAGCCCCATCAGCGCACAGCAATGAAGGGAAAAATTACCTGTTTGCAAAACAGGTTTCCTACCTGGGCAGGAAGGGGCTATATGGGCCCAGTAAGCAAGTGGTTAACCAGTGCTTGCAGCTACAAAGGTCAGTTACTTCTAAAGAATATGTAAATACTTATGTCTATGGCCTGGCCACAGGTTCACTTTAAAGATTTTTTTCACATTTTTCTTCTGTCATTAGTTGCTGTCTGTGTCTATTTGGGAGACTTCAGTGTACTTCAGGCAAATGCAAATTTGAATAGAAATCTTTACAAAAGGGGAATTCTCTTATTAGATGGTTGTCATCAAAACAGGTATCCTCCTTAGAAGATTTATTCTCTCCTCCTGTGCTGGTGCCAACTCTTAAGATTTTGGATTTCCCATCACCACCTCAGTGATAATAGGCACCCGAACAAATTGAAAGCCTAGTGGGGACACGGACAATAATGAAAATCTGACAGGGGTCCTAATACCTCTAATCAGGGTGGATATACAGTATCTCACAAAAGTGAGTACACCTCTCACATTTTTGTAAATATTTTATTTATATCTTTTCATGTGACAACACTGAAGAAATGACACTTTGCTACAATGTAAAATAGTGAGTGCACAGTAAGTATAACAGTGTAAATTTGCTGTCTCCTCAAAATAACTCAACACATAGCCATTACTATCTAAACCGCTGGCAACAAAAGTGAGTACACTGCTAAGTGAAAATGTCCAAATTGGACCCAAAGTGTCAATATTTTGTATGGCCACCATTGTTTTCCAGCACTGCCTTAACTCTTTTGGGCATGGAGTTCACCAGAGCTTCACAGGTTGCCACTGGAGTCCTCCTCCACTCCTCAATGACAACATCACAGACCTGGTGGATGTTAAAGACCTTTTGCTTCTCCACCTTCCATTTAAGGATGCCCCACAGATGCTCAATAGGGTTTAGGCACGCTTGACACCATCTGAACCAAATAATTTTATCTTGGTCGCATCATACCAAAGGGCATGGTTCCAGTAATCTATGTCTTATTCTGCTTGCCTTCAGCAAACTGTGGGCTTTCTTGTGCATCATCCTTCTGGGACGACAGCCATGCAGACCAGTTTAATGCAGTGTGCGCATATGGTCTGAGCACTGACAGGCTGATACCCCATCCCTTTATCCTCTGTAGCAATGCTGGCAGCACTCATACGTCTATTTCCCAAATACAACCTCTGGATATGACGCAGAGCACGTACACTCAACTTCTTTGGTCGACTGTGGTGAGGCCTGTTCTGAGTGGAACCTGTCCTGTTAAACTGCTGTATGGTGCTGGCCACCGTACTGCAGCTCAGTTTTAGGGTCTTAGCGAACTTCTTATAGCCTAGGCCATCTTTATGTAGAGCAACAATTCTTCTTTTCAGATCCTCAGAGAGTTCTTTGCCATGAGGTGCCATGTTAAACTTCCAATGACCAGTATGAGAGAGCGATAACACCAAATTTAACACATCTGCTCCCCATTCACAACTGAGACCTTGTAACACTAACGAGTCACATGACACCGGGGAGGGAAAATGACTAATTGGACCCAATTTGAACATTTTTACTTTGGGGTGTACTCACTTTTGTTGCCAGTCGTTTAGACATTAATGGATGTGTGTTGAGTTATTTTGAGGGGACAGCAAATTTACACTGTTATACAAGCTGTACACTCACTACTTTACATTGTAGCAAAGTGTCATTTCTTCAGTGTAGTCACATGAAAAGATATAATAAAATATTTACAAAATGTGAGGGGTGTATTCACTTTTGTGAGATACTGTAAATCAATGATTTAAAAAAAAATCAAACAAATCAGATTTGTTTGATTTAAATCAGATTTTTATGATTTACATCGATTTTTTTTGATTCTTATCAATTTTTTTTAAGAAAAAGGCCTTTGGAGTCAAAATCAGGTAGTTTTCTATTTAAGATACATTAATAATTTAGTTTATTCAGCATGAAATGGTGCTTGGTTATGCAGCATGAGGCTGTATATATTTACATTTTTGGTAAACTCATTCAGTGAATGCAAGCTGAGATAACATGCACTGCATTGATGCATTCACACAATGTCACAGTAACCATGAGAGAAACCAAAGTTCAAGAATATTCCTTTATCCCATTGTTTTGCAAATCTATGTACACTACAAACTGTATGATTGAATCGGTTCTGAGATCACTGTTTTACTAACCTGACAGCTTATTATTCTAAATAGGAAATGTTAATTTTGTTTGCAAGTATTAAAGATTCTAACTACCAGCAAGAATGAGTCCTTACATTTAAAGAGCACCTGTCATTTTAGATCCATCATGGCAGCGCTTATTAGCGGGCATCCACTTACCTGCTGCTGCCACATTCCTCACCTTGTTGTGTCCCTGCCACATCACCAGCCGTCCCATTAAAGTGAATGGGACTGTTGGTGAGTCTACAGCGGGTCAGAGAAGGAGCCGCTGGGGGACAGAGATGACAGTTGCTCTTTAAAAACTATGATTTAAATCAAGCCTTTTTACTAGTGATTTAAATCATGATTTAAATCCAAAACTAGAAAATGCATTGGCTTTGCATACACTTATATTACATACACTTAATCAGATATGTTGTGAAATATATGAAACTAAAGTTGTTTGTGGTGTTTTAAACTTTCACTCTCTAAGTGACAAGTAGGAATTTTAAGAGATGTGATGAAGCAACCCAGACAGTTCTGATTTCAGGCACCTTGATAAATGAGATTAACACCGAGCCCCACAGAGTAACAGACATCAATAATCTCAGTGTACATAGTAGTCCTCAGCCACACACATTTTCTAAAAATAAAAAACACCAACAGAGCTGAGGTTCAGGATGTCATTAGTGCATACTCTCAGTTGTCAAATAGACTACAAATGACATTTTATGCGCAAATGCTTTTTTTAACCTCATTAGGTGATATTGACTTTCTCAGGCATTCCTTTGTAGACAAAGTTTGTGAACCTATTACCCGACACACCTCATGTCACTGTGGAAAACCACCAGAACGGACGTGTTGAAAAGATTTAATCTCTTAACCCTACTACAAAAAACTTAAAAGGATTTTTCTTTCAGCAGTCAGGGTTCAGGTTATGGTTTGCAGTAAAGAATATTTGTGTTTTGTTACGTAAAAAATAAAAGGGAACGCAAACTATACAAGAAGTAGTTCTTTTGAAGAGACAAGTGACCCATATTTTATCTGGCTGGCTGTGTAGGTATATTCAACAACGTATTTATTTAAATTCACTGCAGCCTGTACACAGCGTATACTTGAACCCAATTTGTTAACAGTACTGACAATATACAAATATAACTTTTATGCATTATTGTGTTTAACATCTATATGCATTTGTTCTATAGGCATATGTGGGCCTGTGTACTTTTTTTGCCAATGACTGCTTTTTATTTCTGGCCTGGAACTCTCTCCAGACCCTCCTTTATAAACTGCTCCATAACATAGTAAATATTCTTCTCCGGAAGATGTCTGTCTTTCTTAATAAAATCACATGGGCCTATTAAATTTACTCTTGCTAAAATATCAGGTGATTCTATTCAGAAAGGTAGATATTCACAAGTATTTTCTACCTTACACCCCCCCAATAAAAAAACAAGACAAAAAAATCAAAAAACAAAACAAAAAAAAGTTAAATGTGGTTCTAAAAGGGGTGTATAATATTGACACATATATTAGATATTAATTGTAAAAGAAATCAACTTGGTGTAAATAATATGAATAATATATGTTATTATTAAAAAAAATATACAAACATTTCTGTGTATACCTTGAAATTATATATGTAGCTGGGACAGCCATATTTACTCATTAAATATGCAGCTTCTGCTTTGAAGGGACATGCAGTGGTTATGCTTTACTATTCCTTCTTACAATGCAAGTCTATAGGCTGTTTGACTCATTAAATGCAATGCTCTCCATCAGGGCCGCCATCAGGGGGGTACAGCCCATACACTTGTAAGGGCCCCCAGTGCCTGGATGGGCCCGGCCGACTGGCAGGGATGTGAGAAGGTAGGGGCGGGTGCAGAGGAGCTCCGTGGATGCTCCTATATGTGTGTGAGTCGGCAGGCTGCTGCTCTGTCATGAGCTGACATCGGGCTCTTTGCTGCTACCTCTGGCCATTTCCTGCATGTGCACCACTCTGCATGTGGAAACAAGAGCTGGGACTAGGACCACCTTACAAGTAAAGGGCTGTTGTGCAGGGGGGGGGGGGCTGTGTGTGTGACTGTGTACATATCTGCGTCTGTACATGCCTGTGTGTGTACATGTCTCTGTGTGTGTACATGTCTCTGTGTGTACATGCCTGCGTCTGTACATGCCTGCGTCTGTACACGTCTCTGTGTGTGTACATGCCTGTGTGTGTACATGCCTGTGTACATGTCTCTGTGTGTGTACATGTCTTGTGTGTATACATGCCTGTGAGTGTGTACATGTCTTTGTGTGTATACATGCCTGTGTGTATACATGCCTGTTTGTGTACACCTATGTGTGTACATGTCTCTGTATGTATGCATGTCTTGCGTGAGTAAACATGCCTGTGTGTGTGTGTGTGTGTGTACGTGCATGTCATATATACACATGTGAGTGGTGCTGGGAGGGTAAAGGTGTGAGGGGGCTGAGAGCATACAGGTGTGCGGGGGCTGAGAGCATACAGGTGTGAGGGGGGCTGAGAGCATACAGGTGTGAGGGGGCTGAGAGCATACAGGTGTGAGGGGTCTGAGAGCATACAGGTGTGAGGGGGCTGAAAGCATACAGGTGTGAGGGGGCTGAAAGCATACAGGTGTGAGGGGGCTGAGAGCATACAGGAGTGAGGGGGGCTGAGAGCATACAGGTGTGAGGGGGCTGAGAGCATACAGGTGTGAGGGGGGCTGGGATCGTACAGGTGTGAGGGGGGAGCTGAGAGCATACAGGTGTGAGGGGGCTGAGAGCGTACAGGTGTGAGGGGGGGCTGAGAGTGTACAGGTGTGCGGGGGCTGAGAACATACAGGTAAGAGGGGGGCTGAGAGCGTACAGGTGTGAGGGAGCTGAGAGCGTACAGGTGTGAGGGAGCTGAGAGCGTACAGTTGTGAGGGGGCTGAGAGCGTACAGGTGTGAGGGGGCTGAGAGCGTACAGGTGTGAGGGGGCTGAGAGCGTACAGGTGTGAGGGGGCTGAGAGCGTACAGGTGTGAGGGAGTTGAGAGCGTACAGTTGTGAGGAGGCTGAGAGCGTACAGTTGTGAGGGGGCTGAGAGCCTACAGGTGCGAGGGAGCTGAGAGCGCACAGGTGCGAGGGAGCTGAGAGCGCACAGGTGCGAGGGAGCTGAAAGCGCACAGGTGCGAGGGAGCTGAGAGCATACAGGTGTGAGGGAGCTGAGAGCGTACAGGTGTGAGGGGGCTGAGAGCGTACAGGTGTGAGGGGGCTGAGAGCGTACAGGTGTGAGGGGGCTGAGAGCGTACAGGTGTGAGGGCCTGGGAGCGTACAGGTGTGAGGGGGCTGAGGCACTGAAGGACTTGGTGGGATGGCTAGTGGGCAAATTTCGTGAGACAGCCAGTGGGAGGGACCCTGAGGAATATTGGTGGTCAGACTCGGGGGGGGGGGGGGGGGCAGGCCTAAAGCTGTATAAGGGGCCCCACAATTTCTGATGGATGCCTTGCTCTCCATGTATGGCTGGGTCTTCTTCTGATTTGTTAATCGGTTAAGCAGGCCATAGAATATGTGATTTTTCTTCCCAGCAACCATGGATTGCAGGAAAGAAAATTTCTTGATTCCCCCATCAACACAGTCAGTGTTGATGGGGAAATCCCTCCCATGTAAGGGTGAGCCGAACACCCCCGGTTCAGTTCGCACTAGAACATCTGAACAGGCAAAAAATTTGGAAGAACACACGAACACCGTTAAAGTCTATAGGACACTAACATGAAAAATCTAAAGTGCTCATTTTAAAGGCTTATATGCAAGTTATTGTCATAAAAAGTGTTTGGGGACCTGGGTCCTGCCCCAGGGGACATGTATCAATGCAAAAAAAGTTTTAAAAACGAAAGTTTTTTTCGGGAGCAGTAATTTTAATAATGCTTAAAGTGAAGCAATAAAAATGAAATATTCCTTTAAATATCGTGCCTGGGGGGTGTCTATAGTATGCCTGTAAAGTGGCGCAGTTTTGCCGTGTTTAGAACAGTACCACAGCAAAATGACATTTCTAAAGGTAAAATGTAATTTAAAACTGATCGCGGCTCTAATGAATTGTCAGGTCTCGGCAATATAGATAAAACTCATTGAAAAAAACGGCATGGGTTCCCCGCCCAGTCCATTACAAGGCCCTTTGGGTCTGGTATGAATATTAAGGGCAACCCCAAACCAAAACTTAAAAAAAAAATTTCATGGGGGTCCCCCCCAAGATCCACACGGAGCCCTTCAGGTCAGAATGTACTAACAGCCAAAACCAACGGTCATTATTCCGTACTCTTACTCTTGGACCTTTCCACTGCCTTTAATACAGTTGACCACCCCCTCCTCCTCAAAAAACAAAATTTGCTTGGTCTCCATGGCTGCACTCTCTGTTGTTCGAATCTTATCTATCTCATCGCACCTTCAGTGTCACTTACAACTCCACTTCCTCTTCTCCAACTACTCTTACTATTGTAGCCCCCAAGGTTCTGTCCTTGGATCTCTACTATTCTCGATCTACACGTCCTCCCTGGGTGAGCTGATAGCCTCCCATGGCTTTTACTACCATTTATATGCTGATGACACCCAAATCTATCTCTCTGCCCCTCAGCTCACCCTATCAATCTCCTCACGTATCACTGATTTACTAACAGACATATCAGCCTGGATGTCAAACCACTTCCTCAAAGTGAATCTAAAATCGAGCTCTTAATATTTCCTCCCCCACGTACCCCTTCCCCTGACTCCTCTGTCAAGATCAATGGCACATCTATCAGTCCGTCCCCACATGCCAGGGTGCTAGGGGTAACCTTAGACTCTGGAATGTCCTTTCAGGCCCACATACAATCTCTGCCCAAATCATGCGGCCTTAGCCTCTGCAACATTTCCAGAATGCGCCCCTTTTTAACTAATGACACCACCAAGCTTCTAATTCACTCCCTAGTTATCTCTCGCCTCGACTACTGCAACTCCCTCCTCATTGGATTACCTTTACATAGACTATCCCCCCTTCAGTCCATAATGAATGCCACTGCAAGACTCATCCACCTTACCAACCATTCAGTGTCCTCCGCTCCTCACTGCCAATCCCTCCACTGGCTTCCACTCACCCAACGAATAAAATTCAAAGTATTAACAATAATTTACAAAGCCATCCATAACTCTGCCCCCAGCTACATCACTAACCTAGTCCCAAAATACCAACCAAGCCGCTCTCTTCGATCCTCCCGAGACCTCCTACTCTCTAGCTCCCTTGTCACCTCCTCCAATGCTCGCCTTCAGGATTTCTCCAGAGCTTCTCCCATCCTTTGGAACTCCCTACCCCAATCTGTCCGACTGTCCCCTAATCTATCCATCTTTAGGCGATCTCTGAAAACCCTTCTCTTCAAAGAAGCCTATCCTGCTTCTAACTAACACTGTTTTACTTCCTCCATCAGCTCATCTCCCCACAGCTATTACCTTTTGTATCAATTGACCCTTCCTTTTTAGATTGTAAGCTCTAATGAGCAGGGCCCTCTGATTCCTCTTGTACCAAATTGTAATGTAACTGTAATGTCTGCCCTCATGTTGTAAAGCTCTGCACAAACTGTTGGCGCTATATAAAACCTGTATAATAATAATAATATATTAATAATAATAAGGGGAACCCGGCGCCAAATTTTTTTTAAAAAATGGCGTAGGGGCCCCCTCCAGAATCAATACCAGACCCTTATCTGAGCACGCAACCTGGCAAGCCGCAGGAAAAGAGGGGATGAGAGAGCGCCCCCCCGAACCTTACCAGGTCACATGCTCTCAACATGGGGAGGGTGCTTTGGAGTAGCCCCCCAAAGCACCTTGTCCCCTTATCCCCACAACCCTTGCCCGGTGGTTGTGGAGGTATGCGGGCGGGGGGGCTTACCGGAATTTGAAGCCCCCTTTGACAACGGTTCCTCAGATCCTGGTCCCCCCATGTGAATTGGTGAGGGGTACAATGTACCCCTACCATTTCACAAAAAGTGTCAAAAATAGTAAAAAAGACAGGAGACGATTAGGTACAAGTCCTTTATTAAAAGATAAAAAAATTAAAATGTCCTGCGATGTCCATTCATCTTCTATCATGCCGCCCGACGAGCCGGAAAAAGAAAAAAAATGCAACAGTTCCGCCTCCATGGGAGGCTCCCGCCGAGTGACGCTTCTTGGTGACAGCTCTTATATAGCTGAAGGCGGGGCCACTCTGTGACGTAAACAGGTGACCCAGCCTTCCTCTGATGTCACAATGTTTTCTTTTAATACTGTGATATACTGAAGCAGAGCATGATCCCTTCCCTTCGGAGACTGGGCCATAGGGCCACAGGGCAGTATTCCAACATGATAACAACTCCAAACACACCTCCAAGACGACAACTGCCTTGCTGAAGAAGCTGAGGGTAAAGGTGATGGACTGGCCGAGCATGTCTCCAGACCTAAACCCTATTGACCATTTTTTTGGGGTATCCTCAAATGGAAGGTGGAGGTGAGCAAGGTATCTAACATCCACCAGCTCTGTGATATTGTCATGGAGGGGTGGAAAAGGACTCCAGCAGCAACCTGTGAAGCTCTGGCTAACTCCATGCCCAAGAGGGTTAAGGCAGTGGTGGAAAATAATGGTGGCCACACAAAATATTGACACTTTGGGCCCAATTTGGAGATTTTCACTTAGGAGTGTACTCACTTTTGTTGCCAGCAGTTTAGACATTAATGGCTGTGTGTTGAGTTATTTTGAGGGGACAGCAAATTTACACTGTTATACAAGCTGTACACTCACTACTTTACATTGTAGCAACGTGTCATTTCTTCAGTGTAGTCACATGAAAAGACATAATAAAATATTTACAAAAATGTGAGGGGTGTACTTACTTTTGTGAGATACTGTATATAAATTCTATGTCCCAGATGGGAAGCGGTTATACAAGGATCCAGCCATGATCCTGGTACTGTTTTTTAAAGCCGGCAATAGACTTATGCCCCGTACACACGATCGGACATTGATCGGACATTCCGACAACAAAATCCTAGGATTTTTTCCGACGGATGTTGGCTCAAACTTGTTTTGCGTACACAAGGTCGCACAAAGTTGTCGGAATTTCCGATCGCCAACCACGCGGTCACGTACACCACGTACGACGAGACTAGAAAAGCCCAGTTCAGAACCATGCGCGGCACCCTTTGGGCTCCTTTTGCTAATCTCGTGTTAGTAAAAGTTTGGTGAGAGACGATTCACACTTTTTCAGACTCATGGCTTTCAGATCGTTTTCTGCGGTTCAGTTTGTGCTTGTGGGTTTGTATCTGCTCTTCAGTGCGTGCAGTAAGTTCGTATCGGAGTTTTTCTGTGCGATCTTGCCCGCTCGTTGCTGTTTTTCAGGTCGCTCTTCACAGGCCTTACTGTTCTTCAGTGCGTTCTGTTACTTCGTTCTGAGCAGCCGACCGTTTTCTAGCCATGTTGCGTATACGTACTCCTCGTAGAGTTTGTGCTGTGCGGGGGCTTGGTGTTAGGGTCCTGACCTTGACACAAGTCCAGTCCATGAACAGGGTGGAGAGGTGTTCATAGACCAAGAATTGGTTGCTTCAGCGTGACCAGTTCTCTCATATGCCTTTGCTCCGTGAGATCCGTGAGAATAATCCTGATGATTTCAGGAACTTTCTCCGGATGACGGACCCCGTATTTCACCGTTTGTTGGCTTTGCTGACCCCCTATATCAGCAGGCAGGATACCTACATGAGGCAAGCCATCACTCCGGAGCAGAGGCTCGTCGCTACCCTGCAGTACTTGGGGACTGGGAGAAGCCTGCAGGACCTTAAGTTCTCGACAGGCATCTCCCCCCAGGCTCTGGGGATCATTATCCCAGAGACCTGTTCTGCCATCATCCAGGTCCTGCAGAAGGAGTATATGAAGGTAAGAATTTTATCCTTTAATATCACATTTTATTGTATTGAATGTTTGCTAATATATTGTATTTCTTTCCTCATTCCCTAACTACCATGATTGTAATATGCTGTGAATGTCCCCTTTGTTCTCATGCATGCTGGATTTTTAGGTAATCTTTTTTTTGTCCTTCATACCTATTTGCCTTCACTAACCTTCCCAGCATGTTCTTCTGGACCTATATTCACCTCATATAGTCACTTAACATTGTATTTTATCAGCTCCATAATAGTGCTTTACCCCAAACACCCCCTAAAATGTTTATAAATGTGATTTGTGCTTTAAATTCAGGCAGAGTGCCAGAGGCTTTTTTTTGTAGTGTCCCCAAATAATTTTTATTAACCCTCCCTCCCCCCAACTGCTAAGTCAGCTGATACCAATTATCTATCTATCCCCAATCATCTATCTGCTGACTTTGCCAAACCCATACATACTATACCCATCTCTTTTGTGCTCAGATGTATGGATGAATTCCCCAAAGCATGTAGTGCAAGGGCCTGCCTGCATACTTTCAAATGGTACTGTTTCAAGTTTTTGTATCCTATTATTATCTTAATAGGTAATAGCAGAATGTCAAAATGTGCTCTAATGTGTACAATGTGTATTTATACCTTTGTATTATGACACTTCTTACCTGTCCAGTGGGCTGCCAATAGTGTAACTTAGGAGGGGCTGTTCCAAGTAATACCCTGTATTTAGGCATTCATCTCTCTATGAAGTGAAGAGGGTTACCTGTCCAAGATCACCCCCCCCTATAATGTTAGAAATGGCCCATGAGAGGGGGTGGGAGGGGGAATATCATAGGTGTACCTTATATTTTGGTGTTGTAAATTTCCCCTTAATAAATGTGATCTGGATGTTGGCCAAGAATGTTTTGTGTCTATAATCTGCTTTCCATGGTTATGTGCAATAATAATAATGTTTTTTTTTTTTCCTCAACAGTTTCCTTCCACGCCACAGGAATGGCAGACTGTGGCCTCCCACTTTGCCCAGCGGTGGGACTTTCCTAACTGCGGAGGGGCAATTGATGGGAAACACGTCCACATCCTCCCACCACCCAATTCGGGGTCGTACTATTACAACTACAAGGGGTTCAATAGTATTGTGATGTTGGCGGTGGTGTCGGCTACTTATGAGTTCCTGTATGTGGACGTGGGGAAGAATGGCCGGATGTCCGATGGTGGAGTCATCGCCCAGACGGAGTTTTACAGGCGTCTCCAGAATGGCAGCTTGGACTTGCCACCTCCAGAAGACAATGTGGAAGGACTCCCATTCGTCTTCGTTGCGGATGAAGCCTTTGCACTGGGGGACCATCTTATGCGGCTATTCCCGATGAGGACCCTCAGAGCCAGAGCCAAAAGAGTGGTGGAGAACACATTTGGAATCATGGCCAGCCGGTTCTGCCTATTTCTGACACCCATCCATATGGCGGAGTATAAACTTAATCATCTAATCCTGGCGTGCTGTGTTCTGCATAACTTTTTACGCAAACATTCTGCCAACTATGCTGGCTCAGTTGGGCCTGAGGCCGGAATGATCAATGAACCAACCCTGACGGCGCTTGAAAGTGGCCGTCCTGGCTTGCCCTCCCTGAGTGCCCGTGATGTCCGGTTAAGATACCTTGAGTTCTTTGCGGGTAGGGGGACCATCAATATGCCAGACGATTTGTGAAGCCTTTATCAAATAAAAAAACAAAAAACAAATCTTTGGTGACATGCTTGTGTTTGTTTTACCTGACCCTGTCAGAAATGTGGGGAGTCCTGAAAATGGCGTGATTCTGTAACCTTATACAAAGAACTGTTGGGTGTTATTTACTAAAGGCAAAGACAATTTGCACTACAAGTGCACTTGCAACTGCACTGAAACTGCACTTGTAGTGCAAAGAGGATTTGCCCTTAGGAAATAACCCCCATTTTCACAGAAAACACCAATTACATCACCACCAAAGTGTTTTAGCGTTGACACAATAATCCACACATTCTTCATTAACAATCATTTTAATAAATACACAATCACATGTGCATTTAGAAAAGATTTTTAAAACAAACTAACATGTTTGTTGTATAACAATTTTTGAGGTTGCATTATCACAAATAGAAATGTCCATTTAAGATAAAACAGGCATGTGTAAAACCAACAAGAAAGACACAAATCTTGGAACTTACAAAGTTCACATTTGGTAGAGCTTGAAGGCAATATCAGACATGAGTATTTAGGAACTGTGTTTGATATTGCGTTCAGATGGGGTCACCCCAGGAAAAGCCAAATTTGGAAGATGCACACCAATTTATGAATGTCAACATGTGCTAGATGCCATCACGGGGGATCAAGGGACGTGTTTTGGGGGAGAAACCCCTTCCTCTCAGCTACTTTATTATTGAGGAAGGGGTTGCACCCCCTAAACGCGTCCATTGATCTCCTGTGATGGCAGATAGCACAAGTTGGCACACTGTGTGCATCCTCCAAATTTAGCTTTTAGAAAAATCGCTAAAACATTTTAAAATTTGTAGAACACAAAAGAAGAAAGTGATTTTGAGGGGTTTTAAACTCGCCCCAAAACATCAATGATGATCTTATTTTTTTGGATAACATCATTGATGTTTTTCTTGAGGTTTTCCAATTGTAGATTACACCCCATGATCTCCCTGATCAGGATCTGGGCACTTTCTGATGTGAAAGGATCTGGACCCACAACATCACCATCACCTAAAAAGAGAGCAAAACAAAAACAGGTATCAAAAATATGCCGGCATCCATCTCTTACCTGAGCCTGTGGTCGCAGACACTCACCTGTTGTGGTGACAATTTCCACCACGTCTTCCTCCTCTTCTTGGGTTGGAGGTATTTCCCCTTCTTCCAGAGGGGGGGGGCTCTGGTCTCCTCGGATGAGGGGTGTCCTCCGAGTCTTTTCTCCCCTATGTAAAACAAAAATGCTATACTTAGCACACAGATATTTGATGGCAGAACTATAAATAGGAAACATTGCTTGAAGGTGGGGTACAATTGTCAATTTTAGCAGAGTTCCAAGATGTAGCATTTTCAGTGTCTTTTGTCAAGCTGCAATACTTTAACTGTTTTGTACAAGCTTCACAGATGGAGACCCCCCTATAGTATACACTGGAGCACCTGCGTGGCCCCCCTAATAAAAATGGTGTTCTGGTGTCCCACACTAGTGCTCCAATGTCTAGATGTGAAAACAGCTTCTCAGTGTCCTCTCCTTACACAGAATCTAGTTTGCATTTCATTCTAGTAACAAAGCCATCTACACCACCAAATTAGTTTCATACAAGTAAGGCGTAAAAAATGTGGCCAAATGCATATGGCCAAAACAATGGTGTTTTATAGTCCGACATTTTAAAATGTACACTTTTAAGAAAAGCACATGGAGCAGCACGAACGTAATAAACATAAAGAATAGGAACACAGCACAACTACTTACTTTTTTGCAGCACTTTCCGGATCTTTCTGTACTGCTCATGTTCTCGTAATTTGAGGTCTGACCACCGCTTCCTGAGCTGATCTTTCGATCGTCGTACCCCGAAATGCCGGTGCAGACTCTTGACTACTTTCACCATGATCTTGGCTTTTTGGACATTGGGGTTGGGGTAAGGTCCATACTTTCCATCATAGTCGGCCTTCTTCAGGATGTCGACCATCTCCAATATCTCCCCAAAGGACATATTTGAGGCCTTAAATCTCCTTCTGGATCGGGACATCTCCGGATCCGGGCTTTCCTCCTCCTCCTCCTCATTCCTGTAATTAGCACACACCTGCTGTCTATCCGCCATGTGCTCTTCCCACACTGCGCAGAACGAAAAGGGGCGGGGAATAGACTAGAAAGAACGTCAGGGGCGGGCGGAGTTACACGCATGCGCAGTGTGTATAAAGCGTACCACACGTGCGTATTACGTACGATCTGTGAGCGGAGGAAGGAGCATTGGACGCGCCGATCGTAAGAACGAAGGTAAGAGACATACTTGTGCCTATACTGCTTCTACATTGAGGCCTATATTGTAACAAGATTAGGAGAGTTTGGCCTGACATTAGGGTTTGTCTTGTGTTGTGTCTTGCAGTGAAAATGGATATCTTTAAAGATACTGACTTCATGGCAATATTCATTGACATGTTCAGGGAGCTGCCTTGTCTGTGGGAGATAAACCACCCACATTACAGGAACCAAACAAAGAGGAAGGCAGCGCTGGATCAATTGGAAATTGTGAAGCAGGTGATCCCCACGGCAGACATCACATATTTGAAGATCCTAATTGGTGGCCTGAGGAGCACATATGTAAGGGAGCGCCAGAAAGTCCAGGATTCGCAGAGATCCGGAGCAGCAGATGACATCTATGTCCCCAGGATGTGGTACTATGACAGGCTGCATTTTCTGGCAGGCCAGACTGAACCCGGGTCATCACTCTCCAGTCTTCCTTCCACGCTTCCTTCCCCTCCAGCTGAGGCTTCTGACGCCCAACCTGGGCCTTCCAGACAGCAACATGTGGAGGAGTCCAGATTGAGCCAGGTATAGCATTTCTCAAAATATTTCTGCTTGTCCAATCAATGATGTTAACTAGATGTTAGTTTGGAGTACTAATTTATGATTGTGATTGATGATGCAAAAACTAAAACCATGTCCCTTTTTCATACACAGGGAAGTTTCAGCCAGGAGGTGGCCGGGCCGAGCAGGCTGCCTGATCTGCAGGTCCCTCCCCTACACCTGGAAAGAGAAAGTGGCAGGAGGAGGAGTACCCTAGAGGAGGCTGCCATAGGCCTCTTTTGGAAGGCTACAGAGGCCCTGGGAGCACCACACACCATGGAGGAGGACTTCGCTGCCATCATTGCCTGTAAAATGCAGAGGATGGAGGAGGGACAACAACTCATGTGTGAGTCCTTAATGTTGGAGGCTCTCAATAAGGGGTTGAGGGCCCAAATAACATCTGATACCCACCTTTGTGACCTCACACATGGTCCTCCTCCTCTTCCTCCAGGTCCTCCTCCTCCTCCTTCTCCTCCAGGTCCTACTAGTCCTCCTCCTCCTCCAGGTCCTACTCCTCCTCCTGCCACATCTCCAACAGCAGAGCCACAGCGTGGAAGGAAGACCAGAAAGTGAGGACCCTGGATCCAGTCTGGTCTGGCAAAAGATGCAGCGTCTTGTGGTACCACAGCCTGGGGACACAGATGTCATCTGCTGCTTTCCGGATCTCTGGGACTTCTGAACCAGACTGCCCTCCCTTACATATGGACTCCTCAGGCCACCAATTTTGATGTTCAAGAATTGATGTCTGCCCTGGGGGCCAAAGGCTTCGCTAATTTCTGCTGTTTATCCAGCGTTGCCTCCCTCTTTGGTTGGTTCTGAGCCCTTAATAAAGGAATTTTGGTTTGAATTATACTTGCCTATGTGTGTTTTACTTCAAAAAGGACAGTTTGTTTTTGAGGATTCAGGTACATTTCAAATATACAATGTGAAATTAACAAGGGAAACCAACACCAAACAATCTCCTTGAGCTTCAATAATAAAAGATACCAATGGTGTCGTGGTAACTTGACACACAAAACACACACAAAAATATTCTGGAGTAAAACTAAAAATAACATTAAACAAAGATCAGCCTTTGAAAAAATACAAACATAAAATCTAAAATAAAAATGGCTTGAAAACAAACAAAAAAAAAAAATGTCAGATGTGACAAATAAAAATATATTCAGGTAATCCCAATAAAAAATAAAGAAAGAAGTTTGTGAGAAGTGTGTGTGAATATGAGCAGCAAAACTACTTCATGCTTCTCACATTATAAAGAAGAAGAGAGTGCGCTGTATTAAACCATTTTTAACATTGCAGCGTGACGAAAGTGCTGTATCCATTGCGAACGCTAATTTTACCAGACCGAGCTGTTCCGTGTCGGAATTTCTTCTGAGCATGCGTGGCACTTTGTGCGTCGGAACAGGCCGATCGGATTTTGTTGTCGGAAAATTTTATAGTCTGCTCTCAAACTTTTTGTGTCAGAAAATCCAATGGAAAATGTCCGATGGAGCCCACACACGGTCGGAATTTCCGACAACACGCTCCGATCGGACATTTTCCATCGGAAAATCCGACCGTGTGTACGGGGCATTACAGATAAATGAACCGAACGGCTCTACAGCAACTCAATCACTTTTACAGAACTCAGTGGGGTTCCACTGCCGCTGCTGCCCGCCTTTGTTCCTGGGCTCTCACATTCCACCAGAAAGCCTGGGACTGTTGTAAGCAGTTGGGTCAGCTGTACACAGAGGAGGAGGAACATCTGTTCCTCCCCCACCTCTGTGACAAATAAATCTGGGAGTAAGAAGGATTTAGTCACTGCCGGTTTTGATGCTGACCCAAGCAGGTACAGCCAGGAAAGCTTCTGATCAAATTGATCACCATTTCACAGATGTGTGCAATTTTAAATCTTGGCACGTTTGGCATCTATTTACATGGTGCAACATTAACTTTTACATTTTACCCAAAAACAGGGTATTATATTGTGTTTGTGTGCAATACAATGTATTCAAGTGTTTCTTCTCCTGAAAATTTGCATTTGATAAAGGCTGTGAAAATATTGTACAGCATTGTAACAACCACCATTTTTATAATTTTCAGGAAAAAGAAAGCTGCTTTTAACATATACGTGAACATTTTTAAAATTGCCCCAGTAGGCAAATGGTTAAAACAAATTACCAAATGAAGGCACACATGTGCCTAAAAGCTATGTAACTCAATAAAAGCAATCTAATTAAAGCATATGTGTAATGTTTTATTGCAAACTGAGGTCTCAGTTAAATGCATGCATATCTGGGAAAATCAGTCAGTCAATACCAAGGTGCTTCTGCACAATGTAGTTATTACATAAGAGTACTAACATTGGGATATATAAAAAGATAAAACCTTCCTATGCCCCGTACACACGGACGGATTTTCCGACGGAAAATGTGTGATAGGACCTTGTTGTCGGAAAATCCGACCGTGTGTAGGCTCCGTCACACATTTTCCATCGGATTTTCCGACACACAAAGTTTGAGAGCAGGATATAAAATTTTCCGACAACAAAATCCGTTGTCAGAAATTCCGATCGTGTGTACACAAATCCAACGGACAAAGTGCCACGCATGCTCAGAATAAATAAAGAGATGAAAGCTATTGGCCACTGCCCCATTTATAGTCCCGACGTACGTGTTTTACGTCACCGCGTTCAGAACGATCGGATTTTCCGACAACTTTGTGTGACCGTGTGTATGCAAGACAAGTTTGAGTCAACATCCGTCTGAAAAAATCCTAGGATTTTTTTATCGGAATGTCCGAACAAAGTCCGACCGTGTTTCCCGGGCATTAAAGTGGACCTTGCAGTAAAATGCAAGGTCTGCTAACACTGACCCCTCTCCATTCACAAATATTTTCTTGGTAGCTGTAAAATGTACTTGTAAAGAAAGATGTCTGGGCTTTTACCTACCTCTCCCCCGTCTTCCACATGTGATGCTTAGGTGGGGGTGATGTCACATCTTCGAGCTGGATTTTGGAGAATACAGAGCAGACAAAATCTTACAAGAAGATGCTCTTGCAATGGACTGGAGTGTCTTTACATGAAATTTCACCTGTTCTCAGGAATCTTCCTGAAAGGACAGTGACATCACTCCCAGCCATGCAGAAGATACGGGAAAGGTAAATATGATTCTAACTTTTTTACATGTACATTTAACACCTACAAACAGTAGGTATTTTGAAAAGGTGAAGGGGACCTGGGCAATTTGAGCTTTAAAGCTACAGGGACATACACAGGGCACATGTGGGAACATGCGTGCGCCAAACCCATCAAAAGATATAGTGTTAAAAGCTTACACAATTTAAAATCAACCAGTGGGAAGGACCATAAACTATATAAGAAATACATAAGTTCCCCAGCACTCAGCCTTTTTGGCCTTAAAAAATACACCTAATTAAAACCTATTTCTTACATATCCAAAAAAAAAAGATTTATTTAGATCATCCTTGTAGATATATGGGAAAGCCATAGGCCAGCATCAAGGCACACCTGCAAAGCATGGTCTCTGTTCAGTCTTTAGGATTGTTTTGTGCTAAAAATAATGTAGCTGCATTTGCTGACTTTTTTCTGCTCTGTGACTCGCTCAAATGAGGATATCCCATGAGCTTGCATCTTCAGAATAAGTCTGCAGTGGCAGATTTTTTTTGACTATTATGTGGATTACCAAAAATGTGTCTGATGGAATCCACATAGAGTCATCTGGACTGTACATTTGTGGACTCTATAAAATCAATGCAAATTGTAACCCTGACCTGCTTCTTGTTCAGGGATGGATGTTTCTAGGGAAAGGATGCAACATTTCCATGTTACTTTATGTTTTTTTAAGCTCAGGATTTTGAATTGATATTTTTGCTACAAGTAAATATACTGCTATCCATGTCTTCTTAGTTCATTGTCTGAAGTCTTATGCAGTAACACATTTTTTCAGATGAATTTGCCACAAAAACAATTATTTAACATGGTCTTAAAATTTAATTTGTCTTCTAGGGTTTAAAACCTATGGACTCAAATGGTTTAGCGGATCCATATGTGAAGCTGCATCTTCTACCTGGTGCCAGTAAGGTAATATACAGTTTACAAAAAATTGAGAGCTGTTTTTTTTTCTATAATAATTTGTTAGTGAGTGGATAAAAAGAACACAGAGAGGAGATAAGGGCGCTCTCATGGAGGTGGATAGCTGGTCAGAGGGATGATAGTGATGAGATGGCACTTTTGGCAGCACTTTGGTTAGAGGAGAAGCAACTCTGAAGATATAAATAATGAATAGAAAGGCACCTCTAAGTGCAGTATGGAACATTTAATAAAGTGCACAAAGAGTTAAAAGCACTTACAAAATCGTTGAGTGTTAAAAAAACATGATAAAATCAGGAGTCCTCATCTGTGGCATGTGTCCATCCTTGGCATAGTGGTAGAGAGAAGTCTAGAGCTGTCCAGCAGCTGTAAGCGTTCTTGTATGTGCTGAAGAGAGGAGGCAGCAGGGAAGCCTGTGTTCCGGTTTCACTGCTGGACACACAAGGCTGATGGTGTCAGTGGGGAGAAAGGGGTGGTAACGCATTTCAGAGCATGTCCTGAAGCACGTTACCACCCCTTTCTACCCACATTCTCCCCACTTTAACTTTATGTACTGCAGTGCATTGAGGCGCGCTGTGTGTTGTGACATGTGGTGCATTGTGCTGTGTAAAAATGCAGGCATACTGCTTTATTGAACAACTGTCACAGATGTCACATCTACCTAAATGCAGGTGGTCAGACGCTATATCTGGCTACTGTGTGCTTCACCTATAGCAGCCCCCTTTCCCTTAAGGCAAGCAGGCCTACTTGGTTGCCCCCCCAGGACTTATACACAATGCTATAGTGCCTGGCCACCACACCTGGGCAGATGCGAACAGAGCAAACAACAGACTACTTGCAGTTTAGCAGACAGATAGCGTGGTTCTAAGACAGTCCAGGTAAAGGCAGGCTGAGTTCATGGAATAGTCCAATATCCGATCCAATGCCAGTCTAAGTAAAAGGCAGGTTGAGTTAAGAGAATAGTCCAATATTCGATCCGGGTCATACACAGGGAGATCTAACAGCAAAGCAAGACAGACAAATGGGAGGCTTGATCAGGAATAATGCATTTAACTGTGTCTCTATCACAAGCAAGGGATAGAGTGTTTGGTTTGTTTACATCAGGTGACTGATCAGATCAATCACCTTGGAGGTGAACACCGACAGGGGAAAGGCAACAGCCAACACCCGGGTGCTAGAATGAGGAACAGGGGCACTAAGTGATCATGACAACAACACACTCAACGCAAGAATTATGGTGTGAATAGGAGAGATCGAAAATAGTTGTTTTCTATATGCCATTGCATTGGGCTTGTGTTAATTCATTTAGATCAATGAAAAAATGAGAAAACAGTCAGCGCAAAAACAATACCCTAACCCAGAGGCGTCGCCAGGGGGTGGCTATTGGGGCTACAGCCCCGAGCCTGGGGCCGATAGCCCCGAGTCTCTTGTCTTGGTCCAGAATGCAGGGGACAGGGGCGGACTGAGCCGTGGTAGTGCTGGCTCTGGCTCCAGCTCCGCCCCCGCCTGACTCTACTTTTGGTCACTGGTTGCTATAGCCGCCTAGCAACCAGTGACGTCACTGCCCACACTGCACAGCAGTCAAAGCGGAGGAGGATTGCACTTCCTCCTCTTCCGCGATAGTGCTCATGGGGCCTGCGACTTGAGCGTCCCTCCGGTGGCGGCGTCAGTGCAGAGCAGCAGGGATGGGGATACCTGGGCAGCCGGGAAGAGCCCAGGAGGGAGAGAGAAGACACCGCCACCCTGAGCAGCATCCCCAGCGTCTCCCAGAGCCTGCACTCCACCTATCAGCGTGCTGTGACTGGAACAGGAAATAGGTGGGATCGATCGGTGCTCGGGCGGGCGGCTCTCCTCCTCTACTCTGGCTGCCTCACACACCAGCACCACGGCTAAGCTGCTGCTGCAGGACCTGGACACATGAAGTCTGAAGTCTGTTGCCTTCTGGTCAGGTAGGTCAGTCAGTGTGTGTATTTCAGGTACCAGGTCAGTGTATGTAGGTCAGTGTGGGTCAGGTAGGTCAGTGTAGGTCAGTGTATGTCAGGTAGGTCAGTGTATGTAGGTCAGTGTGGGTCATTCAGGTAGGTCAGTGTATGTAGGTCAGGTAGGTCAGTGTATGTAGGTCAGGTAGGTCATTGTGTGTCGGGTAGGTCAGTGTATGTCGGGTAGGTCAGTGTATGACAGTCAGGTAGGTCAGTGTGTGTTGGGTAGGTCAGTGTATGACGATCAGGTAGGTCAGTGTGTGTCGGGTAGGTCAGTGTTGGTCAGTCAGGTAGGTCAGTGTATGTAGGTCAGGTAGGTCAGTGTGTGTCGGGTAGGCCAGTGTATGATGGTCAGGTAGGTCAGTGTGTGTCGGGTAGGTCAGTGTATGACGGTCAGGTAGGTCAGTGTGTGTCAGGTAGATCAGTGTATGTAGGTCAGTGTATGTCAGGTAGGTCAGTGTGTGTCAGTCAGGTAGGTCAGTGTATGTAGGTCAGGTAGGTCAGTGTATGTCGGGTAGGTCAGTGTGGGTAGGTCAGTGTGGGTCAGGTAGGTCAGTGTGGGTCAGGTAGGTCAGTGTATGTAGGACAGTGTGGGTCAGGTAGGTCAGTGTAGGTCAGTGTAGGTCAGCTTACCCCCGCCACACAACCCCTCCGCCCAACCAAAAAAACCCAGCACCACTAGAGGCCCCCCCCCCGTGCCGGCCTTGGACTTCGGGCTGAAGCCCCTGGTCTTTTTGCCACCTAGCAATGTCCCTGCCCTAACCTAAAATAGCAGCAGCTGAACACTAAGAGTAAACATATAAACCTTTTGCGAAGACTATAAAAATAACAGTGCAGCGCTATGAGTAAATTCAGCAGACTAACACATTGCTCATGGCATATAAAATGAAAGTCCCCTTGAGATGGATGGTAAAGAGTATACAGAAAGTAGTCTCCTCTAGGGTGATAAGGGTGCTCTCAAAAATACATATGGTGCAGCAAGAAATCCGTGATTCCACCACCTGTAAGCCGAACCGCTCACCTAAATACGTGGACCCCTGAACTAACAGATGGGTCAAAGTAGCTTTCACCACTCACAGTGGTCATGAGTGGAGGCTTGAATGGGTAGATCAATGAGGTAGGTTGCCGTATCAATTAGAGGAACCATAATCTGTTGCTCTTTTTTTCAGCCATGGTGACATGTAAAGTTAAAAAGTATATAGTGCACTCTGTATAGCTAAAACAATATCCTTTTATTGTAAAAACAGGTACTCACATAGGAGGCACTATAACCTTAGTGCTAGGATGAATAGTTTAAATAATACAGTCTTAATAAAGACCTCTGTAAGTAAGGTGGCTGCAGTGATGTCCAGGGATGCTGAGGAAGTCCCGGTGAGGACGATACGCATGCAGGAGCATCCCTGGATGTCACTGCAGCCACCTTACTTAGAGGTCTTTATTAAGACTGTATTATTTAAACTATTCATCCTAGCACTACGGTTATAGTGCCTCCTATGTGAGTACCTGTTTTTACAATAAAAGGATATTGTTTTAGCTATACAGAGTGCACTATATACTTTTTTACTTTACATGTCACCATGGCTGAAAATAAGAGCAACAGATTATGGTTCTTCTAATTGATACGGCAACCGACCTCATTGATCTACCCATTCAAGCCTCCATTCATGACCACTGTGAGTGGTGAAAGCTACTTTGACCCATCTGTTAGTTCAGGGGTCCATGTATTGAGGTGAGCAGTTCGGCTTACAGGTGGTGGAATTACGGATTTCTTGCTGCACCATATGTATTTTTGAGAGCACCCTTATCACCGTAAAGGAGACTACTTTCTGTATACTCTTTATCATCCATCTCAGGGGGACTTTCATTTTATATGCCATGAGCAATGTGTTAGTCTGCTGAATTTACTCATAGCGCTGCACTGTTTTTATAGATCCATTTAGATCACCACAAGCGGGCTCAAGGGACATTGTATGAACAATAGAGAGCAGTTGGAGATAAAAAATTTTTAAAAAATTGACGGTTCAAAAAAAAAAGTTATCTCTCATTAGCTTCATTATACATTAATAAAAATGGTGTGTAGGGGTCTTCCAATAATAAAACTATGATGTTTTTATTTTGAACTCACATATGTGGGAGGAAATACCTAGGTCCTTTCTATCAGGATTGTGGGTTTCCTTGGGTGGATGCTTGTGTTGCATTCCTAAAAAACCTTCCCTGCACACCAAGTTTTTTTCCTTACATTGCAGTGATATTTTGTTGCTGCTTATCACAACATATCACCATGGTAATTCAGCCACTTAAACAGGCTGACACTTTTTTCCAGCAGTGGTGAAACCTAAATTGTAAAACATTTTCTGAAGTGGCTAGATGGTACGTTTGTTGTTGACCTCAATGTTCATTTCCCATAACTCAGACTTACTATAGCCTAATAGAGAATTTTAAGATAGGCTTTTACTTCTTCTCTGGAATTACAAATCTGATAATTTCTTAGTATAATATATAGTTCTAAGGGGCTTGATGGTGAAGGGGCAATAAAGTTAATTTGAGATGCTGGAGAACCTGGTTTGTAGCTTTATTTTTAGGATCTTAATGTGAGGTCTGAGCGTGGGAAAGCTCTGGGGCACAGCTATTACTGCAATTTCTACTTGCTGTACTTTATGATTAATGAAGCCTGTACAAAGTATGTACTGATTTCTAATGAGGCAGTCAGGGAACACAGGTGTGTATGTGCAGCCAGAAACATGTAAGCGTACCACTAACATCCCCTACTAATTAGCCTTGCTTTGTCAGCATGTGGTGTTATCGCTATATGGCCTGAACTGCGGTTTTTCGGTTTCTTTTACTCATTCCTGAAATATTCAGTTGGTTGGAATTATTCTTTAAACACAATTTTCAAAAACCTTTTAGTGTTCCTATTACTAAATTGTTCAGCTTTCAAACGTTCCACCATGTGCCATCTGTTTTTAGTAGAACACTGTGTATCGTTAATATTTGCTCAGTTTTATTGTATAATATGCTTTGTTATATTAATGTTTGCTCACAGCGCACAATCTTTTTAATTATTCTATTGAAATGGAACTTTGTTTAAAATGCTACATAATGTAAAATGAGAATAGCATAGTTTGATTTTCTCTATTTCCAGGCAAACAAATTGCGTACTAAAACATTGAGAAATACTCGTAATCCAATATGGAACGAGGCCCTTGTGTATCATGGCATCACGGATGAAGAGTTGCAGAGAAAGACTTTGAGGTAAGATGCCGTGTTTGCCAAAAACAAATGTATAGCAACTTTTCTTGGATTTAGCATTAAACTTTTGTTGAGCCAGTGTGGTTTGCAAATTATTTTAACATTTATGATAATGATTATATTGGTCAGTATTTTTTATTTCTAATTGACAGTCTTTATGATGAAATATACATCCCCTGTTTTTACCCATAAATTTACCCATAAAACTGTTGTGGACTCACCCAAATTCCCTAGCTGCTGGACTAAGGGCTTCAGCTACAGAGATTTTCTGCAGTGCCATCTGTTCATTGTTTTATAATATTGAATTGGTCAGTCTCCAGTGTCCTGGTCATTGATGGACTGTTTACTGAAGGGATGCTGTAGATGGGATCCATATCTGTTTATAGAGGTGTCACAAACAAGTTGTCTGAGAACCCTATTGGTGCTGGAGCACAGGAAAGCCTTCTTAGTGGAGCCTTCATATATACAGTGGGGACGGAAAGTATTCAGACCCCCTTACATTTTTCACTCTTTGTTATATTGCAGCCATTTGCTAAAATCATTTAAGTTCATTTTTTTCCCTCATTAATGCAGAACCCCATATTGACAGAAAAACACAGAATTGTTGACATTTTTGCAGATTTATTAAAAAAGAAAAACTGAAATATCACATGGTCCTAAGTATTCAGACTCTTTGCTCAGTATTTAGTAGAAGCACCCTTTTGATCTAATACAGCTATGAGTCTTTTTGGGAAAGATACAACAAGTTTTTCACACCTGGATTTGGGGATCCTCTGCCATTCCTCCTTGCAGATTCTCTCCAGTTCTGTCAGGTTGGATGGTAAACGTTGGTGGACAGCCATTTTTAGGTCTCTCCAGAGATGCTCAATTGGGTTTAAGTCAGGGCTCTGGGTGGGCCATTCAAGAACAGTCATGGAGTTGTTGTGAAGACACTCCTTCGTTATTTTAGCTGTGTGCTTAGGGTCATTGTCTTGTTGGAAGGTAAATCTTCGGTCTAGTCTGAGGTCCTGAGCACTTTGGGAAGGTTTTCGTCCAGGATATCCCTGTACTTAGCCGCATTCATCTTTCCCTCGATTGCAACCAGTCGTCCTGTCCCTGCAGCTGAAAAACACCCTCACAGCATGATGCTGCCACCACATGCTTCATTGTTGGGACTGTATTGGACAGGTGATGAGCAGTGCCTGGTTTTCTCCACACATACCGCTTAGAATTAAGGCCAAAAAGTTCTATCTTGGTCTCATTAGACCAAAGAATCTTATTTCTCACCATCTTGGAGTCCTTTGGGTGTTTTTTATAGCAAAACTCCATGCGGCCTTTCATGTGTCTTGCACTGAGGAGAGGCTTCCGTCGGGCCATTCTGCCATACAGCCCCAACTGGTGGAGGGCTGCAGTGATGGTTGACTTTCTACAACTTTCTCCCATCTCCCGACTGCATCTCTGGAGCTCAGCCACAGTGATATTTGGGTTCTTCTTTACCTCTCTCACCAAGGCTCTTCTCCCCCGATAGCTCAGTTTGGCCGTACGGCCAGCTCTAAGAAGGCTTCTGGCCGTCACAAACGTCTTCCATTTAAGGGCTATGGAGGCCACTGTGCTCTTAGGAACCTTAAGTGCAGCAGAATTTTATTTTGTAACCTTGGCCGGATTTGTGCCTTGCCACAATTCTGTCTCTGAGCTCTTCAGGCAGTTCCTTTGACCTCATAATTCTCATTTTCTCTGACATGCACTGTGAGCAGTAAAGTCTTATATAGACAGGTGTGTGGCTTTCCTAATCAAGTCCAATCAGTATAATCAAACACAGCTGGACTCATGAATGTGTAGAACCATCTCAAGGATGATCAGAAGAAATGGACAGCACCTGAGTTAAATATGAGTGTCACAGAAAAGGGTCTGAATACTTAGGACCATGTGATATTTCAGTTTTTTCTTTGTTAATAAACCTGCAAAAATGTCAACATTTTTGTGTTTTTCTGTCAATATGGGGTGCTATGTGTACATTAATGAGGGGAAAAAAATGAACTTAAATGATTTTAGCAAATGGTTGCAATATAACAAAGAGTGAAAAATTTAAGGGGGTCTGAATACTTTCCGTCCCCACTGTGTGTATATATTATATATATATATATATATATATATATATATATATATATATAATCACGTGTAGAAAATAAAGCCTAATGCCACCATTCATAATTGTCTGTTCTGAATACAAGGTATTATTTAAATAGTATATTCTATATCATCCATTAGAATCTCTGTTTGTGATGAAGACAAGTTTGGCCACAATGAGTTCATTGGTGAAACTCGGTTCTCTCTGAAGAAGCTAAAACCCAATCAGAAAAAGAATTTCAATGTGTGCTTGGAGCGAGTCATACCGGTACATACTGTGTGCATGGAATTGTTTACTATGCTTAACTTATCCTTTTGCTTAGGCACATCCTTATGTTTCCTTATGCTTAGGCAAGAATCACAATAATGCATATGTATGAGGGGCGTTCAAGTCAAACCAGGAGTTTTAATTTTACAGGTATGAAAAGAGATAATAGAGAGGCAGTACTACACACAATAGTATGTGGCAAGTTACTCCTATTACTGATAGGCGGCGCACATTTCACGGGTCAGTTCAGAGACCATTAATCAAGATGGCAGATATCAGTGTTAGTGTGTGCTTTGAACATCGTGTGGTGATGAAGTTTCTTGTGAATGAAGGTGTAAAACCCGCAGATATCTACAGAAGACTGCAGCACAGAAGCACAGTAGGGTGATGAGATGCTCAGCTGCAGTAAGAAATGTTTCAAAGATGTCCGTACATCTGTCAGTGATGATCCCAGGCCATGGTGGTTCCCAGCCCACAGCAGTCATTCCAGTGAACATTCAGCGCGTGGAAAGCTTGATCCTGGATAATTGACACATAACCTTTTGCGAAACAAGACAAGAGACAAATCTTTCTGTGGTGCACTGATGATGAAATGAAGCAGTCTGATGGTTCAGGCGTACCGACAAATCTTCTATGCCAAAGCTTTCTAGCATTAGTTAAATGCTGGGATAAGTGTATAAATGTAGCAGTGGAGTATGATGAAAAACTAATACAGTTGTCACTCTTGAAATTTGTTCTTTTATTATATAAACTCAAAAGTCCCAGTTTGACTTGAACGCTCCTCATAATATGTATATAATATTTAAATTAGCATGTCATTAATTTAACACAAGCTTCATTAGTATGATGAGTTCCATTCTGGATTTTGAAGTACAGTTGAAAAGTGTAAGTTGAATGCCTAGGGTAGTTGTAAATATTATGTAGATGTAAATCACTCTTGTCAATGCACAAGTGATATTGCCGCTAGTGTGAGTTCTCAGGGCAGTTGTTGATTAATAATTAATTAGCAATTTTCTCTTCAGATGAAGCGTGCTGGAACAACTGGATCAGTAAGGGGCATGGCTCTCTATGAGGATGAAGTAAGTCTGTTTACAAGTACTATTACTAAATGCTACTTATACATGTTAACCTGTTAACTGCTAGAGCTTTTAACTGGTTTAATAACTCACAGGAGACCAGTGTTAAAGTGATACTAAAGTCATTTTTTTAAAATAAAAGTAACAAATATGTTATACAGTACTTGCCTGCTCTGTGCAGTGGTTTTGCATAGAGCAGCCCAGATCCCCCTCTTCTCGGGTCCCTCGCCCACGCTTATAGACCCTCCCTCCTGTTAAGTGCCCCCACAGCAAGCAGCTTGCTATGGGGGCACCCGAGCCGCAGCTCCCTGTGTCCATTCAGACACGGAGCTGCGGTTTGGCCCTGCCACTATCTCTCCCCATTGGCTAACTGATTTTGATTGACAGCAGCAGGAGCTAATGGCACAGCTGCTGTGTCTCAGACAATCAGGAGGGAGAGTCCCGGATGGCTGAAGAACCTGTGAGCATCGCTGGCTGGAGATATGGCTCAGGTAAGTATTAGGGGGCTGAGGGGGGCTGCTGCACACAGAAGGCTTTTTATCTTAATGCATATAATGCATTAAGATAAAAAAAAACTTCTGTCTTTACAACCACTTTAAATCATATCTAAACCCTTACAGCAAGTTGAGTATTTCTCCTCTAACCCCCCCCCTACGACCTAAAACAATTATAAAAACTCTGCTAGAATACATACAGTATAGTTCCTCAGGTTTACGATTAATTAGACATCCTTTCAGGCTCTACTTACAAAACTGAGCCACAGCCTAGGGCAATATCCCTGTAAAGGCATTGCTACTGATTAATCTGGATCTGAGCAGCCAAGTAGTAGCATTTCCTTTGCACAGATATCCCAATAGCACTGCAACAGAATCCAGAGTGAATGTGCTTAAACCTTTAAAAAAGGGGCTTAGGTACACTTAAAACGTTACATTTTTTTCTTTTTACTAATGGCTTAGTGTACAGTTTCAGGCCTTCTAAGGTACTGTATACAGATTTTTCTCAGTATTAACCGGTTCCCAACCAGCTGCCGCAGTTATACTGTGAAAGGATGGCTCCCCTGGGTGAGCTGGCACGCGCGCCCACAGTGTGTCCACAGAGCCGATGCGAGTGCCCAGCGGCTGCGATGACAGCCAGGCACCTGCGATTGTTTGTGACAGAGCGAGAACCGGGATCTCCCTGGGCTCTCTCAGGGGAGAGGAGACTGATTGTGTGCTCCTACTAAGTAGGTACAACGATCTCTCTCCTCCCCTAGTCAGTCCCATCCCCCCACAGTTAGAACACACCTAGGGAACACAGTTAACCCCTTGATCGCCCCCTAGTGTTAACCACTTCCCTGCAAGTGACATTTATACAGTAATCAGTGCATTTTTATAGCACTGATTGCTGTATAAATGTATAAATGTCACTGGTCCCAAAAATGTGTCAAAAGTGTGCGATCTGTCCGCCGCAATATCGCAGTCCAGATAAAAATCGCTGATCGCCACCATTACTAGTAAAAAAAATAATAATAAAAATGCCATAAATTCATCCCCTATTTTATAGACGCTATAACTTTTGCACAAACCAATCAATATACGCTTATTGCAATTTTTTTTACCAAAAATATGTAGAAGAATAAACTGAGGAAAACCTTTTTTTTTTTTTTTTACACAGAACAATTGTACCATTTGTATCCAGGTAGACTGTGTAAGAACCAATAAACATACATGGTCTATTGAGTTGTTTTTCAGTGATCAGGATATTTTCAAAATATTAGCACATATGCAACAGGTATCAGCAAAAGCCTTAAAGCCTTTTAACGCATTTGCTGATATTTATTGTATCTGTGCACATCAACAGATGTGTAGGCCTTTATAATAAATACAGTACTTAACTTTCAAAACTGTTACACTACCGTAAACCTTTCACATGAAACTTTTATTATCACATTATTGTTTTAAAAAGTAAATATAAAAGAAGCATAGTGATGAAAAATGTATGTATGGGTTGAGCCAAGAAGTGGAAGTAAAGGCAAAACCTAACTAACTCTAAACTTGATCTCAGCCACATTCTAAGCCTAATCTATCTAGCCCTGTAAAAAATTTGCTATACTTACCTATTCTGAAGCCACTCTGGTCTGGTCTCCAACAGCACCCTATGAGTGCAGGAGAAAGCCCAACAATGGCTGGGAAATGCCTGGGAAGTCGCCCATAGACTTACTATAGGGGCTTCCCTTGTCATCTGCCTCTCCTACACACTGAAGCTGCCGCTGACAGCTCAGCCTGGGACCGGACTGGAACAGCTGCAGAAAAGGTATGTATAGTGATTTTTTTCTTTACAGGGTTAGGTCGATTGGGCTTAGAATGTAGCTGAGAGTAGGTTTAGAGTTAGTTAGGTTTTGTTTTTATTTCCACTTTAATTGTTCACAGACCACATAACCAGGGATTGCCAGAAGTTGTATCCTTTCTCTAAAGACCTTGTGCTAAAGTGTTAACCTCTTTTCTATCTCAGAAAGTTGGGAGGTATGAGTAAATCCCTTAATCACTGCAAACAGCTTCATAGACCATTCTCCTGTTTATGGCTTGTACTCGCAAGTGTACTCAAGTGTAATCATGTGCCAGCAGCAGGTAGATGGTGGCTTTACTACTGGCAGCACCATTTTATTTGTAAGAATTCATTTCACTTTCATAAGCCTTATTTCAAGTCTACGTTTTAAAAGCTGCTATCTAGAGATTGCTAGAGAGATGTGACATTAGAAGAAGAGCAATAAGGAGCTTACAACAACCTCCATGGCTATAGGGAAAGCAAGAACAATGGCAAAGGTCACCATTAAGATGGAACACCAGACAGCTCCTGCTCTGTAGGTACAGGGTTATTTAATTTCTTATGTGGTTTACAGCTCTATGAAAGAGCTAATAATTTTTATTATTTAACATCAGATTTGATATTTGCTCATTTATTTTGTTAATAATTATTTCATATAAAGTACATTGTTTTAAATTATTTTATAGCTTCTTAGCAAAATCCAATATGTTTAAATTGCTTGCCCTTGGTGAACACTAAACTAAAATAATGGAATTGGAAATTGCAGAATCTAAAGTTTATAGGTTTTATCAAACTTCATAAAATACAATATTGCACCTAGAGAAAAAATCATGATATTTGAAATGGTTTGAAACTATTTAATTTAAATTATTATCATGAAAAGGGGTGGTCTTCAACTGCAGTGATATTACTTTTTTTTCTATTCAGCATTCAATTGAAAAATGTTAGATGGTTTCTTTGGTGATTGTATTTTCTGCTGTTCTCACTTACAACAGTAGTTCTGTCTTTCATATCCCAAACATAGTTGGGCAAAAAATCAGTGTCTTGGATAGACTGTTTATTGTCAACAAGCTCTGGTTCAAGTTAGCAATTGTTAACGTGAGCTGAGGCCATTTGTCACATTCTTAATGCCAGTCTAATATCTTCAGATTCTGTTGTCCTTCTGTCTGTTGATTCGTACCCAGTTTTCTGTCACCTGTTTCTTTTCTGTCTTCTTGGCATTGACATATATTTTTTTTTTTTGGGGGGGGGGGGGGGGGTATAACAAATGTCCCTCCCCAAACAGGATATTGTGTTAAACCAGTAGGTAAGTAGGAGAAACAGAAACTTCACTAAATGAAAGCGTAGATTTGATAATAAAGTTGGCAGTGCCTCTAGCCAGGACAGGGTCTCTGTGAACAGGGGGGATTTCCTTCCTGTGAAATTAACTAGTAATTTATTCAATTGGAAGCAGAGGAACTACAGCAACCAGCATATAATATTAATCATAAGTATACAGATGCACAACAATATGGAAATAATATGAGCTTTATAAAAGAAAATATTATTAATAGTGCATAAATCTAGTGTACAAAAAGATATTGTCAGAAAAAGTGCCAACAAGAGTCCTGGTGGAGCTGTGCACATAAACCTGGGAGAATTTAGTTATTAATAGAAATACCTCTAGGGCCCCCTTAGGATGATCACAGTGCAGCATTCATCTTTGTGTCGGAGACTTGAATACAAGATCAGTGGTGATGGAAGGTCCTCCAACTGTTGCCTAATCAACCTGGAACATACAGTGCATCTGGAGAGTATTCACAGTGCTTCACTTTTTCCAAGTTGTGTTACGTTACAGCCTTATTCCAATATGGATTAAATGAACTATCTTACTCAAAATTCTGCAAACAATACCCAATAATGACAACATGAAAGAAGTTTGTTTGAAATCTTTGCAAATTTATTAAAACATAAAAAACAAAAAAAAAATCACATGTACAGGTATTCAAAGCCTTTGCTCAATACTTTGTTGAAGCACCTTTGGCACCAATTACAGCCTCAAGTCTTTTTGATTATGATGCTTCAAGCTTAGCACACATATTTTTGGGCAGTTTCTACATTCTTCTTTGCAGGACCTCTCAAGCTCCATCAGATCTCTCCAGAAATGTTCAGTCAGGTTCAAGTTTGGGCTCTGGCTGGGTCACTCAAGGACATTCACAGAGTTGTCCCGTAGCCCCTCCTTTGTTATCTTGGCTGTGTGCTTAGGATCATTGTCCTGTTACTGAGGAGTGGCTTCCGTCTAACCACTCTACCATACAGGCCTGATTGGTGGAGTGCTGCAGAGATGGTTGTTCTTCTGGAAGGTTCTGCTCTCTCCACAGAGAAATGCTGGTGCTCTGTCAGAGTGACCATCGGGTTCTTGGTCCCCTCCCCGACTAAGGCCCTTCTTCCCCGATCGCTCAGTTTGGCCAGGCGGCCCGCTCTAGGAAGAGTCCTGGTGGTTCCAAACTTTTTCCATTTACGGATGATGGAGGCCACTGTGCGCATTGGGACCTTTAATGCTGCAGAAATTATTCTGTACCCTTCCCCAGATCTGTGTTTTGATACAATCTTGTCTTGGAGGACACAGACAATTCCTTGGACTTCATGACTTGGTTTGTGCTCTGACATGCACTTTTAACTGTGGGACCTTCTATAGACAGGTGTGTGCCTTTCCAAATCATGTCCAATCACCTTTATTTACCACAGGTGGACTCCAATCAAGTTGTAGAAACATCTCAAGGATGATCAGTGGAAACAGGATGCACCTGAGCTCAATTTTGAGTGTAATGGCAAAGGCTGTGAATACTTATGTACGTGTGATTTTTGTTTTTGTTTTTTATTTTTAATATATTTGCAAAGATTTCAAACAAACTTCTTTCACGTTATCATAATGGAGTATTGTTTTTGAGGAAAATAATTAATTTAATCCATTTTGGAATAAGGCTATAACATAACAAAATGTGGAAAAAGTGAAGTGCTGTGAATACTTTCTGGATGCACTGTAGCTTCTCACACACAGAAACTGTGGTGTGGCACTGGAACTCAGTCCGCCTATCTACTCTGCGCTTTAGTCCCTCCCTAGTAGTTTCTAACCTAACATGCAGCCAGACCTCTAACTACCAGAAGTGGCTGTCGGATGCCTAACCTAGCTCTATCCTATGCTGGGTATCTAAACTTAGCTATATAATCCCAGACCAGGGATAGGGTAACTAAAATAACAGGACCTGCAAATTACTAAAATCAGGTACTACATGTAAATAAATAAATACATGCAATAAACAGGTTCAACTACTAATATACTGGAAGGTGACCACTACATATGTACAGTTGCACAGACCTAGCTATCTGGCCATGTGAGGTAATAACCATAGGACAGAGACCTGTCTGTCACTAGGATTCAGATTAAGAAGTTGTGGGCAGCTACAGTTAAACAGCCAAAACACAGGGATGATTACCTAATAGTCTCTGCTTCTGCTCTGGATTAAATACAGTATTGTAGTAATGCAGCTCATGTATGTGGATGCGTGATGTCAGTTCCAATCTCTCTCTCTCTCTCTCTCTCTCTCTCTCTCTCTCTCTCTCTCCACTTCTTCCTTCTGGGAAGCCATACTCCCAGAGACAGTGCTAATAAATAATTATACATAACCCTTATGACATTAGCAGCTAACAGTAGAGGGAGCAGATCCCTACACATCCAATAACACAAATACAGTCAATGAAAAACTTCAAAGAGATTTTCTATATCACGCTAATGTGCTAGCTTTTTTTAACGTTTTCCAATAATATTATTGTTGCAGCTTGCATTTCCAGCAACACATTTTTTTTTTGCAAATAAAATCCACAAAAGATGCCATTAAGCTGCAGCATGTAGATGTCATTAATAGGCCACAGCGACATATCATCAGAAAGTTTGGATGACAATATTGTTTTGCCCTTTCATAACCCTGCCTGCAGGTACCTTAAAACCATAGCTCTAAAACTGTGCTTCGCAATGACCTCTGCTCTACTGTTGAAATCCTCCTAGATTACTTAGACATCTTTGTGCTGCATTTCTGACAGTACTGGAAGCTGATCATTAAGTCTGAATTCACAGAATAGTATTTGGTGATATACCATATACATATAGAAGCTGACATTATTAGTCCCACTGCTAGGATAGCTGTGATTCTCTAGGGCTCATAATTTGACACAGATGTCAGAAGTTCTGCTACTGATTTGCTGTTTATGAGAACATATCTTAAAAGTACTGACAATTAAATGAAGTACAGGTAGTTCTGTCCTAAAAATATGCACAGCTTATAATTGCTATGACAAATGTTCTTTGGGAAAATTGTGCACATTGCATGCCACAGCACAGATTAAAGAAATGGGTTTCGAATAAGGAGCTCCAATTATAACCCCTTCATGACCTAAGTCCTTTGTGACTGGAGATCTTTTCTTCACCTCCTTGACACTGCCAGGAGTAATGGAACAATAATGTTGATCGTATTGCTGGAATTACTACAGCAATGCAGGCCAGATGTCGATTTCATAAGTTTGATTTTTAATTGCTAGGTTAGTGACCAGTCAAGATCAATTCCTTTAATTGTAAAAGAAGAATAGGCTGCACACCACAATTGTGATCCAAAATTCTTTATAGGGACATCCCAGAGTGACACCGAAAGAGTGCCCGGTAGACATGTTTCACACGGTTATATAGGTATAACAGTGTAAAACATGTCTACAGGGCACTCTGCTCTTGTAGTGTCACTCTGGGATGTCCAAATAAAGGATTTTGGATAACAATTGTGGAGTGTAGCCTTTTCTTCTTTTACACATTGATTGTGGGGGCGAGCTGAGGCAGGCACCCACTAGTTCCATCAGGCTTCCTCATCTCACCTGGAGCGGCAAGCCTTCCTTGTCTAATCAATTCCTTTATAGACTACTGTGTCGACATCAGCAGTTTTGAATACTTATTTAGGGCTTAATATTATATGCATTTCGTTCAATGTTTTTTGTGATAAAGAAGTAGTGGTTTTGCTTCTGAATAATGAATGCTTACAAAAGCAAAGTGATCAGTCACTACTTTGCATCAATTAAGGCTCAACCATTTCATATTTGCAGGTTAAGTCTTTCAACCCCAATACTTTTGGCAGCATATTACATATATTCTGCAGTTAGGCCACATTTCTGTAGTTCATTTTGCACTGGTATTAGTACATAAACTATATGGCATCATTGGGTGTTTTTGGTGCCTGGACATACTGTGTATGTGTCGATATGCTTTATATACCATGATGGCCTCTACACCTAGTCCAATCTTATTTTCAAGTATACCCTTGCAAAACTCATTTAATTTTGATAATTGTGAACTAGCCAAACTGTCCACCCACCTTGCACTCCTTTAAAACATTCCACAGTTTACAAAAGCAAACCATTTAAATTACATTTGTTTCAAATGTTGTCTTCTGTGGGTGATAACTATATCTTTATCATAATGTATGGATCGTCTAATCTAAAATGTAACACTTCAAAGTTAAGTATATATTAAAGTGTTTTTAAACAACGAACAGCAACATAACATCCACTTTGCAAAATATATTGTCAAGTACCTTCACGGGGAGTTGAATGAGGGCAGTTACTTCTAGTGCTCCAATCCAAGCAACCCTGAGTTGACAGCGTGCAGGGACAAAGCATTGGCAACAGTGGCGGTAGATGGTGAGGCCACTGTTGCTCCTGGAACTCAGGAGTACTTTCATCATGTGGCTGAATGTGACAGGAGATATGAGTTACTGACAAGAAGATGAGCACTGCAGAGTGGGGTAAAGGTGCATGAACTAGAAACGCGTCAGGTACCGGAGACCACTATATACCGGAGAGTAACCACAATCTTTTTGTCATGCAAACCATGTAACCTGTTGTGTTTTTTGTCTTTTCTTTGTTCATTTTTTTGTATATTTGTATAGTATTTTTTTTCTATGATTCTTTTAACCATTGGTCACTTCATGATCGAACAATTTTATGTATACTTAATAAATTATATTTTCTAATTCATAGATGTGTGGTTGTTGCCTACAAAGTCCCAATGAAGGGGGATTCTTTTTTTTCTTGATATACTATTATGAATGTGGCAACAACACACTGGTCTGACATGGTAAAACACTCTTTTTTGCTACTGATAAGAAGAATACAGGAAAAATCCAGGGTCAGCAACAGCTGTGCAAGACAGTACCAAAACAAAAATCAGAGATTGAATCATGTACTGGCTGGGTCAGCAGCTTACAGGCAGCGAGATACGAGAGTCCAGGCAAAAATCAGAGCCAGATAACACATTGAAGTCAATATGGAAGTAGGTCAGCAGAGAGAGGAGAATCAAAGAAGACTCATGGAACAATGTGTCTTGGTTACAGAGATTAGGATCAGGTGCAGAATTGCAAGTCACAGAATAATGCTGAAGGTCTCTCAGCACTGGAGTCTTGCAAGTCTGAACCTTAAATAACCCGCTTGGCACCATTACATGCAATGAATGTGCAAACACACCCTTGCACATGCCGTGAGATGCGCACATGGATGTGTCCACACAAAATGTGTGAGCGTACACAATTCTGTAGGCCCATGCACACGCACTTGGAGCTCTGACCACGTGGACTGTCTTTTATATATTTTTAAGTTGTCTACTTGCCTACATGCATGTAAAAACTAGGATAGAACTCAGGGACTGAGAGGGATACCATGAAATCCTGATCATTTTTATCAAGATCTTTCAAAATGATTGCTGTACAGTATAGTGAAGTAAAAGACCCCTTTCAAAAAACGGAGACAATAGAGAACAAAACATTTTAAAAGGAAAAAAGCAAAATTAAACCCTTTTGATTTTGACATTTTATAACTAAAAATATAAGAATAATATATGAGAAATATATAACGAGTTTCTATGTGATTATTAATACAAATACGGGTGAAAGATTCCGTGCAGTTAAAAACTGAATATACCTGTTGAAAATTAACTTATCATCTATTTTTGAACGTAGTGGAACAGCTTTGGAAAATTGGCAGTATTAAGAACTACCTGAACCCGCCACACATTTCAGTAAGGGTGCCAGAATCTTTAAATCTGGCGCAGGCCATTTTAGAGGGCCATACCACCAGAAAAGTGTTGTAAGTGCTGTATTGGATTTCACTGATAGTTTCTAACAGATTTTCTATTACAATATAATTCATGAGAAGACAAAAACAAAAGAAACTAGAATAAAGATATATCTATTAACAGACAAAAATTCATATTTATACAAAAGGGTAATAATTGTTTTCCTGACACAAGCATGACAGCATACACATATAGGATAGGCTCCACCCCTCACCCAATCAGGACTGGTTATACTATATTTACATGAGTTATAGCTGTGAAACAAAGCTTTTTATTTTTGCCTTCACCTTGCCGGATTCATCTGGCCAGCCGCACAGCTTCAGCCTCTTTCCTGTGACCAAGCCCCTACGTTCGGTTGTAAAGTTTCCATACGAGGGAGACCCCCCAGGTTCGGATACTGGGGAGCTTTGATACTGGTCTCTGGATGCAGGTACAACAGTTCTGATTTGTGGTTGGTGGGGACTGATCCAGTCTCCTCCCTGATGAGTTGTGGCCCCACACACACTATTTAGTTAGTCTGGCACTTTGTGTATGTTTTGTTTCCATTGCAAAAACGCTGGCATTGTCAGGACGGCTGCCCCATTCCAAGATGGCTCCTTGTCTACTTCCTGTGGCTTTACTGTGGGTTGCCCTTTCCTGATGGATATGGGAATGGGGAGCCCGACGGGCTTCCAGTCAGCAGGGAGCAGCACGATAAAGTTGGGGTAACTTCTGGCCCGCTGTAGTAGTGGCCCGGGAGATCCAGGCAGCTGCCTGGGGATGGATTGGTGGCCACCTGTTCAGGAATGGAGCCTCTCCCATCACCCCTAGAGCCAGTCAGGGAGGGATGTTGCACAAAGCAGGTAAGCTATCCATAGGCTATCATGATGTGTCTGGATCATTATGCCTCATAGGTTTTGTTTGTCTGTAGGACTACTAATGCATGGACTGATATACAGGTGTTTGCTGTGCAAAGTTGGTCTGAGGTATATAAACCCTTTATTGCGCTGCTTTATGACAGAGTAATGCTTCAGTATTAATGACACTGCTATACGTTGTGTTGCTATTATGCATTTAAGGTCTGCTTTTGGATGCAATGTTTTTAATGATTGCTTTGCATTTATCTAGTTTGTCTAAATGCCAGAGTGAAATTCAGTGGTCTGCTTACGTTTACAGTACCTTAAGTAATTGGTTTATTACACTACTATTGGTAATTGCTTCTGTCTGAGAGTTTAACCCTTGCTCACACTAGCATATAGTTACATTTGCTTCAATGTCTGCAAATTGATGTGTGGATGGCCACTCATATTGTATTAACCACTTCAGCCCCGGAAGGATTTACCCCCTTCCTGACCAGAGCACTTTTTACAATTTGGCACTGCGTCGCTTCAACTGCAAAAAGTGAGGTCTGCAAAATACTCATTATACCTCTCAGCAAATGGCTTGGGGTGTCTACTTTCCACAATTGGGTCATTTGGGGGGGGGGGGGGATTTGTGCCACCTGGGCATTCCATGGCCTCCGAAACTGTGGTAGGCAGTGAAGAGTGAAATCAAAAATTTAGGCCCTTAGAAAGCCTGAAGGCGGACTTTTTGGGAGCCTAGCCGTGTACGGGGCCCTGAAACCAAGCACCGTCTTCAGGATTTCTAAGGGCGTAAATTTTTTATTTCACTCCTCACTACCTATCACAGATTAGAAGGCCATAAAATGCCAAGATGGCACAACCCCCCCCAAATGACCCCATTTTCGAAAGTAGATGCCCCAAGCTATTTGCTGAGAGGCATGTTGAGTCCATGGAATATTTTATATTTTGCCCTAAGTTGCACGAAAATGACAAACTTTTTTTTTTTTTGCACAAAGTTGTCACTAAATGATATATTGCTCACACAGGCCATGGGCATATGTGGAATTGCACCCCAAAATACATTCTGTTGGTTCTCCTGAGTACGAGGATACCACATGTGTGGGACTTTTTGGGAGCCTAGCCACGTACGGGGCCCCGAAAACTAAGCACCGCCTTCAGGATTTCTAAGGGCGTAAATTTTTGATTTCACTCCTCACTACCTATCACAGTTTTGAAGGCCATAAAATGCCAAGATAGCATAAACCCCCCCAAATGATCCCATTTTGGAAAGTAGACACCCCAAGCTATTTGCTGAGAGGCATGGTGAGTATTTTTTAGCTCTCATTTGTTTTTGAAAATGAAGAAAGACAAGAAATTTTCTTTTTTCTTTTTTCAATTTTCAAAACTTTGTGACAAAAAGTGAGGTCTGCAAAATACTCATTATACCTCTCAGCAAATGGCTTGGGGTGTCTACTTTCCAAAATTGGGTCATTTGGGGGGGGATTTGTGCCACCTGAGCATTCCATGGCCTCCGAAACTGTGGTAGGCAGTGAGGAGTGAAATCAAAAATTTAGGCCCTTAGAAAGCCTGAAGGCGGTGCTTGGTTTTCGGGGTCCTGTACGCGGCTAGGCTTCCAAAAAGGTCTCAGGAGACGCAACAGAATGTATTTTGGGGTGTAATTTCACATATGCCCATGGCATGTTTGAGCAATATATCATTTAGTGACAACTTTGTGCAAAAAAAAAAAAAAAATTGGCTTTTTCCCGCAACTTGTGTCACAATATAAAATATTCCATGGACTCAACATGCCTCTCAGCAAATAGCTTGGGGTGTCTACTTTCCATAATGGGGTCATTTGGGGGGTTTGAACTGTCCTGGCATTTTATGCACAACATTTAGAAGCTTATGTCACACATCACCCACTCTTCTAACCACTTGAAGACAAAGCCCTTTCTGACACTTTTTGTTTACATGAAAAAAATTTTTTTTGCAAGAAAATGACTTTGAACCCCCAAATATTATATATTTTTTTAAAGCAAATGCCCTACAGATTAAAATGGTGGGTGTTTCATTTTTTTTTTCACACAGCATTTGCGCAGTGATTTTTAAAACGCATTTTTTGGAGAAAAAACACTTTTTTAAAAATTTAATGCAGTAAAACACACTATATTGCCCAAATGTTTGATGAAACAAAAAATATGATCTTAGGCCGAGTACATGGATACCAAACATGACATGCTTTAAAATTGCGCACAAACGTGCAGTGGCGACAAACTAAATACATTTTTAAAAGCCTTTAAAAGCCTTTACAGGTTACCACTCGGTCGCCAGACCGATGCTTGCGTTTGCCTTTGCGCGGGAGCAGGGGGGAGACAGGGGTGCTTTTTTTTTATTATTATTATTTTTTTGCTTTTTTATCTTATTTTTAAACTGTTCCTTTCATTTTTTTAAAATCATTTTTACTGTTATCTCAGGGAATGTAAATATCCCCTATGATTGCAATAGGTAGTGACAGGTACTCTTTTTTGAAAAAATTGGGGTCTATTAGACCCTAGATCTCTCCTCTGCCCTCAAAGCATCTGACCACACCAAGATCGGTGTGATAAAATGCTTTCCCAATTTCCCAATGGCGCTGTTTACATCTGGCGAAATCTAAGTCATGAAATGCTCGTAGCTTCCGGTTTCTTAGGCCATAGAGATGTTTGGAGCCATTCTGGTCTCTTATCAGCTCTATGGTCAGCTGGCTGAATCACCGGCTGCATTCTCAGGTTCCCTGTTGGGACAGGAGAGCCAGAGAAAAACATGGAAGAGGGGGGGGGGGCATTCCCTCCCACTGCTTGTAAAAGCAGTCTAGAGGCTAATTAGCCACTAGGATTGCTTTTACATGAAAGCCGACCACTGAGTGAAAAGAATGATACCTAAACCGGCAGGCATCATTCTGGTATAACCACTCAAAGTCCAGCAACATACCAGTATGTTGCTGGTCCTTGTTGGGCATATATTGTAAACTTTTTTTTCATGCAGCCTGTGGGCTGAACGAAAAAAAGGGATTGATCGGTGGGTATGCCCACCATTAGAATACCTCCCTTCATCCACCCACTTCTAATGATGGGCATACATGCACCGTTTATATATGCGAAGCATGGGGGCGTCCGCCCCAAAAGGTAGGTGCAATTCGCTCCTCCGCCCCTGCTGCCCCCATGCTTCAGCATATATGCTCTTTTTTTAACTGTGGTAATGAAATCACCTCCTACAGCGCTGGAGTCATGGCTTTATGTATCGTGGGATATAACAAGTGTTTGGCGCAAAAGTCAAAAGCAATAATTCACATGAATGACAATAGAGTGCATACAAATAATGAGCTCAAATGAAGGGGGATTAGGAGAATAAAACAGTAATAGTCTGTGATGGTGTGCATAGAGTCAATGATGATGTATAAAGCTCACATTAATGGCAGCCTTCCAGTGGGAGTGGAAACCATATTCCCAAAGGCACTGAAAAAAACAACAAAAAACGGAGGCGCCTCTGGGTGCAGACTTAAAAACAATTTTAATTAAAAGAGCAGCAACAAAGATCGCACTCACATTTCAGTAGAATTAAAAAGGCATATAGGAGTCCCAACTGTAATCAAAAGGGTCTGTGAAGTCACTCATCCTGGCCATGGATCTGTGTCATCAGACTGGTCTTTCAACAGCGCTGTGTCATCAGACTGGTCTTTCAATAGCGCTGTATCCACCGGCGGGCAACGATACGAGGATTACCAGAATGAGGCTTGGAAGGCAAACAGTCTAGGCGAGTCCAGACGAGGAGGGATGACGTCACACACATGCGACCCATTTCCTGAGTCTCAGAGAAGGGATACCCAGATGATGTGGACACACATGCCAGATATCTTGCTGCTCATTGGAGGTAATTGCTGATCCACATGTTGGACGTTTTCTACCATTCACATTTTGGACGATTTCCATCAGAGTTCCAATCGCAACTCCTGGTGCAAGCAGTCCAGTGTCCATCTTTGGAGTCTACTTATTCGGTATTTTCTGCCTCACTGACCCACTGCCGCTGGCATGTGTGTCCACATCATCTGGGTATCCCTTCTCTGAGACTCAGGAAACGCGTCGCATGTGTGTGACGTCATCGCGACTCGCCTGGACTGTTTGCCTTCCAAGCCTCATTCTGGTAATCCTCCATCGTTGCCGGCCAGTGGATACAGCGCTATTGAAAGACCAGTCTGATGACACAGTGCTATTGAAAGACCAGTCTGAGGACACAGATCCATGGCCAGGATGAGTGACTTCATGGACCCTTTTGGTTACAGTTGGGACTCCTATATGCCTTTTTAATTCTACTGAAATGTGAGTGCGATTTTTGTTGCTGCTCTTTTAATTAAAATTTTTTTAAGTCTGCACCCAGAGGCGCCTCCGTTTTTTGTTGTTTTTTAATGTATCGTAGGAGCAAACGCTGTTGCTGTCAAGATAAATTTGCGCTGCAACTGAATGGCGTACCTGCTAAGCAAATGATGGTTAACAATAAAACAAAGTAACATTACAGTATAACAGTAAGACTTGCCATACCTGCAAAGCAAATACAAAAAAAAAATAGTAAAAAATAAAACATTTTTTAACGCAACCTGTACCTAAAATATATATATGCCGAAGCATGGGGGCATCCACCCGCAAAAGGTAGGAGCAAAACGCTTCTCTGTCCCTGCTGCCCCCATGCTTCGGCATATATGCTCTTTTTTTTAACTGTGGTGGTGAAATCACCTCCGACAGCGCTGGAGTCATGGCTTTATGTATCATGGGAGCAAACGCTGTTGCTGTCAAGATAAATAAATCCGCTCTGCAGCTGAATGGCGTACCCGCAAACCAAAAAATGGTTAACAATAAAACACAGTAAACAGTAAAGTATAAAAAAATTGCATACCTATAAAGCAAACATGATAGAACATAATAACAATAAAACATTGCAGAATAGAATACAGTAAAAAAGAGCAGAACAATAGAGAGAGAATAGAGAGAAAACAATAAAACGACAACTATTTTTGGTTTTTTTATTTTATATATATTTTTGTGTTTTTTTTTTACACTTTTTTTTGTAACTGTAACTTTTGTAACTGTAACTGGCTCCAGGTTCGGGTCTCTCAAAATGTGATGGCATCTTGGGAGACCCTGTGAAAGTGTGCCTAGTCTGTGCAGTGCTGTACCCTACGCTAATACTCAACTAGTGTATGGTAGCGTTCAAAACATTCACCAATGCAAAGACCAGGATTGTCAGAACAGGAGGGACAATAATATCCGGTGTCACGCCTATATCCGTGCTTGCTGCAGACACAACATCTTTTTTGGGGGGCTCGTTGGGTAGGGGTACTCGGGAGGACATAAAGAAAATGCCTCTCATGCAGCCGGCTTACTGCATTTGGTTGGGGAAGGTGAGGTGGAGCACTGTCTGGAAACAGAAGGGCTCTGACGATTTCTATCTGGAATTTAAAGAAGGATCTAGTCCGTCCCGAAGTTCTGTATAGCACATAAGCGTTCAGCAAAGCCAATTGAAATAAATAAACAGACACTTTCTTGTACCAGCGTCTGGCCTTACGGGCAATTAGGTATGGCACCAACAACTGGTCGTTGAGGTCCACCCCTCCTATATTCTGGTTATATTCGTGGACACAGAAGGGTTTCTCCACAACACCAGTCGCTGTAGTAATTTGGGCCGTTGTGTCTGCATGAAGGGATGTAAGAACGAAAACATTCTTATTATCCCTCCACTTCATAGTGAGCAAATTATTACACTGCAAGCAGGCTCTCTCCCCCAGCCTAAGACGGGAATATACAAGCCGCTGGGGAAACCCCCGCGATTAGGTCGCACGGTGCCACATGCTCCAAACTGCTGATCAAACAAGTGACTAAAAAGTGGCATGCTCGTGTAATAATTGTCCACATATAAGTGGTACCCCTTTCCGAATAAGGGTGACACCAAGTCCCACACAATCCTGCCAGCGCTTCCTATGTAGTCAGGGCAGTTTGTCGGCTCTACGTGACTATCTTTTCCCTCGTAAACCATAAAACTACATGTATAGCCTGTGGCCCTATCACAGAGCTTATACATCTTGACCCCGTATCTGACACACTTGCTGGGAAGGTACTGTTTGAATAACAAGTGTCCAGAAAACTTAATCAGGGACTCATCAATGCAGACAACTTGATGGGGAGTAAACAAGTCTGCAAAACGTTGGTTGAAGTGGTTTACAAGGGGCCGAATTTTGTAGAGCCGATTGTATCCAGGGTCTCCACGAGGACAACAGAGTTCATTGTCATTGAAGTGCATGAACCGCAAGATCTGCTCGTATCGTGCCCTGGTCATGGAGGCAGAGAACAAGGGCATATGGTGAACTGGGTCAGTGGACCAATATGACCGCAACTCACTCTTTTTAGTTATGCCCATGTTGAGGGAAAGGCCCAGAAAGAGCTTAAATTCGGAGACCATAATTGGTCTCCAATCTCTGGCAAGAGAGGACTGGGGAATAGTGGCGATGTGTTGACCAGCGTACAAATTGCTTTGGTCCACAATAGATCTATAGAGATCTTCAGTGAAAAACAGCGATTAAAAATCAAGTGACGTAAAATCAACTGTTTCCACCTGAATGCCAGGTTGGCCAGTGAATGGGGGAAGTACGGGTGCTTCAGAAGTGGTGGGTTCCCAATTAGGATTGGCGAATGCAGCAGGAAGGGCACTATGGGCACGACGGGCCTGTGTTCGTCTTCTTGGTGGCAGCGGGACACTACTTGTGCTTGCCACCTCACCAGCTTGAACTGCACTTATGGGACTCGCCATGTCACCACGTGATGCAGTGCTGGATGTACGACCAGGGTGTACCAGGCCGCTGGTGCTTGCCAGTTCACCAGAAGGAATAGCGACGCTAGTACTGCTCTGCTCCATACGAGGGACCTGTGGTTCTTGCACATCAACGACAGAAAAAGGGTCTGGTACACCTGACCTTGGCAGGGACCACAACTCCGTCGTCAGAGCTATCTGTCATGGAGCCGCTGTCGTCTACTGGATCGTATTCTGAGCCTGAATCTGACAGATGACTTCCTTTTCACTATCTGTCATGCTCAGAAACGTGTAGGCCTCTTCACTAGTGTACCTTCGATTTGCCATTTTGGGCTCTAAATTTAGTGGTACACTAGTGAGACTCACAGGTAAAAAAGCTCCTGACTGTTAGCGACTGTATCAAAATGCTACCAAAAAAACTGTTAGCGATCGCAGGGATCAAGCCTGACTCTGCGAACGCTGCAGTTATGTGTGTTTAGTGTTTTGTAAGTGACAGTGATCGATCGATACTGCACTTGGGTGGGCTGGACAGGGCTGCGCCGAGGGGCAAAACGCAGGTGCTAGCAGGTATCTGGGCTGATCCCGCTAACACTGCGTTTTTGGGAACCCTAAACTGTTGGGGATGCTAGTATAGATCTGATCAGATCAGATATTGATCCGTTCAGATACTATACCACTAAGGGAGGTGTATGCTGCGTGCGTGGGTGTTAGCGGTACTGGCGCTAACCTGATGCTGCCTGGGGCGACGCAGACCCTATCTGACCCTAAAACCTAACTTATATCACTGTCGGGCAATCAGGGGGTTAAACCTTTATTAGGTAATAAACGGCGGGTGCCCTGAAACTATAAAAAACAAACTAACCAGCGTCACCGGTAACAGTTATACGGTGATCACTGGTGAAAGGGTTAACTAGGGGGCAATCAGGGGGTTAACATACATAACAGTCAGTGTAGCGCTGGACATAAAAGTGTGACTAGTGATTAGGAATTAGTGCACAATCTCTGATAATGCTAGGGTATAATGCCGAATAAACAATGTAAACACACCAAAAATAATCATCTAAGGCTTATATCTATATATGATACGTAGTGATATTCCTTTTAAATATGGGACCATGCCAAAAATTGGTATATGTGAAAAAAATAAATGTAAATGGTGAAATAAAAAGTTCAAAGAAGTGTCCCAAATAACAATGTGTAAAATCCAAAAGAGATCCAGAGGAAGATATATTGCAGGATTCGGGAATATTCGATCCACCTCCCGTGCAGCCCACCACCAAATGGTAAAGATGAAGGCTTACCAGAAAGCCTGCGACCGCCCTTACTCAGGGGGGTCAGAATAAGCTTAGTTGTGGAAATGTCCAGGGATGATGGAGCCTCCGAGTCCTCTCTCACTTCTTCGGGCAGGCAGCCCACAGCAACAGGGACCCCGAAGTAGAAGTATGCTCACAGGAATTCCTTCAATGTTTCTTCTCGGAAAGGGTCAGGTATAAATGAGCCTCAGATCCCAAGAAAAAATAGAATAGGACTCCAGTAGTGTAGATTGAAAAATTGGGGGCAATTTATTGTAACTAGAATGCAGTAAAGGCATTTAAGACAAAATGACAGTAACAGAAAGGAAAAAACTCCTTCAGCGGTTTAAAAACAGATCGCGCATGCGCGATGCGCATCAACGTTGTGACCCTACGGCCGTTTCGTCACAACTGACGTCATCAGGGGTAGTATATGGGGGTCCCTGAGGCTATAAAACGCTGACAGCGAACCTAAATACTTACCTCCCTAACTAGCGCCACTTGTGACACTAAGACAGCGATCAGAAAAACGATCGCTTAGTGACACTGGCGACGGGGGGTGATCACGGGGTTAAACCTTTATTGGGGGGGTTAGGGGGGTATCCTAGACCTAAAGGGGGCTAACACTAACTGCCTTACCACTTATAACTGTCACAAACTGACACCAATGCAATAATCAGTAAAAAAAAAAAAGCCATTGGTTTCACTGTGACAGGGGGTACAAGGGGGGTGATGGGGGGTGAAAAGTGTGCCTAGAGTGTTCTACTGTACGTGTGGTGTTGGTGCACTTGGATGTCTTCTCTCGGCGCCAGAACGAAAAAGACCGTCACGAGGAGAGATGACATCACTTCCTCTGCCGCTGTTTACATTACAGAGGCAGAGGAAGATTGTCATTTGTTGGGAGCGATCGCGAGGGGCTGGCCATGAATGAGTGGCCTCCCCCTCAGCATTGATCCCTCCCCTAACGATGCCGACCGCCTCGGGCACGATGTGCCCCCCACCCGTGGGAGGCAGATCACATACCAGGTACGTGATTTTGCCTGCCCGTGCCATTCTGCCGCAGTATATCTGCGTTAGGCAGTCGGCAAGTGGTTAAGGCTATGTCCTAGCCAGTACTTCCAGATATTTATTATGATGGCAAACCTGCAGCTCATATCTTGAGTAGGGATGAGCCGAACACCCCCCGGTTCGGTTCGCGGCAGAACATGCGAACAGACCAAATATTTGTGCAAGCACGCGAACCCCGTTAAAGTCTATAGAACTCAAACGTGAAAAATTAAAAGTGCTAATTTTAAAGGCTATTATGTAAGTTATTGTCTTAAAAAGTGTTTGGGGACCAAGGTCCTGTCCCAGGGGACATGTATCAATGTAAAAAAAAGTTTTAAAAATGGCAGTTTTTTTCGGGAGCAGTGATTTTAATAATGCTTAAAGTGAAACAATAAAAGTGTAATATTCCCTTAAATATCGTGCCTGGGGGTGTCTATAGTATATCTGTAAAGTGGTGCATTTTTCCCATGTTTAGAACAGTCCCTGCACAAAATGACATTTCTAAAGGAAAAAAAGTAAATTAAAACTGCTTGTGGCTGTAATGTAATGTTGCCCCCCCCCCAAGCCCATTACGAGGCCCTTTGGGTTTGGTATGAATATTAAGGTGAGCCCCGCACCCAAATAAAAAAAAAGGCATGGGGCCCCCAGGCCCTATATACTCTGAACAGCAGCAGTATACAGGCGGTCCCCTGGTTACAAACAAGATAGGGACTGTAGGTTTGTTCTTAAGTTGAATCTGTTTGTAATTTGGTACAGGTACATTTTGTAAGTGTAGCTCCAGCCAAAAAATCTATTTTTAAGCTTTTTGGATAACATAGGGAAGGGTTATCACCCCTGTAACATTTGTTTTGCTGTCTGTGCCCCTGTTCAGAAGAATTCACCTCAGTTTCTGTCCCAATGGCAATTGGATTTTGAAAATTTTGGGTTATTAGGGAAACAAGGAGTGGTGATAAAGCATCAGTGGGGAGACACCTTTTTATTTTTATATTAACTCTTACAGGGGAGAATTTCCCTTCCTAGGAGTAGATTTCCTCTCACTTCCTGTTGTCTCCCTCCGTTTGTAAGTAGGAGTCGTTTGTAAGTCGGATGTTTGAAAATAGGGGACCGCCTGTATATACTATACTGCCTGCCCTATACACCCCATGGAGAATTGGGCCTTAGGTGTTGGTGGTACCAGAACACTGTAAGTCCTCACAGTTACTCTTGGTGGGCGCTGGAACGGCCCTGCTGTGAAATATTATATCAAGAATTGTAATTACATGCCCCTGTTAAACAGGGGCAGAAAAATTGGGCCTTAGGCGGTGGTGGTGGCACAACACTGTAAAGCCTCACAGATACTTTTGTTGAGCGCAGGAATGGGTCCTGCTGTGAAACATTAGATCAAAAATTGTAATTGCGTGCCCCTGTTAAACAGGGGCAGAAAAATTGGGCCTTAGGCAGTGGTGGTGGTGCCACAACACTGCAACCCCTCACAGATACTCTTGTTGAGCGCAGGAATGAGCCCTGCTGTTAAATATTTGATCAAAAATTGTAATTACGCGACCCTGTTAAACAGGGGCAGAAAAATTGGGCCTTAGGTAGTGGTGGTGGTGCCTTGAACTGAAAATTTTCTTAGAAGCTATCATCATGAAAATTGAGGAGGAATAGGATAGTCACTCAGCATAATAGGATAGTCACTCAGCATATGCAATCTTCAAGGGATCCCACATCCATAGAAACATCATTCGGTTACATCAGCATCAGGTGCTTGGTAGCTGGTGATCCAAGACTGATTCATTTTTATAAATGTGAGCCGATCAACAGAGTCTGTGGACAGGCGCACTCTGTGATCGGTTACAAATCCACCAGCAGCACTGAATGTGCATTGACAAAGATCGCTGGATGCAGGACAGGCCAGTAGCTAAATTGCATATTGAGCAAGCTCTGGCCAGTGGTCCATCCTCAAGACCCAGTAACCCAGTGGATGTTCTGGTGGAAAAGTCTCAAAGTCTGATCTTGCCCCTAGATATTCCTGCATGTAATTTAGATGCTGGCGATGGTTGCTGGAACCAATCAGACCTGGGCGCTGAGGACTGAAGAATTGCCTGAAGGCATCGGTCAGCCGGCCACCTTCTCCACCGCTCTTTCTGTGACTGAACGAAGCCTCAGCAACACGTTGTCCAGCACCAGGAAATTGTAACCTCCCAGGCTCTGGAAACGCATTGCACAAACCTTTCTACACGGCCTCCCAAAGATATTTCATCCTCTGCTCCCTCTGTGAAGGCTGGATAAGTTCTGCAACCTTACCCTTGTAACGTGGATCAAGAAGGGTTGCCAGCCAGTAATGATCCCTCTCCTTGATACCACAAATCCTAGGGTCCTTTCACAGGCTTTGCAGGATCAGGGAGGCCATGCAGCATAGATTTGCAGAGGCATTCGATCCTGCGTCCTCTGGGTCACTAAGGATCACATGATCCTCAACCACCTCCTCCCAGCCACGTACAACTCCATGGGTTTCTGGGGACTGCCAACTATCCCTTGAAGACTGCTGCTGATGCTGAGTGTTATCCTCCACCTCCATGCTGACACAATCCTCCTCCTCATCTTCTTCTTCCTGTGTGATCAGCGGGCCTGCAGGAATACTAGTATCTGGATAAAGGGGACCTTGAGAGGTAAGGAAGTCCTCCTCTTCCTCCCGCTGTTCTGCCTCAAGTACCCTGTCCATTATTCCATGAAGTGTGTGCTCCACCAGGAGGACAAGAGGGACAGTATTAATGATGCATGCACTGTCACTGCTCACCATCCTCGTGGCCTCCTCAAATGGTGACGGGACAGTGCATGCATCCTTGATCAATAGCCACTGGCGTGGCGACAAACAGCCAAGCTCCCCTGACCCTGTCCTGGTGCCATACTCACACAGGTACTCATTGGCCCTCTACTGTGTATGCAGCCGCTGCAGCATTGCCAACATTGAGTTCCACCTGGTGGGCATGTCACAAATGAGGCAGTTGTTGGGCAGGTTGCATTCTCTTTTAAATGTCAGCCAGCCGAGCACTGGCATTATATGACCGACGGAAATGACCACAGACTTTCCTGGCCTGCCTCAGGAGATCCCGTAAGCCCTGGTACCTGCTCAAGAACCGCTGCACCATCAAATTCAGGACGCGAGCCAAACAGGGAACATGGGTCAAGTGTCCCTGTCGGAGGGTGGAGAGGAGGTTGGTGCCATTGTCGCATACAACCATTCCTGGCTGAAACTGACATGGCGTCAACCATGTCTGAGCCTGCCCCTGCAGAGCTGACAGAATCTCTGGCCCGGTGTGGCTCTTGTCCCCTAAGCAGACCAACTCAAGAACCGCATGGCATCTTTTTGCCTTAGTGCTTGCATAGCCCCTTGAACACCTACGGAGCACCGCTGGTTCAGAGGAGAAATCTGCAGAGGAAGAGGCCATAGAGGAAGAAGAAGAGGAGGGGGTGGAGGAGAGAGCTGTGGCAGAATTACCACTAGGATTTTGGAGGCGTGGTGGCAGAAAAAGCTCCAACAATACTGAACCCTGTCCTGCATCCTTCCCAGCTGCCAGCAGAGTTACCCAGTGAAAGAAAGGTAACGTCCCTGTCCATGCCTGCTGGACCATGAGTTAGCAGTAATATGCACCTTACTGCTGACCACCCTGTCCAATGAGGCCAAGACATTGCCTTCCACATGCTGGTAGAGAGCCGGAATGGTCTTCCGTGAAAAGAAATGGCATTTGGGAACCTTCTACTAAGGTACTGCACATTCCACAAATTCACGAAAGGGGGCAGAGTCTACCAGCTGAAAAGGCAGCAGTTGCAGTGCTAGCAATTTGACCAAGCTAGCATTCAGATGCTGAGCATGTGGATGGCTGGGACCAAATTTCTTTTGACGGTTTAGCCACTGGGGTAGGGAAATTTGCTTGCTAAAATCCGAGCAGATTGGCCGCAAGTACTTGGACACCTATTTCTATACCTTCATTCCTCTCAGTGCAGGTTTCTGAGAGAACTGGAGGTATAGTGGGGTTGGAGATACCAGCTGATGAGGAGCAAGGAGAGGTCCGCCTTGTTCTTTGATGTGGGTCTTTCAAGTGCTGTTGCCAACAGACTGCATGGGAAGTCATCATATGTCTGGTCAAGCATGCCCAAGCGGCTGCTGTTTTGGCCACGCTTGATACGCTTCAAACATATGTTGCAAACAGCAGCGGTGCGATCTGCTGCACACGTGTCAAAAAAGGCCCACACCACCCCCAAAGAACTTTTCAAAATATGCAGGGAGTCAGCAGCGCCCTGCACCTGCTTAGCTCTGTGGTGTGATGCAATAGGGTGGCTGCCCTTAAGCTTCCCCCTGGAGGGCATCCTACCTCATTGGAGATGTGCCTCCTCCTCCTCCCCTCTTCTATCAGGCACCCAAGTTGAGTCAATTACCTCATCATCCCCTCCCTCCTCGTCACTAGAGCAAACTTGGCAGTATGCTGCAGCTGGGGGAACATGACTGCCAGTTTCTTGACCTTCTTGGGCCCTCTCTCTAGGCTGACATTTCTCCCTTCCTCAACCTGGGTACCATCATCAGAGCCTTCAAATCGCTGCGCATCCTCCTGCAGCATGTACCCGACACTTTGGTTGAATAGTTCGGGGGACTTCTCCATGCATGATGGTGGGGCTAGGGAAGGAGTGACTGTTGACATGGAGCCGATGGAATAGGCTGCTTTGGCAGCTGCATTGGCAGGCAAACTACTCTGAGCCTGGGTGACAGAGGATGAGGAGGATGAGGATGGCTTTGTTATCCATTCCACCAACTCTTCTGCATGTTGTGGCTCAATAACATGGCCAGCTGTAGGAAAAAAGGACACGCGTGCCCCACGGCCACGTACTGAGGATGCACCATGTCCACAACCAGCACTGTCGCCTGTAGACACAGAGCCTGCTTGCCTTCTTTTAGTGGCCTGTGAGCGTCTACCTCTCTTAGGTGGCCTTCCGGACATGCTGTAAATTTTGTTTAGCAAAAAAACACTACACTGTATTGTGTACTGTGTACACCACCAGGAAAGTAGTAGCAACTGCACTAGGGGTGCATGGTACTGTGTACACCAACAGAAGTGTAATAACAACTATGGGTGCACTTTATGTATTGTGTACACCACCAGGAAAGTAGTAGCAACTGCACTAGGGGTGCACGGTACTGTGTACACCAACAGAAGTGTAATAACAACTATGGGTCGACTGTATGTATTGTGTAAACCACCAGGAAAGTAGTAGCAACTGCACTATGGGTGCACGGTACTGAGTACACCAACAGAAGTATAATAACAACTATGGGTACACTGTATGTATTGTGTACACCACCAGGAAAGTAGTAGCAACTGCACTAGGGGTGCACTGCACTGTGTACACCAACAGAAGTGTAATAACAACTATGGGTGCACTTTATGTATTGTGTACACCACCAGAAAAGTAGTAGCAACTGCACAAGGGGTGCATGGTACTGTGTACACCAACAGAAGTGTAATAACAACTATGGGTGCACTGTATGTATTGTGTGCACCACCAGGAAAGTAGTAGCAACTGCACTAGGGGTGCACAGTACTGTGTACACCAACAGAAGTGTAATAACAACTATGGGAAAATTGGTGACTCGCGCTAGATAAAATAGTGTATGTGTGGCCGAAGGGTGCCACGACCTTAAGAAAATCCAAAATGCAACAAATATATATAAATGTGTTGGTGTAACACACTATACAAAATTGGGGGAATACACAGGCCCCCCTGGTGGGTGTATATACAATCTATGCAATGATATATCACAATTAGTGCAAAGAATATTTAAAAAATGAGTCCGTGTAGGATATATACAAAATTAGAAATACAAATGTGAAAAATTAAAAAAATAGCCCATATGAAAAAACACCCAAAAAAATGTGATTGACAATCCTGGGTTATTCAATTGTGTGAAATCCTAGGTGTATGGGTCCACCATCATAAATAAAGAGCCTGGCCGCTTACCAGAACCCCATGACCCCCCATTACAGAGGGTCTAAATAGGCTGTGAGATCCTGCTAATCCGGAACTCCCAGGAGTGAAGATGGAGGCTGGAAAGGGACGTCAGGAACTATGGTGGAGTTGAACCATCCACAGGGAAGGACTCAGCCCTCAGCAGAGTGTTGTCTCTTTGTGGCTTTGCAACCACCAAACATGTCAGTTTCACAGTGTAACTCAGCATGCAGAAATCAAAGAAGAACCTTCAGTCACCATTGTGTGACATCCATGACAGTCCTGGCTCTCCTCCTCAGTGTATCTCTGATCTCCCACACACGGCTTCCTGCTGCTCTGACAACACGCCCACGTGATCCGTTTCTCCTCCAATCCCCAATTGGGAGATCAGAGATTCACTGAGGAGGAGAGCCAGGACTGTCATGGATGTCACACAATGGTGACTGAAGGTTCTTCTTTGATTTCTGCATGCTGAGTTACACTGTGAAACTGACATGTTTGGTGGTTGCAAAGCCACAAAGAGACAACACTCTACTGAGGGCTGAGTCCTTCCCTGTGGACCGTTCATCTCCACCATAGTTCCTGACGTCCCTTTCCAGCCTCCATCTTCACTCCTGGGAGTTCCGGATTAGCAGGATCTCACAGCCTATTTAGACCCTCTGTAACGGGGGGTCATGGGCTCTTTATTTATGGTGGTGGACCCATACACCTAGGATTTCACACAATTGAATAACCCAGGATTGTCAATCACATTTTTTTGGGTGTTTTTTCATATGGACTATTTTTTTAATTTTTCACATTTGTATTTCTAATTTTGTATATATCCTACACGGACTCATTTTTTAAATATTCTTTGCACTAATTGTGATATATAATTGCATAGATTGTATATGTACCCACCAGGGGGGCCTGTGTATTCCCCCAATTTTGTATAGTGTGTTACACCAACACATTTATATATATTTGTTGCATTTTGGATTTTCTTAAGGTCGTGGCACCCTTCAGCCACACATACACTATTTTATCTAGCGAGAGTCACCAATTTTCCCCTTTTACGTTGTGTGTTTGTGTCACATTTAGGACATCGCAGCTTATATTTCATATGTTTTTGAAGCGCAGTTAATTTTTCCTTTTTTCTGTAATAACAACTATGGGTGCACTGTATGTATTGTATACACCACCAGGAAAGTAGTAGCAACTGCACTAGGGGTGCACGGTACTGTGTACACCAACAGAAGTTTAATAACAACTATGGTGCACTGTATGTATTGTGTACACCCCCAGAAAAGTAGTAGCAACTGCACTATGGGTGCACGGTACTGTGTAAACCAACAGAAGTATAATAACTATGGGTACACTGTATGTATTGTGTACACCACCAGTAAAGTAGTAGCAACTGCACTAGGGGTACACGGTACTGTGTACACCAACAGAAGTTTAATAGCAACTATGGTTGCACTGTACTGTATGTATTGTGTACACCACCAGGAAAGTAGTAGCAACTGCACTAGGGGTGCACGGTACTGTGTACACCAACAGAAGTTTAATAATAACTATGGGTGTACTGTATTGACCACCAGAGGTGCACAGCACTATATACTGTGTACACCGCCTGAAGTATATTAGAAACAGTACACCAGGAACGGCCTGCAGTCATTTATAGCTAAACTGGATACAGTGTATGTATATATATATATATATATATATATATATATATATGACTATCGGTATATATATATATTAAATATACTGCAGCTAACTGAATCACCTGCCTGCCTGAAGTATAACAGCCAATGTTCGAGTCGAACAGAAAGCTCATCGCTAATTTTGAGCCATGAGCTTACCCAGAGACCAGCCATGATCAATATAGTGAGGGTCAGGTAAGTAAAATATCCCTAAAAAAAAAGAGTGTATGGGCAGTATGGATGATAAAACAGTCCAGCCATTAAATACCTAATACCTATCACCTAATCCCAAGTCTGCTCCTCTCTAGGAACAGCAAAGTTTCTTTTCACTCACATTTGCACAGTAGGTGTTATATTGCAGAAATTATTGCAAATTTGGGTAGAGGAGGCTCAGGATCAGTGGGGCCTGTGCTGTACTTGTCTTGGTGATGTGATCTAGCTACAATAGAAACCTTTTGGACAACAACTGAAGATTCCTGGGTGCTGGTGAATATGTACATTGCGCAGTAAGGAAGTCAACTCCAACTCCTCTAATTCCCACTATGGTGCTTTAGAGCAATCAAAGCTTTAAACAAATGTTACCAAATCTTGTTTTAACCGGAACCATCGGTTCATTGTTCTTAGTCAATAAGCAGATTTACACAAGATATGGAACGAAGGATCAAGAGCCAAAAAAACTTCATATGGAGTCAGTGAGAACAATCACACAAACCATCAGATAAAGCAGCTGTAGTTTTCTCTAGCTGATGTGCACATACACACTTTGGTACACCCATGCTTCTGAGAGTTTCACTTCAGGTTCCTTCAGTGACCTTTGACCTGTTCCACATACTCAAGACATTTTCCAGAACATTGCTTCCAGTAGTGGCCATCTTGTGGAAGCAAGGGCTGCAGGTTCCTTAGCTGGACAACAGCTGTGGGTGGCTCAGCATCCTCCAGGTCCTGGCAATGATTCAGACTCAGATCAAAATTGGGACAGATCATCAACTGGGGAAGGCCAACTAATCTCATTATAATAACAACATTTTAGACATTTAGGAGAATACTGTAGAGTTGCCCTCAAAGAGGGTGGCAGTATTAGGTTCTTACATGGAGACAAGTCATAGTTCTATCCCATCTGTTTGTGTCTTATGGTCGCAAATGGTCAAGAAGTAGTCTGCAGTAATCCATTCAGTCGGTTGGACGCACTGGAAGATTGAGAACATCATAATCTGGCCTTCTAAGATAATGGAAGATTTGCTTCCTAGTCCAGGAAAGATTACCCCACATATGAGACAAGTCCCATTAATGGTGGCTAAGGATAGTTAATCTTGTCAGCTTTCATCAGCTTCCGGGCATACCAATCATCTAAGTCTATTCACGTTCTTGGGTCTCATCTCATTGCTCTTTGTGTTCGGGCTTCCCAGAACTTTCTGTCAGACACGGTAAGATACGAAGCATGAGATGTCAAGGGTGAGTCCCTAGACCAAAAATCAGTTCAATGAATATCAACTTGGCAATAAACTCTATGCTTATGAATGGAAGTTATTCCTGCAAGAGGAGATTCCCAGAAGTGGAAGTGCTGGGTCAGCAGGTTAGCCTATATAGCCACCAGACTCGGTGACCTCCAAGCTCCTCATCAGGATCCGTAGTCATACAGCTGTGATGAGGGCAATAATGGTCCGCTGGCCCTACAGGCCGTGGTGTCCTCAAAGTACAGTGTTTGGCCCACTGATCTCAGACCTTAGACAGCGGAGCCAAGTGTATCCAAATTCAGCCACGTTAGATCTAGCAGCTGGGAGACCAAGTTAGGAAGGCTCATCTAGGGGTCTCACCTTTAGTATTTAAAACCCTGTGGAAGTCGGGGCACCTGCGGCAAACTCCAGTTATACTATAACATGGGAAATCTCACAGAATTTAAGGATGGAATCCTAGGTTCATATACTACAAACCATGTTTTTTTGCCTATTGCAAGATTAATCAAGCAACATTGTAAGGGGAATTGACTTCAGTTATAAATGAATCTAATGATATGTTAATTAAAACACTTCAGCATGTCCCTCTCTTATGGTTTTGTGGGTGTGCTACATCCCATGCGTGTATGCTGTCATGTTTGTATCAGGAAAATTGAAAATTCTATACTTACCTGAAGGTAATTTTTATTTCCTGATGCATAAGCATGACAGCATACAGGACCCTCACTTGGGTTTTGCATTTGAGTATAGTTACGAGAATGCTGCCGTGGGGGATGCGACTCACTTATATATAGTATAATCAGTCCTGATTGGGCAAGGGGCAGAGCCTATCCCATACATGTATGCTGTCATGCTTATGCATCAGGAAAGGAAAATTACTGTCAGTTAAGTATAGAATTTTCCATTTTGTTGGTTGACACATAATACCTATAATCTTCAGTAAACCTTTGTATTATATTTAGAGGTTTGCAGTTCAGAGCATGATAAAAACAGAACCAGACAAAAATTAGACATAATTTGAGGATTGGCTTTCGGTGTAACAGAGAACAAATATCCAGTGTGAGTAATCAGTTAGCACTCAGTGTGCCGCGTTTCGTCTCATAGCTGGTACCCTTTGATTGCATCACGTGCAGTAATTTCAAGTGCCATCTGGAGTATTCACTATGTCTTTGATTGCAGGGTGCACAGGCAATCAGAGCTGGTTTGCATAGACAATTGTTGATGTTGATTTCAGTTGAAATAGATCAGAAATCAAGGCAAACTGAACTTGTAAAATAATAATAAACAACTTGATTTGTCTCATAGTAAGTAGTAAACTTGTCACATAGTAACCCATAGCAACAAGTAGCAAAACTGTTGCATAGCCTATTACTTGGCACATATTTGATACACTTTTGGATTTAACATTTTTGTTGGAATTGGTTTCAGTTCAGGAAAACAGATTTAGATAAGGATTTGGAGATATAACGATAAATATAAAACTGCACCTTTATAAATTACTTGCAGGGTTGGAATTCGAAATTTATTTTAGTTTTAGAGGACTCCCATGAGTTAAATAATGTCCTGCCCTTTTGCGGAAATACCTACCAGCTGGGAGTCATAGCTTGACCCCACTTCCACACCTGTTAATGTCTTGCTATGTTATTGCTGAGTGTAGTTGCCACTTTATCAGTGCAGGGTTTGGCAAAGGATTAAAAAAAAATTAATAAGAGGTGGTTTGGAATATGGGATCCTTGATTGATAGATGCTCAGACAAATAATGGGTAATTAAATGCATGGCCCCAAATTTTACATCAGTTATTAGTGGTTTAAACTTTTTGCATTTGTAATCCTTGTTTGCTGGACTTTTCTCTCTTTCTCACTCTGTCTTTCCCTTTTTTTCCCCAAAATCTCTTTTTCTTTCTTCTATTTTCCAAAACTCATGCACTATGTCATCATCATGATTAACAACTTCAGTATGTTCAATTAGGCTTTGACAAAGAAATGTGGAAGCTTTCTATGCAAAGCTGCACCAGATTTTTGCACGCTCCAGTTTTCGTAAATCAACCTCAATGTGTGTGTGTGGGAGAGGGGGCTTTATGTTGTATATTTTTTTATGTGAGTAATGAGTAATTCTTTTGCAACTCCACCTACCTCTTGGGTGGGTCATCCTTTCACTGCTCTAACTAGCATTACCCGCATTTTTAGCTTAGACAATGTATACTGTTTTGTACATTTTTTTTTGTTTGGTATATAATAAATACCTCTTGTAGCCAGCAAGTGGTTCAACTGAGTGTTTTCCAGTGTGGTGCACTCTTTCTGAATAGCCCGCTGTATATTGCCAGAGAGACACAGCCCTATTCCCTCTCTCCTAGATCAGGGGTCTCCAAACTTTCTAAACAAAGGGCCAGTTTACTGCTATTTAGACCTTAGGGGCGATGGACTGTGGCCTGTGGGAGTAGGACATGGTATCAATGAAAAGAATTGTGCTCCATCGATAGTGTCAGTGAGAACAAAAATGTCCCATCTTTGGTGTCAGTGGAGGAATAATGCCTCATCATTGGTGTCAGTCAGTGGCAGGAATAGTACCACATCTTTAGTGTCTGTAAGAGGAATGATGCCCCATCATTGTTCCTCATTTTGACACCTATTGGTGTCAGTGGGAGAAATAGAACTATGTCTTCGGTGTCAGTGGGAGGAATAGCATTTCAAGGTCTGGATATAGGCAAGCAAAGAGCTACATCTGGCCCTGGGCTGCAGTTTTGGGACAACTGTCCTAAATCATACTTGGTTTTCAGTTAGACTGGTTTAGTCAAAAAGTGAGCAGCCATTGCTGGGCTTTCTTATTAAAATGTCCATAATTCTCTGCTAAGTAAATTACATGAAAACACTGAATTATATGTTTGTAAAATACAGAATTTGTACAAGTAATGAAAAATATATAGGAACTTAAACGTGTAAACATTAAAAACTACAATTGTCCAAAAAAAGCTTTTGCCTCTTTGCAGACAGATCGCGGTGGAGATGTAGAAGACAGAGGAAAGGTTTTGGTCTCTTTGATGTACAATACTCAGCAAGGAGGGCTTATTGTTGGCATTATCCGATGTGTTCACCTGGCAGCTATGGATGCTAATGGTTACTCTGATCCATTTGTTAAACTGTAAGTACTGGGGTATGTATTTTTATATAAAAGTAGCACAAGTACATGAATATGTCTGGATATTAAACAGTAGTGTGTGGTCTTCGCAATGGTCTAGGAACCGTCTGTGCAGGCTGGCAGAGTCCGGAATGCAATAATGGCTGATCAGAATTAGAAATCATCTGACATGTAAACACTTCACACATATGCAGTATATGTTTAGCTGTTTGAAGAAGCTCAGCCTTAAAGTATAGCACTGGTGTTTGTCCCAGCTATAGTTGTAAAGGGATCGATTTATATATTTTTTTCTTTTACAACAAGAAGCGAAAAGCAACTCCATCTGTTCCAGTAATTTTGGAGTAACAAAATACATTTCTAAAATGGCGAAGTTGAGTTCTAAAAGGGAGCATCTTCGTAGGAGTACACATGAACAGGAAAATCAGTGTTTTTTCATACAGAGTTATAACAGATTGTGAAAATAAATTAAGCAACAGTGACCAAAAGTAGATGTAAAATAACCCAGGTATTAATGAGTTCAGAGTCACCTCTGAAATAACCTCTCCAAATCACAAGATGGCATTAAATCGAAATATACTTACTTGCCCTCCAGCAATGCGACTTCCACACACTCCTGTCTTTGCTCAGTTTTTTTCCGGGTTCAGTATCTTTGGCTGTCTTGATTGAATGTCCTGGAATGACATCTGCGCTTGTCTGTGGCAATTGATTTATCTAGGCAGTGGACATGCACAGCTCAGTGTACATTGTCAAGAACTTTATGAAAAATCAGGTAAGAATCCTTTATTGCAGAAGAGACATAGTGTATCTCTTCTAAAATAAAAAGCCTGCATTTTTATGTTTAGGTAATGTTCCACTTTAAAACTTGCATTTGTTAGTTGCCTGGCTGTCATGCCAACCCTTTTCGAGGCTTTGATTCACCAGCCAAGGACACACATTCAGAAAAGGTCTTCTGACTTTACTATGGCTTTCCTGATCTCCATACTGGTCCAGGGCCCTTGACTCAGAGAATATCATAGCCAGTGTATCTATATTACTGGAAGGCTAGCATTTTCTATAAGAGCTAAAAATAAGTAGTAATGTAGCAATGGCGGCTCCTATATTGTTTTAGAAAAAATTTACTTTAAAAAAAAAAAAAAGTTGTAAAGAGAATAAATGGCTCACGGACAAAACACTATTCACCAACATATTTATTTCACCAGAATACTGTGTTATATTATTTGAAGGAAAAGTAGACAAAAACAGAATATTTTAATGCATGGATATTGCTGTAGAATTAATTTCTAGTAGTAAACAACCCTGCCTCTAAACAGTTTCTCAGAGACCCTGTGCATTGCATATATTGATGTGAATTGGCATTTATTTTAGATGACATGCATTTTGTATTGTTTAGACAGAAAAAATACGTCAGCACAATAAGTCAGCAAAACCAAAGCGCAGCATGTGGGGCTCTTTTTTTCCGAGACAATGGATTATTAAGCAGAGGTCCTGAATGAATGTTCTCTTGACTATGCATTTTGCTAGTATTGGAAAAGGTGGCAAAATCCAAGACAAAGCATCTGGTGTAGTTTTGAAGCCTAATGCCGCGTACACACGATCGGAATTTCAGTCCGAAAAAACTTGGATGGTTTTTCTGATGGAATTCCGCTCAAGCTTGCCTTGCATACACAGGGTCACACCAAATTCCAACCGTCAGGAACGAGGTGACGTACAACACGTATGACGGGACTAGAAAACGTAAGTTCAATACCCAGTGCACCACCCTTTGGGCTCCTTCTGCTAATCTTGTGTTGGTAGAAGTTTGTGAGAGACGAGTCACGCTTTTCAGCTTTCGTGCTTTTCAGTCCGTTACTGCTCTTCAGTTTGTGCTTGTGGGTTTGTATCTGGTCTTCAGTGCGTGTAGTCAGTTTGTATCTGTTTCTCAGTGCATTCTTGTCCGCTCGTTTCTGATTTTCATCTCACTCTTCACAGGCCTTTCTGTTCTTCGGTGCGTTCTGTTAGTTTGTTCTGACCAGCCGACCGTTTTGAAGCCATGTTGCAGGTACATGCTCGTCATAGAGTTTGTGTTGTGCGGGGGCTTGGTATTGGGGACAAAGGAGGAGTTCATGGACCAAGAATTGGTTGCTTCAGCGTGACCAATTCTCTCATATGCCTTTGCTGCGTGAGATCCAGGAGGATAACCCTGATGATTTCAGGAATTTTCTCCGGATGAGGGACCCCCTTTTTACCGTTTGTTGGCTTTGCTGTCCCCTTATATTATGAAGCAGGACACCTGCATGCGGCAAGCCATCACTCTGGAGCAGAGGCTAGTCGCCACATTGCGGTACTTGGCGATGGGAGTCTACAAGACCTCAAGTTCTCTACAGGCATCTCCCCCCAGGCTCTGGGGATCATTATCCCAGCGACCTGTTCTGCCATCATACAGGTCCTGCAGAAGGACTGTATTAGGGTAAGTTTTCTCCTTTAACATCACATTCTATATATTTATTGTATGCTAATGTATTGTATTTCTTTCATCATTCCCTAATTACCATGATTGTAATATGCTGTGAATGTCCCCTTTGTCCTCATGCATGCTGTAAGCTTTTAATGCTCCTTTTTTGTCCTTCATGCATATTTGCCTTGACTAACCTCCCCAGCATGCTATCCTGGGCCCATATACACCTAGCCTAGTCACTTAACAATGTATTTTGTCAGCTCCATTGTAGTGCTTTACCCTAAACACCCCCTTAAATGTGTACAAATGTTATTGTTGTCCTTAAATTCAGGCAGAGTGCCAGAGGCTTTTTTTGGGGTCCAAAACTCTTTTATAACCCTCCCCCCTAAAATGTTTCCAATGAGCCATCAGAGGGGGTGAGGCATCTGATAAGTGGACCTTATATTTTTATCTTTAAATACTCCTTAAAATAAATTTTATACTGATGTTGTCCAAGAATGTTTGTGTCTAATCTGCTTGCAATGTTATGTGCAAAAGTACTAATATTTTTTTTCTTTTTTGACTCCACAGTTTCCTTCAAAGCCACAGGAATGGCAGACTGTGGCTTCCAAATTTGCCCATCGTTGGGACTTTCCCAACTGCGGAGGGGCAATCGATAAGAAACATGTCCACATCGTCCCACCACCCCACTCGAGGTCATACTATTTTAACTATAAGGGGTTTCATAGTATTGTGGTGATGGCGGTGGTGTCGGCGAAATACGAGTTTCTCTATGTGGACGTGGGGAAGAATGGCCAGATGTCGGATGGTGGAGTCTTTGCCCAGACCGAGTTCTACCGACGCCTCCAGAGTGGTGGCTTGGGATTGCCACCTGCGGAAGAGAACGTGGAAGGACCCCCCTTTTTTTTTATCGCAGATGAAGCATTTGGTCTGGGTGATCACCTGATGAGGCCATTCCCCCAGAGGACCCTCACCCCAGAGAAGAGGGTTTTTAATTACCTACTGGCCAGAGCCAGAAGAGTCGTGGAAAATGCCTTTGGGATAATGGCTAGCTGGTTCCGCCTATTTCTTATGGCAATAAATATGGCAGAATACAAACTTAACCACATAGTCCTAGCATGCTGCATACTTCACAGCTTTTTGAAGAGAAATGCTCCGAATTATGTTGCCTCAGTTGGGCCTGAGGCCGGATTTCCAGAAAATCCACTGAGGGCCCTGGAAACTTGCCGTCCTGGCTTGCCCCCCCCCCCAAAGCGCTTGTGAAGTGCATCAAAAATATATTGATTATTTTACGGGTAGGGGGGCAATTGCTATGCCAGCAAATTTGTAATTATTTTAGATATAAAAAAAATTTGATCTGATCAAATCTTGATTTTGATTTACTGCTTGTGTTTCTTTTAGCTGTCTCCTAGGTTCTCGTAGTGCACTTGTAGTGCCAAGTGGTTTTTCCATTATTAAATAACACCCATTGTCACTGTAAACACCAACTTAATTCAAAAAATGGCATTGAGCATTGAAAGAAGAAGCCACACATTGTTGAATATAAAACCTTTTACTCTGTGCACAATTTTTTTTTTTTTTTTAAAAAACATAATTTTTTTTGAGTTTTACCTTGAAAATATTTTTTTAGTACATAAACAGGCATGTTTCAAAACATAACATACACAACTCAGGAACTTACAAAGTTCAACATTGTAAAACTGAAGGCAATATCAGACATTATAGTTTCAAAAATGTGTTGCTATTGCCTTCATCAGATGAGGTGATGTCCCCCTGTAAAAGCCAAATTTTGAAGATGCACACAAATTGGGAATCAAACTGGGGATTTCCCTCCTGATCCCATGCCTAATGTCAACATGTGCTATCTTCCATCATGGGGGATCAATGGATGTGTTTTGGGGTTGCAACCACTTCCTCTCCCCTACTTGAGTTACAAGGAAGGGGTTGCACCCACAAAACGCGTGCATTGATATCCCCTGATGGCAGATAGCACATGTTGACACACTGTGTGCATCTTCAAAATTTGGCTTTTAAAATCTGTAAAAAAAATAGAAATAAATTGGTCCCCACAACTAGAAAAATGTGTCATTTTGTTGTTCTTTAGATTCTCTTTAGATCCTAGTACATAAATCATGTTCTTCAGTTTTTGTCATTTGTTTTTTACTTGATGAGGTCTAAATCCTGACTACAAAACATTGGAGTTGATTTACTAAAACTGTAGCATGCAAAATTTGGTGCAGCTGTGTGTGGTAGCCAATTAGCTTCTAACTTCAGCTTGTTCAATTAAGCTTTGACAAAAAAAAACCTGGAAGCTGATTGGTTTAATATGCATAGCTGCACCAGATTTTGCACTCTCCAGTTTTAGTAAATCACCCCCATTATGTCCTGGATTAGCCTTTGTGCACTGTCAGTTGTGAAATGAGTAGATTGTTCTTCCACAACATGCACATCACCTAAAAGAAAAAATACACGCCATGTATTATAAATATGCAGGCATACATCTATTACCTGAATCTGTGGTGTCAGACACTCACCTGTTGTGGTGACAATTTCAACCACCTCTCCTTCCTCCACATCCTCAGGTTGTGGTGTCCTCTGTTCCCCTTCTTCATGAGGTGGGGGTTTCCTGGTGTCCTCAGACCTCCAGAGTCTTTTCTCACCTATGAGAATGAAACAAAAGGTATACTTAGCACACAGATATTTGAGGCCAGAAATAGGAATATGAAACATTGTTTGGAAGTGGGGTACAATTGTCTGTTTTGGCAGAGTTCCAAGCTGAAGACACGATTTTATCACTTACCAAAGCTGGAATACTTACCTTTTTGGACAAGTTTCACACATGGACACACCCCAAGTATCTACTGGAGTACCTGTGTGGGACACCCTAAAAAGTTTATTCTTGTGTCCCGCACTAGTGCTCCTGAGTCCATCTGGACAACAATGTCTTTTAAACTTCTTTTAATACAAATTAGCATGACCAAATGTAGTTAACCCTGTATCTGCCCAAAACATCCTATTTAGTTGGCAAATGAACAATGTTTCCTTAAATGCCTTAAATCTCCTGGGGGATCGGGTTGTTTCGGGCTTCGGGCTTTCCTCCTCCTCGTTTCTGCTATTATCACGCACCTGCTGTCTCTCTGCCATGTTCCTCTCCCACTGCGATGAAAGAGAAGGGACGGAGAATATTCAGTGAAGAACGTCAGGGGCGGGCGACGCGGTCTGAATTTTCCGCATGCACAGTGTATATAAAGCTAACACGCGTGTTACGATCTGTGAGTGGAGGAAGCGCCGAACGTTATAATGAAGGTAACATTTTAACTTGGGACATCAGTGGCCTATACTGATTTGAGATTGAGCCCTATATTGGGATAAGATTAGGAGATTTTAGCCTGATATTAGTGTTTTTGTCTTGTGTTTTGTCTTGCAGCAAATATGAAACAATTCAAAGACCCTGAATTCATGGGCCAGTTCATAGACAGATACAGGGATATGAAATTTGTGGGAGGTTAAAAACCCCTTTTATCGAAATAAACCAGCTAGGAAGGCATTGCAGGAGAAACTTCTGCAATTTGTGAAGACGCATGTCCCCAACGCAGACATCGAGTTTGTGGATAAGAAAATTGGTAGCTTGAGAAGCACTTATAGGAAGGAGCTTAATAAGGTCCAGGCTTCCATGAGATCAGGAGCAGCAGCAAAGGATGTGTATGTACCCAGTCTGTGGTACTACAACACATTGTGGTTTCTGCAAGACCAGATTGAAGCCAGGGAATCACTTTCTACACTTCCATCCACCCTTCCCTCAACCCCAGCTGAGGCTTCCGAGGACCAACCTGGCCCTTTCATCCTGGAAGAAGTGGAGGAGTGGAGGAGCCCAGCTGGAGCCAGGTATAGTATTTGTGAACATATTTATTGACAGAAAATTATTGGTGTTAACTAGATGTTGGTATTGATAACAAATGAATGATTGAACAAAAAGTGTTTGACATATTAATAGACAGTAGGGGCCAAAAATGTTTGGGACAAGAATGAAAAATGCTGGGCTCAGAATGATAGTCTTTTCTATTTATTAACATTCAGTTTGCAACAGTCATGAGCTGAAAATTGTGTGTGATTGATGAACCAAAAACTACAACTATGTCCCTTTATCATAAACAGGAAGACCTCGGCCAGGACAAGGCTCTGGAATGTGGCAGCCAGGAGGAGGCGGGGGTAAGTGTCAGCCAGGAGAAGGAGGGGGTAAGTGTCATCCAGGAGGTGGCCAGGCCCAGTAGCCTCACCCAATCCAGGTGCCTCCCCTCCACCTTACAATAAAAAGTGCCAGGAGGGGGAGTAACGTGGAGGAGGCAGCACTGGGCCTCATTAAGGACGCTAATGTGGCCCTGAAAACACCCCCCGACGCTGAAGAGGCCTATGACTGCTATGTAGCTGCAAAATTGCAGCAAATGGAGGAGGGCCAACGCTATGTGTGAGAATCTTATTTTTCAGTCCCTTCGGAAGGGGTTGAGGGGCCAAATTAGTGAGAACATGCACTTATGTGCGCTCGCCCATCCTCCTCCTCCTGCCACAAGTCCACCTCCAGAGCCACAGCCTCCAAGGAAGGCTGCAGGGAAGACAAGAAAGTGATAGCCTGGGTTCAGTCTGGTCTGACAGAAGATGCAGGCTGTTGTAGTACCACAGCCTTGGGACATATATGTCATCTGCTGCTGTTCATGATCTCTGGGAGTCCAGGACCAGATTGTGCTCCCTATTATATGGACTTCTCAGGCTACCAATTTTTAGTTACAAAGAGTTGATGTGTGCCCTGGGGTACAAAGGCTTCGCTAATTCAAGCAGTTTCTCCAGCGTTGCCTTCCTCTTTATTTTGTTATGAGCCCGAATGAATGTAGATTTTTTTATATGAAAATACTTGCCTATGTGCTTTTCTTCAAAAAGGACAGTTTGTTAGTAGGCAGGTACATTTCAAAAATACGATGTCAAATTAACAAGGAACAACAACCAACCTCCTTGAGCTTTTAAAAATACAAGATAATAATGTTGTTGTGCAAACTTGACACACACACAAAAAAAAATGGAGATCACTAGAAAATAATTTAAACATAATCAAAAAAACGGGGAAATCTTGATTAAAAAAAAATGACTATAAAAAATAATTCTAAACATTATTATCGAGATCTGGCTTTCAAAACAAAGAAGATTATTCAGGAGATCACAAGAAATAATAAAGAAATAAGTTTGTGAGAACTGTGTGAATATCAGCAGCAAAACAAATTCATTCTTCTAGCATTATAAAGAACAAAAGAATACGCTGCATTAAAAGTTCCAAAAATTGACAGCGTGACGAATGTGCTATCTCCATTACGAACGCTTGTTTTAGCAGAACGAGTGCTTCTGTCTCGTACTTGATTCTGAGTATGCGTGATTTTTTGTGCGTCCGAATTGCATACAGACGATCGCATTTTTGGATAGGAACTTTCCCCGACCGAAAAATAGAGAACATGCTCCCAATCTTTTGCTGGCTGGAATTCTGCCAGCAAAAGACCAATGGAGCATACACATGGTCGCATTTTCCGACAAAAAGCTCTCATCAGAGTTTTGCTGGCGGCATTTCCAATCATCTGTACGCAGCATAACACAGAGCACAACAGAAAAAAACCCTTGCAGTGGGGGCTATATTGTATGTGGTGATGGCGAGGGTGCAACCGCATCTAGGAGCAACTTCTAGAGAAGGCTGTGGCAGAGTGGTCACATAGATCAAAGGAGTTTGCTGGAGCTGGAAGTCAGGAAAGTGATACAGCCTCTTCTGCAACATCTACACTGTAAGGTTATTTTTGTTATTCCCAGAGTTGGGCTTTAACCACTAGCTGCACAAGCCAATTTAGACACTTCTTTCATGTAAAAATAAGCCTAGATAATTACTTAGAACCCGCAAACATTATATATGAAGGCCTGGAGGAAAAAAAATTGTAGTAGTTGCAATTTTATGTCACATAATATTTGTGGTTTTTCAAATGCGAATTTTTGAGAAAAAAAATATTTTATTGAATTTTTGTGCACACAAACACAATGTAATACCCATTTTATTTTTTGTAAAAATATAAAAGTTCATGTTACACCAAATAAATAGATACCTAACATGTCATGCTTTTTAATTGCTAATATCAATATAAGTGATGCTTTAAAAGCCTTTACAGGTAAAGGTTTACATATCTGTGTGGGGATGACCTAAGGGTGGGACGTAGTTAAAGTGCATTTGTTGGATTTATAAATCTGGATCAGAGAAATGTTATATATTGCAAGGATTTTGCCAACTTTTATGCAATTTCCTACCCTGATCTGTGTTGCAGATTTTGCTGTTTGCCTTATTGTGTTGTTTCTTAAACCTGACAGGTATTCTATTCCCTCTCCACTCTATCCAAAACTAAACAAAATTGCTTTTAGTTATATTTTAATCTGGTTATAGCCCTAGAAGTGACAGTTCGTTTTAACCACTTTTGAGCCACTTGGCTGAAACTCAGCAATCTACAACTCACAATTTGAATAAACCACCAGAATTTGGTTTTGAGTGGATTTTTCCTTAGAATAAAGTGAATGTTAACAAATGCAGTAACTATGCTAGTTTGCATGTACAAATCCTTTTCATTTCTACATTTATAGACTTCTAAAGCCAGAGGGAGGTAAGAAAGCGAAGCAGAAGACTCAGATAAAAAAAAAGACTCTTAACCCAGAATTCAATGAGGTAAAAATGTTACACATGCACCAAATATTTTTTCTGGTTTATAGATTTTAATTGGCTTTTCATTAACTTTCATTGACTTTCAATAATTTTTTAGCCTTTTTACAGAGTAAGGAAGACTTATGCCGCGTACACACGGTCGGACTTTTCGTCTACAAAAGTCCGACGGACTAAAGCTGGCTGACAATCCGATCGTGTGTGGGCTTCCCCGGACTTTCAGCGGACTTTCCCAGCCTCAAATCTGACGGACTTTAGATTTGAAACGTGCTTCAAATCTTTACGTCGTAACTACGCCGGACCCAGAAATCCGCTCGTCTGTGTGCTAGTCCGACGGACAAAAACCCACGCTAGGGCAGCTATTGGCTACTGGCTATCAACTTCCTTATTTTAGTCCAGTGTACGTCATCACGTACGAATCCGTCAGACTTTTGTGTGATCGTATGTAGGCAAGTCCGTTCGTAAGAAAGTCTGCCGCAAGTCCGCCGCAAGTCCACCAAAAGTCCGTCGAAAGTCTGTCGGACAGGCTGTCGGACTTTTGTAGACGAAAAGTCCGACCGTGTGTACGCCCCATAATTGTTGTCTTTAAGACAGAAAGTGAGGGGACATCCAAAAAATTTTAAGTTTTCAGCAGAGCAAGAAGTGAGGGAAAATTCACCATTGCAGACACATATTCCTCTGAAAACTCTCTAAGATGGGAATTTTGTTCACTTTTGAGAGAGTTTATCTAATTTCTCATATATCCAAAGCAGGACACAGGCAGCAAGAAATTACCTGATAAAGTAGGAAAGGGTAAAACTCCAATCTTAAAAAACTTTTGTTTTTTATATAGGCTTTATTATTCAGTCATTATGCAATACTTTATTTTACCCAACTATTTTTTTTCCTTTTTGGGAAACTGTCTCAGTTTATGCTCTAGATAAAAGCTATATGGAGTATATTCTATGTTTAGCATTTGACCATAGCAACAAGAAAAATCTGAAGTTCAGTGGAAATAGCCCATTTAAGCATATCATAAAAAAATCTCTACAATGTTGACATTTTCCTTGTCCTGCCAAAATCAAAATTTGCCATAGAGAGGAAATTAAATTTCCAGATTGTCTTAGATTACACTGTGTGGAATTATCTGGGGCAATTTCTCTATAGAATCTATATTGTTTGCACTAGTTTATAGTTAATTATAAGCATTAAAGGAGTTGTAAACCCCCGTTTTTTTGTTTTTTTTGTTAAATAACAAACATATCATACTTACCTCCACTGTGCAGTTCGTTTTGCACAGTGTGGCCCCAATCCTCCTCTGCTGGGGTCCCCCAATGGCGCTCACGGCTCCTCCTCGCATCAGTAAACCCCCTAGGAAAAGCACTCTCCCTGGGGGTTACCTGTGCATCCATAGACACAGAATGCCAGACTCGGCCCCGCTCCCCCGGCACCTGCGTCATTGGATTTGATTGACAGCAGCGGGAGCCAATGGCTGTGCTGCTATTAATCTATCCAATTAAGAGCCGAGAACCCCAGACAGAGAGGTACAGCGCTTCTCCGCCGAGGGAATGTATGGGCTCAGGTGAGTAAAATGGGGGGGGGCTAGGGGGCCGGTCAGTGTCAGAAGTTTTTTTACCTTAATGCATAGGATGCATTAAAGTGGAAAAACACGAGGGTTTACAACCTCTTTAAGTTGGACTATTGGTAAGAATGTTAGGTACTACTAAACTGGCGCACAAAAAAGAACAACTGAAGCCATCTAGTGGATGGTGTTGTTACTGCTTGTCTAAAGAAGGGACTGACATTTCTCATAGGTAACTGGAAAACATTTTCCTGAAGCTGATTGGTTTCTGGAAAATCTGTATATTTTTCCTTCTTCATTTTAGCCCCTTAAATTTTATAAAACTGTAATATGAAACCACAGATTAGTAACCTAAAACAGATTCATTTTTTTTGTGTACCTGTTTCCTTCAGGAATTCTTCTTTGATGTAAAGCACAGCGATCTTGCAAAAAAACAACTGGATTTATCAGTATGGGACTATGATATTGGAAAATCTAATGACTATATAGGTAAGTTCTGTTCATCATATACTGTATATTACAGTCTAATGCCACTAGTGCAGTGATGTATCTGATGGAGCTTTATTTTCCATGTAACTTAGAGCAACAGGGCTGGCAGGTGCAGCAAATTGTAATCACTTTTTAAAATTTTCTTTCACGCCTCCTCTTGATGTTTGTGATTAAATACAGTATAGAGTACTGGGGCAAAAAAATATCAGGGGCTGCTGAGACAGGTCGCAAGCCATTCTATATTTATTAAACATGCCACTATCTCTTCTTCCATTTGCTTTGTGTACTGTACAGTTGAAAAGTGTATAGATGGTATTGTCCAAACTGTATGGGAATGGCTTCCTGTTTTAGATGGGTGAACTATGACCACTTTTTACCACTACGTTTAGACACAAGGCAAGTCAAATAGAGGAGTAAATAGTAATGTCCATTCTACAAGATTTATTCTTTATCATTTATCCTTTATTCGCTCATCTGGCATTACCCCTACCCATCTTTTTTAGGTTGGCTGAGATTATAGTTCTCTAAAAATGGTAAATTATGACCACTTTTTACCATAAAACTAACACACTAGGCAAGTAAAATATTCACGCCGAGCAGGGAATAGTAATGTCCACTCTCAGGATTTTTAATTATTCACTTATTTCTAGGCACCTGGCATCACAAAACTAGATGTAGCTGATGCAGAATCTACATTTAGATTGCACCTGAAAGCAAAATCTTGGCGCCATTGACTGAAGAGTGTCTGACTGCTATGTAATGCATGAGTATTGTAAAAAATGATCTTCTCAGGATCAATCACATAGAGTATATAGCTTTAACAAATTCTCAATTTCTTTAGAGTATAAATACAACATGATATAGATCAGTCTCAGCCCACATAGAAGTTTACTGTTTAATGTTCATATCACAGACATGCTGCACACGCTAGGGACAATTTTGTCTAGATGCCAATCAACCCATCAGTCTGCTTTTGGGTTTTGGAAAAAGATTGGAGTACTTAAAGAAACCTGTGCAAACATGAACATAGAGACTCCTTGTAAATTGATCTTAGGACCCCAGCTCTGAACAACAAGTCTGCTAAGCACATTGTCATATTGTCCAATTACTGAATTAAATTAAACAATACTTTACTATTTAAAGCTGAAGTTTAATCAGCGTTATATTTTGCCTTCCCTGGTTCCTCCCTCATCAACATGCTAATTCAAATATGAAATGGAACTTTTGTCTTTTTGTGCAATGCAGGCAGATCATTGCTGGTAGGAGGGGCCAGTAGTATGCTGAATATATTTCCTTAAGAGTCTTTGGACCCAAATGCAAGTCATGGGTTGGCTCCCGGGAGGAGTTATGTAAATATTAAATGCCTTGATCAGTGGATGTCAGTCTGGATGCGTTGAGTTTCTAGGCAGACCGTATTTGTATTCAGACCTCTCTAGGGTACACCCTTTAACAAAGGGTTAAATTCCTTGTTAAAAGAGGTTTATTTGTCAACAGGTTCTTATGCTTACCCTTTCAGATTTGTGGGTGTAGTGTAATAATTCAAACAATTCACAAGTAGTATAGTAATAAAATATATTTATTTAGCTTCAGTTAAAGATATAGCACAGGTGATAAACTGGATAAATACAGCTTCAATTCAATCCAGGAAGCCTCTTAACATCTGAAAACATCAGAAAGCCTTGGAAGCAACAACCATTACACCAGGTTCTAGGCACACTCACCTCCTATATGTCCTAGATAAGGTCCTTTTGTGGGCTTATTTGTTCTCCTATATACATGTGAAATGTATTGAAAGGGCCCCCAGGTTATAACCCGTTCTATCAAATGGCTGATTTTACCCAGTCTGGTCATAACAGTTTCAAGCTTAGGAGTGTGACCATATGGTAAGGTCAGAGATCATAGTATACATGCAGTAAGTAGCAAGTATATATATATAAATACCAATACATATACAGTATATACTATATACACAGAAGTGATTACCTATGAACTCATAATTAATAGCATAACAATTTATGCCAAGTCCTTTGTAAATCAAAAATTATTATGAACCTGTACTTCACAACCACGTGTAATGTAGAGCCTCCATGATTGAAAGAACTGAATTTCATGGAATGAAGTGGGTGGGACAGGAACATTAAGGCTGGGAAAGACTGAAGGTAAGGCTAGATTTCAGCTTTAATACATTTTTACAGCATTTTTAACATTTGAATTTAGAGTTTTAAATGTGGCATTACATATCCTGTAGGTATAAATACAGTACATTGTTAGTAAACCTATTCATTTCTCAAACAATTTTGCCCTAATTTAAATGATAGCTTGTGATTCAGACTCGTTTTGTTAATGCTAATAATATAAATGGTGTGCTATTCCCTATGTTAAAGTATGTAACACAATCGGGTTTATTTACTAAAGCTGGAGAGTGCAAAATCAGACTCACTTCTGCATAGAAACCAATCAGCTTCTAGGTTTTATTGCCAAAGCTTAATTGAACAATCTGAGGTTAGAAGCTGATTGGTTTCTGTGCAGAATTGAGCCTGATTTTGCACTCTCCAGCTTTAGTAAATAAACCCCCATGGATTTGAATGAACAAAAAGTGACTGATGTGTATACAATAGTATGTGAGGTGATAGCCTTAATGAATTGAGACTGATACTAAATAGTGCATAAGTGACACTCTAAGGTGCTCAAAACAGTACATATGAATAAACAATCTATGTATGAAACAATTGTGCCTTATGTGATAAACAATTATATCACACAAAGTTCATATTCATAAACAAAGATGCAGCATGTGGAATCTTTTCAGACAGGTTTCTGCATTAATCTCCTATGTTGAAAAGCATGGAATTTTGCAAGATTTCTACTGGATTCCACTGGTAAGTAATCTCCAGTGACTTGAAATATGATGTTTCATAAAGCAAAGTTAGCCTCTTACCAGATATGGTGGATCCCTATAACAGAGAACAGACTCGCTGTGGATATCACTCGCCTAGGTTTTTTCACAACCAAACACCTCCAAAGATTGAACTCAGGTGATTCAAAGAACAAGGAACTGACTCACTTCCATAGGCGTTCAGCTCATCCACATCACAGCAATTAGCCAGTTTAAACTCAGTCTCAGGTGCAATAATATGTAAACTTTTGTATCCGTTTAAATAAAGATGGAACTCCCAAGATTCAGGAAATCATATATAAGGAAAGAAAAAGCCTCATAGTGTAAAACTGCATACATTTATGAAAATGGTTACACTTACAGCAAGGCAGAAAATTCGGGCATGAAAAAATTGCCTGGTGACGATGTCATAAGTCCAACCAGATGAGTGGCTCTCTGATCCGACACATTTCCACAAAACTGTCGTCTACTAGGAAATTCCCAGTACATGACAATTTTGTGGAAACTCATTGGAAAAGATTCCACATGCTGCATCTTTGCTCATGAATATGAACTTTGTGCTCTATAACTGTTTATCACATAAGGCACAATTGTTTCATACATAGATTGTTTCTTCATATGTACTGTTTTCAGGACCTTAGAGTGTCACTTATGCACTAATCTATTTAGTATCAGTCTCAATTTATTAAGGTTATCACTTTACATACTATTGTGTACACATCAGTAGCTTTTTGTTTATTCAAATACAATGTGTTACATACTTTAACACAGGGAATAGCGCACCATTTATATTATTAGTATTTATTTGATTCCTTCCTGGTCTTGAGTAGCAGCAATTCACCATTTCAGACCAGCGCAGGGATTTACATTTAAATCCATTTAGTTAAAATGAGGTTATGAAACCTTCCACCAACTCATTCTTTACCAGTGGCATATGAAAAAGATCACTAAATGGTGGAACGCAGTCTGGACCTGGACTGAGTGACAGTCCTGTTTGTCGCCACTGTCATCCTCACAGCAGGACAGGGGTGGAAGGTGCTGCAGATCTGGGCAGAGTGCTGGAGTCTTTTCAAATTAACGAGTGGTAATAACTGTTTTTTTAACATAGTAAGCTGAGCAGCTCTCGCCCTCTGTCCAAATCTGCATAAAAGATGCAGGTATGGTTGATGGGGTAATCAGGCCAACATCCCCAATTATGTGGAAAACAGAAGAATAACCCCCTAATGGGACCATAGTGGCCTATAACACATAATCAAATCATGGTAACATATAAATTAGCAGAGCAATATTTGTAACAAAAATCCAATACAAATTTTATTAGCAATATCGTTAAAAATGTAGAAGGCTGGTGTACAGTCAAGCCAACATATTACAAGTTTACATGAGTGCATACAGTTCTACATATTCCAAGGACTGCTGGGATGAGGGCACGATGGCAGAACATACAGGGAGGATACCCGACGCGTTTCAGAATTCAATCTTTCATCGGGGGTTTATGCTTTAATAGAACGTATCACTTCTATAATGAAGCAAAATAGGGATTATAGACACCATAGTAATCATATAACAGTGAAAGGGGTTATTATTGTTCCCTTATTTGAAAATTGAACTCACATGTTGACAACAAATGGAGCTTACATACATCAGCCAAAGGAATTAAAAAACAATGATGACCATCACATTGCCCAGGGAAGGAAGTAGCCTTATTAATATCAGCGCCTAAATGAGGTCGAGCAAGACCTGCTAGAGTAACACACCAAAGGAGGGAAGGGCATGAAAATGGAAAAGCAATCTGGTAACAAGAAAAAAGAAGGGTATATATATATGGTAACTGAGAGAATATATGCATGTATGTGTATGCATAAAAATGCATATGTTACTGTGGGCTGTATTGCTATAACATAAAGTACTCACACAGCAAAATAAAAGTGTATTATTACTCAGGAGGGTACACATGTAGATAAATATTAAAATCAGGCCACAACCAAAAGAGATCTATGTGTAGCTGCATAGTCATGACAGGATACAAACCATAGAAATATTCTACTGCGAATACCAAGGATATGATGCAAAAGAGACCAGACTAAATTGCTAGTGAAAAGTACAAGAAAAGAAAGTAATAATAAAGTAGTTTACCATGCATATAAGATGTTACCAGAGAGTCCCAGCCAGTGGAAGATGCCGCACGTCCTAGTCCGTGGATCGGAGAGATGGCTTCTGGGATGCTGGGGGTGCCCAGACTTTATATACATCCGACTGGTGAGAGAAACCTGCCAGGCAGTGAACTTCTGCCTTTCCTCAGCTGGCATGCATTCCGGCTTGGTCCACGGACATATGGCCCGCAGTGCGGCCCCGCCCAGAACGCCGGAGTGATGTCACCCACCAGGCATCCGCCAACACAAATGGCAGCAGGAGCCACAGGTGAAGAGCCACACCCCTGGGTTGCAGAAAGGACAAAGAGGCCACCCCGTGGTGAGAAACACACGGGTGACCCACGCGTGCCAGGTGAAACTCAAAAACTGGGGCAAAAAGAAACCCAAAGAAAAATGCAAATATATACACAAACCGAGGCAAAAAAAATCCCCGGGTAGGGGTGACATCACTGAGCATTACACAAATAGCATACAGCAAAAAGAAATATATGTATATAATCATTTTACAAAAGAACCAATGCAGTATTGACATTTTATATATACAAGTATATATATTATGTTTAGAAAGATTAATTCTATTAAGGCGTTGACATGAAACGAATTCTGGAGTAAAACTCTCAGTTTTTATTTCTTTGTATGTGTCATCATAAGAAGTATGTGAGGAAGAGGGTCATAAAGACCCTATTTGTGTGTTCAGTGACAGGTAAGTGTCATTAGGAATGTTTGAATTAGAAGGGGCATCTCCCGACTGGGGCTCGCCTGAAGGATAGTTGTGGTGACTTCATATGTTACCTGGTGCCCGGTTGAGAGGATAGCCCAAGAGTGGTTTCGCCTGAGGAAGTGAAGTGAAAGATGGAGAAGGTAGATCTACCGTGCATTTCTTAGGAGAACGTGCATAGGAACCATCACTGGGGACCTTGCTTGTTTTTCCGTGATGTTTTTTCCATCCAAATATGCAGCAACTCCCACCCCCTGACTATGCTGTGAGGATGACAATGGTGGCCGTGTGGGTTTATAACTGCAAGGGGGATTGTAATGGGGACTGTGGTTGCAAGAGGGAATGCAATGTAAAGGGGGACTGAGATGTGAGGGGGGGGGGAACTGTGATGTGAAGGGTGTCTGTTATCTAAGGGATCATTCAAGTCAGAACATGGTATGGGAAACCCAGATTTCCGTGCTCATTTTCTGCACTGCATTCCTAATGATACCCCAAAAGCAGATCACAAATGTGGTCTGTTTGCCTGCACTGAATCACATTGTACCCCAGTACCATGTAATTTGGTGCAGTGTGTTTTTGAAAAGTAGTGCATGCACTACTTACTGTGCAAACAACATTTAGAAACATGATTGTTTCAAAACCTTGTTAGTTATACACAAAACACAATCTACCTTTCATCTATTCTCATTTATCATGACTTCAATGACAGGTTAATTATTGCCTTGGTAATGCATGAATGCAATTTGATTGCACTGCATCAGCGTGTACAATCAGACAGAAAAGATAACTGATAACCTTATAATTTTGTTAATCAAAGCATAATTTCCACATAACAATTGCACATAACAAGTTTGTCATCAAAATATGAGCTCAGGTTCATCGCCATTAATACAATTGATTAAATACTTTGAATAAAAGGAAATGGTCAAAAATACATGCTAAAAATCTGTTTATTTTTTTTATTGCATAGCTGAGACAAAAATAATGGCCACCTATTACAGTAAAGAACAAATATCATGACTTGAAGTATAGAAAGAGTGGGACCAAGCTCAGCCTTCCTCGCTATACTAGATGTGTGTTTTTTTTTTAATTACTGTCTTTTCCCCCATTGTGAGGGTTTCCTTCCATTTCCTGTTCTGTCAGACAGCTATAAAATAGACAAGACTTGAGGAAACATCTTACTGGGGTTACAGACAGCAGTAAAATGTCAATAGAAGTTTTAACCCACTGATGTTCAAAATATGGCCTTTTTATACTTACGTTGTGGCCCAGTATCTAGCAATAGCATTGATCTGCTATCAGCTAGTCCTTAGTTTTACTATAAATCCTGTATAAACTCTTCTCTACAGGGTTTGATTTTGCTTTGTGGTAAGCTTTAACACATTTCTATTATCTGACAGTTTTATATCAAGTTATTATGTCTGGATTCTCCCTGTAGGTGGCTGTCAACTGGGCATCAATGCCAAAGGAGAGCGCTTGAAACACTGGTATGAGTGCCTGAAGAATAAAGATAAGAAGATTGAGCGCTGGCATGTTCTACAGAATGAAAACCATGTATCAAGTGATTAAATGACAGCTGCCGTGTTCCCCAAACGTTCACGCTCTGTACCAACTCACTGTAAACTTTTTATGTCTTGTCTTCCAAAGCATTCACACTTTTGGCTTTTAGAGATAGAGAAAATATAGTTGCTCCTAGTATATTCTTTATTAGATATAAATACTGCTTTTTTGTTTGCCTTCAGAACAAATGCTGATAGATGAATTTTAATGATACATGTGTTTGTATCTCAGCCTTCTTTTTAATGCTTACCCATCATGTTAATTGGCACTCACTTAGAAAATTACAGCAAAGGAATTTGGATAAGTTGCTTTTAGGAAGCTATCGGCCTGAAAGGTAAAAAGATGCAGTTCTGCATCTAATATGTGGCTATGGGCAACAGCACTATTCCTTTGCTTCTGTTTTTATATATGAGCCCCTTTGCTCTACAGCTAACTGTGAAAAAAGCGCAGCTTATCAGATGTTTGCATTCCCTTTCTAAGCACTGCTTGGGCAATGACAGTTTACAATGCCATGCAAGTGGTTGTTATGGGCAGCACCACACTTTCTGCCCAGTTATCTGTGGAGCATGTTTTGAAAATGTCCATCATAGTTACAACAAAATCCACTTACATTACCACCGCTGACCGGCAATCTGATATAATATATTTAGACTGAACTTTTTTTTAAAATCTTTACTAAGGCACAAAGTATTTGCACATTGATTTATGGTAAATACACTCTTGTCTTGCAGTATGGAAAAACGGTTACTGTTTATCTGACAGGCTTGGGTTTCCACCATGTATTACATTCTACAAAACAACTATTTCAGAGCACAAAACAAAAATGTCTATATTTTCAAAAGTTTACACGCCTACTGGCTCCTAGAAGATTAAATAAATAAAACCGTATGCTATAACCATATAAACATGATGAAATTAAGACATTTTGCAGTACACCCTGATAATCACATATTTCAAAAACCAGAAAACTCAAAATTCAATGATGTGTTTTTCCATGTTGCTGATGTGTTTTTTTAGACTAAATATTTAAATCCAGTTAAAGGGGTTTCCCACTTTGAAAAAATATGAATCAGACCAGTGGCAGTCCTTGTAGAACAAAGGGTTGTCCCTATCTTGCCCCTGGTTTGTTATGTTCCCATGTTTTCTACCGCCATTCCATTATAAAACAATCACATTGCATTTAGTAATAGTACATTGAATGTGATATCATTTGTTCTCCACGAGTATTTAAACTAGTGGTCCTTAACCTTTTTTCGTGTCAGAAACACTTTCATGACTTTCCTGGCATAACAGAAATGTCATAGTCTGTCTTTTAAAACTTGTTTTCTTAGTGACAATACCTTTATTAACAAAAGAGCCCAAGTGTTCTTAGTACATAACTTGAAAATAATAATTACAAAAAATCCCCCATAAAGTTATTTTATTATTAAATTAGGTTTGTGCTCATTTATATGACTGCTGACCACAAGCTTTGGGTTTGTGGATCTTCAGTGGACAATGGACCAGTGGCTGAGAAAAAAACTGACTCTTCCATAATAAGAGACATAACACCTTGGGGTTGATTTACTAAAACTGGAGAGTGCAAGATCTGGTGCAGCTGTGCCAATTAGCTTCCAATTTCAGCTTGTTCAATTAGCTGATTGGTCTCTATGCAGAATAGCACCAGATTTTGCACTCTTCAGTTTTAGGAAATCCTCCCATAGTCTTTTTTAGGAATACCATAATATGTGAATATTTTGCCTATTTTTAGAAACAGTGAAAAAAAACCCTTTAAGTTGTTAATGTAATGTACCTCATTCAAGATTCTTGAATTTAAAGCAAACCTCTAATGTTATAATTTTTGCTGGGATGGATAAATAAAAGATAGTGGCTGATATACCTTTTAAGTAGAAAATGTTTCTCTAGGTTCTTTCCCTTACTGGTCACATGACCAAGGATGTAAATCTTTCATCAAATGTCTAAGAATGATCATGTGACCTGCTTTGTAGGCAGCCTGGATTAATGTTTTCTGCTAGAAATGTTATTATTTTAGCATTTAAGTTTTTTTTTTTAATTTAACCCAGCAAATTATCATTTTAGTATAGGTCAATTTTAAATTGGCTATGGTAGCTCACTGATAAATATAATTATTCCTTAACAAAGACACATTAAGTCTAATTAAAATCTTTGTGAAAATTACTGAAAGACATTTAGCATATAGTGAAACAGTAAGTGCTGCATTGGTTTTTGTTAAAAAGATTTCAGGGCCCCTAAAATAGCACGTAACTCCCATGTAGCCTGCCCTTGAGGACCTCTGGTCTCTGTGTCAGAGCTACAGGCTCCTTAATGATTGCTATGCTGCAGTTCTGACAGCGAGGGGGGATGTAGGATTTCTAAGGAGAGAATGCCATTCTCACACAGAGAGCAGTTATCCCCATTTGCAGACTAAGACCCCTTTCACACTGAAGGGGTTTTTAAGGCATTTTAGTGCTAAAAATAGGGCCTGTAAAGCACCTGAAAAGTGCCTCTCAAGCATCCCCAGTGTGAAAGCCCGAGTGCTTTCACACTGGGGCGGTGCGCTTGCAGGACTGAAAAAAAAGTCCTGCAAACAGCGTCTTTAGGGTGGTGCGGGAGCAGTGTATACACCACTCCTAAACCCCCCCTGCCATTGAAATCAATGGGCAGCACTGCCAAAGCACCTGCAAAGCGCTTTGGCAGCTTCAGTTTGCGGGTGGTTTTAACCCTTTCCCCGGCCGCTAGCGGGGCTAGCAGCCGAAAAGCGCCGCTATAACAGCGGTAAAGAACTGCTAAATCTAGTGGCACTTTACCACTATCTCGGCCCGCACCCCAGTGTGAAAGGGCTCTAAGGGGAGGGATAAGATATTTTAGAGGTGCTAGAACATCTTTAACATGCAAACTATGGTAAGACATGCAGTATCATTTAATTGCATGCTAAAACTCTTTCCATAATTTTAACATAGACTTCATTTGAATGTGAGTGCCCAACTCAAAATTTGATATATTATGTTTGAAACCTGTCTTTATCAGATATAACATTTGTATTTTTATATGAGCTTCATTTTGGTTCTAGGAACAGTCTGTGTTAGGATAGACATTTTTCTGGATCATTTCTAAAGGGACACAATAATAGCACATGTAAAATGATAAAATTATTACATTTAAATCTGCTAAAATATATATTAGACTGTAGTCATTTTAGTCTAGAGAGTAAATCTTAAAGTTATTGACCTGTAGCAGCAGGATTTTTGGACCAATATTTTTACAATTTATAATAGATAGTATTCTATAGAGTGAACTGTTCTAATCATTCCAAAATAAAGTTAAGGGGTTAGTCTACCCAAAACTAAGATTTGCATTTTTGGTAGATTCTGGTTAGAGGATTATATAACCTACCAGTGTCAAAACTGAAATATTAGCTTGATGGACTGCCCCTTTAAATAATTTGTAACTTAAAAGATTATTTAATGTATTCCTAGTGATTGGTGCAATATAACCTGCAATGTTTGACTCATATATGTGGCATTTTACAGTTATAGGGTGTTTGGTAACACAGAGATAAGATATTACATTTCTATTTAAATAATGTGTATGTTTAAAGCGAAAAGATAGCAGAAATATAGTAAACTCCTCATTACTGGTGTATATGTTGAGATACATTTAGGGTAGCAATACTATTTTTTACCCTGTGATTGATTAATGCAGGTGTCATACCGCTTCCACTGTTACCAACAGTTATGCTAGATACTGTATTTATTGCCAGACTTCTTTTAATTTAGACAGCTTGCTGTTTTCAATGCATATAGTTTTATCAGTATTATTTTATGAAAGCTAAGTAACAAAAACTGATAAGACCATGATTTATCTGAGAATGGCATATCTGTTACTATGAAATTCGCAGAAATTACGACTATAACTCCATATTTCCTTTTCCTTACTTTATATACGTAAATATTTGAAAAGACATGAACAGCAAGTCCTGTCTATCAGCAGGTTACTAGACTGATGTCAAATCAAAGTATAATTTTGTTTTGTTTATATTTTTACAGTGGCTAACTGTGGCTATTGGTGGTGGGGGCAAGAGTTTCTAGACTCTAAACGCTGAATGGTACCCAAAATGTAAACCCTTGTGGTCCACAAACCACTGGTGTTCTTCAATATCTTTTCGGAGCAACAGTTGCCACAGTTTTTTACTATGCCAAATAAGGTTACATTATCATGCCAACCTAAATGTCATCACAACCTCATCTGGAGGAGTGTCTACTAGTGCCAAGCCAATGTCTACTGGTTCAAACCAGCATACCATAGTAGTGATGAGACATAAGAACTTATGAATTTCAGGTTTGTTTTCCATTAAAATGTTAGTACCCCAATACTGATATTTTAGATATGTATGGACTGAATCTCCCGCTGACTTACTGTATTTGTCAAGAACTCAAGCAGCAGTATTCCTGAAGGTCCCATTTTTGTCACTTCTGCACTGGGTCTTATTATTCCCATTTACTGTCCTGTACATTTATTATAAAAAAAAACTACATTAATAAAGCAGTAAATGTGACACTTACCAAACTGTCACTGCAGGTGAATTATTGTTGAATTTTTTAACACATTCACCGTGAAGATTTGCCTACAGTGAATATTTGCTGAATGTTACATTTATTGCTTTTTAAATATACCCCACAGAGTGGGCCTGCTGTGCCATGGTTATGGCAGGTGGAGAGAACTTAAATGAGGCCCCCTGTCTTCAGTGTCCTTGACAGGTACAAGAAGCTGTGATTTGATCTGTGAGCATCTACTGAAATATTAGTTTTGAATGACTTAATATTAGCTTTTGAAACATGAACACTATTATGAAATAGCAATCTCACTTCCTGTTTTTTCTTTGAAGCAGCTATATACATTCCTCCCAACTTTTTGTGATAGGAACAAGGAACACCTATTATCAAAACTATGTATGCACAGAACACACCCTGACCACGTCCCCTTAAAGGAGAATTATCCCAAAAAAATTATTAGTAAACCCACAAGTTCATTTTTTTAACCAGTACTATTCCTTTATTCTGCCTTTTAAAATTTACCAATGCAGCAATTTAGAAATTGGATGAAAGGTTGAGCACTGGGAAACTGGGCCTTTGTTCTAAATCAGGGAAAGTTGGGAGCTATGATATATGCAATGCTACTTGTTCTGTTTTCTGCATGAAGCTTTAGCACTTAAGAATTTTCTTGACTTTGTACTTAAAACCTAGCTATCTACTTTCCTACTTAGGCCTGGGCCTTTCTGCTTGTAAGTAGTTACAGAAGCACAATTTAGAAAAACTTTAATCTTTCATTATTGCCAACTTGTGCATGCTTCTATCTTCTTCTGCAGAAATGTGTCTATATACGAGCAGATAATTTTATTCCAGAGGAAGTTATCTTAGCCTATTTTACTGGGTACGAGAGCATTTATGAATATAATTGTTTGCATTCTCATACTCTAATCTATTCTGATTGGTCCTCTTTGTACTGACTAGACTTTAATACACAGTCCATCTGAAAAGAACACCTGTTTTACTCGGGGACTTTTCTAACTTCTTTTATCAACAGAAGTAGATCTCTGTAATGTAATATGTTTACCATAAAGGTGCACGAGTAGATTTTTTATTATATCTTTATTTTTATGCCAAGGCCTTGCTTAACTTGCTGAAGCTGTGTGAGGATATTATGAAGTGTGCAATACTGTGTTTGTCACGTTTAGATTTACATATATAGATCTAGAGAAAACCTTTATATACAAAATATCTAAGTTGCCATATTCACTCAGTGTTCAAAGACTAAATTAGTTATTGTCATCAAAGTATCAAATACTTAATGAAGCAAACCCATGCAGTTGCAAAAAGTTTAGTATGTTGAGGCTTACAGCAGTAGAAAAAATGCTGACCTAAATACGACCATATCATTTTTCACGTATCGAGATGGAACCTGATTGATCACTATAGGCAACCAGTCCACTTTTTTTCCTATTTTTATAAATAGGCAGCATTTCTATCCAGAATGAATATCCAGAAAATGTTTTTTTTGCCTACAGATCTAATCTGTTTGACTATTTAAAGACCTAGGCCCATTAACTTTCATTAACTGCTTATCCAGTATTGCCATAGGTTCTTCTTGAACTGGTTCAGCATGGAACTGGATAGGTGTCTGTGGACGCATCTCTTCAAAAATATTTTTTGTTCTGAACATCGTAAATTAAAAATAAATGACAAATATAGGTTTTTTTTTTCAGATCTCAGCCTTGATCAGAGATCAGTAGTGCTGAGAAATACTGGGTGTACTTCTCAGCACTACTGACCTCCCATCAAGGCTGAGATCTAAAAAAACTTATATTTATAATTTATTTTTGACTTACAATGTTCAGAACAAAAAATATATTTTTTAATCAGGTAAATATAAAATATTTCAAATTATTATTTCAAAATTACCACTTTCAAGCAACAGATGGAGCTCATGCCCCATACACACGATCGTAAATGCCGGTCGGAAAAATTTCCAATCCGAAAATGCGATCGTCTGTATGCAATTCTGACACGCAAAAAATCACGCATGCTCGGAAACAATTCGACGCATGCTCGAAAGCATTGAGCTTCTTTTTATCGGCTCATCGTAGTGTTGTACGTCACCGCGTTCTTGACGGTCGAAAGTTCAGAGAACTTTTGTGTGACCGTGTGTATGCAAGGCAAGCTTGAGCTGAATTCTGTCGGAAAAACCATCCAAGTTTTTTCTGACAGAATTTCTGATCGTGTGTATGGGGCAACAATGGAGAATGAGTGAAGTAATCACCACATTTGTAGTCCAGCTCTCCAACGTAAAGTCCATACCTTGGTGTGAACAAAGAGTTGAAGGAATTGTCTACAGGAATCTGACAATATACCCTTGGTGCACTGATCAGGGGTGCAATGCTTTGCAGGTTCCTATGCAAAAAAATTAAATAAATGCACATTTTTCTTCCTGCTAATATATGTGCAATTATTATTTTTCTGTAAAAGGTGGAAATAGCCTTAAATTCCCACCTGACTGAATCAGAGGAGGGACTTAACCAGGTAATCAATAATATAGTCAGCCCAAAAGTAAAAAGATGCTGCTGGGCTTTTTCATTAGACAGCCCAGCTCTTAATTAGAATTAAAACGTTAGTTTTTAAACTTAATAGCTGCAAAAAATGTATCATCAGTATAATAGTTTCCATTTTATAACTTAATGATTATAAATTGTGTACTAGGCTGTGTACAATGGTCTTTACTTTTCATGCACGCTGATAAGGAGACATGTTTGACCTTTACCTGACTGCAGTTCATACCTTACCTTACTTCTTCAGAGTACTGAAATGGAAGTTCTGGCTAAACACTATGCCTGCAATGCAGTTTATCACTGCTGTAGACCTGTAGACTAAAATGATCTGCATTCAGTTAGACTGAAGACAACTCACTATAGGGTCCTAGTAATATGAGTGCTGCATAATGCAATTTCGGTAAATTATGAAATGTGGAAACCACACTAATTTTAGGATACATTTAATTTAAGTGCTGCTAATTTTAAAATAAATAAGATGCTTCAGTTTGCATACAGTTTTAATTTAAACACTAAAGCATCATCTTCAGAAAATGCCTTTACTGCACTTTACATACCAAGGGTGCATGCTGTCCAGTTTTGATGCGTTCTAATGTGATCAGTCTCTCAATGTATGATAAAAGTGGGGTTGAGACTTGTTGACAGCCTATAACATAACAAGACTTTTGTGCTATCCTTTTGCTCCTTAATTTATGTTTCATCATTTGTATTTTGGAAGTCTTCAGAATCCCTATCTGTGACATTAACAGGACATCTGGATAATGGCATTGTAATGAAATGGTTTCTGTCAAACAATATATTGTAAAAATAAAGTTATCCATTCATATGAATAAGTAGATTGTCAAAGGTCACAAAAAACTGCATTAATAATACTGTAATCGGAGACTTCACTGTTACAGCCTGTCACAGTAATGCTGGTAGTGAAAAGGTTAATATTTTAACAACCTTGTTTTTTTCCAGAAAATCAGTGTTTTATACAAACTAACAGTTTCCTGGTTACAAGACTTCTTTCCCAGACAAGCCGTGCTTAGAACGATTTAGTCATCTTCACTTTGTGTGTTTATTCTTTTTTATTCTTCAAATGCGCCATTGTCAGATACATGAGCCAAGCAAAATTTGTTTTCCTTTGTAAATAACGCATGCAGATAGGGACTGAAATGGCGCAGAGACTTGTATGCTAATGTTTGCATTTAAAAAAGCATGATGTAACTATAAAATAAACATTGTCAGACTTGAAGCTGATGTTACCCACAATCTAGATTAAAAATGTCTTCCTCTGCATGCTACTAGCACACATTGATCTCCTTATGTGATGTGTCAAATAAATAAAACAATCAAATTAAAGTGGTCTTCCTTCTTTTTTTTTTTTAAACACTTAACAAACTAAAACAAACTTAAAGTGACACTAAACTCTGGTTTAAGAAAATTATTTTTAAGGAAATATCTGTTTATACTTGCTTCAAAACATGGCTTCGGACACGCTTTTTTAATGCTCTCTGAATGCTAGTCAAAGCACCTGTCACTAAATAAAATGGTTAGCTTACAATCCTGCTTACACCTTGCTTTGCTTAAAAAATTACACCAGATGTCGCTTTAGTGGTGCTTTGAAGTGCCTTCAAAGGCTCCATAGAAGTCTATGACAAAGCTCGCTTGAAGCACCTGAAGCTTTTGAGAGGCTTTAATTCAGCTTTAGGTTCACTTTGTTTTGGAGAAATTGAGATTTCCACACACACACAGTCACCTGCCAGGCCTAATTAAAGCACCATCGAAGCATCATCGAAGCACCACCAAAGCATCATCGAAGCACTACCAAAGCATCTCAGAAGCATCAAAAACACACCTTGCATTTGCTTTGCTTCAAAAGTATACCCCATGTAGTTTTAGTGGTGCTTCAAATCGTCTTTAAAGCCTACATAGAAGTCTATGACAACGCTTGCTTGAAGCATCTAAAGCTTTTGAGAGGCTTTTATTCAGCTTTAGCTTCATTTTGTTTTGGAGAAATTGCAGGTATGAGATATCAACATACACACAGGGCATCTGCCAAGCTTCAGGAAAGGTAGAATACAGGGCCTTTAAGTAGTGGGTGTGTATGAATGGCTTTTGGAGCATACACATATTGTTTAATGTCACTTTAAAGGCACTTGTGTCATTTGAGTGAAGGGGCAAACAGCTGCAGGTATGGAGTACAAACAGCTGAAGGTACCAGTACACTTCTTCAGCAACACCTTAAACCTTCTTGAATGTTGGGCTATTCTGACAGATCTGCCCACACAGATTTCTGTTGGTGCATCATTGTAATGGGCAGTCTCACTGGCCAATAGAAATCTACAATAGGTAGGAAGAGGGCTATTTAAGCTTTATGCATAGGTATTAAAGCTTTGTCAGAATGGCCTGAGATTTGACCTTGTGCAGGTGCAGATACCTCGAGGTGCCTGGACATCATACCTGCAGCAATTTGCAGAGACCACCAGTTTTTGGTAGAGGCTGGGAAGCTAACTACCTGACAGTTTCTTAAACCTCTTTAGAGCTCTAATAATAGTCCCTGTCTACCTATTGGATCACGTATATATTTTAAAAACTAAAAATGGAACAGACTAACAGGGAACAACCACAAGTTCAGAAAAAAAGAAGATCCTAAAGTAATCCAAACCATATAATAGTTCTAGTTGCCTGGCTATCAAGATGGTCCAGTGCCTTTTAGTCTTCTCTATTAACACTGCACCTTGGTACCTATGCCTTCACTTTGATTTTCTTGATATTTGTTTAGGGTTGTTGACTCCAAAACTATTATAATATAGCTAAAGGCAACATTTTATTTTTATATTCAAAAGGAGTGGTTAAGGTAGCCTTTCTCAGTTTTTTCCTGTCTATGTCCCTGATAGGGAGATTCCCCCTCTCTAATTGTACTAAGCGCCAGTGCCATGGAATGAAAGTGAGGGTAAATCCAAAATATTTAGCTGCCACTGGAACAGAGGAGAAATCTTCAAATTAAGTGCCAAGTTTCTAAGATGGAATGTTCCTCGCATTTAAAAGATATCCTATTACCTCTTGTTGAGTCTACAGGACAGGAAGCGAAGGGAAACAACCCCAATGAGACACAAATAAGGAAAAAAAAACCCTACTCTATCAAAAATGGAAAAAAGAAAAAACAAGTTTTGGCTTTTACTTTAAAGCGAGAGACAGCCAGACAATCAGCCTTTTCAGAAGATGGTCAGCCTACATATCTTTTTCAGCAGAGGTTTCCTTTGACTAATCTAAGACCCCCAAAGCTGTATTCACTGATTATGCTGCTTTAGGCATATATGGATCTTTATGTCTTTGTTTGAGGTCCTCTCTACTTTTGTTAAATTCTTATTGAAAAATGTACAACCGAAGTACCCTGCTTCACCTGAAAATCTATGATCGGTCTATACAGTCTACCTATCATGATCCAGTAGAGAAACTGAGAGTATGGAACAACATTTTTACAGACTGCGGATGTTCAATTGATTTTCTCATTTTTAATATTACTTTTCAACATTCATTCAATTTCAAATTGACATTCATTTACAACTGCAATAGCAAAAAAAATTGAAGTGTATGTTTGCCTTTGGAGCACTTTTTAATAAGTTTGAAAAAAATATTTTTGAAATAAAAGGGTTATTATATGAATAAAAGCTGACCACTGTAGACACCTCTTTGAGTGTTAAATGGTTTGTCTCAACCTTCTTACTTCCACTTTTGATGAACAGGTTGGCCTGTTAAAGGAAGTAAAAAAAATAAATAACAGACTTACTGGCTGGATTAACAGGTAATAAAATGGTGGATGTCACAGGAGGGGGTGGGGGGGTATGGGGGTTAAGAGTCTCAGAAAAAAACCCCGCTAGCAACAGTCTGCATCATATATGTCATTTTTTATTTTGCCCATAGTTATGATTTAAGGCTGCTAAGGCATAGGGTGTTAGATCATACCTAAACTTTAACAGTTCACTGCTCCATAGTGCCACTAGAGCCCCCTGAAGTTCCTATGAAGTTCCTATGCAATTACAGTTCCACCTGAAATGCATGCAATGCACCAGTTCTGAGGAAATGGCGCATAGCCCGAAACGTGTTATATGGTGTTTTAATACAACAAATGACATGGCTTTTGCTATGGATAAAAGATCTCTTTAATTGTCTGTTCCACCAATAACAGAGAATTTGTGGGTATTTTTTCCCATAACCCTCTTCCTATGCAAAAATCAACTCTCTAAAAAACAGTTTTTGCATAGCCTTACCCCCCAAAAAGGTAATGCTTTTGCCTAGCAAACACACGCAAACATTTATACAGTTGCTTACACAAACTGAAATATGACAGATTACAAAATTATTGTTTAATTCATAATCCTGGAAAGGGTTGCCAAACAATTCCAAGGAATTGAGCATCCTTGAAATTACAGCCAAACCAATTGTATATGTATGAAACAACTCCCTAACGGTACTTATGTTAGCTGCAGGCAATCTACAGTGTGCAAGTGCATGCTGTACAATATTCATATACGTGACAGAAAAGTCTGTGGTAAAAAACTGTTCCTTGTGGGAAGTCACCACAGAGAAAGCCACTGCTGGCCAAAGAAAAAAAAATAAATGCTGCACATCTTTAAGTTTGCTAAAGACAACCAGAAAGCACCAGGTGTTAAAAAGTTGAAGTTTTTGGTAATTGTATACAAAGCAATATGGAGAACACAAAACACTGCATATCAGCACCAAACACCATCTTAACATGGTGGAGGAAGGATACTAGTGTGATAGAAAGTTTGGATGGGGGAGCTTATACAAATAAAATAGGGTGGCACAATCCCCAGAGATCTGTATTAGGAAAACATAGGAAGTCCCTGGGTTTCCCACAAGGGGAGACACAGGGATATGGAGAATTGTTAAACATGCCACAGCCTATACTAAACCAGATAATAATATGTTTAAAACCACAATTTATTAATCCATAGAAAAAAATATATTCTAAAAACACACGTATACAATGTTGCCAAATATGCCATGCAGTCAAAAGAACCCATAGTCATGGTGGGATCGATGCATTTCATCCATATTGGACTTCTACAGGATTCACTTGAGGTTTACATAGTATATTACCTGGTAAGCAAACAATACATAACTAAATATATTATATATACATATATAAAAACATTGAAAAAAAAACAAGAAAAAACAACCATTATATTACAAATCAACATAAAAAAAACAGCACCCGCAAGCGGGAGAAAAAAAAAAGGGGGGGAGGAGAGGGGAGAACAAGGTGTATGAATGACTCGGGAAGTGGCAGAAAAGGTGAATAAACTGGGGGGACAAAGAAAAAAGGCATATGGAGCACACACAAGCTACCTGGACACTCACCCCAGAAATGCTGATATAGCATAAAATACAAACGTTGATTTGTCATAGTAAGAAATTATATCTGTTCAAGAGATATATGAACAATATATATACATATAAGGGGTATATTCAATGTGTGTCAGTACAAAAAAATGCAACAAAAGAGGGGGAAAGGCGGAAGGGGAACAAAAACCAGTATGTAGGTGACCAACTTACGAGAAGGTATTATTCTGATGGCATTTATGACTGGTTAAAAAATACGCCCATCTCAGGGGTCAGTGGAACAGAGTAGCATGATAAAAGAAGAAACCTGATCAAAATCTGTGGTAAAAATACCATGGGTCAACCAATATGGGTCAATATCTGTGTATACTGTATATACAGAGAGGGAAAAATAAAAAGCACAGTAAAGAGGGCCAGTGTCATATAAAAAAATAGTAAATAGAAATTAAAAGCAAACATGCCCACAAGCAGCATATACAAGCTCATCTGTATTTATGACAGCAGTAGAGCCGCAGGACATGGTTAGCTGCAGGTAAGCTACAGTGTGCAAGTGCATGCTGTACAATCTTCAAATACCTGACACAAAAATCTGTGGTAAAAAAATGTTCCTTATGGGAAGTCACCATAGAGAAAGCCACTGCTGGCCAAACAAAAAAATAAATGCTGCATATCTTTATATTTGCTAAAGACAACCAGAAAGCACCAGGTGTTAAACAGTTGACCCTTTTGGTAATTGTATACAGAACATTATGGAGAACACTGCATATCAACACCAAACACCATCTTGACATGGTGGAGGGAGTATACTGGTGTGAGGTTGCTTTGTTGCCTCGGGTCCTTGATGGATTGTGATTAAAGATGAGCTTTACACCAGTTCCATTTCCCAAATAATTTTGTTGCCCTTCTCTGGACTCTCCGCAGTTCCAGCATGTAGTGATCACATTGTGATTGATAAGGATCTGCATTCCTGGACAATGTGGTTGACAATGGATTTATATCGTAGGAATTGTCAAAGTTTATTAAGTTGTTTATTTACTGTTCATAGATCAGAGATAAAGGTCTGGTATGCATTTTTAGGAAAAAACCCATATTTTTTTATTAGGTAATACAGCAAAGTGATATTTTAAAATTAAACAAAAAAACTTCTTTGCCAGCTTTTCTTTTCTTTTATTTTATAAAAATGTCATGGGGCATCTTTAAAATACATACCAGACACTCAAGGGGGTTCCCATGCCATTTTTTAAAAAAGAAAACCAAGTTGACAGAGAAAGGTCAATTACCAGCAATTCAAATGGTATTTTTTTCTTTGTAAATGTTACTTTTGCTGTAGTACATTGTATACATGGTACGGGTGTACCCCTTCACAGGCAGGTTCAGGGCATCCATTGACATGCTATTTAAAACAAATTAGCATTTTTAATGTTTCACGTTAAACATAATTAAAATAGCAAAATTTTATTTTTAAACATTATTTTTTATTAGTACATGTCCCTCTGGGCAGTTCCAAGCCTACCCATGCCATTTGTTCGATTAGATGTGAAAATAACCAGAACTGATTTTTAAAGTTCGGCTCTCATTGACTTTATTATTATTATTATACAGGATTTATATAGAGCTGACAGTTTACGAAGCGCTTTACAACATTAGGGCATTTGCATTTGCAATTACAATTACAATACAATTCAATACAGGGGGAATCAGAGAGCTCTGCTCGTTAGAGCTTACAATCTAGGAGGGAGGGTCAAGTTATACAAAAGGGTAATAGCTGTGGGGGATGAGCTAATGGAGAAAATAGTGCAGTTGTTATATGGAGGCAGGATAGGCTTCTCTGAAGAGGAAAGTTTTCAGGGATTGCCTAAAAGTGGATACATTTGGAGACAGTCTGACAGATTGGGGTAGGGAATTCCAGAGGATGGGCGAGGCTCAGGAGAAGTCCTGGAGGTGGATATGGGAGGAGGTAATGAGGGAGCTAGAGAGCAGGAGGTCTTGGGAGGAACGAAGAGGGCGATTAGGTTGGTATTTTGAGACTAGGCTAGTGATGTAGCTGGGGGTATAGTTGTGGATGGCTTTGTAACTTATTGTTAGTATTTTGAATTTAATTCGTTGGGCGAGTGGCAGCCAATGGAGGCATTGGCAGAGAGGGGTAGCAGACACTGAGCGGTTTGTAAGGTGGATGAGTCTGGCAGCAGCATTCATTATGGACTGAAGGGGGATAGTCTATTTAAAGGTAAGCCCATGAGGAGGGAGTTGCAATAGTCAAGGCGAGAGATAACCAGGGAGTGAATCAGGAGCTTTGTGGTTTCATTGGTTAGAAAGGGACGTAGTTTAGAGATGTTGCAGAGGTTGAGGTGGCAAGCTTTGGAAAGTGATTGGATGTGGGGCCGAAAGGAGAGTTCAGAGTCCAGGATAACACCTAGCACGCTGACATGTGGGGATGGGTGGATGGTTGTGCCATTGCTCTTGACAGATAAGGCAGGGGAAGAGGCACGTGGGGGAGGAAATATTATAAGCTCGGTTTTGGACAAGTTGAGTTTGAGGAAGTGGTGTGACATCCGTACAGATATGTCTGTTAGTAAGTTAGTGATGCGTGAGGAGACTGATAGAGTGAGTTGAGGGGTGGAGAGATAGATTTGTGTGTCGTCAGAAATGATATTGAAAGCTGTGAGAGGCTATCAGCTGACCCAGGGAAGAGGTGTAGATTGAAAATAAAAGAGGTCCAAGAACAGAACCTTGGGGGAACCCGACGGAGAAGGGAAGAGGAGTGCACAAAGTAGAAATGTAAGTGACACTTAAGGTGCGTTGGGATAGGTAGGATGAAAGCCACTAAAAAGCACAGTCACAGAGACCGAGGGAGTAAAGTTTTTTGAGGAGGAGGAGGTGGTCAACCGTGTCAAAGGCAGCTGAAAGGTCCAGAAGTAGGAGTACAGAATAGTGTCCGTTGGTTTTTGCAGTTAGTAGGTCATTTGTGAGTTTTAAAAGAACCGTTTCTGTGGAGTGTTGAAGGCGAAATCCAGATTGAATGAGATCAAGAAGGTTATTCTTAATGAGGTGGTCACTCAGTTGGTTGTAAACCAAACATTCAAGGAGTTTAGAGGAAAAGGGGAGCAAGGAGATAGGGCGTAGGTTGTTAAGATTGGTAGGGTCCAAGGACAGCTTTTTAAGTATGGGCATGTTGCATGTGCATGTTTTAGAGCATTGGGGAAAATGTCAGAGGTGAGGGAGAGATTGAAGTTGTGGGTTAGAGAGTGTAGGATAGAGTCAGAGGGCGACTGTAGTATTTGAGAGGGAATAGGGTCCAGGGGACAGGTGGTTAGGTGGGCAATAGAAAGGAGTTTAGCAACTTCATCTGTAGTAGCAGATTTAAATAAGGGGAGAGTCAATTGTACCTGTTGACATGGGGTCTTAACTGGGGGAGATACCTGTAGAGTGGAGATTTCATCACGGATTGTATCAATCTCCTGGGCAGTGAATGAGTCAGTGGGTGGAGGCGATGGAGGACGAAGTAGAGAGTTGAAGATAGAGAAGAGTTTACGGGGACTGGATGAGAAGGTGTTAATAAGAGTTGTAAAATAGGTCTGCTTGGAAGTGTGGAGGAAAGAATAGTATTTTTGCGGGGCAGATTTGTATTGGATGAAGTCTTTGAGAGACTTAGTCTTGTGCCACAGACGCTCAAGAGCGCGACTACATTTTTTGAGAATTTTAGTGTCATCTGTTTGCCAGGGTTGTAGGGGTCGAGGCCTGATTCTGCGTGTAGTGAGGGGAGCGAGCTTGTCCAGGGTGGAGAACAGGGATTTATTGTAAATGGAAGTGGCTTAGTTGGGGCAGGACAGGGGAGAGATTTTGTCATAGAGGTGGCCAGTAGCAGAATAGAGGAAAGAGTTGAAGTTGCAAAAGTTTCTATGGGTGATGGTTAGGCAATTGGAGGGAAAGGTGCTGGAAGACAGGGGGAGAAAGAAACTAATAAGGTGGTGGTCGGAGAGAGGAAAAGGATTGTTTGAGAAGTTGTATTGAGTGCATAGGTAGGAGAATACAAGGTCAAGGGTGTTGTCATCAGAGTGAGTAGAAGCCTGTACCCATTGCTTCAGGTCAAATGAAGAGGTTAGACTAAGAAGTTTAGAAGTAGCAGGAGTGTTTGTATTAGCAGAGATGTTGAAATCACCGAGAAGGATTGTGGGAATTTCTAAAGAGAGAAAGTAGGGTAGCCACGCAGAAAACTCATCAAGGAAAGTCGATAATGGTCCAGGGGGCCGGTAGATCACAGCAATTCTTAGGGAAGTTGGAGAGAATAGACGTATACAGTGGGCTTCAAATGATGAGAGGGAAAGAGAGGGAGGAGAGTGAATAACCTGGAAGGTGCTCTTGGGGGGATAGGAGGAATCCCACTCCATTAGGCCTAGGGGAGTGTGTCCAGTGAAGACCACCCTGGGATAGGGAAGCAGGAGAAGGGGTGTCAGATTTGTGGAGCCAGGTTTCGGTGACAGCAAGTAGATTAAAGGAATTAGTGACAAAGAGGTCATGAACAGCGGTGAGTTTGCTGCAGACAGAGTGGGTGTTCCAGAGGGCACAGGAGAGGGGGAGGCTGGCTTTGGGAAGAAGAGGAATGGAGACTAAATTGCAACTACTGCCAGAGGGTATAGGGTGATGGTGATGGGTGTGTTGGGTGCAGTTAAATAAGGGAGGCGCAGGGTTTGGGGAAATATCTCCAGCGGTTAGGAGAAGCAGAAGAGTAAGGGAGGTAATATGAGAATACAATTTGGTGAGGGGACATGCTTCAGTATCCTGGGGGGTTTGTTAGCAAGTGGGCTTAGAGTTAGAAAGAGGTGATGAGTGCAGTAATAGGGGGAGGGGATAAGTGAGGGTGATATGTACAGATTGTGAGGTGGAGCAGATGGGTGAAGAAAAGAGAGTTTGAGAAGAGAGGCTGCAATTGTGAAAAGGAGGAGAGGTAAAGAGTGCATGTTTCAGAGAGGAAGGTGAGATGATTTGGAAATGAGGTCACCTGCAGTCTGCTGTAGTTTGCTTTGTGCAAATCGCTGAAGTGCAAGAGTGGAAGTGCCACTTATTTAAAGAACCCCACTTCTTTGGAAGAACTCCCTGTATGTGCAGCCCCCTGTATGTGTTCCCCCGTAAAGAAGGCCTTGTTTTTTTACTGTGTTGGGTGTGGATTGAATCTGGAAATTAATCAATCAGGAGGTAATATTAGGCACACAGTTAGCAGAGCAAAACTTTCACACCACAATCAAACTGCAAAAGGACCAAAAGGCCAAAATTGTAAAGATAAGGGAACCCATAATTTAGGTAAGACTTATTAGCTAAACATTGATATAATGTGAGCATGGCTACAGATGGAGTTGAAACAACGGCGACAAGCAGATTTACCAAATATGCATTTGAGCAGTCAGTCAATGTTCAGTTTAAGGTGGATGGAAGTATAAACGCAGATTTACCAAATATGCATTTGAGCAGTCAGTCAATGTTCAGTTTAAAGTAGATGGAAGTATAAATTCAGATTTACCTGTGAAGAGAGAACAAAATGTTCAGATGGATGATGCAAGAGTGGTAGTGTCACTTATTTAAAGAACCTTACTTCTTTGGAAGAACCCCCTGTATGTGCAGCCCCCTGTAAGTTTGGCTCTCATTGTCTTCAGTAGGGTTTCAGATTAACATGCAGCACTTCAGCACAGTTCAACAAACCTCCCATGAACGGAACCCAAGTACATTTGGCTCAATCCTACTTGTGATCATGAAGAAGCTGATGCTTTCTTAATTGTACAGGTACTCCTCACTTAACGACCAGGTTCCCTTCCAGTGACCAGGTCATTAAACGAGGAGCCACAAGTAATTAATATTTTAAGCTATCTTAACTCCTGCACTGTATTCTGAAAAAAAGGTCTAAACACAAAACTCCAACTCAATAACGTTGTTTATTTGCATAAGTACAAAACACAAAAATATAAACAACAAAAATACTGTGCTGTACAGGATACAACGACAGTGCCCAAAAAGTAAACGTATACAGTAGACATTTTGGGTAACATTTTAGTCATCAAATCCTTCAAAGGGTTATCGTGCTTCAGTTTCATGAGTGCCATCATTGAAATAACCAGCAGGGTCATCAGTGACATCATTGGAATTACCAGCAGGGTCATCGGGAGTTGTAGATGAAGGAGAAGATGACAAGGAAATGATAGAACTGGCAGGGGTAGCTTGTAAGAAGAATTCTGTTAAGGTGCTCTGCTTTGTAATATTCTTTTTTTCATCATAAATTTCACAATAACATCGCATACGTTCCTTCACCTTCCGCTCAACTTTAGAGAACCTTTCAACATTTGGGTCCAAACTCTATCTTTGTAATAAATCTGCATTCACTTTTGAGAACACACCAGCTAACCCCCTGACTGTGAACTTCTTTTGTACTTCCATTATTTCCTCCTTTTCTTCCTCTTCCTGTTCTAAGTGTTGCTGTGCTTCCAACTCTATTAAATCTTCATTACTTAGCTCTCCCTCAACAAATTCCACTAATTCTTTAATATCTTTAATATCTGTCACTTTAACATCTAAGTCAAGCATGTTAGCAAGTTGCACACTTTTTTGGTTTATATCTTCAACATCTGTTTCATCAAACCCTTCGCTATTGTTTACAAAACGCTTTAAGCATTTTTTTCCCATATACTCTGCATACACTTTTCTGTTACTCCCTCTCAAGCTGATGCAATGTTTTTTATGCAATGTAAAATGTTGTAAGCTTTCCAAAAATCACGAAGGGTAACTTCATAATTTTCAGTTGCTGCTACAGCTTTGGAAAAGGTGGTGTGCAAATAGTAGGCCTTGAATGTTGCTATTGCACCCTATTTCCATGGGTTGTAGGATAGCAGTTGTGTTTTTAGGCAGATACACTAACTTTAGGTCTGGATGTAGGTCAACAAGATGCTGGGGGTGGCCTGGGGCATTATCAACATTATCAAGCAGGAGGATCATTTTAAAGGGAACACCCTTTTTGCTAACATTAACGCTTGACCGAGGTTATGAAACAGTTGATGAACCAGTCATCAAATAAAGCTTGTGTCATCCATGCTTTTTATTTGCACAATAATAAAAAAGGCAGTGTGTGCTTACTAACCTGCTTCCATGCATGTGGGTTCTGTGAGCGATAGATGTGGAGAGGCTTTTCAAGTGAACCCAGCAACATTTCCTCCCAATAACAACGTGACCCTGTCTTTAAAAGCCTTAAAACCGGGCATTGTTTTATCTTCTTTGTGTATGTTGGACTTTTCAGGCATTTTTTCCAAAGAAGTCCAGTTTCATCCACATTAAATATCTGCTCTGGACAGTAGCCACCTTTTTCGATGATTTTATTCAACCACAAATTTTTCAGCTGCTTCCACATCAGCACTTGCAGCCTCCCCACTGATACTCTGATTATGGAGGTTGAATCTCCAACAAAACCTTTGAAACCATCCATGGCTTGCTGTAAATGTTTCAGTCAATTCTTCTCCTTTGTACACTTTCATATTCTCGAAAATACTGCGTGCTTTGGTTTGAATCAATAAAAGACTCATTGGCATTCTTTTTTCTATTTGGTCATCAATCCATACTGCCAGCAATTTCTCCATTTCATGAATGAGGCTTTTCCGCTGCCTAGTTATTATGGCTTGATATCCCGTTGATGCTTTTGCTGCTTCTTTTACTCTATCCTTATCCTTTAGGATTGTTGAAATGGTAGAATGTGCAAGTTCCAATTTACTTGCTTTTTCTTTAACTTTCTTGCCAACCTCATAGTCCTTCAATGTAGGTCATCAAGATGCTGGGGGTGGCCTGGGGCATTATCTTCATTTTCATATCAAGATCAATAGATTTTCTTTTTTTCTGAGCAGTTTCTGCAGGTGCAAGCACGCTTTTTATTTTTCTGACATGGTGTGGAGAATACCTGTACAGCACAAGTGCACATTTATATTACAGTACTGTACATGAAGACATAAAACAGTACAATATAAAGACATAAGACATAAAACAGTACAGTAAAAAGAACACTGGAAGGGGCATTTAGGAGAACCGAGTACAATACAGTACATACCTTGAAAACAGCAGGCCGGTAGTGAGAATGAGGCTGATGTAGAGTGATGACATGACGTCCTATGTGCGGGTCTGGAGAACTGGTCGTAAGTCCGAGTGGTCGTTCTGCATGGCTCGGGGGAGTTGGTCGTAAGTCCGAGAGGTCTTTCTGCGCGGGTCGGAGCAGTTGGTTGTTAGTCCAAGCGGTCGTTCTGCTGGGTCGGGGGAGTTGTTCGTAAGTCGTTAAATGGGTAAGTCGTTAAATGTGGAATATCTTTATATATATATATAAACTCTACAGCAGGATATTATACTTTTGTCTGTGATCATACAACATGACAAGAAAAAGAACATTGCTGAAACAGAAAAGTTTATATTATAGAAAGATTAAGACACAGGTAAAATGTACAGTATGTTAGTTGGTGAGGTTGAATAAAGACACCAATCCATCTAATTCACCCTGAGTATGTGTGTGTATCTGGTAGTTGCTGCACGGTTCATGTTTACAGAGAGCAAGACAATGCTGAATATAGTAACACTCTAATTTTCTTCAAACTTACTTCCAAAATAGTGAGGCACATTTATCAGGGAACACAAATGCAGAACACGTATTCAGTTCTTTCAGACAGATTATGCAAAACATACATTTCTTAAGCTTCTAAAATGACTAGCTCTTATCGCAACAAACCTGGCTGGTAACTGGATAGCTCCTCTGGAGGGCAGCAGTAGACCATTATTCTCATTAAGAATTTGGAACTTTAGCTCATAGATTTCCCAGGACTCCAACTCGCTCCCAACTGAGAGGTGATGCCTAGCTGTCCCTAGTAAACAGGTTTCTGGTCCTGTTTATGCACTTTGGAAATTTTTAGATTTTTGGAAATTTTTTATAGCACATCTGCATCCAAAACAGCCACTGAAATATCGTGGCTAGCATGGAGTGCATGAGATACACAGCTGGCATCCTGCTGGAATCCAAGATGGCCGTGGGATGATGTCACACTACATCACGCCCCCTAGGAGGGGCGGAGCCGAGGATGTGACATCATCCCATGGTAATCTTGGATTCCAGCAAGATAGTGGCTCTGTATCTTATCAATGCTAGCACTGGTTGCAGTGCTTTATTTTGTAAGTGTATTTCTAAATATAGCAGAAGTAAATACATTACACATTTTAAAATGGAGAACACTACGTCTTGTTTTTTTTCTGCCTTTACATGTATATTCCATTTATCTGATGATGGGATGTGCCTATATGTGATGGTAATGACAGAGAAAAAAGTGTGAATGCCTGAAGATATAACCCTTGAAGGAGGCAAGCACTTTATGACCTTACAGGTAATGCAGGGGTCATATTTGTGAGGTGAGCGGCCATTGTTCACTGGTAGTGGAGACACAAGTGGCACTTTTATTTCTAAGCAAGATTGCACTTTATATTTTGATTACTGTGGTGATTGAGTATTTTGGACTTTATTATGAGATTTTTATTGTGGACTTTAATATAATTAGAGATGTATTTATTTATCATAGGATTCTAGTATATTTAATGTGTATCACTAATTAATTACTACAGGTTGTGCTGCACTGTACTGAGTTTTTAGTTTGATAAAAACAAAAACGTAACGAAATCACTTTGTGAGTGTTAGCTGGCAATCAATTGTTGTATTTTATATTTTTAATTTTTAATTTATTTTGGCTCTTTTTTGGTTGTGCTGATTGATTTTGGTTGTATGATTTACTGCAGCTTTCCTATTGGCATGATTTACCTGCATCATCATCTCCCTTAGATCCCTTTTTCATCTTCTTCTTGAGCCAGGTGGATCATCCCTTGCTTTATGCATGTAGACTGACCTTCATGGAATCCCTGGTGCACTGACAGATAAGTCTGATGTTTTACATTTCTGGATATTTTCTACTTTTTGTCCTTCTCAAGTTTAATTTGTGAAAGCTCTAGCTGTATTCCTCTTTTAGTTGACTCTCCAGTTCTTAAATGGTGTGAGAGAAGGAGGCTTTGCCTCTACTCAATTGATTGACAAGAGATTTCTTCTCCAACAAGCAAGATAGCTTGCTATTCTTCATTTACAACCCGGGTCTGTGCAGGAAAAAAACAATTATCACACTAGTTCAACATCTTTGCTTGGGGCGATTCTCATAATTCTCAAAAATATGACAAAGTCGCCCATATTGCCAACATCTTTGATCAATGCTGGGGCCCCTTTAAAGAGAAATATTCCCACTTAGAGCCTCAGTGACTTCTTGCTTAAAGTGGAGGGCCACCCTGAAAATAAAAATTACACCAAAAATCCTAAAAAAAAATTAAAAAAAAAATATTTGAAAAAAAAAATTTAAACTTACCTAAACCCTTGTTGCTAGGCAGTCTTCCTAATCTGGCTCTTCCTTTTCTGCGGCGTCTTCTGCTTCTTGGTGAGCGGCCCCGTTGTCTTCTGGGAACTGTGTGTGTTCCCAGATCACCACGGGGCCATTCACAGTAGGAAACTGGCAGTGAAGCCGCAAGGCTCCACTGCCTGTTTCCCTTACCTAGGATGGCGGTGCCAAGAGCCGAGGGTCCACCTTTATCTTACTAACAGTTTAACATTTCCTGTATGGCAACTGTGAGTTGTAAGAGAGTTTCATCATCACGTTGATTTTGAGTAAAGATTTTAATTTGAAGCTCATTCACATAAGTACTTCTGCCATACAGGCTTTTCAGCAAAACTAGAATGCATATAAAGTGGCCCATTCCCTAATACAGCCCTGCAAGCTCAGTCCTCCAGTGAATTGGTGGTCAAATCTGGAAGACGTGCAGCTGTGACCTGATACAAGTGAGCATTGCTCTTTAGACTGCCCAATCTGTAAGAGGAAAGTTCATACCAATACATTTTGGAATAAAGGTAAAGGCCACTCACATCATCGCCATCATCCACAGAGAAAGACTGTTCCCCCTGCCAATTGTACAAAAATGTAATGTGGAATCCAGTGCCTGAACTCACAGTCCCCAAGGCTTCAACCCACTCCCAGCTGAGGGGTGAAGCCGAGCTGTCTCTAACAAATGGGTTCCTTTCTCTGTTTACTCAATTCCCAATTTAGAGCTTCATTGTAATGGAGGGAGGAGTCTGGTAATGGCGCCGGAAGGCTGCGCGCCGTGAGGAGTCCAGGATCTCTCCCCCTGCCTCCGGGATGAACGATTGCTAGCAGTCCTGCCCCCCCGCTTGCTCCCCCGCCATCCTGGCATCCCTGTGCCCCCCATACGGACATCCCCCACCGCTCTGCTGAGAGAACGGAGATGAGGATCTCTTTCCCTACCAGCATGGAGGAAGGAGCTTCTAGCCATCAAAATGACAAAAAGCACCGGAGCGGTACCTAAATCACCCGGGCTAGTTTAGGCAATAGCCCTGGCCCCATGAACAGATACTTATCACAACTAAATGGGGAGGGAGAAAGACAACCGGGTATAAAGGACCGACAGACAGAAGCAAAGGAGAAGAAGGAGAAAAAAGAGAAAAAGGGTCAAAATAAGACAGTAGTTGAAACCAGTCTACTCCCAGAATTCAGAATAGAACAAGACCTAGAAGTGGAGGGCGAAGACGGAGGAAGGGAGGAAGACCAACATGCACCCCAATTACCAACAAAATCTCATATGGAAAAAATGTTTGCGGCCCTAGAAAACTCCTTGAAGACAGAGATGACAACAATATATAAGGATTTGGGACATATCCTCTCAAGAGTGGAGGAAGTGGAGACTAAAGTAGATTCCCACTTAAAAATTATATAAGAGTTGAGGGGTGAAATAAATGTATTAAAAAAGGAACAACAGGAACAAACCTATAAAATAGAAGATCAAGAAAACAGAGAACGAAGGAAAAATCTGAGAATCCGAGGTCTCCCTGAGCCTACACAGGCAGGAAATGTAATAGAAATAATTAATAAGATTTTTAACCCCATCTTAGGAAAAGAAGAAACCAACATAATAAAAATTGAAAGAGTACACAGAATAAGAAGACCCCAAGGGCTCCCAATGGAGAAACCAAGAGATATAATCGTCCGATTTAAAAATTGGGAAGAAAAAAAATCAAATCTGGATGAACCTGAAGAGAAAACCACTGATTGAATATGTAGAAGATACAAATTTTTCAAGATCTACCTCAAGAAACGTTAAGAAGACGAAGGACGTTAAGACCTTTATTGAAAATCCTCCAAGAGCAGGAAATACAATACAATTGGGGTTTTTCTGCATGTCTGATCGCAAGGAAAAATGGAAGAAGACCTAGACTAATATTTATAGAAGAGATCCCAGACTTTTGTAATAAATTAGAATCTCCACTACCAGAAAACTGTAGAGATGTAAGCAATAGACAAGAGCAACTAACGACACAAGATGTAACACAATGGCAACTGATCTCAAGAAACAGAGTACACGAAATAGCGTCATAAATCGAGGCTAAGTGGAACTTAGGCTTTAGAAAATAGTGCTATAGATCTACAATGATAAGATTCATTATTACTTAAAAGGGGGAGGGAGGAGTGGAATGGGGGTGGGGGAGTGGAATGGGGGTGGGGGAGTGGGATGGGGGTGGGGGGGTGGGACATGGGAAGGGGAATGAAAAGAGAAAGGAAAAAGAGAAAAAAAGAAGGAAAAGATAATATGCTGGAGGCGGGGAGGAGCGGCCGGGACCTATGGTGTGTTCAGGGGGCCACTCTTTCTTAGTATAGGCAAGAAGGGCCCAGTGCGCCTTATAGATTTCCACCTCGGCCATAGGAGGGTAGAGGGGGCAAGGGTGCGCCCCACAAAACAAAAGTGCTCTCTGGAGACCCTAGAGACCATGAGGTCAAATTACCAACACCAGGGTGGGGGGCGGGGGGAGGAGGGGGGAGGGGGTAGGGAGGGGATGAGGAAGGGTGAGGGAGGGAGGAGGTTTGTTTGCATAAGTCGATACAGTGCCCAAGCACCCTGGAACAAAGTTAAGGTCCCCTCGCGTGTCCACCCGGGGGACCCCACTCCCGTTCCTCTGCCCGGACCGGGTAGGGCAGCGGTTCTCAACCTGGGGGTCGCGACCCCCTGGGGGGTCGATTGCCGATTCTCCAGGGGGTCGCGGATGCTGGCCGAGATGCTGCCTGAGATGCTGGCCGAGACGGACCCGAAGTTACAGCCGGAGTCCGTCCGTCTCGGCCAGCGAGATGTCACTTCCTGCAGAGGAGAGACTGCACGGAAGTGACGTTCCGTCGCCGCCATCTTGGTACTCTCGTCCACAGTAATGCTTAGACTTAGAAGTCGGCAAGCGGACATCTTGTTACACCCACCGAAGTCCGCTTGCTGTGGATGAGTGTACCAAGAGGGAGGCAACGAAACACCTGAAAAAGAACACCTGTGTCACTGTGACATCTGGTAAGTCACACAGGAGAAGCTGACAAGATAATATTTTTTTCATTATGTTACTTAACACCTATATATATATATATATATATAAACGTATATATATATAAATGTCCCAGTTGGTTCCTCAAAAGTGTTTATTCCGTGCCAGTGCTAGATACATGTTTGGGTGCTATACACTTTGTGTATCTAGCACTGGCACGGAATAACCACTTTTGAGGAACCAACCGGGACGTTTATATATAAATAAGTGGTGGGGGCGCAAACAAACGGAAAAAATCTGAAAAAAAAACCCCATTAAAACGCCGCAACTGTGCTCATCAATTGTCGCCACTGTGCCACTAAACGCCGCCACTATGCCATCAAACGCAGCCACTGTGCACTTTAATTGTTGCCACTGTGCCAAACACAGCCACTGTGCCCATCAATTGTCGCCACTGTGCCAGCAAACGTCGCCACTGTGCCCATCAAATGTCGCCACTGTGCCATCAAACGCAGCCACTGTGCCCATCAATTGTCGCCACTGTGCCAGAAAACGTCGCCACTGTGCAGCCACTGTGCCCATCAATTGTCGCCACTGTGCCAGCAAACGTCGCCACTGTGCAGCCACTGTGCCCATCAATTGTCGCCACTGTGCCCATCAATTGTCGCCACTGTGCCAGCAAACGCCGCCACTGTGCCAGCAAATGCCGCCACTGTGCCAGCAAATGCAGCCACTGTGCTCATCAATTGTCGCCACTGTGCCAGCAAACGCAGCCACTGTGCCCATCAATTGTTGCCACTGTGCAAGCAAACGTCGCCACTGTGCAGCCACTGTGCCCATCAATTGTCGCCACTGTGCCCATCAATTGTCGCCACTGTGCCAGCAAACGCCACCACTGTGCCAGCAAATGCAGCCACTGTGCTCATCAATTGTCGCCATTGTGCCAGCAAACACAGCCACTGTGCAGCCACTGTGCCCATCAATTGTCGCCACTGTGCCCATCAATTGTCGCCACTGTGCCAGCAAACGCCGCCACTGTGCCAGCAAACGCCGCCACTGTGCCATCAAATGCAGCCACTGTGCTCATCAATTGTCACCACTGTGCCATCAAATGCCGCCACTGTGCCATCAAACGCCGCCACTGTGCCCCTCAGCCTGCTGTCTGCCTGGCAGCCCAGTACCACCTCTTCAGGCACTGCCAGCCCTCCTGGCTGCAGCTGCCCCTTTCTCCCGCCCACTCCACAGTCCTCCTGACTGACCTTCCATCCATCCCAGACTGCTCCCAGTCCCATCAGGCATGCTCTTCAGTCCTCTGACTGAACTCCCCAGACCACATGTCTGCTTCCTCCATGGAGACTCCCAGGCAGTGTCTCCTGCTGTCCTCAAGCTTGCTCCCGATGCCTTCAGGTGGAACTCTAGGGAAGATAACACTGCCATCTATGATGTGCTCTGTCACTAACATCACACTGCAATGTTTGGGTCTCTGAATCCCCTGTAGCAGTTTTATCACCTGTTGCCCTGCCAGTGCAGCTATTATTTTTCCTGTTCCTGGAGGAGAGTGACAACGATCCATGTTCTGCAGTGAAATCACACAGCGGCGGTGTCACCCTGTAGGCAGGGTAGTCTTAGGTAAGTAATATTTTATGATTTGCATATAAACAGCTTGTTGATCAGACTCACACTGTCTGAGAACTTGGTGTGGTCCGCTATGATGTAATTTTTTTTACCGAGCTATGTGGCTGAGCACATGGATTTTTGAAAGGGAATTTATCTTTTGTAATTCTGTCTGTAGATGTGTAAGGCAAAAGACATGGATGAGATCTTGGGATGGGGGGAGTCTTAAGTGTTAATAGTCTGTGTTATTGAAGCTATTCTTATAATATTTTTATCAGTGAGCCCATGATAATGGATCATAGAGAGAAGAACCTTAAGAAGAGAAGCTACAGTGACGATTTTTTCAAGTATGGTTTTACTTCAATAATTGCAGCAGGAATTGAGAAACCGCAATGCATTATTTGTAATAAAGTTCTATCAGCCGAATCTATGAAGCCCAACAAACTGAAACGTCATTTTGATACCAAGCATCCGAGCTTTGCTGGTAAGGATATCCAGTATTTTAAAAACAAAGCTGATGGCGTCAAGAAAAGCAGACTTGATACTGGTGGCAAGTACCACAAGCAAAACCTAGCAGCCGTTGAAGCTTCATATTTAGTGGCTCTCAGAATCGCCAGAGCTAAGAAACCTCACACCATTGCCGAGGATTTGCTGTTGCCAGCAGTCAAAGACATTGTTCGAGTTATGATTGGAGCCGAATTTGTTACGAAATTAAGTGCAATTTCCTTATCTAACGACACTGTCAGCAGGAGAATAGATGACATGTCTGCTGATATTATTGATCAGGTAATCCAGGAAATGAAATCTGCTCCACTTGGAATATTTAGCATCCAGCTTGATGAATCTACAGATGTTGCAAACTGTTCTCATTTACTGGTTTACGTGAGGTATATTCATGATGGCGACTTTAAAGATGAATTTCTATTTTGCAAACCTCTTGAAACAACAACTACTGCACGTGATGTATTTGACACAATTGGTTCATTTCTGGAAAAACACAAAATCTCTTGGGAAAAGGTTTGTGGTGTTTGCACAGATGGTGCTCCAGCTATGCTAGGATGTCGGTCTGGATTTCAACGTTTGGTATTGAATGAATCGCCAAAAGCCATTGGAACTCACTGTATGATTCATCGACAAATGTTAGCAACCAAGACATTGCCACAAGAGTTACAAGAAGTAATGAAAAGCGTCATAAGTGCTGTCAATTTTGTAAAAGCGAGTGCTTTAAACAGTCGACTCTTTTCAAAACTTTGTAATGAATTGGAAGCTTCTGCTAATGTTCTGTTATTTCACACTGAAGTGAGATGGTTGTCAAGAGGAAAAGTTTTAAAACGTGTTTTTGATCTTCGTAATGAACTAAAAACATTTTTTAATCAGAAAGCAAAACCGCAGTTTGAAGCACTTTTTAGTGATGAAAATGAACTGCAGAAAATAGCTTACTTGGTTGACATCTTTGCAATCTTGAACGAGTTAAATGTATCTCTTCAAGGACCAAATGCAACATGCCTCGATTTGTCTGAAAAGATCCGATCATTCCAAATGAAACTTCACCTTTGGCAACAAAAATTGGATGAAAATAGAATTTACATGTTGCCCAACTTATCTGCTTTCTTTGAGGAAAATGACATTGAACTTGACAAAAGGATTAAAACAATAAGTTCTGTCAAAGAACACTTGCAAATGCTTGCGGACGAAATTTCATCGTACTTTCCAAATTTTCCTGACACCCCGTTTGCACTTGCTAGAAGTCCATTCACAGTCAAAGTTGAAGATGTTCCTGAGAATGCACAAGAGGAGTTCATTGATCTCATTACCAGCGATGCAGCAAAAAATGATTTCTCTTCCATGTCCCTTAATAAATTCTGGATCAAGTGTTTGCAGTCATATCCTGCTCTGTCTGAGATTGTGTTGCGCCTTCTTCTTCCATTTCCAACTACATATCTTTGTGAAACAGGCTTTTCAAGCTTGTTGGTTATCAAGTCTAAATACAGAAGTAGACTTGTTGCAGAAGATGATCTTCGTTGTGCTCTTGCAAAGACCTCCCCGAGAATTTCTGATCTGGTGAGAAAGAAGCAACCTCAGCGTTCGCACTGACGCTTTAGTTTTTTGATGCATGGTTTCGCAACAATTTTGTAGCAATTTCGTTTACTGTTGTTTTATTAAGACTGTCTAATTAAGACTGTTACCGTTGTTACGCTTTGTTTTCACATGATTATACAATACAGTGAATACAGTTCAATACACAATGAATAAAAAATAAATAAACACAGGTCGTAAACATTTTATTCATTTGTAACTTATATGTTAATTATAAATATTGCGCACTATATATTACAGATTGTTTTTGTGGTTAATCACTACGCTTTAAAATGTTAAATTTGTAAGAATGAAAATACATCCTGCATATCAGATATTTATATTTTGATTCATAACAGTCGCAAAATTACAGCAATGAAGGACCAACGAAAATAATTTTACTGTCAGGGGTCCCCACAACTTGGGAAATTTTATCAAGGGGTCACGGCACTAGAAAGGTTGAGAACCACTGGGGTAGGGGAATCCTGGGAAGACACGCAGGGATTAAAATGGAATGGAAAATACGAACAATGTAAAAATGTTGTCATATAATGTCCGAGGATTAAACTCCCCACGGAAGAGAAGCATAATGCTTAGAGAATTGGAAAGAAGTAAGGCTGAAATAATATTTCTACAGGAGACACATATTACCCATAACTTAAATATCAAAATTTACTCAAGAAATATCCCAACATGATTCTACGGAGCTTCACCAATAAGGGCTAAAGGAGTGGCTATTGGAATGGGGAAAAACCTTCGTTTTACAATAGAACATAGATAAGTTGACCCAGAAGGACGCTTCCTCTTTCTTATAGGTTCCATACAGGGTGTAAAATATACACTTGCTAACGTATACTGCCCCAATACAAACCCTAAAAAAATATTTGATGGAAATATGAAAAGATTTAATGGAATTTAAACAAGGTAAATTAATACTAGCTGAAGACTTCAATTTCCCCATGGACCACAGATTAGATAGTACCTCCATTGCAATAGATAGAGAATTAAGACAACTAAGGAAATTTAAAAAAAAACGATATGAATATCAATTAGTTGACCCGTGGCAAATACAACACCCAAGTACAAACGATTATACCTTTTACTCAACTGCTCATGGAACATATTCCAGGCTGGACTATATCATGGTAGAACATAGAAACTTGGAAGAAATAACAGAAACAAAAATAGGAATAATAACAGCTTCAGATCATAGCCCAGTAATGTTGAAAATTAAATTGCAAGGAGAATCCTTTGAAAAAGGTCCATGGAGAATGAACGAAGATATAATAGAAGACAGGGATATGGAAAAAATTATAACAGAAGAGATCAAAAAATATTTCCAGGAGAACGATACCCCAGAACTATCAAAAGCAATTATCTGAGAGGCACATAAGGCCGTTATCAGGGGTAAATTAATATCTATCAGCGCAGGAAAAAAGAAGGAAAGAAGAAAAAAGATGATGAGAGTTATAAAGGAAATACATGAACTGGAGCAAAGGCATAAAAAGCAATTAGAAAAGGAAACATATCGGACTCTAATGCTAAAAAGGGATCAATTAAAGGAATGGATGGAACAAGAAGAGAGGAGGGGATATAACAGAGTACTACAGTAGATATGTAAATGGGGTAATAAGCCAGGAAAATACCTTGCAAAAATGATAAGAAAAAAGAAGTCTCTAAATTACATCGAAAAGATCAAAGACGAGAAAGGAGAAGTGGTAAACAAGACAACGAATATTGCATTAGCCTTTCAAAAATACTTCAGCTCATTATATGCGATAAAAAAACAGGAGACACACTTTGAACAAGAAATAAGAAAAAAGAACATACAAGACTACCTAAAAAAAGCAAATCTACAAAAAATACAGTATCAAAGGTAAATAGAAAACACCGCGCTAACCATGTGCCTACAAAAAATACAACCTGAGCAATTAAAAGAATTGGAAAAAAAATAACACAAGAGGAGATTAAACGGGCCCTAAAAGAAACCCCTGTAGGAAAAAGCCCAGGACCAGATGGGTTCATGATTAAATATTATAAGAAATTTCAAGAACAACTGATCCCTAAGATGCAAGAATACCTGAATAATATAGGGTACGAAGAAGTAAGACGAGAATCATTATTAGCCTACATTAAAATTATACCTAAAGAAGGGAAAGACAGAACCAATTGTTCAAGCTATAGACCTATCGCTCTATTAAATGCTGATACAAAACTATACTCTAAAATTTTAGCTACTAGACTAAAAAAATTAATTCCACTTTGGATAAATCCCAACCAAACTGGATTTGTACCGGGGAGAGAAGGAAGGGATAATAGTCTAAAAACAATCTTGATGTTACGTAGGGGTAAACCAAGCGAATCCCCAGCTCTATTCCTGTCAATAGATGCAGAGAAAGCATTTGACAGGGTAGACTGGGGATTTATGTTGAAAATGATGAAGTGGATATTAGATTTATATACTGGTCCAACAGCAATGGTAAAGGTTAATGGTAGACTCTAACCTTTGATTGAGATGCAGAATGGAACACGGCAAGGATGCCCGCTTTCCCCACTATTATATGTATTTGCATTGGAACCATTTTTGGCGGGCCTCAGAAACAATCAGGATGTGAGAGAAGTGAGAGTCGGAGAAAAAGAGCACAAAATCGCGGGATATGCGGATAACATCCTGATGTTGGTAACTAAGCCAAGAGTGACTCTGCCAAATATAATGAAAAAAGTAAAAGATTATAGTGAACTATCAAATTTTAAAATAAATCCGATAAAAACTGTAAGGAAAATGGTTTCTCTCATGCATACATAATCTAGAGTGATGCTTTAAGTTGAACCTATAAACTGCTTATAGAAGCTGAAATGCATCTGCAAGGCTTTTTTGCAAAACATATATTTCTTGTAAAAGAATGTTCCAGCTACAGCTAGCAGGAAACCGCTTGTGGTCATAAGTGAGACATATCTCGGAACATTATTAAGAGACATTGCGTACCCCACACCTCGGCCTTATATTCCAATAAGTTTAGTTAAAGTTAAGAGGGTATATTTAGATAAGGGACTTTTTAGTATATCTCTGGGCAGAATACTATGCAAATATATATGTCATATAACAAGTAACCTATGATATTTGTACTCTTGTGATTGGTTAGACTAGGGGACTGCCCCTACTGATGTATAATGTTCTTATCCCATATAACATATGAATTTCCTGTAATACATTGTATTCTTGATTAATCCATCCTTGTGTATGGTTTCTTGATTACCCGATCGATCGAGGAAATCTTCTGGTGTCCAGCTCGAGCAAAGTAGGGGCACACTTGACCATTAACCCTTTCAGTGGTGTCAGAAGTAGGATTCTGAGGTTTCCGGACAAGGTAAGGGTATTATTTCACTTTTATTTTGTGAACCCTTGCCTTGATACGGACTCAGAATTATAGAGAAATTGGTCAGGTAGCTCGCTGAATGAGATAAAGATTATAGTCCCTGCTAGGTTGGCCAGGACTTGAAAATTGGAAAGTTTTTCCAATTATGAATATTGGACCGGACAGTCAGGAGATTTCAGTTTTTAACGGCCCAGGGCGTTCTAAATATTTGAGAGCAGGACGCTGCTCAGAGTGTAAGACAGGTCTATTGTTTGTAGATAAATATTCTTGTACTTCTCTTGCTGCAACTGTACCAAGGGGATATTGGCACAGATTGGAAAGGGACTTATTTTTCGAGAAGACCCACCCCGTATACAAACTCTGAGGTTCAATATCCACAATTACTTTCTTTTCCAAGAGGGTTTACTGTCAGAGGTGTGAGGACCTCTATTGAATTTCTGACTGGTGAAAGATTTGTTGCCTGTCCTAGTTCTTTGATAAAGTGTTCTCCTTTTGATGTGTATAAATAAATATGGGAAATCAAGCGGACAAAATGGGGTCTGGTGGTAAGTCAGATCAACCTCAGCATCAACATCAGCACACGCATTACAGCTATCAGGATTGACCGTTTAAAGGCCCTGTAGTCAAGAGGATTGGGAAGAGGTGACTAAATTATGCGGGCAACACAAACAGTACAATTATCCACCATTTCCCTATAATAAATAATACATGATTGATTGTTACAAAATCTGGTCTAAGGCATTGAAAGAATACAAAAAGAAATTTCCCCAGACTATTTACAAGAATCCCATAAACAGACCAACACCTACTGCACCAGTGCCAGCAGTCACATCCACAAATCCCTTTGACCTCCCACCCCCCTTGGTCCCATATCCAGCCCCACCACCTTATGTCATGGCTAAGGTAGAAATTAAAGACAAGGAAGAACATAAAGACGACAATAAGACAAAACCTATAAAGAAATTATACCCCTCAGATGAATTAACAATGGGGGCCTTAATGGCTATAGCAGAAGAGAAAGGGGAGGGCTGGATGGAAGAACAACAAATGGACAGAGAGGCAATTCACAAAATAAATACTAAAGGTGGAAGAGTTAAGTAAAGAATTAAGATTACCTAATAGATGAAAGGAAGCGGTCCATGAGCATAAAACCGAAAATTAATAGGGAAAGGCGTATTAAGGAACTAAGCCAGGAAACGCAACAGGCAAGCAGAGATCTGTTGACACACGGACAGATGATCACAAAATCATCCAAAAAGAAGATAGAAGCACTGTTGGATGAAATAGACGAGACCCCCCCAATAACCCCCCCACCCTCCTCTCCAAACCAAGAGAGACACACAGCACAGGTCTCAGTCCAGCTCTTACCCAGTCAACCACAACACCGGGTGCCAGGGGCACAAAATTCATGGGCTGATGAGGATTATCTAGCTGAAAATGAGAGGGAGAAACAAGAATCAAATAAAAATACTGACACTGTAATGCCACAAAGAGTTGAGATAGAGAAGCCCCCACAGCCTGAGGAGGATACTCCTCCACAGTCTGAGACACAAGAGGCACACAAGCCTGCGCTTGCCCTCCCATTAATTACTATGGGCACTACCCAAGTCCAAATTCCCCTACCCTTGGGCACCATTAAAGAACTTAAGAACACATGTCCTAAACCAAAGAAAGACCCAAAACAAGCAGCTATGTTCCTTAAAAGATATGGTGAAGGTGCTAGAATGTCACAAGAAGACCTTCAAATTATAATTAATGCAGTAGACCCTGACAGCACAGCAGACATTGATGTTAACCAATGGGCAACAGAAAGCGATGCATTCTGGGGGAAACTTCTTAACGCATGGCGCAAAGCATATAAGCCAGAAATGCCTATTAATGACTTAATATCATGCAAACAGCAACCTGAAGAGGATTTTCATTCCTTTGTATCCAGGTTATATAAAATGTATGAGCCATGTGAAGTAAATAGTGACCCCCTTTTTGTCAGCACAGTAATGAATAATGGAGATCTCAAGGCAGCACGGATCATAAAACTAGTAAATACTGAGTGGTCAAAACAGACAGCCAAAGCTTTCCTTGAGGACATTAAGCTTTGAGCATCCTCAGGGGTCTTCAAAACCAAGGGTGGGGTTTTCACACAAAACCCAGTGCCATACCCGCCGGAGTCTAATACTATGTGTCCGGCACTTCCCATGCCCACTTATGCTTATCGCAACAGCAACCCTAACAGTAACTACAATAATCAACCTACACCATACAATCAGGGTTGTTTCAATTGTGGGGACATAAGTCATTGGAAGTCAGACTGCCCACAAAGAAGAGGATATCGCCCGAGGAGGGGAGGATATCAACACAACAGAGAAGGAAGAGGGAGAAGGGACACTCAGTTCCAGGGAAATAGGGAACCTAGACCCCAAGAAAACACCCCAGAAACTCAACCTCAAATACAAATGGATTGGCCAGGCAATAATCACCCCCAACACCAAGCCACTGGCAATCCTTTTAGGAGACAATAGGGCTGCCTGGAGCAGGTCCCAGCCTTGGTGATGCACTCTAGTCATTGGAAAACCTTACCGCAGGTCACTCTGAAGGACACGTGATATGTTTTCTTTTAGACACAGGGGCTACAACGAGCTGTTTAATTGACCCCCGTTTTGTAACTGAGGACTGCACTGAAGGCTGCTCCAAGGGAATTAATGGGACAGATGTCATACACAAAATAACCCCTCCATTGACTGTTACCGACCTCAGGGGCCAACTACTGACTAAATCACAATTTGCAATCCTTGAAGATTGCCCCCTATGTCTTATGTGCAGGGATCTGATGTCCAAGCTCGGTTTGAATATCAAATTTGACAGCGAAGGGGGAATGACCACCATATCGCCTCATTGTGACCTGACTATGCCAAAAAGACAGGACTTAACTTTTTACTTCATGAGCATACCGGGACATTTGGAGGGACATGCCATTTGGGCTACGTCCAAAACTGATGTAGGACATATCCCCTGCACACCTTAGGTTTCAACATTTAAATCATATGCTTCTCCTACATATCTAAAACAATACCCATTACCAGCTGAGAAGATCCAGGGCATAGAACCACAGATTCAGGACTACCTTAGGAAAGGCATACTCAAACCTCTTATCAGTCCCTGGAACACACCGATAAATCCAGTAAAGAAGGCTAACGGGGAGTGGCGGATGGTGCAGGATCTTAGAGCTGTTAACAAGTCTATTCAGCCGCTGCCTCCTTTAGTTTCAGATATCACTGGTATATTTGTCAATATTCCTTCAGAATCCACTATTTATACGGTTCTAGATCTCTCTAATGCTTTCTTTAGCATTGATGTGCATGAGGATTTTCAACCTATCTTTGCATTCTCCTGGCAGAAGAGTCCAAGTGGTCAGTTGACCTGGGCACGTCTCCCGCAGGGATATGTAGACAGTCCGGCAGCATTCTCTATGGTGTTAAAGGCCACCTTAGATGATTGGGTCCCTCCAGAGGGTTCAGTCCTATTGCAGTATGTCGACAATCTGCTGTTGTGTAGCGTCGACAGGGCGCAGTGTGCGCAAGACTCTGAAAGCCTGATGAGCCACCTAGCACTCAAGGGCCATTTGGCATCTCGCAAAAAGATTCAATGGTGTCAAGTGAGGGTGGAATACCTAGGATGTATTATCTCAGGCGGGACCAGGATGGTATCCCCCGAGAGAGTCAAGACCTTCACTTGCAGGGCCCCCCCGAAGGATAAAGCCGCTCTGCTTTCCTTCCTTGGTTCAATTGTATACTGCAGGCAGTGGATACCAGACTGTTCCTACTATGACTCGATCCTGAGACCAGCAACAGTTGTGCAGGCTCCCAAGACTGTCACATACACCAGTAAGATGACGATGGCTTTTAAAACTCTTGTACAATCCCTAGCCAGTGCGCCAGCGCTCGGCTTGCCAAATTACGAAAAGCCCTTTGCACTCTGTGTGATCAGAGGCCCTGCCTTTGCTGCTATCTTAGAGCAAATGCAGGGCACTCACTACTGCCCTGTTGCCTATCTCTCAAAGAAAATGCCGATTACTGTACAGGGTATGCCAGCATGTCTGCAAGCCCTCGCGGCATGTGCCATGACAGTAAAAGAAGCTTCAAAGATCACTCTAGGAGCACCAACTACCCTGTACACCTCACACAGTGTCTTACATCTGCTGCAAAACTTATCATCATAACACATGACAACACAGAGGTCCTCTGGATATGAAATAATCCTCATGAACACACACAACCTTACCGTTAAATCATGTGCTGAAGTCACTCCCGCCATCAGACTGTTACACGCTCCACTTAAACCACTCCAGTCGAGCCCGCTGATTGTCATGACTGCACACAGGAACTTCTCACTGTCACAGCACCTTGCAGAGATCTCTCTGACATACACAACCCAGATTACTTAGATGTTTTTATAGACAGCTGCACTCATCCCACAGACAGCACTTACAAAACGGGTTATGCAGTGGTGACTCTCCCTGACGTTGCCATTGAGGAAGGGTATTTATCAACAGCAACCTCAGCACAACAAGCTGAATTGTATGCCCTTGCACGTGCCTGTAAACTTTTTGAGGGACACAAGGTGAATATCTATACTGATAGCCGCTACGCCTTCGGCGTGGTCCACGATTTTGGTATGATCTGGCTAAAAAGAGGTTACAGAACAGCGGATAACAAGTATGTGAACAATCACTACTACGTAGATGATCTGCTGAATGCAATACACAAGCCAGCCAAAATTAACATCATAAAGGTGCCGGGACATGCTAGTGGCGACTCCATTATGCAAAGGGAACAACCTTGCTGATAGAATTGCCAAAGCTGCTGCCAACAAACAGCCACAACCACAAGACACAAAAACCCAGATGTTTTTCACCTCCCCTTTTCACTGATTTCACCTCCCCAGATTTCCCAGGAATAGCATCCCAGTTGCAGGCTAAGGCGGCTGCCACAGACCTGGACTACTGGGTGCAAGCAGGTTTGACCAGAGACCCTACAGGTCTCTGGTCAAACAAGGAGGGGATCATAGGAATACCTGAGAGTGTAGCCCCATTGATTCTGTCATATTTACACGGACCGGGTCATATCGGACAAAAACCACTAGTGAAGGTGTACCAAGAATCTTTTTGCACAGTTAAACTGTTAGACCTGGTGCATCAATTAGTCCACTCTTGTCTCACATGCGCCCAGAACAATGTCCAAGGCCCACAACATGGCAAACATGGACACTTGCCGCCCACTACAGGACTTACAGATAGATTTCACACATATGCCAAAACAGAGAGGAAACCTCAAATTTTTATGTGTGATCGTGGACAAATTTTCGGACTGGCCAGAGGCCATACCAGTCACTGGAGAAACAGCAGGTATAGCCGCAAGATGTCTTATTAACCACTGGATCTGTAGGTTCGGCCTCCCCAGCACAATATACTCAGATCAAGGCCCGGCATTTACATCCAAGTTAGTCAAGGAACTTACCAGGGTCCTAGGAATACAATGGAAATTACATATTCCTTATCACCCCCAGAGTGCAGGCATAGTGGATCGCATGAACAGGAATATAAAAGACAAGCTAAAGAAGGCCACACAAGGCACAATGAAAAATTGGTTAGACTTCTTACCTGGGGTACTTTTTCAAATCATAACGACCCCCCATAGCAGGACAGGGTTATCCCCATATGAAATACTTATGGGGAAACCAGCCCAGAAAAAGCCACAGGAAAGAGAGGAAATGAACTTGTATTCCTTACAGGAAGAGCACGTGAAACATCTGGTAAGTAGCTTGACTGAAACTTACGACAAGGTTGCTTTCACTTTTCCTCCTCTTTCGACAGAACCAACGCACCCCTTCATCCCGGGTGATAAGGTGCTGATAAAGCAACTCGCTGTAAGGAAACAGCCGGTGCCCTATCTACCAAGGACCATTTGAAGTGTTGAAAGCTGCCAGAACTGCTGTTCTTACAGACCAAGGTCCACAGTGGATACATGCCTCCAGGATCTAGGAAGCACCCAGCCAGAGCTGTCCACTGAAGGAGAGCCAAGTCAATAGATCGGAAGGATTGAGCTCCAGCCCCTCAGAAGAAACAAAACACTCCCCAAACCCCCCAAACTGCCAAGAACAGTCCAACCCCCTTACACCCCTTATACCCCCCCCCCCCCCAGAGGTATCCAAGGGATCCAAAGACTTGGACCTGATGACTTTCAACTAAACCCAGCCCCGCCCTTGCCCCTCCTCAAGGAACCCCGTAATTGGAGGTGTAACTCTCAACTCATTGCCGCCTTTTCTTTCCTTATAATATGTATGGTATTACTGTTAACTATATTTGGCTGTTGGATGGCTACAAATTGTGGATTCCAAACCACCAAAGGGAATCACACAGGTAACAAGAGTATACGCATCCAGAAACGAGCAGCATTTATGGGCACAGGTCATAGTTATCCTTGCTGTACACAAGTGGCAGGACAGATGTCCAAAGCCCAAGCACAAGCAGTTACTGGGTACCATATTTAGAGAAAAGATGGTAATTGTCATATTGCAGCCATCATTTTGATGGCTACATATAAAGGACAAAATAAGACTTGGTGTATGAGCCCTAATAACAGGCCTACTCAAAATATTGTAAGTAGGTTTAAAAAGCCAAATTAGGAGAGAAGGGAATTAAACAGGTAATACAGAATAGAAGATCGAACAACGTTCCCTTTAAACCGCTAGATGAAACTGACTTAAAACCTGCCCCAAAGAAGTTCTGGCCACAATTTAAACAAAGGAAGGAATTCCTAAGGCCAGATCTTAAAAGTAATAACAACGGAGCCCAGTTAGACCCTGAAACTTACTCAGTCCCAGACTCTATCCCACATCACTTTATTATGATGCATGCTTTCGCTAGGAAACAGAACTTCTCTGAATGCTGGGTTTGTTCCCACATGGGCACAGGCCGACACACAGTCCCAATGATTGGAAGGTCGGTTACCCTAGAACAACTGTTAAATGTGACCCAACCAATCCCACCAGAAAGCATAACCATAACTAACAAGCCCCTGCTATTTACAGGTTACACAAGAACACCCCAATTTTGTTTTCTGAACAGAGCAGGGAGAGACATGTATAATGGTAGATTCTGCAGAGACTCCATAGTAAACTTTACCCTGGTAGATCTCCAATATGCTCTCAATGGCACTTTAGAAATCAGAGGCCTGGTAACATACAATATCTCTGACCCTGATGAAAGAGTAGGTAATATGTCCACTTACAACATTTCAAATTGTGTACAAGGCAACAATAGTGAATCCAGGGAATGGTTAACCAACACACACATGAACAGTTCATGGATGGAAGAAAGGGAAGATGAGGCCCCCTCATTGGGAGATTGGTTGTGTTTGGTAGGACTAAGGTTTAATCTTGATTCACCAGGGGAAGTCCCAGCTCCACATATGCCCCATGGATGGATGATTTGCTGTGGATTATGGTGTCACACTACCATCCCCTACCCCATGGACAGGAAAACATCTGGGTGGTGCACACTTGTAGAAATGATCCCTTTCATGGGAAAAACAGATGGTAAATCCCCAGTTGGGATGATACCAGCACATGGACATTTAGAATTTGGGAGACACAAGAGGGAGATTACAACCTGGTGGAACAAAGCATTTGCATCAGTAGGAGGACTAGGCATGTACAATGCTCTTACAAAGGTAGATGAATTTGGCCAACTAGTTGATTCATGGATGAATAAAACCACCCTAGATATAGGACTGATGAATGAAGGACTTAGGAAGATACTCTTTGAACAAGAGATCATTAAACAACGGCAGGAAAGGATGATGATGGTATTAACTGGACTATGTGATGTTACAGGGGATAAAATCTTGTGTTGTACTTACATGAATAATTTAACCAAACCCTCTGAGGACTTAGAGGTTCCAGATTATTATGACATAATCAAAGGACACCAGGAAGAGAGATCAAAACTACAAGAGCAGATGAGGAGGCTAGGAGATTCCTGGAATCCTTTTGCAGGAGTAGGAGGTTGGTTTGGATCTTTCTGGGAAAGTATAATAAATTTCTTTAAGAAAGCGGGCATGATACTCATAATGATTGTTCTACTGGGAATAGCTGCCTATGCTACTATCAAATTTGTCTTTTATCTGACTGGCAAAGTGCCTGATCTGGTGGATAATTTAAAACCCCAGCCCGAACCTGAAACCACCATGGCTATGTTCTATTCAGAACAGAGGTGGTACTCTCTGAACATGAGTGATCAAGGGGGAACTGCGTTCCCCATGATCAAAGGAGGGATTGTAAGGAAAATGGTTTCCCTCATGCATACATAATCTAGAGTGATGCTTTAAGTTGAACCTATAAACTGCTTATAGAAGCTGAAATGCATCTGCAAGGCTTATTTGCAAAACATATATTCCTTGTAAAAGAATGTTCCAGCTACAGCTAGCAGGAAACCACTTGTGGTCATAAGTGAGACATATCTCGGAACATTATTAAGAGACATTGCGTACCTCACACCTCGGCCTTATATTCCAATAAGTTTAGTTAAAGTTAAGAGGGGATATTTAGATAAGGGACTTTTTAGTATATCTCTGGGCAGAATACTATGCAAATATATATGTCATATAACATGTAACCTATGATATTTGTACTCTTGTGATTGGTTAGACAAGGGGACTGCCCCTATGTCTGCCCCTACTGATGTATAATGTTGTTATCCTATATAACATGTGAACTTCCTGTAATACATTGCATTCTTGATTAATCCATCCTTGTGTATGGTTTCTTGATTACCCAATCGATCGAGGAAATCTCCTGGTGTCCAACAGAGTCCAGCTCGAGCAAAGGAGGGGCGCACTTGACCATTAACCCTTTCAAAAACAGAGATATTAAATATTGGATTAGGGAAAGGGGAAGCCCTGTCCCTCCAAAAAGAATTCCCATTTACATGGGTAAAAAAAGAACTAAAATACCTTGGAATTAAATTAACATCAACGGTTGAAAAAACCTTCCTGGCAAATTATATTCCATTAATTAACGAGGTTAAGGAAGAAATAAAAAAATTAAGTATACAGCCAATGTCGTGGATTGGAAGAATAAATATGTTTAAAATGACGATATTACCAAAAATAATATACAAATTTCAGATGTTTCCAGTAAGGATTCCACAGAGTTTTTTCAAGATAATAAAAACAATATTGTTAAAATACATCTGGCATAATAAAAATCCGAGAATTAAATTTGCACAAATCACAAGGAAAAGGGAGCACGGAGGATTAGCAACTTGTTAGGGTACCTGGTAGTAGAGCCTGACTTGTAGGAGAAGACCTCTCTTACAACGCTGGTTCAGGAGCCACTGGAGTGGGGACAGTGGTCTCGTGAGCACAGTGGGGTAGGAGTGCCTGGTGAGGTAGAAGTCTCTGATGCTGGAGCAGAGTAGAGATCCCTCCAGGGATGGCTGGACTGCAGGTAAGGTGGTCAGCAGAGAGCAGCAGGCTGCAGCACAGGAGATGCAGATGCAGAGATCACTGGACCTGGAGCTGAAGGTGCAGCAGCACAGAAGCAAACGGCAGGCACAAGCAGGGTCAGACAGCCCGGGTCGGCAGGCAAACAAGGCAGGTAATAATGGCAGGCAGAAGCAGAGTCGGTAGGCAGGCAGAGGTCGGCAATGGTATTGGCAGAGACAGTAGCAGGGTCAGGCAAGCCGGGTTGGATTGGAGAGAGAGGAATGATCAGACAAGCTGGGTCAGTATGGTAGACAGATCAATCAGGTGCAGGGTAACAAGTTCACAGAAGCTGAAGATGAAACAGCAGCGCACCCATGCAGCAGGAGGACTCTTACGCGTTCCTTGGCACCAAACAACGTTAACGCGCGCGCGTGTGCACCTGTCGCGCACCCGCGTGCCGCACGCACACACGCGGCGCACACCCGCGCGCGCCCGAGGGACGCGCTGACGCACAGCAACAGCTGGGGATTGCTGCACAGTCTGAACAGTGGCGCACGGGCGCATGCGCGCATGCAAATGTCCCAGTCTGGTGCTGACAGATCCCTGACACAACTCCAAACATAAACCGATACTATAAAGCAATAGTTCTGTCACGAATGATTCAGTGGACAAATGGAAATAGTGAAAAAAAGTGGGTGGAGATGGAAAACACAATAAGTAAGACATTGCACAAAAACATATGGATACCATGAAAGTTCAGATTAATGGATCCGGAAACTCACGAAATAACTAAAAACGTTTTTAACATTTGGCACACAGTACACGTGAAAAATGAGTGGACATACAATACCTTGTTACTAGCACTCACGGGAACAAATTTCTTTACACCAGGGAAGGAGATATTTGACAAGAAATAAGAAATCCTCAATTGAAAGATATTATCACAAAAGGTAGGATAAAAACACGATTAGAATTGGAAGAAATCAATGGGTGGAAGATAAGTGAATGGAATTTTTGTCAACTAAGACATTTAGTAAATACATTACCACATCCATTAAGAGAAGAAGAGAAATTAAGCCCCTTGTAAAAACTCTGTTTCACCCGATCGCCACTGAAAAATGGAATATCAAAAAGCTACGGAATATTTACAGACTTAGATGGACAAGAAAGACCCAATTACATCGAACAATGGGAAAGAGAATTGGATTCAAAATTTGAAGATCAGAAAGTGGAAAAGATGATAGAAATGGGATATAATAATGCCTGGGATATGAATACCATTGAAATGAATTACAAATTCTTAGCAAGATGGTACTTGACACCAGTGAGAACTCATAGCTATCAACAAGAGAAAACATCTTTATGTTGGAGAAACTGCAATCAGAGAGCAACGATGACACATATATGGTGGGAGTGTCCAATAATAAAGGACTACTGGCAAGAAGTAGTAAAGGATATAAGGGAGATAACTGGCGAGAGAATGGAACAAAACATATGGACCTGCTTGTTCCATGATCATAAAATCCCAAAGAAACAATATATGAGATCAATGGTCCCAAAACTCCTGAATGCCGCAAAAAGTGAAAAACCAGATATAAGAGAGTGGTATGAAAAAATAGATTATTATTTTAAAATGGATTTGTTGAGAAGTAGGGAGAGAGGACATTATAATAAGTGTATCAGCCTCTGGGAGGGTTGGAAAAGATTTAAAGCCTTGGACATATATTTAGACAAGATGAAGGAAGGAGTAGGTATTGAGTCAGAATGTTAAGGGACTTGAGGGAAAACAAACCAGATAGAAGAGGTGGGGAGGGTGGAATGAAGGGGACGATAGATAGAGAGACAAGGAATGGATAGAGTAATAGGGGTAGTTTTATATATTTTAAGTCATTTTTTGCAATTAAAATAAATTAAATACTTTGAAGAATTAATAAAGATAATTTTGAATAAAACCACGATGATGTGAAAAATAAGATGGGACTAAATTTAACTATGAAGTTGAAATAACGTCTCTCAGAAAACTCTCGCTGAAGTGGAAAGAAAAAAAAAATAGAGCTTCATTGTAACACAGATTATACTATTTTTTTAACACACCTGTGTCTAAAATGGCCACCAAAATCTCATAAGAACTGGCTTGGCTCTTCCAAGATGGCTCCTGGAGCCCATACCAAAGGACACATTGGTCCTAAGATGTGGTCCTTCTAGGGTCAGAAGTAAATGGCAGTCAGGTGACCACTTTGTTTACACTAAAACAAATGGAAAAAGGACTTAGCAGTCATAGGATTGTTGCATTACTTGCCATACAGCTAAGCTGACACAGTGATTCCACCGCTCCTTGGTCATAGCAGAGACAGGGTCATATATATATCTAAAAGGGGCCAAAAAACTCTGTAACTGCTAGCACAAAAAGCTGGGATTAACTCACTGCTAGGTGGTTACCCACTGGTATCTGAACATAATTTTAGTAACCCTCTGGTTATTTAACATAAGTTCACATAATTTTTACTTCAATAAACCTGACTGCAAGGGCTTTTCTCAAATGGCTTTTGCTTGCATCAATCTGCTTCTCTCTCCACGAGTCTATAGGAATATAAAATCAGCATGAAGCAGGTCCAATGCAGATCAGAAGAAGGTCAACGGCAGATCAGACCAGCCAATGCATTCTGAATGATCTCAGAAGTGTCTTGAACTGAAAGCATGCTCCATTTGTACATTGACACAAGCCTAAAGCCCATCGGCCCCCAAAATAATTTTATGCATGATATTGCTATTCTGCACTTAAAAAGAAATCATTTCATGACATAATCTTCTGTACACCCTTAAACCACTTTGCTATCACTAATATGAAAATATATTCTCTGTCTCGCAGTACAACAGGAACTCCCAGTAGTGATGAAAATAAATTAAAGAAATTAGATGCTGTCACTAGGCTAAATTTGCCTGTGTCCTCGATTAATCTGATAGTTTATGATCGCAACAAAGTTGCTGTTTCTGTCACCTCAAATCCTTTGGCTTAAAATACGTCAAGCACCATCTGTTATGTCAACTAAAACTGCAGGACATCCATATGCAGAAACAGTCAGCTATTTGCATTTTCATTATGACAAGCCTCCAGTGCACACTACAATTCTGCAGAAATTCTGGCTCTCTGGAAATATGCTAGATGTATGCATAAATTGTTTGTTCGGTGTTCCACTAGTGTAACAGGAATATATAAGTTACATAAAAATAAACTGCATTACCTTTTAGAACACAACATTTAATAGAATGCCTCAGGCAAACAATGCACAAGTGGATGAGCTGGAAAACCTATACAATTGAAGGAGAAACATGTTTTTCACACAAAGTGAGATAAAAAATATCCTATTGCTCAAACTGTATAATAATGGGGCATATACTAAAGAAAATATGGTCTGTGTTTGTATATATTTTTAACTTATTTATTATTTATTATTTAGGAGTAAATATTTAACACATTGTTTTAGTTGGTAAATATGAAATATTGTATATGAATATTTAGTATTCTTTAATACAGCTAGCAGATGGAGCACTAGTCTCCTAATTACATATTTAGCTGTGTTTTCTTATCAGCTTAGATGAATTTTTTTTATTTTCTGAGTTCATTTACTCAAGCTGCAATGTATACACAAAAGGAGGTTTTTGATTAGATAGATAGATAGATTAAAACAGATTAGAACTGTTGACAAATGTTTCTATAGTTTCTATAGTTTTTTTGTTTGTTTTCCTTTAAGATTAAGAACATTTTGCAACTTTTAAGGCAGGCCTTCCATACTCTCCACTGAATGAAAAAATGAAGAGATTGATTCAAGAGGAGTGGCAGTAGTGATATGAAGTTTTACATAAGTAAGCAGTGGCAAAATTATACCCTACCCCACGGGGAAATGCTGACTATCTGGTCAAAGAATGGCACTGCAACATGCTAACGCACTTAACATGTGTTGCAGTAACACACACTTTACAGCACTGCACTCTACTGCAAAGGTATGGATGCTACCAATATGCATTTTGTCAGGAGTCTTATTCTTCCCAGGGAAGATTCAGTGTGCGTTGGCTGTATCTTCAATCGATAAATTGACATATATCTGAGAGATTCATGTTGTGGAGCGCTTTTAAGCCAGTGATTGCAGGCTTTCATGGTAAGCGCAATACAGTTGGGACCCAGAATCTCAAGGTCACCATCACCCATGAATTGCTGAAAGAGCAGATTATTAGTGCTCCTGCTCGGTGGATTTTGTGGATGAAGTAGCATTTGTTGTTATCAATGTTCTCCTAAGACAGCTGCATTCAGTGACAATGAAGAGGGCTATACAGCCCTATTCTTGGTCAACAAACCCAATCTCAGGCAGGGTGGCTGTAAGTGCCTGTATGATGGCAAGTTTTTCCCTCTGTTTAAAAGTTGTGACTATTCCAAGAGACTCACCGTTGCTCAACCCTGGATGTCCACAGTTTGCTGTGCAGATAGATGGCGCTCACAGTCGGCTCTTGATGGCCATATAACAGTGTTTAAGTTTCATAGAGCAGCACACATAATTGGAATGTCGAACATGTGACTTTATTGGGTCAACAATTGCGTAGTCGTGCGATGCTGTACCCAAACAAAATTGACGTCCTTTTTTTCCCACAAATAGAGCTTTGTTTTAGTGGTATTTGATCATCTCTGCGGTTTTTATTTTTTGCACAATAAACAAAAAAAGAGTGACAATTTTGAAAAAAAACCCCACAATATTTTGTACTATTTGCTGTAATAAATAGCCCCAGTTTTTTTTTTTTTAAAGCAAATTTTTTCCTCAGTTTGGGCTGATATGTATTCTTCTACATATTTTTGGTAATAAAAATCGCAAAAAGCGTATATTGATTGGTTTGCGCAAAAGTTTTAGCGTTTACAAAATAGGGGATATATTTATGGCATTTTTATTATTTTGAAAAGTAAATAAAAAACAACAAAGTGTAGCGCTACAACCAAAAAAACAATAGTCTAAATGAATGTAAAATCACCTTGGTGACAAGGTGTATAAATAACCCTTATAAGATGTATAGCATCAAATAGACAACTCCTATGTCAAAGGAATATTCCATCTACTCAAAGATCACAAGCCGTGTAAATGTATCTCACTGGATGTGACATCAAACAGGGCAGAAGGATTTATAAAAAACAAAGGGAGGGAAAAAGGTATAAATTGAAAAATTAGAAGTGCATAAGTGATCTGGGGAATTACATTAGCATAATGATACAAACATAAAAGAAAAATAGTGACATACATCTATCATAACAAAAAAATGTGTCAAAGGAATATTCCATCTACTTAACCGGTTCAATACAGGGCAATTTCACCCCCTTCCTTCCCAGGCCAATTTTTAGTTTTCAGCGCTGTCGCACTTTAAACATCAATTGCGCGGTCGTGCAACGTTGTACCCCAAAAAAATTGGTGGCCTTTTTTCCCAACAAATAGAGCTTTCTTTTGGTGGTATTTGAACACCAATCGATCGACAATTTTGAAAAAAACACAATATTTTTTACTTTTTGCTATAATAAATATCCCAATTTTTTTTTTTTTTAAACTAATTTTTTCCTCAGTTTCGGCCGATACGTATTCTTCTACATTTCTAAAAAATATCACAACAATAAAATGTGTCTGTGATTCTGCGCAAAGACTGTCCACTGATACAAAGTGAGCAATAAGTGAATACAATATAGTGTATCTGTGCAAAATAATACTCTATATAAAACCAATCATCTAAAGTGACTTCAGTGCTATTAAAGTGAAGTGACTAATGCATAAAAAATTAATAGTGACTGGATAAAGTGCATATACGTTGATAGAAGGTCTGGTGACTTTCGTGGTGTTTAGTCCCCACTTGGGGCTCCCAGAACTCTCACCTTACTGGCACAATAAAAGTGCCTGTTAGAATCCCTTGGGTGTAGGCCTCCTTCCCCTTGGATTAATGCTGGCGTTCTGGGGTGCCTATTAAACTGGGTGTGAAATAACGTCAGGTTGCTATAGAGAGTAGGGAAAGCCCCAAAAATTCTTCAAATATATTAACAGTATAAAGGTCAGGTCTGAGCATGTAGACCAAGTAATCTAGAGTGGGTGACTGGGGATAAAAAGAAGGCAAATTTATTAAATACCTTCTTCAGCTCTGTGTATACAAAGGAGCATGGAGGAGTTAAAGTCCCTAAAGGCGATCGTATTGACATAGCCCCAAATGATCCACAATTGTTCAAAATGTACATAGTCCAGAGACATTTAGACAAAATAAAAGTGAATAAAGCACCTGGACCAGATGGCTTATACCCAAAGGTCCTCAAAGGTTAAGCTCAGTTATAACTAAGCCAATGTTTCAAATTTTCCGAGACTCTGTAAAGACTGGCATGTTACCTCTGGTTTGGTGTAAGGCCAATGTGGTGTCTATACAGTATGTAAGAAGGGATCAGAGTCTTTACCAAGTAATTACAGTTAGTTTAACTTCTATGGTTGGGAAGATACTTGAGAGTTTAATAAATGACCACATAGAAGGGTCTTTGCAAGAAAATAATCTTTTAAACAATAGCGAGCATGGATTCATGAAAAACCAAAGTTGTCAAATAAATCTGAATTCTTTTTATGAGGATGTAAGCAAAAATTTCGACAAAGGAGAGTCTGTAGATATAGTATCTTTGGATTTTGCCAAAGCGTTTGACACACTTCCCCACCAATGGCTAATGTGTAAGTTAATATCTACAGGCTTAGAAAATTTAGTTTGTAAATGGATAGAAAATTGGCTAAAAGACCACAATCAGAGAGTAGTAATCAATGATTCATACTCTGACTAGTCTGAGGGTTTTAGTGGTGTACCCCAAGGTTCAGTGTTTGGACCCTTGCTTTTTAACATCTTTATAAATGATACAGGGTCTGGGATCAAATGTACTATTTCAGTGTTTGTAGATGACACCAAGCTTTGCAGTGGAATTATTTCCTTACCGGATGTCTCTAACTTAAAAACCGACTCAATGCACTGTTTAATTGGGCAACAATGTGGCAAATGAGGTTTACATAGTTACATAGTTAGTAAGGTTGAATAAAGACATCAGTTCATCCAGTTCAACCTGAGTGAGTGTGGGTGTGTGTCTACAATTATCCCTATTTATTTAAGATACCCATATAGCGCCATCAATTTACGCAGCGCTCCACACATACATCGCACACTCACATCGGTCCCTACCCTCAAGGAGCCCACAGTCCAAGGTCCCCAACTCACATTCATATACAGTACCTGACCGCGAGATTGTGTTTCCAGCGCGATACCATCGCGCTGGTTCTCGGCGACAGGGTACTGTGAATGTCGCGCTGGCTCACTCATCGGGAAAGGAAACCTTTGTTTTCCTTCCGCGATGAGTGACAGGCAGCGCTGACAGCTGTCTAGTATGAATCCTGAGGCGGGAGCACCGCGCCAAATTTTAAATGAAAAAAACGGCGTGGGTTCCCCCCTCGGAGGCATACCAGGCCCTTAGGTCTGGCATGGATTGTAAGGGGAACCCCCTATGCCGAAAAATCGGCGTGGGGGTCCCCCCCAAATCCATACCAGACCCTTATCCGAGCACGCAGCCCGGCCGGCCAGGAAGGGGGGTGGGGACGAGCGAGCGCCCCCCCCCCTCCTGAACCGTACCAGTCCGCATGCCCTCAACATGGGGGGGGTGGGTGCCTTGGGGGAGGGGGACGCCCTGCGGCCCCCCCACCCCAAAGCACCTTGTCCCCATGTTGATGAGGACAAGGGCCTCTTCCCGACAACCCTGGCCGTTGGTTGTCGGGGTCTGCGGGCGGGGGGCTTATCGGAATCCGGGAGCCCCCCTTAATAAGGGGGCCCCCAGATCCCGGCCCCCCACCCTGTGTGAATGAGTTTGGGGTACATGGTACCCCTACCCATTCACCTAGAGAAAAGTGTCAATTTAAAAAAAACACAGTACACAGGTTTTAAGAGTAATTTATTAGTCAGCTCCGGGGTCTTCTTCCGACTTCGGGGGATCTCCTTCCGACTTCTCCCGGTGTTCAGCCTCTTCTCCCGGGCCCCGCCGCTATCTTCTTCCAGCTCTATTGCCAGCGAGGGGCCCGGTCTGCTGCCGCTGTCTCGCCGCGGCTGTCTCGCCGCCGCTGTCTCGCCGCCGCTGTCTCTTCTTCTCTTCTTCCCCGATGTTGACACGACGCTCTCTCCGGCTCGAATGCTGTGTGCGAGCTGCGGAGCCATTTATATAGGCGGTAACCCCACCCCCTTACGACGTCATGGTCCCAGCATGCGCAGGGACTCTGGGGCCACGCCCCCTTATGACGCCAGAGTCCCTGCGCATGCTGGGACCATGACGTCGTAAGGGGGTGGGGTTACCGCCTATATAAATGGCTCCGCAGCTCGCACACAGCATTCGAGCCGGAGAGAGCGTCGTGTCAACATCGGGGAAGAAGAGAAGAAGAGACAGCGGCGGCGAGACAGCGGCGGCGAGACAGCGGCATCAGACCGGGCCCCTCGCTGGCAATAGAGCTGGAAGAAGATAGCGGCGGGGCCCGGGAGAAGAGGTCGAACACCGGGAGAAGAGGCCGAACACCGGGAGAAGAGGCCGAACACCGGGACAGCCGCGGCGAGACAGCGGCAGCAGACCGGGCCCCTCGCTGGCAATAGAGCTGGAAGAAGATAGCGGTGGGGCCCGGAGAAGAGGACGAACACCGGGAGAAGTCGGAAGGAGACCCCCCGAAGTCGGAAGAAGACCCCGGAGCTGACTAATAAATTACTCTTAAAACCTGTGTACTGTGTTTTTTTTAAATTGACACTTTTCTCTAGGTGAATGGGTAGGGGTACCATGTACCCCAAACTCATTCACACAGGGTGGGGGGCCGGGATCTGGGGGCCCCCTTATTAAGGGGGGCTCCCGGATTCCGATAAGCCCCCCGCCCGCAGACCCCGACAACCAACGGCCAGGGTTGTCGGGAAGAGGCCCTTGTCCTCATCAACATGGGGACAAGGTGCTTTGGGGTGGGGGGGCCGCAGGGCGCCCCCCTCCCCCAAGGCACCCACCCCCCCATGTTGAGGGCATGCGGACTGGTACGGTTCAGGAGGGGGGGCCGCTCGCTCGTCCCCACCCACCTTCCTGGCCGGCCGGGCTGCGTGCTCGGATAAGGGTCTGGTATGGATTTGGGGGGGACCCCCACGCCGATTTTTCGGCATAGGGGGTTCCCCTTACAATCCATGCCAGACCTAAGGGCCTGGTATGCCTCTGAGGGGGGAACCCACGCCGGTTTTTTCATTTAAAATTTGGCGCGGTGTTCCCGCCTCAGGATTCATACTAGACAGCTGTCAGCGCTGCCTGTCACTCATCGCGGAAGGAAAACAAAGGTTTTCTTTCCCGATGAGTGAGCCATCTCGGCGCTGGCTCCTGCGACGGGGCTCGTAGGTGTCAAATCTCGCCGAGAAGTGCGGCGAGATTGACACAATATCGCGGTCACCTACTGTACTAGGGCCAATGTTGATAATGTTGATAATGCCAATGTTAATGTTGATAAATAGGGATGAGCTTCGTGTTCGAATCGAACGCATGTTCGACACGAACATTGCCTGTTCAGTCGTTCGCCGAATTCCGAACGATATGGGCCATTTGCGCCAGATTCGAGTGGCGCGTCATGGCCCATAATTCACTGCGGCATCGCATGCTTGGCCAATCACAGCGCCGTCTGTACAGAGAGCCGTAATTGGCCAAAGCCAGGGTGGCTTTGGCCAATTATGGCTCAGGAGGTTTAGTACACGCCCCACACTATATAAGGCCGCCTGCATGGCGGCCCTGTGTAGTGTGTTCCGGCGTTGAGAGAGAGATAGATAGACAGAGAGACAGTGTCATTTGATTTAAGTTAGATAGATTAGGCAGGCAAGTCAGTTAGCTGCGCTTACAGTGTATTGTATATATATATATATATATATATATATATATATATACACACACATACACTGTATTCAGTTTAGCTAGATCCATTCCTGTTATTCCTACTACTGACAGGCAGGCAGGTGTTTTTACAGTATTTACAGCTACCTGAAGAAAATTGCTGGTGTTCTTCTGATCCTATTAGTCCTATTAGCTACAGTATTTACAGTTAGTGTAGTGCGTCCTCTGCACAGTGTGCACCTAAAGCTACCTGAAGAAAATTAGTGTTCTTCTAAACCTATTAGTACAGTACCACAGGCAGCTGTAGTATTTACAAGTTAGTGTAGTGCATCTGCTGCACAGTGTGCACCTAAAGCTACCTGAAGAAAATTAGTGGTGTTCTTCTGATCCTATTAGTACAGTACCGCAGGTAGCTGCAGTATTTACAAGTTAGTTTAGTGCGTCCTCTGCACAGTGTGCACCAAAAGCTACCTAAACAAAATTAGTGGCGTTCTTCTGATCCTATTAGTACAGTACCGCAGGCAGCTGCAGTATTTACAAGTTAGTTTAGTGCGTCCTTTGCACAGTGTGCACCTAAAGCTACCTAAGCAAAATTAGTGGTGTTCTTCTGATCCTATTTGTACAGTACCACAGGCAGCTGTAGTATTTACAAGTTAGTGTAGTGCGTCCTCTGCACAGTGTGCACCTAAAGCTACCTAAAGAAAATTAGTGGTGTTCTTCTGATCCTATTAATACCACAGGCAGGCAGCTACAGTATTTACAGTTAGTGTAGTGTGTCCTCTGCACAGTGTGTACCTAAAGCTACCTGGAGACAATTTCTGTTGTTCTGCTCCTATTAATACCACAGACAGGCAGCTACAGTATTTACAGTTAGTATACTGTATCCTCCTGCACAGTGTGCATCTAAAGCTACCTGAAGAAAATTAGTGGTGTTCTTCTGATCCTATTAACATCACAGGCAGGCAGCTACAGTATTTACAGTTAGTGTAGTGCGCCCTCTGCACAGTGTGCACCTAAAGCTACCTGGAGACAATTGCTGTTGTTCTGCTCCTATTAATACCACAGGAAGGCAGCTACAGTATTTACAGTTAGTGTACTGCATCCTCTGCACAGTGTGCACCTAAGGCTACCTGAAGACAATTGCTGGTGTTCTCATACTAATAATACTACAGGCAGGCAGTTGATTCTGCTAGCTGCAGTATCAGTATATAGCTACATCTCACTGTAGGCCATTAGTATGTCTGGAAGGCCAACAAGGAGAGGCAGACAGGCACAAGCCAATAAAAGAGGGCAAGCAGGCTCTGTGTCTGTAACAGTGCTGGTCATGGAGACGGTGCATCCTCATCAGCACGTGGCCGTGGGACACGCTTGTCCTTTTTTTTGGCAGCTGGCCGTGTTGAGCCGCAACATGCGGAAGACTTGGTAGAGTGGATGACCAAGCCGTCCTCATCCTCCTCATCCTCTCTCACCCAGGCTCAGGGTACTTTGTCTGGCAAAGCAGCTGCCAACGCGGCCTCTTCCCTAGGCTCAATGGCATCAGTCGTCACTCCTTCCCTAGCCCCACCATGTCCTCCTGAGGAGTCCCCCGAACTGTTTGACCACAGTGTTGGGTACATGCTATAGGAGGATGCCCAGCGTTTTGAAGGCTCCGATGATGCTACCCAGCTAGAGGAAGGCAGTAACGTGAGCCCAGAGAGAGGGGGTGCCCAAGAAGGACAGCAATCTGGCAGTTATGTTCTCCCAGCTGCAGCATACTGCCAGCTTTGCTCCAGTGATGAGGAGGGAGGGGATGATGAGGTCACTGACTCCACGTGGGTGCCGGATAGGAGAGAGGAGGAGGAGGAGGCACATCACCAATGAGGCAGGATGCCCTCCAGGGGCCAGCTTAAGGGCAGCACACCAACTGCATCACACTGCAGAGCTCCACATGTGCAGGGCGCTGCTGTCTCTGCGCGTTATTCCAAAAGTTCTTTGGTGTGGGCCTTTTTTGAGACAAGTGCATCAGATCCCACCGCTGCTATTTGCAACATATGTCTCAAGCATATCTCTCGTGGCCAAAACATCTCCCGCTTGGGCACCACATGCTTGACCATACATATGTTGACCATGCAGTTCATTGGCAAGCGTACCTAATAGACCCACACCAAAGAACAAAGAGGACCTCTCCTTGCTCCTCATCAGCTGGGATCTCCAACCCCACTATACCTTCAGTCCTCTCTGAGACCTGCACTGAGAGGAATGAAGTTGTAGAATTAGGTGTGTCACAGCCAAGTACTTGGGGGCAACCTGCTATCGGTACACCGACGTCAGATTGTACCAGGCAAATTTCCCTGCCTCAGCTGCTGCATCACCAAAAGAAGTTCGCTCCCAGCCATCCACATGCCCAGCGGTTAAATGCTAGCTTGGCTAAATTGCTAGCACTTCAGCTGCTGCCTTTTCAGTTGGTAGACTCTGCCCCCTTCCGTGAGTTTGTGGAATGTGCGGTACCTCAGTGGCAGGTTCCCAAACGCACCTTTTTCTCACGGAAGGCGATTCCGGCTCTCTACCGGCATGTGGAAGGCAATGTCTTGGCCTCGCTGGACAGGGCGGTCAGCGGTAAGGTGCATATTACCGCTTACTCATGGTCCAGCAGGCATGGACAGGGACGTTACCTATCCTTCACCACGCACTGAGTGACTCTTCTGGCAGCTGGGAAGGATGCAGGACAAGGTGCAGTAGTGTTGGAGGTTGTTCTGCCACCATGCCTCCAAAATACTACTAGTGGTGATTCCACCCCCTCCTCTTCTTCTTCCTCCATGGCCTCTTCCTGTGCTGATTTGACTTCGGAACCAGCGGTGCTCCGTAGGCATTCAAGGGGCTACGCAAGCATGAGGGCCAAAAGATGCCATGCAGTGCTTGAGCTAGTGTGCTTGGGGGACAGGAGCCACACTGGGGCAGACATTCTGTCAGCTCTGCAGGGGCAGGTTCAGAGGTGGTTGATGCCACGCCAGCTTAAGGCAGCTATGGTGGTTTGCGACAATGGCACCAACCTCCTCTCTGCCCTCCGACAGGGACAACTGACCCATGTGCCCTGTTTGGCTCACATCCTTAACTTGGTGGTGCAGTGGTTCTTGGGCAGGTACCCGGGCTTACAGGATGTCTTGGGGCAGGCCAGGAAAGTCTGTGTGTATTTCTGCAGGTCATATAATGCCAGTGCTCGGCTGACTGACCTCCAAAAGGAATTTAACCTGCCCAAGAACCGCCTAATCTGTGACATGCCCACCAGGTGGAACTCAACGTTGGCCATGCTGCAGCAGCTGCACATGCAGCAGAGGGCAATCAATGAGTACTTGTGTGACTATGGCACCAGGACAGGGTCAGGGGAGCTTGTTTTTTTTTCCCACGCCAGTGAGCCATGATCAGGGATGCATGCACTGTCCTGTCATGATTTGAGGAAGCCACAGGGATGGTGAGCAGTGACAGTGCATGCATCATTGACACTGTTCCCCTTTTCCACCTGTTGGAGCACACGCTGCGTGGAATAATGGACACGGCACTTGAGGCAGAACAGAGGCAGGAAGAGGAGGACTTCCTTAGCTCTCAAAGCCCCCTTTATCCAGACAATGTTCTTGCGTGCCTGCCGATCACACAGGAAGAGGACGAGGAGGAGGAGGAAGAGGAGGATTGTGTCAGCATGGAGGTGAAGCCTGGCACACAGCATCAGCAGCAGTCTTCATTTACAGTCCCAAGGAACCCATGGACTTGTACGTGGCTGGGAGGAGGTGGCTGCGGATCACGTCGTCCTTAGTGACCCAGAGGACTCCGGACCGAATGCCTGAGCAAACCTACGCTGCATGGCCTCCCTGATCCTGCAAAGCCTGCGGAAGGATCCTCGTATTTGTGGTATCAAGGAGAGGGATCAATACTGGCTGGCAACCCTCCTTGATCCACGTTACAAGGGTAAGGTTGCGAACCTTATCTTGCCGTCGCATAGGGAGCAGAGGATGAAACATCTTCAGGAGGCCTTGCAGAAAGGTCTGTGCAAGACTGGGAGGTTACAAACTCCTGTTTCTGGACAATGTGTTGCTGAGGCTTCGGTCAGTCAAAGAAGGAGCGGTGGAGAAGGTGGCCGTCTGACCGATGCGTGCAGACAATTTTTTAGTCCGCAGCCCCAAGGTATGATCGGTTCCAGCAACCATCGCCAGCGTCTGTTTTATATGGTGCAGGAATACCTAGGGGCAAGATCTGACTTGGACACCTTTCCCACCGAAAATCTTCTAGGTTACTGGGTCTTGAGGATGGATCACTGGCCAGAGCTTGCACAGTAGGCAATTGAACTACTGGCCTGTCCTGCATCCAGCATTCTTTAGGAACGCACATTCAGTGCTGCTGGAGGTTTTGTAACCGATCACAGGGTGCGCCTGTCCACCGACTCGGTCGATCGACTAACCTTCATAAAAATGAATCAGTCTTGGATCACCACCAGCTACCAAGCACCTGATGCTGATGTAACCGAATAATTTTTTTTGAAATGTCAGATCCCTTCAAGACTGCCTATGCTGATACTGAGTGACTATCCTGTTATGCTTAGTGACTATCCTCTTCCTCCTCAATGATCATGCTGATAGCTTGTAAGAATATTTTTGGTTCTGGGTGCCGCCACCAGTGGCTAAGGCCCAATTTTTCAGCCCCTGTTTAACAGGGGCGTGTAATTACAATTTTTGATGCAATATTTTGCAGGAGGGCTCATTCCTGCGCTCCAACTAGAGTATCTGTGAGGCGTTGCAGTGTTGTGGCACCAGTGCCTAAGGCCCGATTTTTCTGCCCCTGTTTAACAGGGACATGTAATTACAACTCTTGATCTAATATTTCACAGCAGGGCCCATTTCTGCGCCCACCAAGAGTAACTGTGAGGACTTAAAGTGTTGTGGCACCAGCACCACCACCACCAAAGGCCCAATTTTTCTGTTCCTGTTCAACAGGTGCATGTAATTACAATTCTTGATCTAATATTTCACAGCAGGGCCCGTTCCAGCTCCCACCAAGAGTAACTGTGAGGACTTACAGTGTTGTGGCAACACCACCACCAAAGTCCCAATTTTTCTGCCCCTGTTCAACAGGTGCATGTAATTACAATTCTTGATCTAATATTTCACAGCAGGGCCCGTTTCTGTGCCCACCAAGAGTAACTGTGAGGACTTACAGTGTTGTGGCACCAGCACCAGCACCAGCACCACCACCACCAAAAGCCCAATTTTTCAGCCCCTGCTTAACAGGGGCATGTAATTACAATTTTTGATGCAATATTTTGCAAGGAGGGTTCGTTGCTACACTCAACTAGAGTATTTGTGAGGGGTTGCAGTGTTGTGGCACCAGCACCAGTGCCTAAGGCCCAATTTTTCAGCCCCTGTTTAACAGGGGCGTGTAATTACAATTTTTGATGCAATATTTTGCAGGAGGACTCATTCCTGCGCTCCAACTAGAGCAGAGGTCTCAAACTGGTGGCCCTCCAGCTGTTGCAAAACTACAAGTCCCATGAGGCATTGCAAGGCTGACAGTTACAAGCCTGACTCCCACAGGCAGAGGCATGATGGGACTTGTAGTTTTGCAACAGCTGGAGGGCCACCAGTTTGAGACCCCTGAACTAGAGTATCTGTGAGGCATTGCAGTGTTGTGGCACCAGTGCCTAAGGCCCAATTTTTCCGCCCCTGTTCAACAGGGACATGTAATTACAATTCTTGATCTAATATTTCACAGCAGGGCCCGTTTCTGCGCACACCAAGAGTAACTGTGAGTACCTACAGTGTTGTGGCATCAGCACCACCACCACCAAAGACCCAATTTTTCTGTCCCTGTTCAACAGGTGCATGTAATTACAATTCTTGATCTAATATTTCACAGCAGGGCCTGTTTCTGTGCCCACCAAGAGTAACTGTGAGGACTTACAGTGTTGTGGCACCAGCACCAGCACCAGCACCACCAAAGGCCCAATTTTTCTGACCCTGTTCAACAGGGGCATGTAATTACAATTATTGATCTAATACTTCACAGCAGAGCCCGTTCCTGCGCTCACCAAGAGTAACTATGAGGGCTTACAGAGTTGTGGCAACTCTAGGAAGGGAAATTCTCTCCTGTAAGAGTTAATATGGGAAAAAACGTGTCTCCTTTCCACTGATGCTTTATCACCAATCCTTGTTTCACTAAAAACCCCAAATTGTCAAAAAACATTTGTCATTGGGACAGAAAGTGAGATAAAATCTTCTGAAGAGGTGCACAGACAGCAAAACATATGTCACAGGGGTGATAATCCTTCCCTCTGTTTTCCAAAAAGCTTAAAATTAGATTTTTTGGCTGGAGCTACACTTTAAAAATGTACCAGTTCAAAATTAAAAAAAAATTCTACTTAACAACAAACCTACAGTCCCTGTCTTGTTTGCACCACCTGTATACTGCTGTTCCGAGGGCCTGGGGCCCCACACCTTTCCTCTTTTTAATTTGGGTGCGGGGTTCCCCTTAATATCCATACAAGACCCAAAGGGCCTGGTAATAGACTGTGGGGGGGTACCCATGCCATTTGTCTCACTGATTTTCATCCATATTGCCGGGACCGGTCATTACATTAAAGCCGTAAGCAGTTTTAAATGACTTTTATTACTTTAAAAATGGCATTTTGTGCAGGGACTGTTCTAAGCACGGGAAACACGCGCCACTTTACAGGCATACTATAGACACCCCCCAGGTACAATATTTAAAGGAATATTTCACTTTTTTTTTCACTTTAAGCATCATTAAATCACTGCTCCCGAAAAAACGGCTGTTTTTAAAGCTTTTTTTTGCACCCCCAAACCCTTTTTAGGACAATACCATGCAAATTAGCCTTTAAAATTAGCACTTTTGATTTTGAACGTTCGAGTCCCATAGACTTCAATAGGGTTCTAACATTCGTTCTGGGGGGTGTTCGGCTCATCTCTATTAATAAATGTAAATGTAGCACCAGGGGCGGACTGACAACTCATGGGGCCCCCGGGCAATAGGGGCTCATGGGGTCCCCACCCACCCACACACAAGCCACACCCTCACAAAGCCCCACGTATATATTGCACTGCTACATTACATGCATTGGTCACAGAATTTCTCTACTTCATGTTCAAAATAAATGTTTAAATATTTAAGAAAATAAAGAAAAATAAACTCACTTTAACCACGTACATTTACTGCAGGGCTGCGTCTTCTGTGAGCAGAATCATGTACAGGTACTTGATTCTGCACTTGCGGGTCTGCATGCTGTTTGACCTGCTGCCGCTGTGATTGGACACACCGAGAGCTAACCAGCGGGTCCGGAGGACCCCATGTCCGCCAGGCCCCGACGATCGTTTCCAACAGAGGCAGAACTGTGGTCTGCCTATGTAAACAAGTCCCCAGAGAGCCTCCCCCACTCACATCAGGGTCCCCAGAGAGCCTCCCCTTACATCAGGGTCCCCAGAGAGCCTCCCCTTACATCAGGGTCCCCAGAGAGCCTCCCCCCTTACATGAGGGTCCCCAGAGAGCCTCCCCTTACATCAGGGTCCCCAGACAGCCCCCCTTACATCAGGGTCCCCAGAGAACCTCCTCCTTACATCAGAGTCCCCAGAGAACCTCCCCTTACATCAGGGTCCCCAGAGAGCCTCCTCCTTACATCAGGGTCCCCAGAGAGCCTCCTCCTTACATCAGGGTCCCCAGAGAGCCTCCTCCTTACATCAGGGTCCCCAGAGAGCCCCCTCCTTACATCAGGGTCCCCAGAGAGCCCTCTCCTTACATCAAGGTCCCCAGAGAGCCCCCTCCTTACATCAGGGTCCCCAGAGAAACCCCCCATACATCAGGGTCCCCAGAGAGCCCCCCTTACATCAAGGTCTTCAGAGAGCCCCCCCTTACATCAAGGTCTTCAGAGAGCCCCCCTTACATCAAGGTCCCCAGAGAGCCCCCCCATACATCAGGGTCCCCAGAGAGCCCCGCCTTACATCAAGGTATCCAGAGAGCCCCACATACATCAGGGTCCACTCCCCAGAGAGCCCCCCCATACATCAGGGTCCCAGAGAGCCCCCCATAGATCTGGGTCCCCAGAGAGCCCCCCAAAGATCTGGGTCCCCAGAGAGCCCCTCAATAGATCTGGGTTCCCAGAGAGCCCCCCATACATCAGGGTCCCCAGAGAGCCCCACCATACATCAGGGTCCCCAGAGAGCTCCCCCATACATCAGGGTCCCCAGAGAGCCCCCCATACATCAGGGTCTCCAGAGAGCCCCCCCAAACATCAGGGTCCCCAGAGAGCCCCCCCATTCATCAGGGTCCCCAGAGAGCCTCCCCCCATACATCTGGGTCCCCAGAGAGCCCCCCATACATCAGGGTCCCCAGAGAGCCCCCCCATACATCAGGGTCCCCAGAGAGCCCCCCCATACATCAGGGTCCCCAGAGAGCCCCCCATACATCAGGGTCCCCAGAGAGCCCCCCATACATCAGGGTCCCCAGAGAGCCCCCCCATACATCAGGGTCCCCAGAGAGCCCCCCTCATACATCAGGGTGCCCAGAGAGCCCCCCATACATCAGGGTCCCCAGAGAGCCCCCCATACATCAGGGTGCCCAGACGTAACCCCCCCTAGAGGTTCCCCTGTACCTGGCTGTGCACCTCCAACCCAAGGGGGAGGTGGGAGGTGGCGACCGGCAGTTCTATGGTGCCTGTGGATCTAACTGGGGCTTGTAGTTCTCCTTCTGATTCTGTACAGTGGATAGGGGAGGGGCCTCTGACCCGGGCAGCAGTCGGCAACAGCGTACAAGCAGAGAGTGAAACTTGTAGCTGCCCGGGTCAGAGGCCCCTCCCCTTTCCACTCTATACAATCTGGAGGAGAAATACAAGTCCAAGGGAGATGCTGCGAGCACCATAGAGCTGCTGATTGCCGCCTCCCACTCCTCTCACTGCATCCCAAACTGAAAGCCACAGGTGCAGGGGGAGATGCCGGGCCTTCCCCCCCCCACAGCGGCAGTCGGCAGAACGGCTCCACCGCAGCACGCCCAGCAGCATACCCCTAGATCCGACTAACATGTGTCCCGGGCCCCCTACTGGCCGCGGGCCCTCGGTCGGCGTCCGAATGACCGAATGGTCAGTCCGCCCCTGTGTAGCACCCTCCTAGGTAGGTTGCTAGGATGTATATAGTTAGCATAGTGTGGTCTCCTGCTTAACAGGAAACTAAGGTAAAGTGTAGTAGTTTTCCTGCTTAACGGCCAGTCTGAATTGGTGTAGCCAGGGAGTCCTGTGTGTTTAACAAGTGTTACTGGATCTTGCAGTGACTCATCTGTATCCAGGCCATTTTGGAAACTGCTGGCTGGACAGGAGTTACTCATGTAGATCAGTGGCATGAATATGGATGCCATCCCAGCCAATTGCAGGCATAGGGCCATATGAATGCTGGCAAGGAGTATTTATATTAAGTGAGAAGATAAAGGAAGTTGTCTTTGCCTGGAGAGGAGAGTCCAGTGAGGAGGGAGCATTTTGCCCTCCTCAGCACCTGCTGCCATGTGGCCTCAGGCTGGAGAGCTGACCCATGTGTTCTGATGAGCTAACTGATGCTCACCATCCTTGCTCTACAAATCTCCAGCCTGGGCCAGACCATTTCAGAGCTGCTGCAAGAAGTTCAGGTATTTAAAAACACAGTACGCCCAGCCCCGGAACCAGCATGTCCTGAGCCATTTGTGGTGATGCCAGAGAGGTTTGACAGTAGCCGAGCATCATTCGTGTGCTTTAAGATGGATTGTGAGCTGTCGTTTGCTCTTAAGCCTAGGACCTATGCCACTGACTATATAAAGGTACGCGCTTCCATCAGCCTGCTCACTGGGCAAATCACATGGGCTCATCAGTTTTTACAGGCGAGGAGTCCAGTCTTGGACAGCTGGGAGGCATTCATGTTAGCTCTGGACTCTCACATTTCTGTCTCAAAGAAAACCAGTGTTCTCAAGTCTGCTCTCTGTTCACGTGGCCTACGGGTATCCAGGGACAGGAATATCCTGTACAGATACGACTCCAAGCCGTCCCAGTATGTGCCAAGCTATGAAGCACTATCCCCACAAAGCCTAGACACTCCTGATGATATACACACACCTACCCTGGAAGATGTGGAACCCATGGAGATCGGGGCCATCCGGTCCAAGCTGTCTAAAGGTGAAAGAGAACGGAGGAGAGACTGTGGTCTTTGTTTTTATTGTGGAGTAAGATGGCACCTTATCTCTCTCTGCCCAATTCGTCCACCTCGGGCCAAAGTTTCAACAAGTGGGTACTGCTAGGATCTTTCCTGCCACCCATGAATCTTTGCCTGCTATCCAGCTTGAAGTTCCTGTGCCCCAGTCTGACGTCCCAGTGCCTGCTACTCAGTCTGATGTTCTGGTACCTGCTGTCCAGTCTGATGTCCCTGTGCCCATGTTCCAGCTAGAAGTTTCTGTGCCTGTGTCCCCTCTTGAAGTTCCTGTGCTGGTTTCCCCGCTTGTAGTTCCTGTGCTGGTGTCCCCGCTTGTAGTTCCTGTGCTGGTGTCCCCGCTTGAAGTTACTGTGCCTGTGTCCCCACTTGAAGTTCCTGTGCCGGTGTCCCCGCTACCTCCTGACTGTATGTATGCCTTGAATGACACCATAGTCCGTAAGCAAGACCTGAAGATTTTCGAAAGAGCCTTGCGAGCGTCAAAAGTCTCCCCAGCTGGAAATTCTAAAACAAGGAAAGCCCAAAGGAAATAGGTTGCTCCATGCTCTGAGGGCTTTCCTAAGGGGAGGGAACAGTCACGGTCCCTACAGTGCCATGTATATGGCCAGGCGTGGTCACGCCCCAAGTGGCTCAAAGAGGTATTGAACCTATGACTGCCTGTTTAGTGCTCTTGTTACTTTGGCTCCGAGCCACACCTCAGTTCCTTTCAGCCTGCCTTTCAGCCTGCTTTCCAGCTTTGCACAGTTCTGCGTGAAATACTAGGGCCATACTCTCGATCTTGTTGCAATTAGTACCTGTCACTCCGATTCAGCTGAGGCAGTTTATCCAATCAGCTGGGTATAAAACACTGCCTCACTCTGAGGGCTTTGTCAGTTCTTTGTCTCTATCATTGCCAAAGGTTCCTGTGTCAAGAGACACAGGGTCCCCAGAGAGCAAGAACAAGAGTTTTGCCTAAGTATTCCTGTGTTCCAGTGTTCCAAGACTGACCCCGGCTTCTGACCCTAGCTTGTTTATCGTTTATTCTGACTTTTGGAATCCCTGACTACGGCTTTACCTGGATAATCCTTTGGCAAATTCCTGTCAAGCCCCCGTGCACAGATTTACTGCTCAGGTAGCTCCTTACCTTGTTACCGAGAGCTGTGTGTATTTGCAAGGGTGAGCATACATCTCTGCAATATGGACTCCAACCAAGGTAAGCCCTTACACAACCAAATACCCTAGACTGAATATGCAAGAAACAAGCCTAAGTGTGTCTGGCTGTGGAAAATACTGCGTGCCTGGTTGAATAAATAAAGCAAGAGACAGTATTCAAGGGGCTCCTGGGGGGGGGGGGGACCCACTACATAAAGGTATGCACTTGGGGGCTAAGAACATGCACTTCTCCCCCACTGGAGCAAATTAGATCATGCTTTATTGGTCTTCTGGATCAACTGTGGGTATAGGATTGTGTATTTGTGGGTTTTCAATATTTTTTTCTTATTGGTTGAATTAGTGTCTTGTTTTCAACCTCACTAGCGATGTAACTAGTGTCCTTATTGGAAGATTTCCACTCTATTACTGTTCTGATGTTGACCCAAAATTTGGGATTTTTTTTTACTTTTCCTTTTGATAAAAATTGTAAACAGGACAAATAGAGTGACGGAATCCCCCAGACAGCAATAAAAACTGACAGTTGTTCTGACAGTGGTAAGCAGGGCAAATAGGATGAATATATCCAAGGTGTTCAACAGAAATCAAGGGTTTATCTCCCCTACTCCAAAACCCTTAACAGAACACACAAAGGGCTTGAGACTTTAGATGCACAATCTCTGTAAAAGTTCTTGGTCAGATCAGGTCATACAAATGTGCCCATACATGGGTAGGGTAACAGGCAAAATAATAACTTGTTTTCCCGATTGCGCGCCAGAAAATAGAAACTTTTACTGATGAAAATGTTATTTTAAAAATTAAAACTGTTGGGGTGATTTACTCCATGGAAGTAGTCATTCTTTCATACATTGAGAGGGATTTATCAAAACTGGAACGGACAGAATCTGGATGCATTACAACCAATCAGCTTCTATCTACAGTGTGTTCAGTTAAAGCAGAACTTCACTCTCTCAATCAACTGTAACTATTTTTAATCCTTATGCTGCTAGCATTTGTGACTGCATAGTAAATGTATCATATTTACTTGTTGAAAACTTTTTTACACTTCTTGTTTCCAGGCCTAAGCAAATTATATAATACAGTCATACATCCCAGAAGTCTTCGGGCGTGGAGGAGGGGTGTTCTCAGCTAAGCAAACCCTCCTGCCTGCATGCCTGAGCTGAGGGCAGATGGATTTCAAGAAGTAAATGTTGCATGAATCATCTCCCCGTATTTAGGATGGTTGAAACTAGAAATGCTAGGGGGGGGGGGGGGGTATTTTTCAAAATGATTTCTCAGCAAAATAAGGGATGGAGACATGGATGGGTGTAATTGCTTTTAATATTAAAAATGAATAAAATACTGTATTTGGTTTTCAGTGCTCAGATGCAATGTAGTTCCAATTTAAGCTTTGAAAATGAAAGGTAGAAACTGGTGCCATGTAGATTCTGTCTGCTCCAGTGTTGATGAATCTCCCTCACTATGTCTAAAGCATCCTTATTGTATAAGAACATTTGTGGGTTAGAATATCCAAAGCAACCAAGGATATTCCTATTATTGAACTACTGTATAGTGTAAACCATAACTACTTTTCTGCTTGCAGCTTTCACCTCTAGCCACTAGAGAGCACTGTCTACAAGGACATTTTTCTCTTTTAGCTATCATGAAAAAAATGTATTTGTGATGCTTTCACATCTCAAGAAGTACAATAGCTGAGCTGAAAAGCTCCTATAATGAACAAAAGAATTAATGTAACATCCCCTTCCTTGTAATGCAAACAGGTTTTATGAAACTGAATACAGTGTAACTTTATCTACAGAGCCGAATGCTTTTTACAGCAGTTGCTGTCTCTTCAGTACAGAAGATGGAGCTCTGAGCCCAGTGTAGCTCACACCCATAGGCCAGATCATGGTCAGTCTATGCAGAGTAAATTTTAAGACTAAGTTGGATTATCCTGGTGTAACAATAAAGTCCTTTAAGGTGTAACTATAGTATCTGTTCTGTTGCAGATATCCATACATGAAATTAATTGCTGCTTTATGGAAAGGCTTATCTGAAGAATCTGCAGTCTACTGCCAGGTTATCCTATGTAGTCACATTGGACAGTCTGGGGACTAGAACTAGCATGATTTATTTCAACCCAGTGCCTAGGTCTTGGTGCAGGATGAAAAAAGCTCTTATAGAATAGATTGTGTCTGATCAAAACAAAAGCTCACAAGGGTATCCAGGCAGTTTATTTAGTATCAAGTTAGATTAACCCAATGGTCAAGAATTAATATTAGTACAGGGCTTTTTTTCAACAGGAACCTGGGGGAACGCAGTTCCGGCACCTTCAGCACTGACTGTATGAAATGGTAAGGGGTGCTGGGGTGTGCTGCATGGTCTATTTATGCTGGGGGATCTATTTTTTCAGGGGGGTCTATTGTTGCTGGTGGGGAGCTATTGTTGCTGGGTCTTATATTGCTCGGGGGTCAGTTATTGCTGGGTGAGGTCTACTGTTGAGGGATGCGTCTATTGTTGCTGGCTGCTGGAGTCTATTGATGCTGGCTGTGGGGAGATCTGTTGTTGCTGCTGGGGGGAGCTGTTTTGGGTGGTCCATTGTTTGGGGGGGGGGTCTATTGTTGTTGGAGGGGGCTCTATTGTTACTGGTTACAGCGGACCTATTTTACTGCTTTTTCTGTTATCATTAATCAATTCCATATAAATTATATAAACACCAGGGCCACTAGACACATGCGTTCATGCACATCCCACTCCCATCTTACCTTTCTTGCCCTCCTCCTTCTCCTAGTCTCAGGTGACATTTCTCCTAATCCTGGTCATTTTCCAACTGCAAGCCACATATCCAATACCCCTCCCCCTCTGGCAACCACCGCAATCCACAGCAACAACATCAGTTTAATTTCTATCCCCCTGCTTCCTCAAAGCAGCCCATCAATCTCATGTGCCCTTTGGAACGCCCGCTCCATCTGTAACAAGCTAACATCTGAACATGACCTCTTCATCTTTCATGGCTTTAACATACTCGCCATAACAGAAACCTGGCTTCAAAATTTTGACTCGGCTTCTCCTGCTGCCCTCTTTCATGGTGGTCTCACTCCCCCAGACCCAACAGACAGAAAGGAGGTGGAGTTGACTTCCTTCTATCCCCACAAAGCACCTTCCTTTCTGTCCCTTCCTCTCTATCCCTCTTTTCTTTTGAGATACACTGTATTCGTCTGTTTTCTCCTCCTATTTCACTGAGGATTGCAGCAATTTATCAGCCTCCTGGGCCGGTATCGCGCTTTCTTGATGACTTTGCTGCCTGGCTACCCTACTTCCTCTCCTCTGAAATATCCACTATCATTCTTGGTGACTTCAACCTTCCTGTCAATGTTTAACAGCCCAACTACAGCTAAACTTCTCGACTTAACCTCAACCTCATCTTTTGACCTAACCCAATGGACACATACTCACTCCAAAGGTAATACCCTTGACCTTGTATTCTCCCATCTCTGCAACCCTGGCAACCTCACCAACACCCCCTTTCCTCTCTCTGATCACAACCTTATTACTTTCACTGTATCCTTGCCTCCAACCACCCATCCCTCCAAGCAGCAAACAATTGTAGAATCTTTGCCACTTTAACCCTTCTCTTCTCTATTCTGCTACTGACCACCTATATGACATAATCTCTCCCCGCCCTGTACTGACCTGGCCACCTCTGTCTACAACAGTTCACTCTCATCATCACTAGATGCACTTGCTCCTCTAACCACACACAGAATCAGGCCTCGACCGTTACAACCCTGGCAAACTGACAACACTAGAAATCGCAAGAGACATTGCCGTGATCTTGAACGACTGTGGCGTAAAACCAAATGCCTGCAAGACTTCACCCTATATAAATCTGCCCTTCTAAAATACAATTCATGCCTCCATGCTGTCAAACAAGCCTACTTTGTCTCTCTTTTTAATTCCTTGTCATCCAGTCCCCGTCGGCTCTTCTCAACCTTTAACTCTCTGCTTCGTCCCCCACCCCCTCTACCCACTAACTCACTCACTGCCCAAGAGATTGCCAATCACTTCAAAGACAAGATTGATGCAATTTGTGAGGATACCTCCACTGTGCGTACATCTTCCCCACCCAACATACCTTGCCTAAAAGCACATTCAACACTCTCTTCTTTTGAATTGGCTACTACTGTAAGAGGTTACAAAACTTTTCTCAGATGTCCACTTAACCAATTGTCCCCTGGATCCTGTTCCCTCACAGCTACTACGGTCACCCTCTTCTTCTATCCTATGCTCCCTCACTCACACCTTCAATCTCTCCCTCTCTAGTGGCACCTTCCCCTCCCCTCTAAAACATGCGCAGATCACTTCCATACTTAAAAAGCCCTCACTGGACCCTACCAACCTGAACAACTTAAGACCCATCTCATAGCTCCCATTCACCTCTAAACTTCTAGAATGCTTAGTCTACAACCGTCTTAGTTCCTCAGTGAAAATAACCTTCTTGACCCTTTACAGTCTGGCTTTCGCTCACAGCACTCCACAGAAACTGCCTTACTAAAACTCACTAACTATTTACTAACTGCTAAAACCAACAGCCAGTACTCCAAACTTCTACTACTTGACCTCTCTGCAGCCTTTGATACTGTTGACCACCCTCTCCTTCTCAATAAACTACATTCCCTTGGCCTCTGAGATTCTGCTCTATCCTGGTTCTCTGCCTATTTATCACAGTGCTTCTTCAATGTCATCTACAACTCTGTCTCCTCCTCTCCATTGCCCCTTTCTGTGGGGGTCCCCCAAGGCTCTGTTCTTGGACCCCTTCTCTTCTCTATCTACACCTCCTCCCTTGGTCACTTGATAACCGCCCACGGCTTCCAATACCTTTTTTTTTTTTTTTTATATGCTGATGACACCCAAATCTATCTGTCTACTCCTCACCTCACTCCTTCAGTCTCCTCTCGCATTACTAACTTACTAACTGACATATCAGCATGGATGTCGCACCACTTCCTTAAACTAAATCTCTCTAAAACTGAGCTATTAATATCCTCCCCTGCCCGCGCCTCCCTCCACGACTTTTTCCATCAAAATCAACAATGCAACCATCAGTCCCTCCCCTCACGCCAGGGTACTAGGTGTAATCCTAGACTCTGACTTGTCATTTCAGCCTCAAATCCAATCGTTGTCAAAAGTTTGTAGAATTCACCTCCATAACATCTTTAAAATTCGCCCCTTTTTAACAACTGAAACCACCAAGCTCCTCATTCACTCCCTTGTTATCTCTCGCATTGACTATTGCAACTTCCTTCTCATTGGCCTGCCTCTCCATAGGCTATCCCCTCTTCAGTCTATCATGAATGCTGCTGCCAGACTTATCCACTTTACCAACCACTCAGTGTCTGCCAACCCTCTCCTCCAATCCGTACACTGGCTCCCAATCACCCAGCGAATGAATTTCAAAATGCTAACCACAACATACAAAGCCATTCACAACTCTGCCCCGAGCTACATCACCAATCTTGTCTCCAAATAATACCCAAATCGTCCTCTCCGCTCTTCTCAAGACCTCCTACTCTCAAGCTCTCTCGTCCCCTCCTCTCATGCTCGTCTCCAGGATTTCTCCAGAGCCTCTCCCATCCTCTGGAACTCGCTACCTCCACCTGTCCGGCTATCCCCTACTCTTGCTACCTTCAGGTGATCCCTGAAAACTCATCTCTTCAGGAAAGCCTATAACGTCTCTAACTAATATTTTACCACTTCCATCAGCTCATTCCCCACAGTTACTACCTTTTGTACCACCTGCCCCACCCTATTAGATTGTAAGCTCTTCTGAGCAGGGCCCTCTTAATCCTCCTGTATCTTATTGTATTATAACTGTATTGTCTCTCTTTTATATTGTAAATCACTGCGTAAACTGTTGGCGCTATATAAATCCTGTATAATAATAATAATATAAATTACTGATCAGCACAATATACCTGGTTCTGTATTCTCTAAAAGGGCAGTATGGGAGCTGGGTAGGGGGTGGAACTAAGAAATGTGCTCGGAGGTGGGTAGGGGTGGAGAAAGGGAGTAGTTCCTGCACCTTTTCTCTGAAAAAAATGCCCTGGTATTATATGTAATCCTGTTTTGTAGAGAGCAGGGTTACAAAAAAGTAAACTCAGACTCTGACCACTCAGATCTAGATCCAGGTGAAGGAGGAGAGATACGGAGACATCCAGAGGGGGAGTGGATAAGGCGTATTAGACTCTGTAGTGGGGTCTGATGCAGGAGGAGAGCAGGCACTTCGTATAGGAGATTCACTGAACACAGTTTTGGAAGATTATTTCAATTTGTCACGTGATGAACACAGTGGTGCAAAACGGGAGGACACTTTTATGCACATGTAGTCAAGAGACTAAAAAAACTTTTTATATATTTTATAAGTTATATGAAATTGCACTGTAATATATATAATTCACGCACAGCATTGGCATGCTTACAATTACACCCCAAAACACATTCTTTAACTCTATCCAAGTATGGGAATACCACTTATGTAAGACTTTTTCTCTGCCTAGATGCAAAGAGGGGCCCAAAATTTAAGGAGCACCTTCATGCTTTCAAGGGGCATAAATGATGCAATTGATTTCCTGACTCTATCACTAGGTACCTAAAGTGCTAGGACAGGAGAATCACCCACAAATGACTTTATAAAGTAGACCCTCCAATGTATTTAATCAGAAGCATGCTGAGTCCTTTGAAGATTATATTTTTTGGCACAAGTTTTGGGGAAATTAAAAAAGAAAATTAAAATGTATTTTTTTTTTTTTTTTTTTTACACACAGCTTTCAATTAATAAGATATTGCTCACACGGAGCATGGGCATACTTATGCCCCGTACACACGGTCGGATTTTCCGATGGACAATGTCCGATCGGAGCGTGTTGTCGGAAATTCCGACCGTGTGTGGGCGCCATCGGACATTTTCCATCTGATTTTCCGACACACAAAGTTGGAGAGCAGGAGATAAAATTTTCCGACAACAAAATCCGTTGTCGGAAATTCCGATCGTGTGTACACAAATCCGACGGACAAAGTGCCACGCATGCTCAGAATAAATAAAGAGATGAAAGCTATTGGCCACTGCCCCGTTTATAGTCCCGACATACGTGTTTTACGTCACCGCGTTCAGAACGATCGGATTTTCCGACAACTTTGTGCGACCGTGTGTAGGCAAAACAAGTTTGAGCCAACATCCGTCGGAAAAAATCCTAGGATTTTGTTGTCGGAATGTCCGAACAAAGTCCGACCGTGTGTACAGGGCATTAGACTTTCATATCAAGAAATTCTCTGCTACTCCTCTCAAGAATGGTGATACCACATATGTAAGACTTTTTTTTTTTTTTTTTTTTTTTGCAGCCTAGTCGCATAATGGTGCCCAAATCCAAGGAGTGCCTTTGGGCTTGCAAAGGGAAAGATTTACACACCCAATTTTCTGACTACTTATCTCATTTTGGAAGTCCTGGAGTGCCCGGACAGTAGAAACACCCACAAAATGAACCCTTTTTGAGAGTAAATATCACAAGGTATTTTTAAGAGGCATGATGAGTCTTTTGAAGACTTCATTTTCTATGAGCACCGCTGCCCATAACGGGCATTTACGGGCAGCCCAAAAATGGGGTGAAATTTACATGCTGCCCTTAAATCTACAGGTGGTTAACACTGCATGTGCTGCTACTCCTCTTGAGTATGAGGGCACCACATGTGTGAGTTTTTCAATGTTTGAACTGATTATGAACCAGACATTGCATGTTGTGTATCAAAAAAATCAACAACAATAATCAAAAACAGTGTGCTGTAATGCTGTCCTCTGTATGAGTGATTAGGGAACTTAGATTAGTATAGCATCAGCTATAGCAGTCCCCGTTCCTATAAGTCAAGCAAGCCCAGACTATTGGTACATGACTGCCCCCCAGGAATGCCATGTTTCCCAGCCAGGAGGTGGAGGAGGCTGAACAAAGTCCTGTAGTTCCAAGAATGTAGTTGTCCACTGGGGATGGTTGGGACTTGTGTCTAGTAAGAACCTAGTCAGTGGAATATGCAGATGGGTCAGTTTTGATGGCAGGTAGGGATGGGGTCAGCAAACAGGCAAAGGATTGGTCCAGGCAGCAGGCAGAAACTTGGTCAATAAACAGGCTAAGGCCAGTACAGGTGGCAGGCAGAGGCAGCACTGCACTGGCGTGGTGATAATCAAAAACACTGTTGCTAGCTGCACTGGCTCTGGTGACACTGCACTAATATAGTGATCAGGAACACTGTTGATGGCTGCACTGACTCTAGTGGCACTGGGGTGGCTAACGATCAGAAACATTGTTGCTGGCTGTTCTTGTGACATTGTCATTAATGTGGCAACAATCAGGAACACTGTTGCTGGCTTACACTAGTCTGGTGACACTAGGACTCATGTGGCTGTGGTCAGGAACACTATATCTAGATTACACTTGGACTTTTGTGGCTATGATCAGGAACACTGTTCCTGGCTGCAGTGATCAGGTGACACTGGGACTGGTGTGGCAGTGATCAGGAACACTGTTGCTGGTTTACACTGCCCTGGTGATTTTGGGACTCATGTGGTGGTGGTCAGGAACACTATCACTGGCTTAGACTTGGACTTGTGTGGCCAAGATCAGGAACGCTGTTCCTGGCTGCAGTGACACTGGAACTGGTGTGGCAGTGATCAGGAACACTGGCTTAAACTGGTCTGGTGACACTAGCACTGGTGTGGCGATGATTGGGAATGCTATTACTGGCTTACATTTGTCTGATTACAGTAGAACTGATGTGGCAGTGCTCAGGAACACTGTTGCTGGCTTACACTGGTCTAGTTTCACTGGGACTGGTGTGACGACAATCAGGAACACTGTCAATAGCTTGTTTTGGTCTGATGACACTGAAACTTGGGTGGCAGTGATCAGGAATATGGTTGATAGCTACACTGGTCTGTTATAGAGGCTATCAGGACCACTGTTTTTGGCTGCACTGGTCTGGTGACACTGTGACTGGTATGGAGGTGATTAGGGACACTGTGAATGGCTGCATTGGTATGGTTACATATGGTGTACTGGTGTGACAGTGATCAGGAACACACTGACTGACTGCAGTGGTGTGGTCACATTGTAATGTGGTGGCTAGTGATGAGAGACACTGAGTGGCTGCACTGGCATACAGTGCCAAGAAAGCGGCCAGCCAGTGTCTCTGATCACTAGCAACAGCAATACAATGCCACCATAAGAGAAAAGGAGAAAACATGCAGCATGCACTACACAAATATGCTGCAATCCTTGTAACCACAAACTACTCTTTACTCACTGTACCACAAGTGAGAGTTTCACAGACACACATAAATACAAAGGATCATTTAAAAAAAATAAAATGGCAAATGGACTAAGAGCTAACTCTTTGTTTGAGACTACCCTAAAGAAGACAGTCTATAAAATAGTCAGAAACTAGCTAGCAACCAGCAACTGAGATGATAAACACTTTGATCAGGAGTATGTAATGCACAGTGGTATGCAACCTGTTTGCTTTTGACACCACTCAAAGTAGACGTGAAAGTGTATATCCGTGTCCCAGAACAATACCAATCTAGGGAGTTAGTAATGTAAAGAGATAAGGATTGCCTTTACTCCCGACCAGCCCAGGTGAATAATTGATAAAGAGCGACCTCAGCCATGCACAGTGGTGTGCACTTTGTTATAAACAACACAGTGTATAAGGTGCAGTGGTCAGCAGCAGATGTCATAGTGCCCCTTAATTTGCTGGTCAGCAGGAGGAAAAAATAGCCAGTGTTTGCAGTCAATTTAAGGAAAACATGGTCAATCTTGATGTTCAGGGGGAGAAGGAAAAAGCTTAGTCTTTGGTGGCAAGTTGGAGGAAAAATACCTTTATCTTGGTGGTTAATGGTAGCAAAAAATACCCACAGTCGGTGGTCAAGTGTCTGTGCCCTGCTTACTTTCGTGGTCAGTGCCAGTGCCCCCTTTTGTTGGTGGTCAGTGTGGTCTCCCAATCCAGCAACTAGTTTCCTTACATAGAATCACAGAGGAAAGCTAACTTTTGAGTTTATTTAAGGTACTCATTCAAGATATTTTGACTTAAGCACTAATGGAGGGGGGTGAGATTGTTTCTGTTTTTTAGTACAAGCTAATAAATTTGGACTCTTTTATCCTTTGTTTTGTCCTCTCACTACCTTGTATGAACTCACATCAAAGTCCCTGCACCTCTTGGATGCTTTTTTCTTCATTGGAGCACGCCTATGTCCCCTTTTAATAACATTTATTGAAAGCTCAGCGTGGATGCAATAGTCCTGCCCATGGACTGGCCTAGACCAACGCATTTCACCCCCACTTGCCATTAGAATCATTGTTGCACTGCATTCTATAAATTTTAACACTTTTATTTAAAAAGATTAGCAGCCTTATGAATATAGAGCACTTCCACAGTTACAGACTAGTTTTATAATTTCTTTTTTTTCAGTAAGACAGTGGCCAATGTGTCTGTCCTGTACTACTGTCATGTAATGTGTTTATGGTGCTTGGTAATAATTTACCTGTGTTTTAAAGCAATCTGTGCTAGGTGCTGATTTGTAGAAACATATTACCAGAGATAAGCTAAGGCCTCTAACAGAACATCGCAATCTCAAAGGTCTACATTATCAGGTCATTAAAGAAAGCATTGCCAGCAGCCATGTCCTCCTGTTGATAATCACCTTCACACCTATTTCTTGTCCTCAGATTTAGTCCAAAATCTCCTCTGACACTTGCAGCCAGACAAGAACATTGCCACAGCAAAAAAGCATAGCATAATCGAATGCTGCACACGGTTTAGTATACTTCATTGATTTTTAGGCTGTGATGGAAAAGATGCATTCTATAATCTTTCTAAACGAAAGTGTTAAAACATATATATATATTGTAGTGCCACATTGATTCTAATAAAGTGCAAAAGGGTGCCATGTGTGGTTTTATAGGCTTAGGTTTCATTCTGAGGTCATGCACAGTAATGGGTCTTTTTTTTTTTTTTTTTTTTGTAGCATAAATTTTCCAGCACATGGGGAGTCACACGTGCCCCATACAGCATGCCATTCAAGTGAATGGGTGTATGCAGCCGTGCACTTGTAAACAGCAATGCTTCTTTGCATCAGCATTTTTTGTGCTTGCTAGTACAATGTATTTCCCAAGTGCAGAAGTATTGCTTTCAGGAAATATGCTGGACATGCATGCACAGGTAAATGCAAATGCAAAAAGCGTCAGCATCTATAAATGTAAGACCAAGTACATGAAAAGTGTCTATTACTGTCAGTGTGCATGAGTCTTTACTCTGGCTCTGCTGCATTTAGAAAAGCATGACCTCTGAATGGGGCCTAAGCCCATAAAATCTTACATGGCACCCTTTTGCACTTTATTAGAATCAATGTAGCACTACAATGTTTATGTTTTAAAACTTTAATTTAGAAAGATTATAGAATGCATCTTTTCTATCACAGCCTCAAAATCAATGAAGTATACTAAATAGTGTGCAAAATTTGATTATGCTATGCTTTTTTGCTGTGGAAATGTTCTTCTGAAGTCATCTGGGAAGATTAAACAAGTTATATAACTCCCAGATAGGGATGAGCCGAACACCCACCGGTTTGATTCGAACAAGAACATGCGAACAGACAAACCTTGTGCGAACATGCGAACACTGCTAAAATCTATGGGACACGAACGTGAAAAATCAAAAGTGTTTATTTTAAAGGCTTATATGCAAGTTATTGCCATAAAAAGTGTATGGGAACTCGGGTACTGCCCCAGGGGACATGTAAAAAAGTTTTTTACAACGGCTGTTTTTTCAGGAACAGTGATTTAAATAATGCTTAAAGTGAAACAATAAAAATATTCCTTTAAATATCGTGCCTGGGGGTCCCCTTAGTCTGCCTGTAAAGTAGCGCATCTTTCCAATGTTTATAACAGTACTGCAGCAAAATGACATTTCTAAAGGAAAAAATGTCATTTAAAATTTCTTGCGGCTGTAATGTATTGCCGGATCCCGGCAATATACATAAAAAATCATTGAAAAAAACAAAATGGGTTCCCCCCAGTCCATACCAGGCCCTTTGGGTCTGGTATAGATATTAGGGGGACTCCACACCAAAATAAAAAAAAAAAAATGGCGTGGGGGTCCCCCCAAAATCCATACATGACCCTTATCCAAGCATGCAATCTGGCAGGTCGCAGGAAAAGGGGGGTCAAACCGTACCAGGCCACATGCTCTCAACATGGGGAGGGTGCTTTGGGGTACCCCCTAAAGCATCTTGTTGATGGGAACAAGGGCCTCATCCCCACAACCCTTGCCCGGTGGTTGTGGGGGACTGCGGGTAGGGGGGTTATCGCAATCTGGAAGCCCCCTTTAACAAGGGGGCCTCCAGATCCTGGCCCTCCTGCCTATGTGAATGGGTATCGGGTAAATTGTACCCCTACCCATTCACCAAAAAAGTGTAAAAAAAAAAAAGAAAAAATGACAGGAGACAGTTTTTGACAATTCCTTTATTAAAAAAAGTGTCCCGCGATGTCCATCCATCTTTAATCATGGCGCACCCGGACACGAAAAATAGAAAAAAAGCTCCGCCTCGATTGGAGGCATCCCGCTGACTGCTGTCTTTTCACTGTGACAGCTGTTATATAGCCAAGGGCCGGCCACCCGGTTATGTAAATGGGTGACCCCGCCCACTCTGATGTCACATGCTGTCAGAAGGGGCAGGGTCACCCAATTACATCACCGGTAACAGCTGTCACCGCGGAAAAAAAAGCAGTCAGTGGGACGCCTCCCATCACCACGGAGCTTTTTCTTTTCTATTTTTTGCGTCCTTCGGCGCCATGATGGATGTACATCGGGGGACATACCCCATACCCATTCATGTAGGGGGGGCGGGATCTGCCCCCTGCCTGCAGACGTTGGGTTGTGGGAATGAGGCCCTTGTCCCCATAAACATGGGGACTAGGTGCTTTGGGGGATTCCAAAGCAGGGGCACGCTCTTGTCCTCCCTTTTCCTGCGGCCTGCCAGGTTGCATGCTTGTTTAAGGGTCTGGTATAGATTTTGGGGGGACCCTCACACTATTTTTTTTTTTAATTATGGTGCGGGGTTCCCCTTAAAACCCATACCAGACCTAAAGGGCCTGGTATGGATTTTGGGGGACCCCCACGCCATTTAAAAAAAAAAAATTGGTGCAGGGTCCCCCTTAACCACTTCAATACACTGTGTTACTGAATATATAGTCTACACTAAATGCAGAGTGTGTGTGTATACACACACACTAGACTGTGTGTGTGTATATAATATATAATATATATATATATAATATATATATATATATAGTAATACACTGCCACTAACTAACCTGCCTGCCCAATCAAGCTCAATCTATCTCCGTCCACACACTATACACGGCCGCTAGGTAAGCAGCCTTATATAGTATGGGGTGTGGACTTAGTCCCCCTGAGCCATGATCGGCCAAAGCATGCAGGTCAGGTTCATGCTTTGGCCAATCATCATACAGCAATGCACTGAACTAGCTGACAGCGTGGGTACTGCTTAAACAATTTTAGCTTTATTTACAATGTAAGAGAAGATTGGATTGTTCTTCTCCCGAAGTCTACAGATAAGGCACCCGGATCTATGCTATGATGACTTAGGAAGGTATTTTGAGAGGACAATGAAGCTGCTCTGCAGATGGTCTCCATTGACACATTTGAAAGGGCCACCCACGAGGCTGCTACCGCCCTGGTAGAGTGTGCAGTAACCGTTTAAGAGAGTTCACACCCTATTGCCCTGTATGCTTTGTGACTAAGCTTGATGATCCAGCTCACCAAGGTTCTTGAGGTAGCCTCCTTTCCTTTGTGTTTTCCCTCTTGGATTATGAAGAGCTTATCCGAGCATCTGAAGGGAGCAGTGGCCGACAAGTATTTCCTTAAGGTTCTTGAAACATCCAGCTCTTGTAGTCTGCCCAAATCTTCTTCCGGGAAGTTTGGTAAAGCCCAGATGCCTGTTTGATGAAATGTAGTGGCTACTTTTGGCACAAAATGGTCTACTGGACGAAGTTCCACTTGATCTGGGAAAAAGGTAATATGCCTATCTGATGCTCCCTGGGCCTGAAGTTCAGACACTCTCCTACCTGAAGTGATAGCCGTCAGAAAAACAGCTTTTTGTCCCGCAAAGAACACTGCTCAGTTGGAGCAAAAGGATGGTCAGATAGAAAGTCCAGCAGCACAGGCAGATCCCATTGAGGAAAGACTTTCTTCCTAGGTGGTTTGCTTTTAGTGACCGCCTTTAGGAACTGCACTACTAACGGGTCTTCAGCCCATTTGATTTTTGTCACTGCTAAGATGGCCGACACTTGCACTTTGATTGAGCTCAGGCTAAGGCCCATGTCCAATCCTGATTGAAGAAAATCTAGGACAGCTGAAAGTGGAGGTGCAGAAGGATCCAGTTCCCATCCCACCAGGAAATTTGAAAACTTGTCCCAAACCTTGGCATATACTTGATTCGTGGTACGATTTCTGGCTCTTAATAGAGTAGAGACTATCCTAGAAGAGCATCCTACGCTCTTCAGCTTCCTCCTCTCAACAGCCATGCTCGCAGCTCCTGTCTGTGCATGCACAGATGCAGGAAGTCTCCCTGAATCAGAAGGCGTGGGAACACTGGGAGGGGTACTGGTTGTTGTACGCCAAGATGGACTGCTAGCGGACACCAGGGTCTTCACAGCCAAAATGGAAGAATCGCCATGACCATCATGTTCTCCTTCGGCAGCCTCAAGAGGAATCTCATTATCAGGGAAACCGGGGGAAAGGCATAGGCTAGGGCACAGTTCCAAGGCACAACTAGAGCATCCGTCCCCTCTGCCTGAGGATGCGGGAACCGGGATAGAAATCTCTGGAATTTTCAGTTGCTCGGAGAAGCAAAGAGATCCATTTGGGGTTTGCCTCACATGTGAACCAGTTGGGTAAAGACTCTGGGGTGTAGAGCCCACTCGTTGTGCTCCGGAGAGATGGTCTGCCTGCAAATTCAGCTTCCCAAGGAGATAGACTGCCCTTAGAGCCTGAGCATGATTCTCTGCCTAGGTCATTATGGGATTTACCTCCTTTAGCAAGACGCTGCTGTGGGTTCCTCCCTGGCGTTGTGTATATAAGCAACCGCCGCCCTGTTGTCCATCTGTATCGTGACCGGTTTGCCCTGGATCTTGTGCTGTAAGGCCCTGAGAGCCAAGGATGCTGCTCGAACTTCTAGTACATGCGAGACTATGCCTTTGGCTGGGAATCTCCACCTGCCCTAAACAGACTGTCCTTCGCAGTGTCCTCCCCAGCCGACCTCGCTGGCATCTGTTGTAACAATGGTCCAGTATAATGGAACTAAGGGGCACGAGTTCTTCAGGGTCTCCTTCTTCAGCCACCACTGTAGGCTCCTTCTCATGCTGAAAGATACGGTTATCAGTTGTGTTAGGAACTATTTCCTCCACTGTGCAAGGAACCCTTGCTGGAACTGCCGCATGTGCCAATGTGCCCAAGTGAGCATGGGAATGCATGAGGACATGGTGCCCAACAGTCTGAGACACTAGGATGCTGACAGGGGGGTGGATGTTGCCGCTCTCAGGACCCTGTCCCTGTTTCTTTGCTGGCGGGATTGAGACTGAGGCATTGGTCGTATTGAAGAGTGCTCCCATTTATACCATTTGCTGGGTTGGGGCAAGCTTGCTCTTCTTAATGTTAATCATCCAACCAAACTTCTGTAAAGTGTAGATAAGGATCTCCCTGTGTGTCAGGAGTTCTCTCCGGTCCCTGGCCAATAGAAGGACATCAATGGTGAATGTTGTAACGCTAATACATGTACACATGAGTATGTTAATGAAAATGTGCAAAAAATCAATAGTGTAGATCAAAAGAGTATGGCTTTTATTTCTAAAAAAACGACATACAACAATAAAAAAAAGTAGCCTGATGTGTTTCGACCAAAGAGGCCTTCAACTGGGGCATATGCCCCTTTTTTTTCATACCATCCGGATGAGAGATTGTCCTGCTGTCCAGTTGGGTTTTTGACTTTCAAGATCCAGCCTTGGTGTTCCTTCCATCAGAGATTTGTGTGGTGGCCATCTAATACATCAGTGGAGGTCCTGGACCCTTTGGAGTTTCGTCTAACCACCGATACCGGCACCCTTGCACATATGACTCTTTGTCGCTGACACTAGAGTCCATCTGTTCCGGTAAGAGTACATATACCTCTCCTTTTTGTTGAAGCACCCCCTCAATGTTTTTCTTGCCGGACAGTGTCAGCAACATCTGACCTTGCCTTAACATCTTTTGGTGGATGAAGTACAGGCCACTTTTCACAGATTTCTTTATTCATTGGACTTTTTCATATTTTGTCCTTTTATATATATAACTTGTGTACATTTGATTTTTTGCACATTTTCATTAATATACTAATGTGTATATGTATTAGCGCTACAATATTCTCCATTTATGCTTCATATGTTTGTCACTTTTTTTTTATAGCAGCTTTTTCTTCTTTCACTGGAGGTTAGAGCAGTCACGCTTTTTTTACAATAGAAGGACATTGTCTAAATAATGATAGCCTGAAGACCCTGCACTCTGAGCGGGGCTAATACTGCAATGAGAACCTTTGTAAATGTTCTGGGGGACATTCATAAGCTGAAGGGCAGGCTGGTAAATTGCAGGTGTGTGTGACCAATGGCAAACCTGAGATACCTCTGAAAAGAGGGCAGGATTGGGACATGCAGATAGGCATCCTGTAGATCCAAGGAAAGCATCCAGTCACCTGGTTGTACTGCCTGGATGATTGTGTGGATGGATTCCATCTTGAATCTTTCCAGAAGGATAAAGTGGTTTAGCCATTTTAGATCTATGACTGGACGCCAGCCTCCATCCTTTTTGCGGACGATAAACAGGGTGGAGTAAAACCCAGTATATCTTTCTGAAGATGGAACCTGTATCACGGCTTGCTGTGCTTGCAAGTTTTGTACATATTGTAGCAGAACTGCTGCATTCTGTGGAGCCTCTGGGATCTTGGTGGGGGAGAAATGATCTGGAGGAGGGGCGCTGTGAAACTGCCAGAAATGGCCCCGGGTGACTGTTGCCTTCACCCATAGATCTGTGCAATTCTCCACCCAGACATCCACAAAAGGTGCAAGCCTGGATCCTACTGTGAATGTCTGGGGTTGCACACCGTCAAAAGGGTTTGGTAGGCTCTTGGTGTACTTTCATGGCTTTTTGCCTGTGTGCCCTGAGAAAGATAGATTGGGTACCCTTCCACCCGCCACCTGACCGTCTGGTTTGTCTGTTGGATCTCTGCTCTCTGAACCTAGAGGAATGAGATTGATTAGGAAAATATCTTGCTCGCCTCTGCTTCCTGTCCTGTGGAAGTATGCCTGACTTGCCCCCCGATATTCTTGAGATGGCCGTTTTCCATCTTACTGCCGAATAAGGCCTTGCCATCAAAAGGGATCTTGCACCAATTCTGTTTTTATGATGCATCAGCGGGCCAAGGTTTTAACCATAAGGCCCTTTTAGCTGTGACGAGTGTAGCATAGCCCTGGCTGAACACTTGATCGTGTCTATAGCCGCTTCACCAATGAGATCGGAAGACACCTTGAGTTCTTCTAGAGACTGAATAATTTCAGCTCTTGGAATCCCCTCTTTTAAGGCTGACTCAATATTTTGAATCCAAATCGTCAAGGCGCTAGCCACTGAGGTGAGGGCCACAGCTGGACGACAGGCTGCCCCAGCTGGTTGATAGATTCTCTTCAAATCTAGATCTATCCTCCTGTCCATTGCATCTTTAAAGGAGGTTGAATCCTCCATTGGGAGGGTAACCTTTTTGGCCAGCCTGACGACTGCTGCGTCCACCACCAGAGGGGAGTTAAGAGAGTCTACATCTGTCTCCTGCATAGGATACAGCTTATGAAGCCTGTTGAATGAGAACCTTTTCTCAGTGTTCTGCCACTCTTGCTTAATGACACCCTTAATTTCCTCCATGAAAGGAAAGAAGGATTGGTGCTTTTGGAGGAAAGGAAAATGTAACAATAGTCACATAATTAGTGAAATGATGTCTACCTGTGTGCAATCTAAGTGTCACATGATCTGTCATTACATATACACACACCTTTTTGAAAGGCCCCAGAGGCTGCAACACCTAAGCAAGAGGCACCACTGACCAAACACTGCCACGAAGACCAAGGAACTCTCCAAACAAGTAAAGGACAATGTTGTTGAGAAGTGCAAGTCAGGGTTAGATTATAAAAAAATATCCAAATCGTTGATGATCCCTAGGAACACCATCAAATCTATCATAACCAAATTGAAAGAACATGGCACAACAGGAAACCTGCCAAGAGACGGCTGCACACCAAAACTCAAGGAGGGCATTAATCAGAGAGGCAGCACAGAGACCTAAGGTAACCCTGGAGGAGCTGCAGAGTTCCAAGCAGAGACTGGAATATCCGACAATAAGCCGTACGCTCCATAGAGTTGGGCTTTATGGCAGAGTGGCCAGAAGAAAGCCATTACTTTCAGCAAAAAACAAAATGGCACGTTTTGAGTTTGAAAAAAGGCATGTGGGAGACTCTGGAACGGGCAAAAATCCCAGTGGTAAGATGTGGCAAGCTCATAGAGACTTATCTAAAGCGACTTGGAGCTGTGATAGCCACAAAAGGTGGCTCTACAAAGTATTAACTAACTTTAGGGGGGTGAATAGTTATGCACATTTACTTTTTCTGTTATTTTGTCCTATTTGTTGTTTGCTTCACAATAAAAAAAAATCTTGAAAGTTGTGGGCATGTTCTGTAAATTAAATGATGCAAATCCTCAAACAATCCATGTTAATTCCAGGTTATGAGGCAACAAAACACGAAAAACGCTAAGGGGGGTGAATACTTTTGCAAGGCACTGTATGCATTCATAAAAACACAGGCTGCATAAAATCGAGTGTAGCATACTTTATGTCAGCTGTGGTTACATTCAATAGAGTAAAAAAAATGGAGGGGACACTGGAGAGAAGAAAAGGAAATTGCTGCTCACCCCTTAAAAATTAGAACAAAAAAGGAAAGATTTCCCCACATTGGGGTTTTTAGGCAGCACAGTAACGGATATAGTCAATGTTGTATGAAAAAATATAACAATTTTATTGGATGATATACCATCAGAGTTAAAAACAATGAGCTCCAGTGGGAATTACTTTAAAAATTGTTGGCTGAACATACATAGGCAGAAATTTATTCATAACAATACTTTATATCATGAACATTAAACCTGACACGTTTCAACCCCTAAAATTGGGGTCTTCTTCAGAGGGTCAGTCTGCTGGGGAGAACACGAAAAATAGAGTTGATATACACATATAAGTTCCATTGGTATAAATATAATATTAACTACATTAACCATGTAATACATCAATACAGTATAGTTACCAAATAATGTATGTCCAACGGAAAACACGGATTCCCACATGGAGATCCCTTTAAAAAGATATGTTGCTTTGCCCTATTCCCCAAGGGGAGGATTCCAAACACCTCTACCGCCACCGCAACCCAGACCAGGATGGTGAGAAGCAACGTGGCTTACGAGAGGTCACACTTTTAAGCACCGCCCGCCAGAGCAGACGACCGGCCGGAAAGCACCAAACCACCTGCGATGAAAATTTGCAAGGCAAAATAAGTAAAAACCCATAATAAGGTAGTCAGATTAATATTTCATTATTTGGTAACTATACTGTATTGATGTATTACATGGTTAATGTAGTTAATATTATATTTATACCAATGGAACTTATATGTGTATATCAACTCTATTTTTCGTGTTCTCCCCAGCAGACTGACCCTCTGAAGAAGACCCCAATTTTAGGGGTTGAAACGCGTCAGTTTAATGTTCATGATATAAAGTATTGTTATGAATAAATGTCTGCCTATGTATGTTCAGCCAACAATTTTTAAAGTAATTCCCACTGGAGCTCATTGTTTTTAACTCTGATGGTATATCATCCAATACAATTGTTATATTTTTTCATACAACATTGACTATATCCGTTACTGTGCTGCCTAAAAACCCCAATGTGGGGAAATCTTTCCTTTTTTGTTTACATTCAATAGAGTTTAAAGTAAAGTCTTAAAATACAATTCAACATTAACAAATACAGCAACATTGCTAAGACCCATGGTGCCAATCAAACGACCTGCTAGCACGAAGTATTAGGCCTGCTGTCTTCTAGACTCCTAATCAGTTCTGGAGCACAGCTGGTTGCATGCTGAGCGATAGCAGCTCCAGCAGCCTTTAGCATTGGAACCACCAGCTGTCACTGGCAGCTGCAGTCCAGCACCAAGCCTAGAAGCTAAATCAATTAGCTAAATGAAATGAAACTAAATGGATTTTCTTACTGAGTACCCTCCAACCCAATGGGTTAAACGTAGACCTTAACTGTTTTCTTACTAATTTTTAAAGTCTTGAATCTATACTGCACTATATATATCTATATGTGTATATATATATATATATATATATATATATATATATAATTTTTTTTTTCTGCCCTTGGGGGATACATAGTGTGTGTGTGTGTGTGTGTGTGTGTGTGTGTGTGTGTGTGTGTGTGTGAACCAACCACCACTATTTGTACTTACACTATGTATCCCACCAATTTATAATTTAAATTCACATCCTCATAGCTCTGTATGTGGATTAAGATTATTTAGCAAAAAGGTCACCACCAAATTATCATTAATCACTTCAAATAAAAACATTTTCTCTATATCTATATACCTTCATTTAAAAATAATCCAGATATCACTTCATGGCATCTAATTGAATTGCATTTTTATTTTTATTCTTCACTTAATCACTTTTAAGTTTTTTTTTTTTACATTTTTTAAACACTTGCATATTATATAGGGGTTAATACATATTACATACTAAGCAAGGTATCCTTGTTTTTAGGTTTACACAAATATAATAGCAAACTTTAATGTGTTTTTTACATGTATTTTTATTATTGGTATAGCATGCGGTGTCCCTGTGACGATCATTCACGGTAAAGCACAGGTGACCAGTTAACAAGCACCGAAGAGATTACCAGCGTGTGCAATTTTGGATGATTGAGGAATTGATATGGGTAATGTGCGGTAACATAAAATAATTAATTTTGCCCGCATACATTATATGGACCAACCAAAATGGTCACGTGACAAAGTTCAGGGATTACCACATGCTATATAAACTGGGAGGTGTAGCAAGATGGCGCTGCTCCAGATGATGTTTTGATGACGAAACGTGTAGGGCGGAGCATCTAGCGTCTTTGCGTCACTTCCAATTTTGGGCCGTGAAATGCGAATCGTCCCGGCTTTCTGATTTTAAAAGACTGTGTATTCACTGAGACAATATGAGTAAATTTTTTTTTTTTTGTTTCTTTTTTTGTTCACTACCAATAAATCTATTCCTAAAACAGAATTATGCTATGGAAGTGTCTCTTTCCTATATGTGGGTGATGCGGAGCAAGAATTGAAATAGAAAGAAAAACTGACACCGCAAGCATGGATCTGGAGATTGCTGCACAGTAGCAAATTCTGTGAAAGCGAGATATCCCTGTGTGGGGTGAGTTGTTCTGGTGAGTGCAATACCTATAGAAACAAGATATTTGGGGGGCACACCCTAAAAGATGCATTAAAGATGGTGCAGCCATAAGACCATACAGTAGAAGAAAATATTACAGCGCACACATGCAAAAAAGACATTTACCTCCAGCAAGGCTAGTTTAAAAACACCTAAACCTTTTCAAAAAACATTATCAAAAAATATGGGGATTTGGTCGCACCATATTGCTATATGGTGCTAAGCCCACTTACTGCGACAAAGTACCCCATAATCATTGGGTCCTACACTATCCATGGACTGGGAGATCCTGCATCTCTGAACCATGAGAGCATTACGCTCTTCTAAATGGGAGAATCTTAAGGTCTCCACCCATGACACAAGTGGACACTAATGAGAGGTACTTAGTGAGGGAGTATGGATAGTGTAGGACCCACTGATTATGGGGTACTTTGTCGCAGTAAGTGGGCTTAGCACCATATAGCAATATGGTGTGACCAAATCCCCATATTTTTTGATAATGTTTTTTGAAAAGGTTTAGGTGTTTTTAAACTAGCCTTGCTGGAGGTAAATGTCTTTTTTGCATGTGTGCGCTGTAATATTTTCTTCTGCAATACCTATAGGGGGCACTATAAGGATCACGAAGGCACAGATTTGAAGAGCACTTGTCACTTTATATTTTAAAATTTCAATTTTACTAATGGACAGTAGGGATGAGCCGAACACCCCCCGGTTCGGTTCGCACCAGAACCCGCGAACGGACCGAAAGTTCGCACGAACGTTAGAACCCCATTGACGTCTATGGGACTCGAACGTTCGAAATCAAAAGTGCTCATTTTAAAGGCTAATTTGCATGGTATTGTCCTAAAAAGGGTTTGGGGACCCGGGTCCTACCCCAGGGGACATGTATCAATGCAAAAAAAACTTTTAAAAACGGCCGTTTTTTCGGGAGCAGTGATTTTAATGATGCTTAAAGTAAAAAAAAAAAAAGTGAAATATTCCTTTAAATATCGTACCTGGGGGGTGTCTATAGTATGCCTGTAAAGTGACGCGTGTTTCCCATGTTTAGAACAGTCCCTGCACCAAATGTCATTTTTAAAGGAAAAAATCTCATTTAAAACTGCTTGCGGGTTTAATGTCATGTCGGGTCATGGCAATATGGATGAAAATCAGTGAGACAAACGGCATGGGTACCCCCCAGTCCATTACCAGGCCCTTTGGGTCTTGTATGGATATTAAGGGGAACCCCGCACCCAAATTAAAATAAGGAAAGGTGTGGGGCCACCAGGCCCTATATACTCTGAACAGCAGTATACAGGCGGTGCAAACAAGACAGGGACTGTAGGTTTGTTGTTAAGTAGAATCTGTTTGTAATTTTGAACATTTTTAACGTGTTTAGCTCCAGCCAAAAAATCTTTTCTAAGCTTTTTGGAAAACATAGGGAAGGGTTATCACCCCTGTGACATTTGTTTTGCTGTCTTTCCTCCTCTTCAGAAGATTTCACCTCACTTTTTTGTCCCAATGAAAAATGTTTTTTGAAAATTTGGGTTTTTTTGTGGAACAAGGATTGGAAAGCATCAGTGGAAAGGAGAAATTGTTTTCCCATATTAACTCTTACAGGAGAGAATTTCCCTTCCTAGGGGTAGATTTCATCTCACTTCCTGTTGTCTCCTTCCGTTTGCAAGTAGGAGTCGTTTGTAAGTTAGATGTTTGAAAGTAGGGTCCTGCCCTATATACTCAGCAGAAATTTGGGCCTTAGGTGTTGCTGTGGCCACAACACTGTAAGCCCTCACAGGGCCCTGCTGTGAAATATTAGATCAAGAATTGTAATTACATGCCCCTGTTGAACAGGAGCTGAAAAATTAGGCATTAGGCACTGGTGCTGGTGCCACAACACTGCAACCCCTCACAGACACTCTAGTTGGAACGCAGGAACAAGCCCTGCTGCAAAGTATTGCATCAAAAATTGTAATTACACGCCCCTGTTAGACAGGGGCAGAAAAATTGGGCCTTAGGCACTGGTGCTGGTGCCACAACACTGCAACCCCTCACAGACACTCTAGTTGGAATGCAGGAACGAGCCCTGCTGCAAAGTATTACATCAAAAATTGTAATTACACGCCCCTGTTAAACAGGGGCTGAAAAATTGTGCCTTAGGCACTGGTGGTGGCGCCCAGAACCAAAAATGTTCTTACAAGCTATCAGCGTGATGATTGAGGAGGAAGAGGATAATTACTCAGGGATAGTCACTCAGCATCAGCATAGGCAGTCTTTGAAGGGATCTGAGATTTCCAAAAAAATTATTCGGTTACATCAGCATCAGGTGCTTGGTAGCTGGTGGTGATCCAAGACTGATTCATTTTTATGAAGGTCAGCCGATCGACCGAGTCGGTGGACAGACGCACCCTGTGATCAGTTACCACGCCTCCAGCAGCACTGAATGTGCGTTCCGAAAGAACGCTGGATGCAGGACAGGCCAGTAGCTCAATTGCATACTGTGCAAGCTCTGGCCAGTGATCCATCCTCAAGACCCAGTAACCAAGAGGATTTTCGGTGGGAAAGGTGTCCAAGTCTGATCTTGCCCCTAGGTATTCCTGCACCATGTAAAACAGACGCTGGCGATGGTTGCTGGAACCGATCATACCTTGGGGCTGCGGACCAAAAAATTGTCTGAACGCATCGGTCAGACGGCCACCTTCTCCACCGCTCCTTCTTTGACTGACCGAAGCCTCAGCAACACGTTGTCCAGAAACAGGAGTTTGTAACCTCCCAGTCTCTGGGAACGCGTTGCACAGACCTTTCTGCAAGGCCTCCCGAAGATGTTTCATCCTCTGCTCCCTCTGCGATGGCAAGATAAGGTCCGCAACCTTACCCTTGTAACGTGGATCAAGGAGGGTTGCCAGCCAGTATTGGTCCTTCTCCTTGATACCACGAATACGAGGATCCTTACGCAGGCTTTGCAGGATCAGGGAGGCCATGCAGCGTAGGTTTGCTGAGGCATTCGGTCCGGAGTCCTCTGGGTCACTAAGGACAACAATGTCCGCAGCCACCTCCTCCCAGCCACGTACAAGTCCATGTGTTCCTTGGGACTGATCCCTTAAAGACTGCTGCTGATGCTGAGTGCCAGGCTCCACCTCCATACTGACACAATCTTCCTCCTCCTCCTCCTCCTCCTCGTCCTCTTCCTGTGTGATCGGCGGGCACGCAGGAACACTGTCTGGATAAAGGGGGCCTTGAGAGCTAAGGAAGTCCTCCTCTTCCTGCCTCTGTTCTGCCTCAAGTGCCCTGTCCATTATTCCACGCAGCGTGTGCTCCAACAGGGGGACAGTGTCACTGATGCATGCACTGTCACTGCTCACCATCCTCGTGGCCTCCTCGAATGGTGACAGGACAGTGCATGCATCCCTGATCATGGCCCACTGGCGTGGGGAAAAAAAACCAAGCTCCCCTGACCCTGTCCTGGTGCCAGAGTCGCACAGGTACTCATTGATGGCCCTCTGCTGCGTGTGCAGCCGCTGCAGCATGGCCAACGTTGAGTTCCACCTGGTGGGCATGTCACAGATTAGGCGGTTCTTGGGCAGGTTAAACTCCTTTTGGAGGTCCGTCAGCCGAGCACTGGCATTATATGACCGGCGGAAATGCACACAGACTTTCCTGGCCTGCCTCAGGACATCCTGTAAGCCCGGGTACCTGCCCAAGAACCGCTGCACCACCAAGTTAAGGACGTGAGCCAAACAGGGCACATGGGTCATTTGTCCCTGTCGGAGGGCAGAGAGGAGGTTGGTGCCATTGTCGCAAACCACCATTCCTGCCTTAAGTTGGCGTGGCGTCAACCACCTCTGAACCTGCCCCTGCAGAGCTGACAGAACCTCTGCCCCAGTGTGGCTCCTGTCCCCCAAGCACACCAGCTCAAGCACCGCATGGCATCTTTTGGCCTGCGTACTTGCGTAGCCCCTTGAACGCCTACGGAGCACCGCTGGTTCCGAGGAAGAGGCCATGGAGGAAGAAGAAGAGGAGGGGTGGAGGAGAGAGGTGTGTCACAATCAGCATTTTGGAGGCGTGGTGGCGGAACAACCTCCAACACTACTGCACCTTGTCCTGCATCCTTCCCAGCTGCCAGCAGAGTCACCCAATGCGCCGTGAAACTTAGGTAACGTCCCTGTCCATGCCTGCTGGACCATGAGTCAGCGGTAATATGCACCTTACCGCTGACCGCCCTGTCCAGCGAGGCATGGACATTGCCTTCCACATGCCGGTAGAGAGCCGGAATCGCCTTCCGTGAGAAAAAGTGGCGTTTGGGTACCTGCCACTGAGGAACTGCACATTCCACAAACTCACGGAAGGGGGCAGAGTCTACCAACTGAAAAGGCAGCAGTTGAAGTGCTAGCAATTTTGCCAAGCTAGCATTCAACCGCTGGGCATGTGGATGGCTGGGAGCAAACTTCTTTTGGCGGTGCAGCAGCTGGGGCAGGGAAATTTGCCTGGTACAATCTGACGTCGGTGTACCAAAAGCAGATTGCCCACAAGTACTTGGCTGTGACACACCTAATTCTACACCTTCATTCCTCTCACTGCAGGTCTCAGAGAGGACTGAAGGTCTAGTGGGGTTGGAAATCTCAGCTGATGAGGAGCAAGGAGAGATCCTCTTTGTTCTTTGGTGTGGGTCTTTTAGATACGCTTGCCAACGAACTGCATGGCAGGTCAACATATGTCTGGTCAAGCATGTGGTACCCAAGCGGGAGATGTTTTGGCCACGCGAGATACGCTTGAGACATATGTTGCAAATAACAGCGGTGCGATCTGATGCACTCGTCTCAAAAAAGGCCCACACCAAAGAACTTTTTGAATAACGCGCAGAGACTGCAGCGCCCTGCACATGTGGAGCTTTGGGGTGTGATGCAGTCAATGTGCTGCCCTTAGGCTGGCCCCTGGAGGGCATCCTGCCTCGTTGGTGATGTGCCGCCTCCTCCTCCTCCTCCTCCTCTCTCCTATCAGGCACCCACGTTGAGTTAGTGACCTCATCATCCCCTCCCTCCTCATCACTGGAGCAAACCTGGCAGTATGCTGCAGCAGGGGGAGCATGACTGCCAGATTGCTGTCCTTCTTGGGCACCCCCTCTGTACGTGCTCATGTTACTGCCTTCAATGAGCTCAGTATCATCATCAGAGCCTTCCAAACGCTGGGCATCCTCCTGGAGCATGTACCCAACACTGTGGTCAAACAGTTCGAGGGAATCCTCATGAGGACATGGTGGAGCTAGGGAAGGAGTCACTGATGACATTGAGCTGAGGGAAGAGGCCGCTGCTTTGCCAGACAAAGCACCCTGGGCATGGGTGAGAGAGGATGAGGAGGATGAGGACGGCTTGGTCATCCACTCGACCAAGTCTTCCACATGTTGCGGCTCAACACGGCCAGCTGCCGAAAAAAAGGCCAAGCGTGTCCCATGGCCACGTGCTGATGAGGATGCACCGTCTCCACGACCAGCACTAGACACAGAGCCTGCTTGCCCTCTCTTATTGGCTTGTGACTGTCTGCCTCTCCTTCTTGGCCTTCCAGACATACTAATGGCCTGTAGCTGCACTAAGCTGGGATAGAACACCTGTAATTTTCTTCAGGTAGCTTTATATACTGTAACCAGACAAGCCTGCCTGTCAGTAGGAAGATAACAGGAACGGATCTAGCTGAACACTGTGAGCAGGACGCACTGTACTAAATGTAAATAGTCTAGCTGCCTGACCGTGGTACTAATAGGATCAAATAGAACACCTGTAATTTTCTTCAGTTAGCTTTATATACTGTAACCAGACAAGCCTGCCTGTCAGTAGGAAGATAACAGGAACGGATCTAGCTGAACACTGTGAGCAGGACGCACTGTACTAAATGTAAATAGTCTAGCTGCCTGACCGTGGTACTAATAGGATCAAATAGAACACCTGTAATTTTCTTCAGGTAGCTTTATATACTGTAACCAGACAAGCCTGCCTGTCAGTAGGAAGATAACAGGAACGGATCTAGCTGAACACTGTGAGCAGGACGCACTGCACTAAATGTAAATAGTCTAGAAGATAACAGGAACGGATCTAGCTGAACACTGTGAGCAGGACGCACTGCACTAAATGTAAATAGCAGGAACGGATCTAGCTGAACACTGTGAGCTGGACGCACTGCACTAAATGTAAATAGCAGGAACGGATCTAGCTGAACACTGTGAGCAGGACGCACTGCACTAAATGTAAATAGTCTAGAAGATAACAGGAATGGATCTAGCTGAACACTGTGAGCAGGACGCACTGCACTAAATGTAAATAGCAGGAACGGATCTAGCTGAACACTGTGAGCTGGACGCACTGCACTAAATGTAAATAGCAGGAACGGATCTAGCTGAACACTGTGAGCAGGACGCACTGCACTAAATGTAAATAGCAGGAACGGATCTAGCTGAACACTGTGAGCAGGACGCACTGCACTAAATGTAAATAGTCTAGAAGATAACAGGAACGGATCTAGCTGAACACTGTGAGCAGGACGCACTGCACTAAATGTAAATAGCGGGAACGGATCTAGCTGAACACTGTGAGCTGGACGCACTGCACTAAATGTAAATAGCAGGAACGGATCTAGCTGAACACTGTGAGCAGGACGCACTGCACTAAATGTAAATAGCAGGAACGGATCTAGCTGAACACTGTGAGCAGGACGCACTGCACTAAATGTAAATAGCAGGAACGGATCTAGCTGAACACTGTGAGCAGGACGCACTGCACTAAATGTAAATAACAGGAACGGATCTAGCTGAACACTGTGAGCAGGATGCACTGCACTAAATGTAAATAGTCTAGAAGATAACAGGAACGGATCTAGCTGAACACTGTGAGCAGGACGCACTGCACTAAATGTAAATAGTCTAGAAGATAACAGGAACGGATCTAGCTGAACACTGTGAGCAGGACGCACTGCACTAAATGTAAATAGTCTAGATAGAAGATAACCGGAACGGATCTAGCTAAACTGAATACAGTGTATATATATATATATATATGCAACACCTGGGATGCATATATATACACAATACACTGTAAGTGCAGCTAACTCACTGACTGTTCTGCCTAATCTATTTAACTCAAATCAAATGACACTGTCTCTCTCTCTCTCTCTATCTCTCAGCACACCGGAACACACACTACACAGGGCCGCCGTGCAGGCGGCCTTATATAGTGTGGGGTGTGTACTAAATCCCCTGAGCCATAATTGGCCAAAGCCACCCTGGCTTTGGCCAATTACAGCTCTCTCTACTGACGGCGCTGTGATTGGCCAAGCATGCGGGTCATAGTGCATGCTTGGCCAATCATCAGCCAGCAATGCACTGCGATGCCGCAGTGAATTATGGGCCGTGACGCGCCACACGAATTTGGCGCGAACGGCCCATATCGTTCGCAATTCGACGGACGGTCGAACAGCCGATGTTCGAGTCGAACATGGGTTCGACTCGAACACGAAGCTCATCCCTAATGGACAGTATATGATCACAGTTTATTTATTTGTTCACATGAATTGTTTATGAGCACGGTATCAATTTGGAATACGTGTGATACCAGCACTGGATTATACCATTGTACCACTTTGCACTTGGCACTTTGTGCACACTTGTATTTATGTATGTAGGATTTTTTGTGTTCAATCAATTTGATACGAGAGTTATGTTTACACTTCAGAACAAAATCTGACACAGGGTCACATAGTGTGGAGAGAGTGTCGCACTGACATATCCTTAACTCACTTAGGAATTGCCACACATGAACAGTGCCACACCTACCTTTTTGTTATTTTTTACTTACAAATTACTAGATGTTAACATATGGTAGGACATACTGTATGTTTTACTGTACATAAATGCGGGACACATTTATGAAAACTAGACTATTGCTTGGTCCTCTAAAAAAGGTCAGGGGCCACACTTGAGGTTCAATGGCAGCTGATGCTCACTATTTTGGGGGGGGCGGCACAGCCAACACTGCCCCCCCCCCGTGAGTGACATAGGTGGCAGCGAATCTATAGTCTGGTGTCCCTACATGTACAGTAGATCAGGGGGCCAGATGCACGGATGTGAGGGGCCACCCCTGCGCTTCTTATGGAGCGGCTGCCACTGTGAGGCCCCCTATGTTCACTAAATTGACCATACCACCTAAAGATCCCAGACTCCATGGCACTGTCCCAGGATTTTGTGGATCTAGTCTGTGTCCTTCTGCCAGCTGGGTGCTGAAATGCTCATTCTTGCACCTGGTTTTGACTCTTTTGCTTCTCTGTCAGGCAAAGAGAGATCTCCTGTAGAGGTGGGCAACACCACAGGATGCAGAGCAGGTAGGTAAGTAATCCACTAAACACTTAACGTCTGTTAACACATCAGGTTTGATTTAAACCCAACCTTTTTTATTTTAGATAGGCATATGTCCTAAAACATCATACATGCCTTTTCTAATAAAGCATCCCAAAATTGCAGAATTGTATTTCTAGAACATTAATAAACATATGATTTATGATACAGGAAGGGCTTGGTTACTTTTACAAGATGTAGTATTGAAAACACACATCTCCTCCTCCATATCTGTGTTGTTGTATTAAATGACAACAGCCTTGCAAATGTCACCTAGATTTAGGAGTGTGAAACGTGCTGTTAGCCAAGCTTGGTCTGTTTGGTTCGAGATTAACACTGTGATCGTTAAGGTCAGAAAATGTAGTTTATTAAATTGATAAACTCTCTCATGTGGGGAAAAGGGAACTTCAATCTTATCTAATGTAGATAATGGTAATTTTTGCTTTAGTTAGCAAGAATGAAAAAGCATCTGAAGATTGATACAAAATAGAGCTGTAGATATTCCACTTATGTAGAAAGATTAGGCTCTCACTTCTGTGATTAGGAAGAGTGGAATACTTCATGGTAAGTTTGCTTTGTCTGCTTTCAAGTGAATTATGATGCTTCAAAAGTATGTTTAGCAACAAGATTTGCCATCAAAAGGGCAGAAATGAAACAGCTTGATTGCTTTCTAATGTGGAAGAACAATCATACCATACATTCGGGATTTAAATATTCTAAATCCTTGCTCACAAAGCCTGTCAAGGAAGACTTAACCATACATGTTTTATAGCTTTTTTTCCCACACTCATCATATGCTTGGTGTAAAACAATTCATGTAAGCATTTACTTTTTTACTCAACTTCTGGTTTATATAAAGAGGATAGAAAGTTTCACCACTGAAGAAGACCTCCAAAATGTACTAATTTTACAGTATCTATTCAGCAAAATCCCATTGTAATTCAAAGAACAAACCTTTTTGAGCAAGCAAATCCTGGGGTCCAAATAGTAACTGAGACAGAGAAGAAATTAAAAAATTACAGAATTATTGTGTAGCTCCACTGAACAGTAGTGTTGATAAGTTTGAGTTATTCAAATATAATCCTGCATCCATTGGCACTAATGAGAAGAAAATGTTCTTGGGTTGAATCTGAGGGATGTTCATCAAGATCATTGTAAATTTCAGAAATTGCAAACTTTAATCTGAATCCAACTGATGTCAATGGGGGACGATTCTAAAAAATCGAATCTAGCCATAGGCAAGGAATTGTCAATAAAGGCCATAGGTAGCTAGGCATTGCCTTGGGGGGTTTAATGGGGAGAGGGTCCTCCCTTTCATGTTACTTTAAGGGCAATATTGAGAAAACACCAATGCTTTTAATTACATGCTTGAGAGATGAGAAAACACCAGTGCTTTTAATTACATGCTTGAGAGATGCCTTTAAGTTGGTTGCGGTGTTAGGAAATAGTATGATTATTTTGAATTGTGTCCGTGACACTCCATGCTAGCTTTCAATAATTTGCATGTGTAATAAAATGTTTTAAAAATTTACATTATTGCTTGGCTTTAATGTAGCTGTACATTCCTTATCCTGGAGTACAGTACAGGACACAGTACTGGTATTCATAGACCATGTCTACACATCCATGACTACACATCCAAGGATCCATAGAGGAGAACAGAGGCCACACATAGGACAACCTGTCAACAATTGACAGGTACTTACAGTGGTAAAAGAAAATGCAGCATGTCACAGCCTCTACTGATGCCTTGCCATTGGCCACACGGTGAGCATGCTGACATCACAAGTTAAGCCCACCCCAACATATTTTTCCATCAAACAGCATCATCAGGGAGACAGGAGCCAACTTTTATATTGTTGCTTGAATATAGCTGTAAATTCCTTATCCTAGAGTACAGTTCAGGACACAGTACTGGTATGTATAGACCATGGATTATATGCTGCTACCTTCAGGTGATTGAAACTTTTGCTAGAGCTTCTGCTAGAGTGCACTCATATAACTCCGCCCATTCCATTAGGCTCCTGTTTTTTAGCAAGCAAAAAGGCATGATAAAATGGGGCAGGGCCTGTTTCCAATACTGTACTCTAAAATAGGGAATTGTCAGGTAATTCAAAATTTCTATTGTTTAAATAGTACAGTACAGGACACCAGATTGGTATTTATAGACCATGGGATGTACCCAAGCAATAGTACTGAGGGGTGGTTAACAACTTAACGAGGAGAACTGACAAAAAGCCCACAAGAAAACCTAAGGGTTTAAAGAACCTGGATAAAACACTCAGATTGCAGGCTGAAGCCTCTTGCGGCTGAAGCTGATATAAGCTGAGGCCTGAACCTCCACCTGGTGAAACTTAGAAAATGGCATACAAATGCTTAATGCTGAAAGGTGGCCTTTCAAATTTGGCATACAAATGCTTAATGCTGAAAAGCCCAAGGCATCAACAGTCCTGATGGAATTGGTTTTGATGGGGAAGAGAGAAACCTTTTCCTGGAAATGAGTTGTCTTATCCACCCACCAGGCAGTAGTGGAGCAGGAAACGGGGTGCCCTCTACAAGAACCTCCAGGTAAAACAAAAAGGATTCCATCTTGTAAAAGGAGGGTGTGGCTGCCAAGTACACTCCGACAGTCCTAACTACATCCAGATAATCTCTAGGATTAAAGGGGTTGCAAAGGTTAATTTCTTTTTTAAATAACAAACATAGTATACTTACCTCTTCTGTGCAAGGGTTTTGCACAGAATGGCCTCGATCTTCCTCTTCTGGGGTCCTCCAGCGGTGCTCCTGGCTCCTCCCTGCATCGAGTGCCCCCTTGGAGACCCGCATTCCCTGGGGGCACCCATGTGTGCACGCTTTCTAGTTCTGCTGCTGCGTCCATTGACACAGACAGCAGGACACGGCCCCGCCCCCCGTGTCACTGGATTTGATTGACAGCAGCGGGAGCCAACGGCTGCTGCCGCTATCAATCTATCCAATGAGAGCCCGAGACAGTGGCTGGAGCTGCTGGGCTCTCTTTGCTGGAAAGATCGGGTTCAGGTAATTAAAAGGGGGGCTCTGGGGGGCTGCTGCACTACAGAAGGTTTTTCACCTGTAGCACACTCTACCAGAAGGTAGGTGCTAGTAAGGGTTTATTTTACTAGGATGTTCACCATAGGAAAATTTAGGCAGGCCTATGCTGCAAGCTAGGCGTGTCTGTTTTGATCTGGGGGCTGGGAGTGGTTAGAGTAGCAGTGGGTGTGACCACCTGTGCTCCAGTTCTGAGGCACCTCCCCTGCTTCCAGGGAGAATGTTCTGGAAGAGGAGGCTGGGCCTAGAGCTATGAGTGGCAGGCAGCACATGTGGGAGCCCTGACCAATCCCTAACTGGTGTTGACAGGGGCAGGCCTCCTATATATGCTAAGGTGACATGCTGCTGGGGAGGCGAAGTCGGCTGGGTGAAGTGAGGAATGGAGTGCTAGACAGCTGCAAGAGTACACCCCCATCTAGGGGGGGGGGGTGTAGCGATCGCAGGAGGAGGCCCGGGGAGAACTGTGAGGGAACATTGCCTCTACACGGTCATTGGCAATGTCTCTGCCACCACCCAGTCGGTGGCAGGGAACTCCTGGAGCAGAGGGGCAAGAGAAGCTGTCAGAACACATGGTCTGGACAAGTTCTTCATCAAGGACTCAGGGCTGGAAGGTCAGTGAGTGTTACCACAGTGGATGGCTGGAGGTGCCAGGGAATCTGGAAGGGAACTCTGCTTCTACACGGTCACTAGCAGAGTCTTTATCATGCACACGGTGGATGGTGAAGAGTCCTGGATCAGAGATGAGACTGTGGTGAGTTGTGTCAAATCAGTATGGCCAGCTGGCACATGGTTTGCAAGTTGGACTGGCTGGGAGCAGTAGTCCATTTCCTAGAAGATAGACTTTAACCTACTAGGCCTACTGGGAGAGGTTCTGCAGGCCTCAGGCCTAGTAGCGGTGAGTAACCAGAGCCAGTAGAGGGGCTTATTGAGAGTGAGTTCTTCTTACCCATTAGAAGAGGATGTGTTATATTTTAAATGTAATTACAAGTTGTGCAGGAGGAAACCAGTTGTGCAAGAGGAAGCAAGTTTTGGGCAGGAGGTGAAGAGATCTAAGACCATTACTTTTACACAGTCAAAAGTGATGTTTCTGTCCCTCACACGGTGATCGATGGAGAACTCTTAGGAACAGTAGTCTGCATGGAGATGCAGAGGGAGCAATAGTCTGCATGAAGATGCAGAGGGAGTAACAGTCTGCAGGGAGTTGCAGGAGAAGATTTCTACTTAATCAAGTATGCACATTCAATCTTCAGGCTCTAACTATAATCAAAGTATACTGAAATCTGTAAATATGATGGCAATGATTAATTCTATGGGCATCCCATATCCCAATCCCTATCCAAGTTGTACCTCTCCAATAAAATAACAAAAACAAAGACTGTTCATTATTTCTGGAAAGGATGCATGAAGTCTGGCAGTGGGGTGATTTGGCGGATTGTTTGTCAGTAGTGCTAACACCATGGCTACACACCTTTAATGCATATAATACATTAAGGTGAAAAATTTTAGGGTTTACAACCCCTTAAAGCCTTCTGTCGACAATGTTAAATATTGTGGGAATTGGATTTCTTTTCTCTGAGTAAGATGGTAATAACCAGAGATACCCCTATCCTTACAGCCATGTGACTGAGAACTGAGAACCAGGATGAACAGGGGACCTTGAACCGGTAAGTCTAGTCTATTTGGAAGCCAGTTTGGTGGAATGAGAATCACTAGGACCCTCTCTTCCTATATCTTGCACAGCAGATCTTCATTGGCTAGAAGGATACTGCAAAGGTTAGGTGATTTGGCTCGGGTTGTGTCAAAGATTAGACCCTCATACTCCACATGGTATGAGAACTAGAGGGCAGACTTTGGGAAGTTGAATATTCAGTCAAATTTTGAAGAACCTGGATAGTCCTTTGCATGTTGGCAGACAAGAAGTCCTTCAGTAGGAAATCATCCAGGTACCTGTGACATAAATGACCTGGGTTAGCAGAAAAGCCAAAAGGAATACAAGCACTTTTGTGAGCACTCATAGTGCAGGAGAGAAACCAAATAGCAGTGCCATGAAATTTAAATGCTGGTCTCACACAGCAAAAGCTGTTAGTGGAAAAGAGGAATATGGACAAAAAACTTCTTACATGTCTACTGATGCCAGAAATTCCCCTTGTCTGAAGGGAATTTTTTGTACACAAAGTTTGTTTAGGAATTTTCAATCCAGTATGCCCCTGTTTGGTTTTTGGACTGTGACTTGAAACCTGGTAACTATCCTTTTGAATTTGGTGCAAGGCGGTCATCAAATCTGCCTTTTTTTTTTTTTTTTACCAGAGGTCGAAGATATCTCAGAGTCAGACAACAGCGACAATCAACAGATGTTTCTCCAAGGAGTGGGGGTGCCTTTTCATTTTTGAGGAGAGCGTCTGGGAAGGCTCCTCATAGACAAGTGGTCTAGCAATCATGGTCAGAAATGGTACATCACATTTACAGCACTTTGGGCAAATTAAGAGATGCACGATGAGGCAAAAGGCTGTAGCTGGTAGTTCTGCCTGTGTCCCACATCTTGGTGTTTGTAACAGGGTGGTCGTCTCTCCTCCTCTTATTCATAAGTCCTCTTCAGGCTTATGCATCGTTCCATGCAAAATGTTCTACTTTGCAACAACAGAAACAATAAATGGGACAGAACAATATGTTAAATTAGCGTATATAGTTTGCAGTGCCAGTAGAAAAGACTTTGCAAAGATAGTGAGAATACAGAAATGTGCATAATCATCTTGTGCACATGTTAAAAAGGCAAGAAAGAGAGATGCTGTCTTCATAAGGAGTGCTATACAAACATTTTGCAAAGGGAAACAGAAAACTTAAAGCACAAGTAAAGCCAAAACATTTTATGGGTGAAGAAGGGCATCTATTCCATTTGTATCTATGCCCCAGTGAGGTAAATTTCCTTTCACTTAGTGTCAGGACAGGAAGTGAAATAAAATATGTCCAATGGGAACACAGGAAAAATCTAAATCACATTTTTAGTAGAAAGAGCAAAAGGGTTAGAGCTGATATTTTTTTTTCCATCACTGTCTGTGTCTATCTGTTTCATTGTCCCAGAGCATCCCTATTTTCTCGTGGTACAGCACGAGATAGGAGAGACAGCAGCAGTCTTAAAGCCCACTACTGCCACAAAAAAGTGATGATTGCACTTTCAACTCGTGGGACAACAATCTCTGCACCAGCAGACTAATGCCGCATACACACGATCGGATTTTCCGACAACAAATGTTCGATGGGAGCTTGTTGTCGGAAATTCCTGACCGTATGTAGGCTTCATCGGACATTTTTTGTCGGAATTTCCGACAAACAAAATTTGAGATCTGGATCTCAAATTTTCCCACAACAAAATCCGTTCTCGTAAATTCCGATTGTGTGTACACAACTCGATGCACAAAGTTCCACGCATGCTCTGAATCAATTACGAGATAGAAGCGCTCGGTCTGGTAAAACTAGCGTTCGTAATGGAGATAGCACATAGCAGCGCATTCTCTTCTTCTTTATAATGCTAGAATAATGAAGTTGTTTTGCTGCTGATATTCACACAGAGTTCTGAAAAAAATATTTCTTTATTATTTCTCATGATCTCCTGAATTATATTAGTTATTTTTTTCGTCAGATCTCCATAATAATGTTTTGTATTTTTATAGTGATTTATTTTTTTTTTTTAAATCAAGATCTCCTGTTTTATTTATTTTATTCTAGTGATGTGATCTCCGTATTTTTTTATTTTTTTCGTTTTGTGTGTCAAGTTACCACAACACCATTATTATCTTTATTTTTTAACCTCAAGGAGGTTGGTTGGTGTCCCTTGTTAATTTGACATTGTAGTTTTGATGTACCTGCCTACTCACAAACAAACTGTCCTTTTTGGATTAAAACTCATAGGCAAGTATTGTAAAAAAAAATATAGCCGTTTATTATGGGTCATAACAAAATAAAGAGGAAGGCAACGCTGGATAAACTGGTGAAATTTGCAAAGCCTTTGTACCCCAGGGCACACATCAAAACTATTTTACAGGCAAAATTGGTGGACTGAGGAGTCCATATAATAGTGAGCACAATCTGGTCCAAGAGATCAGGAACATCAGCAGATGACGCATATGTCCCCAGGCTGTGGTCATACCACAGCCTGCATCTTTTGCCAGACCAGACTGAACCCAGGCCATCACACTCTTGTCTTCCTTAGACACTTCCTTCCAGGCTGTGGCTCTGGTCTTGGAGTTGTGGCAGGAGGTGGAGGAGGATGATGGTCGACCTCCTGGCTGCCACTTACCCCCGCCATCTCCTGGCTGAGACTTTCCTGTGTATGAAAAAGGGACACAGTTTTAGTTTTTTGGTCAACAATCACACACAATTTTGAGCTCATGACTGTTGCAAATTGAATGTTAACAAATAGAAAAGACTATCATACTGAGCCCAGCATTTTTCATTCTTGTCCAAATCCTTTTTGGACACTACTGTCTATTGATATGTAAACCACTTTGTTAAATCAGCAATTAGTGATCAATAATAACATCTAGTTAACATCATTAATTTTTCGACAATAAATATGTTGAAAAATGCTCTACCTGACTCAAGCTGGGCTCCTCCACATCTTCCTGGGTGGAAGGCCCAGGTTGGACATTGGAAGCCTCAGCTGAGGTGGAAGGAAGCCTTGAAGGAAGAGTGGAGAGTGCTGGCCTGGGTTAACTCTAGTCTGACAGAAAATGCAGTCTGTCATAGTACCACAGCCTAGGGACATAAACGTCATCTGCTGCTCCTGATACCTGGGAATTCTGGACTTTTTTTCGCTCCCTAAGATAAGTACTGCTCATGCCACCAATTCAATTCAATTCATCGGCTTCACAAATTCATGCAGTTTCTCCAGCGCTGTCTTAGCTAATAAAAAAATGGGTGGTTCACCTGCCACAGACAGGGAAGCTCCTTGAACATGTCAATGAATTTTGCTAGAAATTCCCTATCATTGAATGGATCCATTTTCACTGCAAGACACAACACAAGACAAACCCTAATGTAAGGCTAAACTCTTCTAATCTTGTCCCAATATAGGCCTCAATCTAGAAGCAGTATAGGCCACTGATTCACCAAGTTCAAATTGTACCTTCGTTATTACGTTCGGCGCTTCCGCTACTCCTTCCTCCGCTCACAGATCGTATGTACAACACACGTGTGTTACGCTTTATATACACTGTGCCCTCCCCTGACGTTCTTTCTAGTCTATTCCCCGCCCCTTGTCTTTTGGCGCAGTGGGAGAGCACATGGCGGAGAAAGAGCAAGTGCATGCAGACAGCAGCAGCAACGATGAAAGGCCAGAGCCACGAACGTCCCAATCCAGTAGGAGATTTAAGGCTTCAAATATGTCCTTTATAGAGATGGTGGACATCTTGAAGAGGGCCGACTATGATGGGAAGCATGGACCTTACCCAAACCCAAATGTGAGAGGCCAAGATCATGACTAAAGTTGTGAAAAGTCTGCACAGAAATTTTGGGGTACGACGATTCAAGGATCAATTGAGTTTGGGGGTGGCACGATGTGGACGTGTTTCCCATAAATTGACCCTCTGCAGTTGGGAAAGTCCCACCGCTGGGCAAATTGGGAAGCCACAGTCTGACATTCCTGTTGCGTTGAAGGAAACTGTGGCGTCAAACAAAAAAAAAGAACTTAGTAATTTTTCACATAAACATTGCAAGCAGATTAGACACAAACATTCTTGGCCAACATCAGTATAATATTTATTTTAAGGAGTATTTCAACCCTCTCCACTTCATTGAGAGCTGAATGCATAAATAATGTATTTTACTTTGGCCAGCCCCCCACTGGGCATGTAAGAAGTGTCATAATACAAAAATATAAATACACACTGTACAAATTGTACAAAGCACTTTTTTACATTCTACAATTACCTATCAAGATAATAGAACACAACTTTAAACAACACCATTTGAAAGTATTCTGGCAGGCCATTTCACTACATGCTTTGGGGAATTCATATAGAAATCTGACCACAAAAGAGGTAGGTATAGTGTGTATGGGTTTGGCAAAGTAAGCAGATAGAGTTGGGGGGGAGGGAGGGTTCCAAATGATTTTGGGACCCAAAAAAAAGCCTCTGGCACTCTGCATGAATTTAAGGACACAAATAACATTTGTACACATTTTAGGGGGTGTTTAGGGTAAAGCACTACTATGGAGCTGACAAAAGACATTGTTAAGTGACTAGGCTAGGTGTGTATGGGCCCAGGATAGCATGCTGGGGAGGTTAGAGAAGGCAAATATGCATGAAGGACAAAAAAGGAAGTTTAAAAAATTCAAGCATGCATGAGAACAAAGGGGACATTCACAGCATATTACAATCGTGGTAATTAGGGAATGAGGAAAGAAATACAATACATTAGCAAACATTAAATACATAGAATGTGTCATGGACATACTACTTCCAGACCTGCAACAGGGCTCAGGCGCATCCCCACCAACAGGTTCCCAGTAACGAACAGGCGTGCGCCACAATTCAGCACTTGCTGTTTGATCTGCAGCTTCACCTGTGACCTGTTCCTGTAATCAGCATCCGATCACCTGACCTGGCTCTCTGACCACGCTGCTGTCTCCAATCCTGAACCTTGGCTTTCCCTGACTCTGATTCTGTTTACCTGCCTGTCTGATCTCCTGTTACCAGAAACCAGCCCGAACTAGACTATTCCTTGCCTGCCGAATCTGTTGAACTGATCCACTGTGTATGACCCGGCTTGTCTGACCTTGCTTCTGCCTGCTGTGTGCAGCCTGCTGACCTGCATCCAGCTCACCTGCATCCTGCTGACCTGCATCCAGCTCACCTGCAGCCTGCTGACCTGCATCCAGCTCACCTGCAGCCTGCTGACCTGCATCCAGCTTACCTGCATCCTGCTGACCTGCCTCCAGCTTACCTGCATCCTGCTGACCTGCATCCGGCTTACCTGCTGACTTGTATCCAGCTTACCTGCACACTCCAGTCAGTTCCAATGTCTCCCAGTGGACATCATCTCCAGTTCCAGAGAATCCACCAGGCACTCATACCCCACTGTGCTCCTACGGTCACTGTCCTCAACTCCAGTGATCTGGGAACCAGGGCTGTACGAGAAGTCTCCCTCTGCACGTCAGGCTCACATACGAGGTACGTGTCAGTATAAAACAGCCATGCCTGAGCCTGCAAGAGGGACCTCTGCTACTGATGAAATCTGCCAATTACTCTCCGTCCTCACTCAAGAGGTGAAATCGCTTCAGGACAGCTATGAACACCTGGTGAGACAAGTGCAGTCCCGGACGAGTATTACAAACCCTTCTTCCAGTGGGTTGTCATCAGAGGCTTCCCCCACACTCCCTGTAATGATGTTATCTCCAGAACCCAGGGTCCCAATTCCGGAGAAGTTTTCTGGGGATCGAAGCAAGTTTCGGACTTTCCGTAATGCATGTGAGCTGTACTTTTCCTTACTACCCTTAACCTTTTCGTGGGAAAACACCAAGGTGGGGTTTGTTGTCTCACTTCTGCTGGGAGATCCACAAGCCTGGGCTCATCACCTGCTGGAAGAACACCATGTTTCTCTGGAATCTTTGTCATCCTTCTTTGACGCAATGTCACTCTTATATGATGACCCCCAACAAACTTCCACTGCCGAAGCTGCTCTTAGCACGCTCCAGCAGGGCCGCAGAGTGGTCGAAGATTATATAATGGACTTTAGACGCTGGAGCGCGGATACCCAGTGGAACCATGCAGCTTTACGGCACCAGTTTTGCCTAGGCTTGTCAGAAGGACTAAAGGATGAACTGGCTCGGGTCAGTGTACCAAATTCCCTGGAATCCTTGATGACCCTAACTATTCAGATAGACCGTAGTCTTCGGGAACGCAGGATGGAGAGGGTGACCCAGCAGACTCAACCAACTTGGATGTTACCCCAAGTGCCTACGACCTCTCGTCCTGTTCCCCTTAGACTGGTCCCAGTTAATCCTGCACCAACCAAACTAATACCGGACTTTCAGAAATCTGGGCAGGTCGGACTAATGAGACCCGCATTGTCTGCCGAGGAACGTCTACGTCGGCAACAGCTCAACCTGTACCAGAAACCAGCCCGAACTTGACTATTCCTTGCCTGCCGAATCTGTTGAACTGATCCACTGTGTATGACCCGGCTTGTCTGACCTTGCTTCTGCCTGCTGTGTGCAGCCTGCTGACCTGCATCCAGCTCACCTGCATCCTGCTGACCTGCATCCAGCTCACCTGCAGCCTGCTGACCTGCATCCAGCTCACCTGCAGCCTGCTGACCTGCATCCAGCTCACCTGCAGCCTGCTGACCTGCATCCAGCTTACCTGCATTCTGCTGACCTGCATCCAGCTTACCTGCATCCTGCTGACCTGCATCCTGCTGACCTGCATCCGGCTTACCTGCTGACTTGTATCCAGCTTACCTGCACCCGGCACTCCAGTCAGTTCCAGTGTCTCCCAGTGGACATCATCTCCAGTTCCAGAGAATCCACCAGGCACTCATACCCCTCTGTGCTCCTACGGTCACTGTCCTCAACTCCAGTGATCTGGGAACCAGGGCTGTACGAGAGGTCTCCCTCTGCACGTCAGGCTCACATACGAGGTACGTGTCAGAATGTGATGTTAAAGGAGAAAACTTACCCTAATATAGCCCTTCTGCAGGACCTGAATGATGGCAGAACAGTTCTCTGGAATAATGATCCCCAGAGCCTGGGGGGAGATGCCTGTCGAGAACTTGATGTCCTGCAGACTTCTCCCTGTCGCCAAGTACCGCAACGTGGCGACTATAAGGGGACAGCAAAGCCAACAAACGTTGAAAAATGGGGTCCGTCACCCGGAGATAATTCCTGAAATCATCAGGATTATTCTCACGGATCTCCCGCAACAAAGACATATGAAAGAATTGGTCACGCTGGAGTAACCAATTCTTAGTCCATGAACTCCTCCCCGCCCTGTTCATGGACTGGGCTTGGGTCAATGTAAGAACTCCAACATCAAGCCCCTGCTCAGCACAAACTCTACGACGAGAACGTACCCACAACGTGGCTTCAAAGCGGTTGGCTGGTCAGAATGAACTAACACAATGCACTGAAAATCAGAAAGGTCTGAGAAGCAGACCAGAAAGATGCCAAATGTGGTATCTTCTTTTAAAAATGCAAATTTTTTTTTAACTCCTTATTTGGAGTACTGAGAAATTCAATTTAACCACGTTTAAAAATTATTTTCATGGAAGAAAAGATAAAAACTGCAAGAAAATATTTACAGATAAAGAGTATTATAAAACAGACAGTAACAGTACAATAAATGGGGTTAATAATGAAAAGTACTTAGTTTGCTGGGTCTTTGGTTCCTGTGCACAGTCCAATCCACTTTAGTGTAAGGCTGATCTGACACTGTCTGTGAGTCGCTGGTTCTCTTATAAATTACTCTTCCAGCATCCTTAGCAGTATGGAAGTCAAAATAGAGCTAGCAAGCTGTGGATACTCTCTCAACATCAATTTTTCTAACGATATGAATAGATTTAAATGACCATATTTTACAGTCTGACAAGAAGTCTACAATATGAAATCAGGTTTTTATAGACATTAAGGGCTCATTTACAGAAGCTGTATTCTGAAATGATCTATTTTAGCATTTGGGCTAGTGTACATTGTGTGGCGGTGGTAGGGAGGGGTGCATTGCAGTGGTACAATGCAATATTAACTTTATTAAAATGTCAAAGCAGCAATTCCCTTCATTCCTATGCACCACAGCTGTGATTAACTGTGAAAAAGAGATTGTGACATCAACTCTTCCAATTTTGCAAGTGCATTGCTTAGTTGCTTTACACCATTTCATGTTTTACAGACAACAGTTATGGATTGCCCAGACCAGTTTTACAAATCAGACACATTTTCAGACATTTCTATCATGCTTCTTTGATAATTCTCTTTAAACTTTTAAGGAAGGATTAACCACTTCAGCCCCAGACCATTTGGCTGGCCAAAGACCAGAGCACTTTTTGCGATTCGGCACTGTGTAGCTTTAACTGACAATTGCGCGGTCATGCGACGTGGCTCCCAAACAAAATTGATGTCCTTTTTTCCCCCCACAAATAGAGCTTTTTTTGGGTGGTATTTGATCACGGTTTTTATTTTTTGCGCTATAAACAAAAAAATTGCGACAATTTTGAAAAAAACGCATTATTTTTTACTTTTTGCTATAATAAATATTCCCAAAAAATATATAAAAATGTATTTTTTCCTCAGTTTAGGCCGATATGCAGTCTTCTACATATTTTTGGTAAAAAAAAATCGCAATAAGCATTTATTGATTGGTTTGCGCAAATGTTATAGCGTCTACAAAATAGGGGATAGTTTTATGGCATTTTTATTTTTAATTTTTTTTTTTTTTTTACTACAGTAGTAATGGCGGCGATCTGAGATTTTTATCAGGACTGTGAGATTGTGGCAGACACATCGGACATTTTTGGTACCATTGTCATTTATACAACAATCAGTGCTATACAAATGCATTGATTCCTGTATAAATGACACTGGCAGTGAAGGAGTTAACCACTAGAGGGCAGTGAAGGGGTTAAGTGTGTCCTAGGGAGCGATTCTAAATGTGGGGGGGCATGGCTATGTGTGACACAACACTGATCACTGCTCCCGATTAAAGGGATCTGTGATCAGTGTCCTGTCACTAGGCAGAATGGGGAAATGCTTGTTTACATCAGCATTTCCCCATTCTTCCTCTCCGTGAGACGATCGTGGGTATCCCCACGGACATCGAATCCGCGGGACCCGCAATCACACTCACTGAGGTTGTGGCGTGCCCACAAACCGCTTCTTAAAGGGCAACGTACTTGTACGTTAATCTGCCTGTACGTGCCCTTCTGCCAACGTATATCGGCGTGAGCCGGTCGGCAAACGGTTAATGATTCATTTGAGTCTAGCAGCTATCTCTGCCTTTTGCAAATCAGTTTGTACTTCCGCAAGTTCAATACAAAGAAAATTCCAATACAGGCACGGCTTTCCAAACTACAGATAGCCGGGCTTCTATGAACTCAATAAAAGTTTCTTCCTATGCACCACATCGCAACTGTGGTGCAAAAAGAGACTGTGACTTCAGGTGAATTCCAGTGTGTTGCAGAAAATTCAGCATGTCTGCACTATTCTACAATTCACTACAACCCACCTGATGGCAAAGCAGGAAAACCCCACGCACCACACATAGTGTGAACAAGTCTTGAACATGATATGGTTCTTATGCATAATCTTCTTAGTAGATGTAATGTTACCAATTTGACTGCTGCACATCATAACATACAGTAGGGATGTCCAGTACCTACTTGATTGTTATTCTCTTATAATTAGTTTAGCAATGTTTTTATGAAGATATCTTCATTACAGTGTAGCACCCTCTACAATAGGTAGGTGCTAGCATAGGATTTTTGCTAGAACTGCCAGTACAGGTACATTTAGGCAGGCCTATGCTGCAAGCTGGGCCTGTTTGTTTTGATCTGGGGGCAGGGAGTGGTTAGTGTAGCAGTGGGTGTGACCACCTGTGCTTCAGTGCTGAGGCGCCTCCCCTGTTTCCAGGGAGAATGTTCTGGAAGAGGGGCAGGGCCTAGAACTGGAGTGGCAGGACCGCTTGTGGGAGCCCTGACCAATCCCCAACTGGAATTGGCAGGGGGGCCTCCTTTATAAGCTGAGGTAACAGGCCACTGGGGTTGTTGTTGTCAGCTGGGAGAAGTGGAGAATGGAGTATTAGACAGCAGCAGGGGGGCACTCCCATCTTTCATTGGTGAAGTCTTCATCATTACACTGTCATTGATGAGGAATTCCTGGAGCAGAGGGGCAGGAGAAGCTGTCGGAACGTACGGTCTGGTTAAGTTCTTCACCATGGACTTGGGGCAGAGAAAGGTCAGTGAGTGTACCACAGTGGAGAGCTGAATGTGGAGGCATGCCAGGAATTCTGTGAGGGAACTTCACCTTTACACAGTCATTGGTGAAGTCCTCATTACACGGTCATTGATGAGGAGTCCTGGATCAGAGGAGAGACTGTGGGGAATAGTGTCAAATCAAAGTGGCCCGAGAGCGCAGGATTTGCAAGCTGGGCTGGCTGGGAACAGTAGTCCACCATGCAACACATGCTATTAAACTACTAGGCCTCTGGGGAGAGGTACTGCAGGCCTCTGGCCTAGTAGCAGCGACCAGAGTCAGCATAAGAGACTATTTAGAGTGGGATCTTTTGCACATAGAAGAAGATGTGACAAGAAATTAATGTGCCACAGTATAAGTTTTGTGCAGGAGGGAAGGATCTTTGGGAACTTCACCCTTACACAGTCATGGGTGAAGTCCTCGTCTTTACACGGTCATTGATGAGGAAGTCCTGGGAGCAATAGTCTGCAGGAGTTATGCAGAGGAGGAGCAATAATCTGCATCGTGATGCAGGGAAGAGACTGTAGCTGTTATACATGCGCAGCATTTCTTCAGGCTCAAATTAGGTTCTAATCTATAAATAGGATGGCAAAGTATTTGATCTATGGGCATCCCATATACCCCTTTCCCCAACCAAGTTATACCACCCAATAAACAAAAACAAAGCAAATGACCAATCATTGTCTCAGATGTAATATATGGAGGTTGGGCAGCAGGGTAATATGGCGGATGTTTGTTTCTAGTGGCAACTACACTGATACAACAGTATCGATTATGAAATATGAATACATTTTGGTTCTAGTAGTTAAAAAGAAAACCGGACCAGGATATAAATCTGTTTTGCCTTCCTAGGCTGATTTACAACTCTTTATGATAGCTTGGCAAGCCCTGGCCCAATGAAGGATTATAACACCCTGTTTTGATCAGGATACATTAGAGCCTGTCTGCTAGAGGTCTGTTTTATGGTAGGGCTTATTCAGAAGTATTTTGAGACTGTGCAGTCCCTGGGCTAAGTACTGTTTCTTCAATTTGATCTCATAAAGCTGGTTGTAGTAGGGGGTTATATCAAAGGTGTCAGTTCCTATTCTGGCCACTGACACACCATCTAAATATAATTGCTTTGCTGCTGACTTGCAAATTTTGGAGTAATTAGGGTGCTGCTGTATTCCATATGAATCCCTACTCTTTTTGAGGTTCATCAGACCTCAGTATCATCACAATAGGAATGTCTCCAGTGGGGCACAGACAAAAATAGAAACACATTTTTAGTAGAGTGAAGAAAGGATGGAACCTTTGACAATGTATTTAGTGTTATCTGTGGCTTCCCCATGACAGCTGCTAAACATACTGTATATTTTGTATGGGCATCAAAGAGACAGAAAGTTGGAAGAACCTCCCCAATGGGGAACAAAAATAAAAATTGATAGACACTCAGTACTTCTTTGCCCTGTTTAAAACGCAAAAGCTAGCTGGATTTAGGCTTTAGCGTTTTGACAGGCATCATAGTCTATTTTATCCCGAAACTAAAAATGAACAAACATTTTCCTTAGAAACTGTAATAATACCGCCAATACTGAAAAGATTACATGTAAAGAACTTGCTGAGCAGCCCTACTGTCAACCAATGAGGCTATTTTTACCTATTGACATATAATTATTTCTAGGCCACACAAATAAGAGTTTGACACTGGACCCCAAATCAAAGCAGTAAAGGTGAAGGATAGAGATCAGGCAATTCTCTGTGGTTCATTAAGCAGAATGCTTTAGCTAGCTGGGAAAAATAATAAAGTGCATCCTACTATCCAGCCAAACTGCATTAAATGACAATATTTAGCATCAAAATTTTAGCTAATATGTTCTCTTTGGTTTTTCTGCATAAATGTGTCTTGGATGGTGTTTGCTGCGGTGTGACAGATCCACAATGCATAAATAAAATGTTTTTGTTCTTCATTTTAAATAACTAATTTATTCACATACTGTATATACAGGTCTATTAATTTCATGTGTTTAATTATGTTATGGTGATAAAAAATATTTTACGCTGCCCCACAAATAAACAGATTGTGTCTTTTCTTCAAATTTTATTTTTCTTTTTTCTGTCTCCAGTTTCTCATGCAAATACCATACAGCTTCAATAGTGTGGTATAATATGGATATAGTCCTAGCGAGCAGCTACGGTGTGTATTTATACAAGGGATTAAAACAAAAAGTGAAATATTAGATGTAAACCTACTATATGTGTTTAGTAAATCACTCATACCCTGCACACTCTCAAATAATTGTGCTAGATTCAATAAAGAAAAAACAATTACTGCCATGCTTTACCTTCACTAAATAGACCTCCTATTAGATCATAAAACTATGATGACAAAACGGAATAAAAAACGGAATAAAAAATATCATAATGTCCTCGTGTACTTAGTTGTAACTTAAGTGAAAAATATATAACATAAGAGTTCATAAAGTCAGTCCATGCGTTTATAACCACACTATGCACTTGCACTAATCCTTATAAAATGTATTTCAAGTAAAACAGTTATTACAGATATGTACTTGCTATATTCTGGTGCTTCCAGCACACCACACTGTGGGGGTTATTTATGAAAGGCAAATCCACTTTGCGTGCAAACTACAAGTGCAAAGTGCAATTGAAATTGCACTGAAAGTGCACTTGGAAGTGCAGTCGCTGTAGATCCGAGGGGGACATGCAAGGAAAAATAAAAAAAACAGCATTTTAGCTTGCACATGATTGGATGATAAAATCAGCAGAGCTTCCCCTCATTTCAGATCTACCCCTCAGATTTATAGCGACTGCACTTCCAAGTGCAAATTGCAAGCGCAAAGGGGGTTTGCCTTTTGTAAATAACCCCCAATATCTCGCATACACTGGTATAGTTACCACTCGGTGTAGCTCGAAGAGCATCGTGCTGTCATCAAAGCCCCTCCCCACAGGGACACGTGGCTTCCTGAAGGAATTTATTTACAGATTTATCCTATTTGGACACATTTTAGTGCATGTGCATAGTGTGGTCATAAACGCATAGACTGACTTTATGAACTCTTATTGTATATATTTTTCACTTAAGTTACAACTAACTACACAAGGACATTATGATGTTTTTCGTGCAGTTTTTTTATTCAGTTTTGTTATAATGGATTTATGAATATAATAGGAGGTTTATATAGTCAAGGTGAAGCATGGCACTAATTGTTGTTGCTGTTTTGTTTTGACTAATGACTTTACATTTATCTCTTTTTGCATAGTATTATGTAGGTGCCCCACCCCTACGTGTTACGCCAGTTTAAATGTGACCACAGCATTGTGGAAATTAACAAAAAGTTTTATTTATTTACAGTGTGTCATTATAAATGCATGGACTGATTTTTTAAACTCTTGTATTTTTTTTACAAAGGGTAACTCCACTTTCCTGGGGAAAAAAAATAGCAAATAAAAAAAACCACAAATCATATTGTAATATAGTGTTTTTTAAAATTTATCTTTCCTTTTCAATCTGCAGCACGGTAATTCTCTATAAAATGCAATGCAAAATGACTACCTGGAGGTGTTCTGTACACATATGGTGTACAGAACGTCCCCCCAGGTATGCAATTTCCTGCTTGTGTGATTGGCTCACTGATTCAGTCAGATGTCTGATGTTTGGCATCCCCTGCAACAAAAATGTAATTTTTGGTGAGGTACTCCCAAGGGAAATCCCATCTAAAGGGATGCAGACCTTGCAATTTTCCACATTAGAGCCCAGCAGGTGCAGCAGCTGATTGATAATTATGAAAAACACTCTCACACAGATTCACTTTGCACATGGACACACGCAAACAGCTATTCCTTCAAAATAACAAAAGGTAGGAATCTGCGACACAGTTTGTTAAAATCCCTGCAGTGTAAAAAGATCATAAAACAATGCTAGTGCAGCGCAAATAATAAAAAGAAAAGTCCTTGTGAACACACAAATAATCAATTCCTCTTGGCAAAGGGAGGCTGATCCATTTCCATAAGGCACCAATATTCGCCAATTCAATCATAAGAATGCGCTTACCGGAAAAGGTGGACCTCTTAAAGCGGTTGTATACCCGCTGTCATTTTTTTTTTTTTTTTACACCTGCAAGGGAAAAGGCATAATGAGCTAGTATGCACCGCATACTAGCTCATTATGAGATACTTACCTTAGAACGAGGCGCCGGCATCTCACCTGGTCCACGCCGAGGGAGCCGACATCTCCCCTCGGCGTGTCTTCCGGGTATCGCGGCTCCGGCGCTGTGAGTGGCCGGAGCCGCGATGTCGTCACTCCCGCGCATGCGCGCGGGAGACTTCTGCCCGGCATGCCGGGCTGTCAGCCGAGAGTCCCCTGTGCGCATGCGCCGCTGCAGTTAGCGGCTCATTGCGAGGGGAATATCTCCTAAACCTTACAGGTTTAGGAGATATTTTTTTTACCTACAGGTAAGCCTTATTATAGGCTTACCTGTAGGTAAAAGTTACAAATATAGGTATACAACCGCTTTAATTACAGGAGGTCATACGAGCCTAGGTTCCATACGGACTGGATAAATGCTGTACAGCTTATTTGGATCTCGTCTGTGATCACCAACAGTCAACTTTCCTGGGTAGAAGCCCATAAACCTTCAGTACGGTGTAACATGTAGCAGTCCCAAAAATAAAAGAAAGGTTCATGAAGACGGTGGGCCTGGCCCAGCTGACATAGGAAGTGTTAGCACTGTGTGTTGTTCGCAGTGTGGACGGCTCTGTGATCTGCTATCTGACTGAGCAACCATGGGCTGAGTGTAAAAAGATCACCCAGAGGGGAATATTTTTTTCTCAACAAAAGTTGAGTTACTCTTTAACCACTTGCTGACCTGCTCACAAACATTTACTGCGGCGGGTCGGCTCTCCTGCGCGAACTGACGTACCTGTAGAAGGATAGCCGGCGTGCCCGTGGGTCCCACGGACTCGATGTCCGCCTGTGACATGCGATCCATGTGTGCAGAAACAGAATGGGGAACTGGGAACAAGGCGATTCCCCGTTCTGCCTAATGACATGTCAGAGATCTTCTGTTCCCAGTGATCTCTGTCATGTCCAAAGTGAGTCCATCCCCCTACAGTTAGAACACACCTAGGGAACACACTTAACCCCTTGATCGCCCCCCAGTGTTAACCCTTTCCCTGCCAGTGTCATTTTTACATTGATCAGTACATTTTTATAGCACTGATCAATGTAATAATGTCACTGGTCCCCAAAAAGTGTCATTTTGGGTCAGATTTGTCCACTGCAGTTCCAGTAGCTGCAGTGTCGCAGTTCCACTAAACATCGCAGATCGCCTCCATTACCAGTAAAAACAATAAAAATAAAAGAGCCCCTAAATCTATCCCGTAGTTTGTAGATGCAATAACTTTTATGCAAACCAATCAATATACACCTTTTGCGATTTTTTTTTTTTTTTTACCAAAAATATGTAGAAAAAAATATATTGGCCTAAACTGATGAATACATTTGTTTTTTTTATTTGTTTTTTTTTTATATAGCAGAAAGTAAAAAAAAAAAAAAATTTTCAAAATTGCCAGGTCTTTTTTTGTTTATAGCGCAAAAATTTAAAAACCGCAGAGGTAATCAAAAACCACCAATAAAAAGCTCTATTTGTGGGTAAAAAAGGGACGTCAATTGTGTTGGGGTACAGCGTCACACGACCGTGCAATTGTCAGTTAAAGCAACGCAGTGCTGTATCGCAAAAAATGGCCTGGTCATTAAGGGCAAATCCTTCCAGGGCTGTAGTGGTTAAGTTACAACTAACTACACAAGGACATTATGATGTTTTCCTTTTAGTTTTTTATTGAGTTTTGTTATCATGGTTTTATGAATACTGTATAATAGGAGGTTTATACAGTGAAGGTTAAGCGTGTCACTAATTGTTTTTGCTGTTTTGTTTTAGCTTCAATAATGTGCTATGACATATGACTTTAAGTCACATTTATCTCTTTTTGCGTAGTATTAAGCAGGTGCACTTATAGTGATTTTTGCTGATCACTGGAAGCGTAGCAGTTGTATTGCAACTGAAGTCTATCCTGACTGCAATTTGCTTTTGTCTGTGATCATGTCCGCTAGGTTCTGTTCTGTTCATCTGGTCTTTTCATATCCATGGCTTTTATTCATTTTCTTTCCACCAAATGATAACAGTCCAGCACACCAGGTAATAACTACTGTTAAGCTGAAGGTTTTGAAAGCCTATGTCCCCCCCTTCCTTAATACAGGCGAATACAGTATCTCACAAAAGTGAGTACACCCCTCACATTTTTGTAAATATTTTATTATATTTTTTTGAGTGACAACACTGAAGAAATGACACTTTGCTACAATGTAAAGTAGTGAGTGTACAGCTTGTATAACAGTGTAAATTTTCTGTCCCCTCGAAATAACTCAACACACAGCCATCACTGTCTAAATTGCTGTCAACAAAAGTGAGTACACCCCAATGTAAAAATGTCCAAATTGGGCCCAAAGTGTCAATATTTTGTGTGGCCACCATTATTTTACAGCATTGCCTTAACCCTCTTGGGCATGGAGTTCACCAGAGCTTCACAGGTTGCCACTGGAATCCTCCTCCACTCCTCCATAATGACATCATGGAGCTGGTGGAAGTTAGAGACCCTGCGCTCCTCTACCTTCCATTTGAGGATGCCCCACAGATGCTCAATAGGGTTTTGGTTTGGAGACATGTTTGGCCAGTCCATCACTTTTACCCTCAGCTTCTTTAGCAAGGCACTGGTCATCTTGGAGGTGTGTTTGGGGTCATTATCATGTTGGAATACTACCCTGCGGCCCAGTCTCCGAAGGGAGGGGATCATGCTCTGCTTCAGTATGTCACAGTACATGTTCGCATTAATGGTTCCCTCAATGAACTGTAGCTTCCCAGTGCTGGCAGCACTCATGCAGCCCCAGACCACGACACTCCCACCACCATGCTTGACTGTAGGCAAGACACACTCGTCTTTGAACTCCTCGCCTGGTTGCTGCCACACATGCTTGACACCATCTGAACCAAATAAGTTTATCTTCGTCTCATCGGACCACAGGACATGGTTCCAGGAATTCATGTCCTTAGTCTGCTTGTCTTCAGCAAACTGTTTGTGAGCTTTCTTGTGCATCATCCTAAGAAGAGGCTTTTTTCTGGGACGACAGCCATGCAAACCAATTTGATGCAGTGTGCAGCGTATAGTCTGAGCACTGACAGGCTGACCCCCCCACCCCTTCAACCTCTGTAGGAATGCTGGCAACACTCATACATCTATTTCCCAAGGACAACCTCTGGATATAACGCTGAGCACGTGCACTCAACTTCTTTGGTTGACCATGGGGAGGCTTCTTCTGAGTAGAACCTGTCCTGTGAAACCCGCTGTATGGTCTTGGCCACCGTGCTGCTGCTCAGTTTCAGGGTCTTGGCAATCTTCTTATAGCCTAGGCCATCTTTATGTAGAACAACAATTCTTTTTTTTCAGATCCTCAGAGTTCATTGCCATGAGGTTCCCTGTTGAACTTCTAGTGACCAGTATGAGAGAGTGAGAGTGATAACACCAAATTTAACACACCTGCTCCCCATTCACACCTGAGACATTGTAACACTGACAAGTCACATGACACTGGGGAGGGAAAATGGCTAATTGGGCCAAGTTTGGACCTTTTTCACTTAGGGGTGTACTCACTTTTGTTGCCAGTGGTTTAGACATTAATGGCTGTGTTGAGTTATTTTGAGGGGACAGCAAATTACACTGTTATACAAGCTGTTCACTCACTACTTTACATTGTAGCAAAGTGTCATTTCTTCAGTGTTGTCACATGAAAAGATATAATAAAATATTTACAAAAATGCGATGAGTGTACTCTCTTTTGTACACTCATCTCTATATATTAAAATCGATGAAACCTGATGTACTGATGACATATCTCATTTTTTGAGGCCCAACATTTCAGGACAGTAGAGATTTCCACCAAATGACCCCTTTTTTGGAATGCAGACAGTCCAAGGTATTTGGTAAGAGGCATGGTGAGTTTTTTAAGTTGTCATTTTTTTGTCATAATTTGTGGACAAATGAAAAAATGTAAAATAATAGTTTGGTTTTTTTACATACTGTCACCAGTGCAGTACAGCATCATCAAATAACTGGTGTGGCAGCGATCAGGGACACTGACTGGTGACAGTATGAAAATTTTCTATTTTTTAACGATTTATTTTAGCACACTCTGACCAGAGTAATATAATGTTACAATGTTAACATTGCACTACTCTGGCGAAGTGATCAGGATTTTTTTTTATACATTATGTTTGCTTATAGCAATGAATTTCAAATTGATTCATTCAGTTTTTTTTTTGTTGTGATTAGCTGTGCTTGGCCACAGCTAATCATATGGCACAGATGGGCTGTGATTGGCCTGGTTTGTACCATGTGACCAATCACAGCTAACAGCAAAATTGTGCACAATGGATGGCGTGAAAGGAAGGTGACTTGCTGTGATTGGTTACAGAGGTCACATGCGGACTGGTGCAGTGAACAATCATAGGCTGTGTCCCGTGGACACAGTCAATGACAGATCGTGTCTCAGCGTGGCCCGATCAGGGAGGGCGTGATATGACGTCCTCCCAGAGGAACGAGAGGCAAGCCCTAGCATCATTTTGCCATACGATGGGAAAGATCCTGCGAGCCACACAAAACTTAGTAAACACTGCTCAGCTGCGTGCGTTAAACACGTCTCAAACGCGTGCAAATGACAAATGTAAAAAAGATTACGCTGCACTAGAGTGTGTTAGACATGCTACTAAATTATAGCATGATAGAACAACTGTGTCTAAAAAAAACGCATGTGGATGGGGGAAACAGAATACCTCTACAAGGTAAGCGGACCTAATAATAGATGGATGCTAATACATGTAAATACAAATGTGAAATATGACAAATAAATATAAACGCATCAAAGTAATAAATGCAAATTCAAATGTGAAATATGACAAATAAACGCATCAAAGTGCAGAAGTATCAATAAGCATAACTGAATCACAGCATTACTAAAAAGTGCAATGAATAAATATAAACGCATCAAAGTGCAAATGTGCCAATATGCATAACTAAATGAAAATATTACTCAAATGTGCAAAATATAAATGCATAGAGTGCAAATGTGCAAATAAACATACTTAGTACAATATAAATATATATATATATGAGCATGTAAAAAGTGCTAAGTGCCGAAAACAATACAAAAGGAAATATGGTGTCACATAGTTCATGTGTAAAAAAGTCCTCAATGGAACCAAAACATATAGTTTACTATGAAGTCCTGCAAAAGATATAAAGGTGCCTAAACGTGATGTCCACTGGTGATACAATCAAACTTGCTAGTAACTCTGAAAGTGCCACAGACCATGCATTGGTGCCCCAAAGGTAATGCGCTTACCTCAGAGCATGTGACCAAGTCGCTAGACAAAGTCAAACCACGCTTGTGAACCACCCCGGGTTCTATGTAGATCACAGGATCCCAGGCTCCAATGCAGCAAAGTTATATATAGATGGGAAGAAAAATCTACATAGTATAATACCGTTTTAAATTGTATTAAAAAATAGAGATACTCTCCCCAAAAGGGGTACTCACAATATATAGGTGCGTCAGTGCACCGCTCTAAGCATGGCAAATATGATACTTTTCGTGAGGGTATGGTGTGTGTCTCCCCAATAGGCAGCTCAGCTGTCTCTCGCTCCGTCCTGGCCCCTCTGATGATGACACGTGATCCCTAGGTCGAATACACGCATAGGGGAGGGGCCAGGAGGGAGCGAGAGACAGCTGAGCCTCACGAAAAGTATCCTATTTGCCATGCTTAGAGCGGCTGATCGGCTGCTCTCCTGACAGGGGGGGGGTCTGTGCTGATTGTTTATAAGCACAGCCCCCCCTCGGATGCCACCCATGACCACCAGGGAAGCCACCCATGACCACCAGGGAAGCTACCCAGGACCACCAGGGAACCCATCCACACTGGACCACCAGGTATGCCCCTTAGACCCCCAGGGAAATATTAATCTGTGCCCAGGCAGCTGCCAATCCATGCCCAGGCAGCTGCCAATCAGTGCCCACTCACAATGCCTACCACTGCTAGTGCCCCCAGGGATGCCTATCAGTGCCATGTATCAGTGCCCATCAGTGCCCAGCAGTGCCGCCTATCAGTGCCCATCAGTGCCACCCATAAGAACCCATCTTTGCAGCCTTTCAGTGCCCATCAGTGTCGCCTATCAGTGCCCATCAGTGCCGCCTATCAATGCCCATCAGTGCTGCATATCAGTGCCACCCATCAGTGCCGCCTACCAGTGCACATCAGTGCCGCATATCAGTGCCCATCGTCAGTGCCGACTCATTGGTGCCACCTCATCGGTGCCGCCTTATCAGTGCCTGTCAGTTCCGCCTTATCAGTGCCCATCAGTGAAAGAGAAAACTTACTTATTTACAAAATTTTTTAACAGAAACAAAAGCAAAACTTTTATTTTTTTTTTAATTTTTGGTCTTTTTTTATTTGTTTAGCAAAAAATAAAAACTGCAGAGGTGATCAAATACCACCAAAAGAAAGCTCTATTTGTGGGAACAAAATGATAAAAATTTAGTTTGGGTACAGTGTTGGATGACCGCGCAATTGTCATTCAAACTGCGACAGCGCTGAAAGCTGAAAATTGGTCTGGGCAGGAAGGTGTATAAGTGCCCTGTCTTGAAGTGGTTAAAGAAGTGTATTGCAAGTAAGCAGCACACACATATTCCAACTAGTGGGTGTGAATACATCAGTAGAGAGTAGAGTAATGTGAAGAAACATGTGGTTACCTGGAGTAACAGAAGTGTAACAAGCAGCCTGTTGATAGCATGTACCTGTTATGGGTGGCATGGCCTCTAGCAGCGAGGGAGATGTTGTCAGCACTCCTTCCGCCAGCAGTCTGTGTCCCAGGAGCTGATTGCGCCTCAGGTTCTTCATCCTGTACAGAGGTATGGAAGTTCAAGATTACACGTGTGGAGCCCACGCAGAATGGGTCCACTCCGCTACTTGGGAGTAGTAGTGGAAAATACTGGACAGGCGGATGTGGACATTGGCTCAGCGTGTCTCTCAAAATGCAGGTATGGTGAAGGTGTGCATTGTGATGCAGAACCGAGAGTTAACTGGAGAACAATTTCAGCGCAATGTACATGGTGTGCGTTCATCTCTGAGTGTAGAGGTCCAACTTATAATCGAATATCCCCCCATGGCAGCGTCAGTCTTGTCTCAGGGTATTGATGAAGACCACACAAAGTAAAGGTGCCCCGTTTGTTTTGTACAGGACGCCAAGAGTGGGTCCTGGGCAGATGCTATGTGTCATCAGTGTTCGGGTTATCGTCCCTTTAAGGGAAGTGTGTGGGTACTCAGGGGGCTCACCTATGATGGGTGAGGAATTCTGGATTAGCCATGAAAAGGAGAGGATTGGCTCACAAACCTCTCTGTGTTAGTAGAGAGGTATTTGGGACCCAGAATTTCAGAGGCACTGAAGTGACTTTCGGGTGGGAAAAGGGCCTCCACTCCTGACTACAGGAACTCCAGTCACCGCAGGGTTAAGCAGGCCTCCAGGAAGCAGCACTTAAAACAGGAAGTAAATAACAATACATAAGTACCTAAAAATGTATAAATATGTGGTGAAAATAACTCACAAAAAAATAAATGCACAAAAAAAATACTAAATTACAGAAACAACCTAAAAATTAACACTACGCGCTGACAGTGAACATAATTAACCCGACTAAATGCATAATAGACATGTTATAGTCCATAAAGGTTGCAATAAAAAAGTCCTAGAATAAATCAAGTGCAGATGATAGCAGAAGTGATAAATTCTTTCACCGTGCAAAAGTAAAACTAAAGCAAAATGGGGGTTATTTTTGAAAGGCAAATCCACTTTGCACTGCAAGTGCACTTGAAAGTGCACTGCAAGTTCACTTGGAAGTGCAGTCGCTCTAAATCTAAGGGGTAGATATGAAATGAGTGGAAGCTCTGTTGATTTTATTATCTAATCATGTGCAAGCTAAAATGCTGTTTTTTATTTTCCTTGCATGTTCCCCTCGGATCTACAGCGACTTTACTTCCAAGTGCACTCTCAGTGCACTTTCAAGTGCACTTGCAGTGCAAAGTGGATTTTCCTTTAATAAATAAACCCCAATGTGTCTCTTTTTCCAGTGCAGTGACGCCTCTGTGCTAGTTGGTCTCTCACCTTAATGCTGTAAGGTAACAGCATAAGTGAATGATCTGGTGATGTTACAATGGCTACAGTTAGCCCTCCTATGATTAGCCTGGTTGGTGGCTCTCTCAAGTGGATAGTTCTGGCTACCGCTATGGATCCTCCTCTCTTTGGCCCGGTTAGTAGCCCTCTAAGATGGATGCTAGCTCTTCTATGCTGGTCTTGTAGTCTGGGGATCCTTTCCAGACTTACCTGTGTGTCATATAGAAGAAAAGGATTCCGAAATAGTGTAGTAACATTTGGTAGATTGGGATGTTGGGATTGATTGACAGGCACTCCGGAATAAGAGCTCGCCGCTTGTGGATTTTATGCTGTATGTTGCTTGTGTTAATGTGAGTAATGCTAGCTGTCTTTATCTAATAATTCTACCAAATGTCACTACACTATTTGGGAATTATTTCCTTCTATATACCACACAGCTAAGTCTGGGAAAGATACCCAGACTACAAGACCACATAGAAGAGCCATCATCCATCTTAGAGAGTTACTAACCAGACCAAAGAGAGGAGGGTCCATAGAGGTAGCCAGAACTATCTACTTGAGAGAGCCACCAGCTGGGCTAACCATAGGAGGGCTAACTGTACTGTTTTGGTGACCAGTGACACCAATACAGTAATCAGTGCTATAAAAATGCACTGATCGCTGTATAAATGGCACTGGCAGGAAAGGGGTTAACACTAGTGGTGATCAAAGGATTAAGTGTTCTCTAGGGATGTGCTTTCTAACTATCAGGGGGCGGAGCAGAGAGAGATGGCTGTTCCTGATCTCCTCCCCTGTTGGAACGGGGATCTGCTTTGTTTACATGGGCAGATTCCTGTTCTGCCTCTCTGTACCACGATCGTGGGTGGCCAGTGGACATCGAGTCCGCAGGACCCACGGGCGAACTCACGTGGTGGGCGCACACCTCGGGTGGCGGGCATGCGCACGCTGCATCTAATGCACAGACCGATGTATAGGTTTGTCGGTTCACGCAGCCAGGCCACCCTGCCGCAATATATGTGCGGTGGGCGGTCCAGAAGTGGTTAAACGGCTTTGCACATGGTACTGTGGAGCTATAACCCCCAAACTTGACAATGTGTATTAAAGTGACTCTGTAACAAAGTGCCTGACATAGCCCAGAAGAACCCACCCTGGGGTAGGCCTCCCATGTGAACCTTGCTTGGCGCCCAACGAGGAGGGAAACATGGAGGATGTGACTTACAACCACCACCCTACCCCCTTACAGGCTGATAGATTTAATGCTTAAAATGAAAAGTGTAATGTATTTTATTAAGCAGATATTTTGATATATTATTGCAGTCAATCCCTTAAACTATTTTTTCATATGGCTTCCCTGTGATTACATGCTCGATCTTCCATATTTTTAGGTAGGGATCTGCAGAAGAAATACTAGAGGCAGGTAGTTTCACTACTGCTATGACTCTCCCTTACTAACATCTGTTTAGATTAGCTGCAAGTCTTCCAGAAAGTGCATATTTTTAATGAGCTGACTAACTTATGGGGATGATTTACTAAACACTTAGAGACTGTTCAATTTGCTAAATTATTGTTCACTGAGCTTAGTTAATCAGATGAAGCTGTTTTCAGTTCAATCATCCAATCATCTGTAAAAAAAATTCAGTTTTTACTGTTTTCCTTGCACAAGAATCGGCATTGAAAGTAAATGCAGCTTTACTGTATTTTTTTTTTTTACTCAATGCACATTCACTTTGTAAAATATCAATCCCTTTAGTTGATCAAACCCCCCCCCCCCCCAAAAAAAATTCCTTCCCATTGTAAGAACAAGCTGTAAAGCACAATCCTTGTGTTGCACTGCACAGCAGAAGTACCATAGTACTAACACGGCTCTTAAAATTGAATAACACATTAATAAGACATTAATAAGTCTATTTACGTCAAGTGGAGCTCTCCTACAAAAATATTTTAAAACATTTGAAAGACAATGCATTCCCTGGATAATGATATCTTCATTATATTGTCAATCTCTAGGAAAAATAAAAACATGACCGTCACAAAGAAGAGCAAAAAATTGTATTCTTTATCAGAAGAAACTGACATGGGCATCATTTTGTAATCAGTTTTCTGTCTCAGCTAATATTACATCTACAGGTGTATATATATATATATATATATATATATATATATACAGCGCTACTACAGTGATAATTCAATGCTATATTAAGTGCTATGTATACATGCAATAAAATTCAAAATTATAAAAAATTCCTAATAAATGTCCCATAAATCAATATCAATCTTGATAGTAGTGCTCCAGTGTTATTGTGCTTGTGCACACCACCACCAGCTATTTAATCTGCTCATATGAGTCAGGAAGACTCAAATGAACTCTTTATTTTCACTCCCCAAACATCTTTACTTTTTCTCAGGACTTGGCTGTTCAATTTCTCCCTTTCACAATCTCCACTCCACCCAATGTGTCCCTCACAGATAGGGGGCTATCTGCTGAGGAAGACCATTCAGAGGTCGATACATGTGCAGAGGAGAGGATCCGAGCCTGTGACGTTGCACAGCCACGGTGGTGAGTGAGTGGACGCCCCCAATACATGTAACAAGCAAATTTTGTTTTTATATTAAGCAAGTGTCCTCTTTTAGCGGGGTTTTAAATAAAAGTTTTATCGCAGAAAGCACTATGTCGGCTGTGTTTTTGATTACATGATACATGAGTCCCTTGAAGTGGAGGAACGGCTGAATAATCACGGAGATTAACCCCCTATCTGTGAGGGATACATTGGGTGGAGTGGAGATTGTGAAAGGGAGAAATTGAACAGCTGAGTCCTGAGAGAACGAAAAGACGTTTGGGGAGTGAAAATAAAGAGTTCATTTGAGTCTTCCTGACTCATCCTCGAGGTGAGCAGATTAAATAGCTGGTGATGGTGTGCTAAAACAATAAGAATTATTGAGAAGCACGGTGATATGATAATAACACTGGAGCACTACTATCAAGATTGATATTGATTTATGGGACATTTATTAGGGTATTTTTTATGATTTTGAATTTTATTGCATGTATACATAGCACTTAAAGTGGAGTTCCAACCCCCCCCCAAAAAATTAGTAATGTGTTTAAAAAAAATAAAAAAAATTTGGAGAAATTTTTTTTTTTTACTCACCTCTAAATGCCTGTTGCTAGGGGGTCCCTCGTAGTCTGCCTCTTTCGGTGCCTGGGCTGGTGATATCACTTCCCTCGGTGCAGGAAGGGAGATCGCCTGTCTCGCCTCCCTCTTGTCAATCATCTGGGACACGTGACCGGTCCCAGATGATTGCGGGACTAGTGACAGCTCGCAGCGTGGCTTGCGCATGCATAGTGGGTGCCAGGCTGTGAAGCCACAGCCAGGCACCCACAGTTAGAATGCCGGCGCCGCCGAGCGGAGGGGGGGACGAGCGGGGCTTCGATCCCCCGCATCGCTGGACCCTGGGACAGGTAAGTGTCCAATTAAAAGTCAGCAGCTGCAGTATTTGTAGCTGCTGACTTTTATTTTTATCTTTTTTTAAAGTGGGAACCCCACTTTAATATAGCATTGAATTATCACTTTAGTAGCGCTGCAGTGTGTATGTGTGTCTTTTGGTACATACATACACATATATATATATATACCGTATTTATCGGCATATAACACGCACTTTTTTCCCCTGAAAATCAGGGGAAAATCGTGGGTGCGTGTTATAGGCCGATCCCCCCCAATTGTGTGTGATCGGAGCGATCGCGGCAATTGCCGCGATCGCCGCCGACATACACAGCCGTGTGGAAATTCAAATACAGCGCCAAGACTGCAGGGACTCGGCGGAGCGGAGCTACACATAGCCGAGAGTCCTCGGGTTTTCTCGGCGCCGCTTACAGTCCAGCCCATAGGGCGGAACTGGGCAGGACTGTAAGCGGCGCCGAGAAAACCCGAGGACTCTCGGCTATGTGTATCAGCGCTCCGCCGAGTCCCTGCAGTCTCGGCGCCATATTTAAATTTACACAGGGCTGTGTATGACGGCAGGGATCACGGCGATCCCACAAAGCTGCACGGGGGCAAGGCTGCACTGGGGCAAGGCTGCATGGGGGCAAAGCTGCACTGGGGCAAGGCTGCACTGGAGAAAAGCTGCACTGACAAGGCTGCGCTGACATGGCTGCACTGACATGGCTGCACTGACATGGCTGCTCTGACATGGCTGCACTGACAAGGCTGCACTGACATGGCTGCACTGACAAGGCTGCACTGGGGCAAAGCTGCACTGACAAGGCTGCAATGGACACTGGGGCAAGGCTGCACTGACAATTCTGCACTGGGGCAAAGCTGCACTGACAAGGCTACTATGGACACTGGGGCAAGGCTGCACTGACACTGACAAGGCTGCAGATGGACACCGATAACGCTGCATTGATGGGCATTTTAATGTAAGTTTTTCTTCCTTAAACTTTACTCCTAAAAGTTTTTTTCCTTAAAATTCCCTCCTTAACTTGGGTGCGTGTTATACGCCGGCACGTGTTATACGCCGATAAATACGGTATATATATATATATATATATATATATATATATATATATATATATATACCGTATTTATCGGCGTATAACACGTGCCGGCGTATAACACGCACCCAAGTTAAGGAGGGAATTTTAAGGAAAAAAAACTTTTTATATATATATATATTTTTTTTTTTAAAGTGTAGTGATTTCACCCAAAGTGTATAGCGGCTGCAACTTTGCACTTGATTAATAGGGTGGCGCTGATTGTTTCACACATTTGTACATCTACAGGGCCAGTCATATTTTTTTTTTTCATTATAAATCAGTAACCCATGGTTTTTATCTTCCTGCAACTGAACAAAAAGCAACCTTCTCACCTTCACCTTACTCCTGGTCAAACAAAACTCACCTCTAAAACATGAAGGGCAAATCCTTGTGTAAACCTATACATATTTATATGGTGTTCATGCACATGCAGTACTCTGCCACTGTTAAAAATTCATCATTATGCGTTAGCAAAATTGCCAATTTTTCAGAGCCACTGACCAGAAAAAGGAGCAAATTATAAAATCTAGACAGGGATATTGTAAAATAGATCTATTTTCTGTTCCCTTTTCACTCTGCTAAAATCTTCAGTGGAACTGCTTGGAGTTAATGTAGTTTATGACCCCAGAAAGCCTTCAAAATAGCATAATTTAAATGCTAAAGCTTTTTAGTGAGCATTAAGCATATTCAATGCAACACTAAAAGGCTTTGCTATTATTGAAAACCAGCTCAGTCATATTTCCTTTTACTTAGAAAAGTGAGAAGTGCTTGCCTGCCTCACAGGGAATAAACTTTACTCAGAAGAACAATACCTTAACAGATTAAAGAGCCTCATAAATATGGATGTCTCCCCTTGCTTGTGTGTCTGAGCTTCCAACTTTAGATAAATCAGTCTTTTTATTCTTGGACCAAGAATTGTGTGCTACTATCAGTCATTTTACCAGGTAACCCTTTGTTTACCTGGGGGACCTGCAAACAACTAATGGTCGCCCTGACACACGCAGTGTTTTGGTCACCACTATAATATATATAGATATCTATCTATATATAGATATCTATATATAGATAGATATCTATATATACACACATACACGGCGTGTGTGCTTCTGAATGTGACACACATGACACAACTGAGAAATGTTCTGTTGCAGCACAGTATACACAATAAATCCTGTGTGCTTTTACCAGCATGACCTTTGTGTCAGCGACTGACCTTTAAAAAATGTAACTGGATTATCTCAATGCTGCTGCAAAGGTTTTTATGGCATATATATATGACCATACATGTAATCATGTCTGACAAACTGTCTAGATGTTGTATTGTATGTGGAGATGATTACATACTGAAAAATCTTGAATCTGTGAATTAGGCTGATTCAGACAAGGTAGGGTTTACCATTTTTAGCTCCTCTTCAGAAATCCTGTCACCAATGTAAAAAAAAAAAAAAGGTAAACAAAAGCATAGAAAATTTTAAATGTTTACTTGCAGCCTTTTCCTTCTCCTAAAAGATTATTGTAGCAGCCAGAAGAGTAATGGTGAATGCTATAAAGTGTTACTTGAGTGATGGCTCTTAAGGCTTGTACATGCTATAAAGAAATCGGGCGAACATTTTCATCCAAAGAATTTTCGTACATTTTTCGTATAGTGTGTACACACCTTTCGACAGCCGATTCCGGATTTTCGTATGAAAATTCCCAAAGGGACAAACTCCAAAATGTTTCTCGTATGGGAACAGAACAAACGATTTTCATTTAATGTGTACAGTTTTTTGTACGATTTTTGTACAAGAAAAATCAGAAAAGACTGCACATGATCAGAAACATTAAACAACAAAAAAAGCCTTTGTCATACGAGAATATTTGTAGAGTTTTCATACGGATTTTCTTTCATCGGTTCCGATTTGCTGTGAAACATCAAGAAAAATCAGACGAATGTTCGCCTGTTCTTCTTTTAGTGTGTACCCCACTTTAGTCTGCTGGGGCTGCTGACGAGGGATGAACTGAACACACCTGGGTTTGGTTCAGGCGGTTCAGAACCCCAATGAAAGCAATAGGCACAGAATCTGTCAAATCCTTTTAATCTATTTTTAAGGGTATAAGCCAAGGGATTGTCAAAAAAAAAAAAAAAAAAAAACTGCATGGGAAGCTGGACACTACCCCAAGGGACATTTAACAATGCAAAAAAAAAACTCTTTCACAGAGAGCAGTGAACTTAATAATGTTTAACCACTTCCCGCCTGGCCTATAGCAGAATGACAGCCAGTGGTGGTTCAGTTATCCTGACTGAGCGTCATATGACGTCCAGCATGATAACAGCCGCGCGCCCATGGAGGTGTGCACTACGGCGATCAGTCTGACACACCGCTATACCGATCTCAGTAAAGAGCCTCTGACAGAGGCTCTTTACCACGTGATCAGCCATGTCCAATCATGGCTGGTCACGATGTAAACAGGAAGAGCCATTGATCATCTTTTCCTCACTTGCATCTGACAGACGCGAGTAGAGAAGAGCAGATTGGCTGCTCTCCTGACAGGGGGGTCTGTGCCGATTGTTTATCAGTGCAGCCCCACTCAGATGCCCGTCCAGGACCACCGGTATTCCAACAGGACCCCCAGGGATGGCCACCACACTGGGCCACCAGGTATGCCCCCCTAGACCACCAGGGATATGCCAATCAGTGCCCAGGCAGCTTCCAATCGGTGCACAGGCAGCTGCCAATCAGTGGCAATTAAAAATGCCTGCCAGTGCCACCAGTGATGCCTATCAGGGCAGTCTATCAGTGCCACCTTTCAGTGCCCAGCAGTGCCATCTATCAGAGCCACCATAAGTACCCATCAGTGCAACCTTTCAGTGCCCATCGGTGTCACCTATCAGTGACCACCAGTGCCACCTATGAGTGCCCATCAGTGATGCCCATCAGTGCTGTATATCACTGTCACCCACCAGTGCCGCCTATCAGTGCCCATCATTAGTGCCTATCAGTGCCACCTTATCAGTGCCATCTCATTGGTGCCAAGTGATTGGTGCTGCCTTATCAGTGCCCATCAGTGCAGCTTATCAGTGCCCATCAGTAAAGGAGGAAACTTACTTATTTACAAAATTTTATAACAGAAACAAAGAAAAACTTTTTTTTTTTCAAACTTTTCGTTCTTTTTTTATTCGTTTAGCAAAAAAGAAAAAATGCAGAGATAATCAAATACCACCAAAAGAAAGCTCTATTTGTGGGAACAAAGTTATAAAAATTTAGTTTGGGTACAGTGTAGCATGACCGCGCAATTGTCATTTAAAAAGTGAGAGCGCTGAAAGCTGAAAATTGGCTTGGGCAGGAAGGGGGTGTAAGTGCCTGGTATTGAAGTGGTTAAAGTGCAACATTAAAAACATGCATGACAGTCCCCTAAACTTGTCTGGGAAGTGGAACATCTCTAAGATGTAAGAAAAAGCAGTGTAGCAAAAGTGTAATTTTCAAAGGAAAAATGCTGTTAAAGAAGAATTTCAAGTTCAAAATTATTTATATAGCTATATTGGTCCCATTGGACAGATTGGAGAGGCAGCGTGATGAAAACAAGCTTTTCACCTTATCCACTCAGAGAATGCTTTGCATTCAATGCAAAAATGCAAAGCATTCTTTGAATGGCTCCCATGCCCAGCAGCAGACCTCATGTGTTCACAATGCAGCATGGTAGCCATTTGACCCAGGACCCAGAAGTTAGTGGAAATCACAGGAATAGTGATATCTACTGCAGTGATTTCCAGCTTCTAGAGGGATCCAGCAAGTGTGAAACTTGAATAGTTACACTGGCCCAAGCTGGACTAATGCAACATGTAAATACAGTATATAAGATATCCACACCTGAAATCAGGGCTGCCACTAGAAATCATTGGGCTCTGAACAACCTAGCTAATGGAGCATTCTAACTTAGCTGACCCCCCACAACATTACTATGTGCTTTACAGAAACATATTACATGCGTTCGTGCAATGCAGTGCCATTGATTCTGAATGGCACCCCAACACACCTTGAAACAAATGTGTGTTGTGCTGGCAAAACATATTACATGTAACATTATTTGGGAGCACAACTCATGTTAGTGCAATGCAATGCACATTCATTGCAAAGTTTGTTGGGATGCCATTCAAAATGAATGGCAATGCACCAAGGTATGTAATGTGTGTTGCCGCAATGCCATAGTGTGAATAGAACATAAGCCAGCATAGACATCTGTTTGATGGGGGTGTTGGGTGACCCCAATATATGTTAAGCCCAGGTCATCCGATCAATGATTTAATAGGATGCATCATCAAATACTGTACATAATCAGTCCAAACATTGAACAAGCCACACACATTGTTGTATTCCCATATTTGAGAGGATTATCAGAATGTCTTTTGGGGTATAATTGTACGTTTGACCATGCTGTGGTCAATTTGTGGGCTTTTACACTATCCTGGTGCTTGAGCCCTTCAAAAATGGGGTAAGTAGTCATGAAATTATCCGAGAACGTCCTTTTGATTACGAAACGCGTCTGGGTACGCACGCAGCGACGCTACCACGAGACCAGGAAGTAGGACGAGCTTCGCTTCCATGCTTGTATGCCGGCCGGCGACATATACTTATGCGATATAAGTGCTTTTATTCTGTAAGTGCATTACTTTATTTATTAAATTCGTTTTTAAACGTATTTCACCATGGAGAGTTTATTTTTTATATTCTGGGTGGTTTACTGACGATGTGAACTTCGGGTTAATGAGGACGTATCAGGGTGCTCCTTGCCAGCTATATGTCAGCTCCTAACCTACTAAGAACCTGTTTATCACCGTGAGTCGGTAAGCACAATCTACAGCCACGGTGGTGGGGTTTTTTTCACTTCTCTCCCCCCCTTTTTTGGTTGTTTTTATGTGCACACCAGGGTGATTGGTATGTTCGTATGTCCATGTCTAGCATTTAACATACTACACTATGGCCAGTTTTTCTTGTGTTTGCTTCTCTCCTGTATCCATTGAGGGGATTTTGATCTGACCACGGACGGTGCTGATTGGTCCAATACCCCAGAGGCCCTGGCAAGGGTTTTTTGCCATCCGCTTATATCTTTGGAGTTCTGGTAAGAGCAATCATAGCTCATTTGGAACAGCATCCACACTTATACTGAATACCTACTACTTTGGGAATTTGGACTTTTATTTACTGGATTCGTTTTCTATATTTTTGTTGGTGTTAGGTCACACTATTAACTCACTCCAACACATACAACTTTTGTTTTAGCGCAGTTTATTTAATTTTATCTGTTTTGTTGGTGTTGTCGCACTGTTTACTGCTGCTTATTCTTTTGTACTTCTAGCGCGGAATTTTTTTGTTTTATAGTCATGAAATTATGTGTCTAATTTATGCTTCTTGAAAACCTGTTTCTGTATTTTAGGCCCCCCTATGTGGCTAGGCTGCAAAAATTCTCACATTTGTGGTATTCCAATGTTCAGGAGGAGCAGCAGAATGTATTTTAGGGTGTAATTCTAAGTATGCCCATGTGTTAGAAATATCTTGACAACTTGACACATAACTTCATGAAAAAAAAAAATGTAATCTTCAAAAGAGTCACCATAACTCATGGAGGAAGAAATTACTGTTGAAGAAGTCTTGGCAGTCATAAAACAAGCCAACGTATCCAAGACACCTGGCGCAGATGGCTTCTCAGCTTCCTATTACAAAAAAATTTCCCCATTGCTGGCACCTCATTTGCTTACATTTTTCATGGCTATACAAAACAGTGCTGCACTAGATACAGACTCCATAGAGCCCACATATGTTTAATACCCTTTCTTCCTAGAAAACAGGCTCCACGGCAAATCCATCGGGCTATAGATCTCATCTCTGTATTATGGTCAAATTGGGACAATATGGACACCAGGTGGGAAATATTGCTGTCATTAGATTTGCATAAGGCCTTCAACTCTTTATCTTGGTCCTTCCATACTGCGGAAATAGAATTTTAAACCTCAATTTCTCACTCTTCTTGGAACACTATACTCAAACCCCTTAGCCAATATAGTTGCGTACAGTCATAAGTCAGATCTTTTATATATTAAAACGGGGACTAGGCAGGGTGCCCTCTCTTACCCCTCCTTTTCGTTACACAGTGAGGAAAATAATTATTTGATCCCCTGCATATTTTGTAAGTTTGCCCACTTACAAAGAAATGAAGGGTCTATAATTTTTATCATAGGTGTATTTTAAATGATAGAGACAGAATATCAACCAAAAATCCAGAAAAAAAACACATGATACAAATGTTCAATACTAAATTGAGTTGCAGTTCAGTGAGTAAAATAAGTATTTGATCCCCAAGGAAAACATGACTGCTTGGTGAAGAAGCTTTTGTTGGCAAGCAAAGAGGTAAGACGCTTCTTGTAGTTGGTGTCCGGGTTTGCACACATCTCAGGAGGGATTTTGGTCCACTCTTCTTTACAGATCTTCTCTAAACCCTTAAGGTTTCTTGGCTGTCTCTTAGCAACTCAAAGTTTCAGCTTCAGTTTCAGTAAGATTTTACAATACATGGCCATTGGCCCCATCCATTGGCCCCTCAATGCAGCAAAGTACCTTTAGCAGAAAAACAGCCTCAAAGCATCATGTTTCCACCTCCGTGCTTGACTGTAGGAATGGTGTTCTTAGGGTCATAGTCAGCAGACATGTGCAATTCGTTTCATTACAAATTCATTTTTTAACGAATTTTGAGAAATTCGGAAATATCTGAATTAACAAAAATCCATTTAACACATTTTTCTAAATATTCGTAAATTTGAATTTTCAAAAAAATCTGAATTTACCAATTTTTAAATTTATAGATTTTGAATTTTTGAAATCCGAAAATTCGAAAATAAACGAAAATTCTAAAGAAAAATGAAAATTAGAAAATCTGAAATAATAACTTAACTATTACTAACTATTAAATTATTAGTGAACATAATGAATACAAATTTATCCGAAGTTTTTCAGAAATAACGAATGCCATATTTAAACGAACGGAACGTAATGAATTAATAATAATAAAAAACAATATATTATTAATTATTAATTTGTTCCGTTCCATTTGTTTAGATGCGACATTCGTTATTTTGGGTAATTTGTAACTTTGGATGTATTCGTTACGTTCACTAACAGCCAAATTTGAAAGGAAATTCCAATACCTATAATTTAATAGGTATTATTTCAAATTTCCGGATTTCGGATTTTCAAATTTACAAATTTACAAATTTCGATCATAACGAATGACCCCAAAAACTAAAAAAAACCCCATAAAAATGAATGAAACGAAAACAAACACATTTTTCAGCAGTGCACATGTCTAATAGTCAGCATTTTTCTTCCTCCAAACACGGCAAGTCGAGTTAATGTTAAAGAGCTAAATTTTTGTCTCATCTGACCAGAGCACTTTCTCCCAGTCCTTCTCTGAATCATTTAGATGTTCATTGGCATGACTGTACATGTGCCTTGAGGAGGGGGACTCCCTAAGAACACCATCCCCACCATCAAGCATGGAGGTGTAAATATTATTATCTTTGGAGCTGTTTCTCTGCTAAAGGTACAGACCGACATTGAGGGGCCAACAGATGGGGTCATGAATTGTAAAATCCTGGATGAGAACCTCCTTCCAGCATGACAATGACCCAGAACATACAGGCAACAAAGGAATGGCTCAAGAAAAAGCACATTAACCACTAGCTGACCAGCCGTCGTCATTCTACTGTAGCAGGTTGGCTCTCCTGCGCAAATCGCCGTAGCTGTATGTTGGGCATTTTGAACCGCTATAGCGCGGCCGTTGCAGGGGACCCGATGCGCGTGAATGGCGGGGGCAATGTCCACCAGCCACACGAGATCACGGGCACGAGAGCCAGAACAGGGATGTGTGTGCATATACACACAAATCCCCATTCTGTCAGAAGAGGAGAGACAGATTGTCTGTTCCTACTAGTAGCGATCTGGCTCCTCCTCTAGTCAGTCACATCCCTACAGGGTTAGAAACACTAACGACGGAACACATTTAACCCCTTGATCGCCCCCTAGTGTTAACCCCTTCCCTGCCAGTGACATTTACACAGTAATCAGTGCATTTTTATAGCATTGATCGCTGTATAAATGTCAGTGGTCCCAAAAATGTGTAAAAAGTGTCCGCTCTGTCCGTCGCAATGTCACAGTCCCACTAAAAAACGCAGATCGCCACCATCACTAATAAAAAAAAAAATTAATAAAAATGCCATAAATCTATTCCCTATTTTGTAGACACTATAACTTTTGCGCAAGCCAACCACACTTATTGCAATTTTTTTTTTTTTTACCAAAAATATGTAGAACATATATCGGCCTAAACTGAGGAAGAGATTTGGGGTTTTTTTCAATTTTTGGGGGGGATATTTATCATAGCAAAAAGTAAAAAAAATATTGTTTTTTTTTTCAAAATTGTCACTCGTTTTTTGTTTATAGTGCAAAAAATAAAAACCGCAGAGGTGATCAAATACTACAAAAAGAAATCTCTATTTGTGGGGAAAAAAGGACGTCAATTTTGTTTGGGTACAGCATTGCACGACCGCGGAATTGTCAGTTAAAGCGACTGAGTGGCATATCTTAAAAAATGTCCTGGTCATTAAAGGGGCGAATCCTTCCAGGGCCGAAGTGGTTAAGGTATGGAGTGGCCTAGCCAGTCTCCAGACCTTAATCCTATAGAAAATTTATAGAGGGAGCTGAAACTTCGAGTTGCCAAACGACAGCAAAGGAACCTTAAGGATTTGAAGAAGATCTGTAAAGAAGAGTGGACCAAAATTCCTCCTGAGATGTGTGAAAACCTGGTCACTAACTACAACAAACATCTTATCTCTATGCTTGACAACAAGTGTTTCTCCAGCAAGTACTAAGTCATGTTTTTCTGGGGGATCAAATACTTTTTTTACTCACTGATCTGCAACTCAATTTAGAAAATTTGTATCATGTATTTTTCTGGATTTTTGATTGATATTCTGTCTCTATCATCTAAAATACACCTATGATACAAATTATAGACCCCTCATTTCTTTGTAAGTGGGCAAACTTACAAAATATGCAGGGGATCACTAATTATTTCCCCCACTGTAGCAATTGAGACGCTGGTGATAGCTAATAGGTCTAATCCTAATATTCATGGCATCTCTAGTGGAGGCAGAATTCATAATTACACTCCGTTAATGCCGATGACCTATTACTATTCATTACAGACCCAATTACAATCTTGCCTAACCTATTTGCCACCTTGTCCATATTTGGAGCCATCTCAGGACTGTGGGTAATTCACCCTAAATCGGAAGCTTTGAATGTTTGTGCTGGGATTGGTGCAGGCATCCTTTTCCTTTAAATAGTGTACACAGACACTTCCTTATCTGGGCTTTAAGCTTACTCCTGACAACTCCATGCAATACTGGGCTAATAATGTTCCTGTTTAGGCCCCTTTTCACACCCTGTACTACTTTGGTCCGATTTTGATGTGATTTGAGGTCCATAGACCTCAAGATTACACTGGCATTGCTTCAAGTCACGTTGAAATGTCGTGTCAAAGTCGTGTCAAAGTTGCGCAGCAAAGATGCAGCAAAATTACGTCAAAGTCACACAACTTTTGGGTCGTACAGGTGCGAAAAGAGCCTTACTCAATTGATATGACCTGGAAAAACTGGCAGGTCTTTCCTGGATAGGTAGAATAGCAGCAAATAAGATGATGTTTCTTTCACGAAACCTGTATTATTTCTGTTCTCTACCAATCCGGTACTGGCCACATTTTTAAAGAAATTACAATTACGTTTGGATACACAAGCTAGTGCTCTGCCTGCCAATAGATCTCCGGTTATGGCTCCCTCCCAGGGATCATCGGGCTGTTTTTAGCCCCTCTTTATCGCATTCTTTACATCTTTGGGGCAAAACATGCAAACTATATCCATTGAAATCACCCCATACACCTTTAGCCCTTCTTTTCAGTAATCCACATTTTCCTCCTTTTTTGACCTGGTGGGTCAATAAAGGCCTTCATCAGATAGCACACTTTATAGATCACAGAGGGATCAGACAGTCGTCCTATTTTGGAGACCGCATGAATGCCTTACATGGAGACTTTCCACTTGTGCCAGATTACTCATTACTTGCAGACATTAAGTAGGGACTACGAGGATATATCTACTGGGACTGTATTGGAGAACATATGCCTGTGCTGCCCTGGGCCGCAAAGAGAGATATCAGAGCTATAAGTTCTGTTTATGGGCCAAAGTAAGAAACTTCCCATTTAAAGGGCCTAGGAGTCAGACTTGGGCGAGGTCATAAAGGAGGAGGAGTGGATACATCGGTCAACCATGGTGCACAGAGGAATACTCAATACCTCTCTATTGGAGATGAATAATAAGGTTCTGTCCCGATGGTATCTAGTTCCGGCAAGGCTGGAAAAAAGCTATCCTGGCACTTCGCCCATCTATTTTTGAGGATGTGGTCAGGAGGGCAATATCTTTAATGTCTGGTGGTCTTGTCCGAAGGTCCAAGGATTCTGGATCAGAATATTCAATTTTATTTACTCAGTTATGGAGATAAACATACACAAGATAGTTAAAACAGTGCTGTTGACTGATCTGTCGAATGAAATCCCAGGACAGATAGCACACCTTCTGTCCATGTCCCCTGGGGATTTTTGTAGCTGTGGCAGCAACCCTGCACTTGCTCAGTTTAAAATGAGTTTTTATGCTGAGCATTTTCTCCTTATCACATCTGAGCAGCCCATGTGACTATAGAGTCACACAAGTGGGTGTATACACAGTGGTAAATAACTGCCCACTCCCTTCCTTTTCCTCCATGGCCACTAACCAGCTAAACACAATGGGGATGGGATATTACATGTAGATTAATGGAGGCTTCACCTCCCTCTTATTCTAAGACACAGGCTGGAGGGGTGTGACACAGCCTGTGACTGGCAGAAATCCGCCCGCACTATGTTATTTCCTGACAATAATAACAATTTAATTTCAAATATATATTTGTATGTCAATTTAAAACAGTTTATTGCTATTATTTATGTATTTTTACACTGTATTTCAAAGGCAGTTTTTTTTCTTTTGAACATGTGACCAGCAACAGAGGACTAGAAGCTTCTCCTGCTTATGTTTCCCTGCAGACAGGCTGGGAAAGATCTGGGTCATTTAACAGCTGTATATCGATTAGGAAAAAAGGTATTTTTTGTTTAAAAATAATTACAGTGCCATCATCCATATACAGAAATAGAGGGGACAATGTAAATTAAATAGTGGGGGGATTTATTAAAACAGAGGAGTGCAAAATCTTGTGCAGCTCTGCATAGAAACCAACCAGTTTCCAAGTTTTATTGTTAAAGCCTAAAGTGTTACTAAACCCAGGACCCTGCATTCACTATATCTGGTCTCCCACAGTACATAGAACATGGAAATGCAATTATTTTAGTAAATATAAACTGCTAAAAATCTTTTCTCATCAGAAGTATATAGCAGTCTTTTGAATGCTACCAGTGTCTGGTTAAAGCTTGTAGGAGGAGTTTCTATTCTTCTCTCCGTGTCCTATGAGGCTGCATGACCCCTGACTTTCTGTCTGGACAGTGCTGATTGGCCCTGTGCTGATCACATACACCCTCCCCCCCAAAAAAATTCTAGCAATACACACCAAACTGAGCATGTGAAGAGTGTCCCCAAGGCTCTGTACTATGAGCAGGTGGATCAGGGACTGTGGAAGAAGGGGAGGATCAGAGAAGACAGGATCAAATAGCCTTTTTACACAATGCACAGGAATAACCCCTTAGGTTCCCCAGTGAGTATAACAAGCATGCTTTACTGCATATACAGACTGATTTTACTGTTGTGGGTTTAGTAACACTTAATTGGACAAGCTGAAGATAGAATTGCTGATTGTCTACCATGCACATCTGCCCCAGTTTTAGTAAATCTCCCCCAGTGTGTGTTTAGTATCACTTTAAGGGCAAAACGAGTATTATATTTAAAGCTATTACTGAAACAATAAATAACACTGCAACATACTAACAGTTTTTGAAGGAATGACTTTTATCGCTCTTATGGTTCCATTTAACTAAAACGTGATCATTGTTCAGAGTAGCATATCCTGCCCCCACCTAAGCCTTGTACTTTACCCCTTTCCATCAGCTCATTACCTTTTGTACCTATTGGCCCTCAATTTTAGATTGTAAGCTCCAATGAAAAGGGCCCTCCTAATTCTCTTGCATCAAATTGTATTGTAACTGTTTTGCCTTTCTTTGTTTTGTACTGCAGAAACTGTTGGAGCTATATAAATACTGCATAATAATATTAAACTAGCTATCCCTGTCCCTAGATATCTTTAATTTGGAAAAATAAGTCCAGGTTGAGGATGAAGATGGTCACATGACACACACCTTCACCAGTTGGCACACTAAAGAAAGTCAAATTTTTAAACCTGCTGTTCTGGTGGTGTGCATGGAAAGCAGAGCCAAATGGAGTTTTGCTTTGAAGTTGATGTAAACCCGTTTCTTTTTTAAATTAAGGCTTGTACCTTTTACAGTATAGAATTTCATGTCATCTGTGCCCAGTCTTGCCACAAAGATTTATTCCAGCTCTGAGCAGTCCTCTTACCTTTTTTCAGTAAGATAAATATGGTCAGACAGAGAAATAGATGTCTGTTTCTCCCCCTTGCCTTGAGTGATAGGTGATTTACACATCTCACGCAGGAGTGTGAGAGAGGCATTCTGTGTACTTCCCACCCCCCCTCCTTTCTTCTGGATGTTAGTGATCACGGGGCATAATCCACAAGACCATATACTTACATAGTTACATAGTTAGTCAGGTTGAAAAAAGACACAATTCCATCTAGTTCAACCATAAAAAATAAAAATAAAATAAATAAAAAAATAAATAATAAATAAAATGAAAAATATCATACAATCTCATATACCTAATCCTATACCCACAGTTTATCGAGAGGAAGGCGAAAAAACCCCAGAAAAGCAGGATCCAATTTGCTATAGCAGGGGAAAAAAATCCTTCCTGATCCCAGAGAGGCAATCATATTTTCCCTTGATCAACTTTATCTATAAATATTAGTACCCAGTTATATTATGTGCATTTAGGAAAGAATCCAGGCCTTTCTTAAAGCAATCTACTGAGCTGGCCAGAACCACCTCTGGAGAGAGTCTATTCCACATTTTCACAGCTCTTACTGTGAAGAAATCTTTCAATATTTGGAGATGAAATCTCTTTTCCTCTAGACGTAAAGAGTGCCCCCTTGTCCTCAGTGTTGACTGTAAAGTGAATAACTCAACACCAAGCTCACTATATGGACCCCTTATATACCGGTATTTATACATGGTGATCATATCCCCCCTTATTCTCCTCTTCTCAAGAGTGAATATATTCAGTTCCTCTAATCTATCCTCATAGCTGAGCTCCTCGATGCCTCTTATCAGTTTGGTTGCCCTTCTCTGCTCTTTCTCCAGTTCCCCTATATCCTTTTTGAGAACTGGTGCCCAAAACTGAACTGCATATTTCAGACCAGCATAAGTTCAGTGTTAGAAATACACAGAGAAAATGCATATTGACAAGGGGAGTGTAGAGGTGGGTGGGGAGTCTACTGACATCACTACTCCACCCACCTAGCTCCAGACAACAGACCCACCCACAGAATCTGCAGTTTTTCGGGTCTCGTAACAGACAGAGGGGAGACTTTTGACAGGTAGGTATACATGCAGGAGGCATGTATATCCTTATAGATAACCCCTATGTCAGTAGTTTAGAAAGGATGAGAGTGGGTTTACATCCACTTTAATAATAAGCAATGTGTTCTTTGTTGCTAATACAGACGCCGGACCTTGAAAATAGCAGCTTGATTTGCATTTTTAGCAAGATGCCAATCAGAAAAGGCATCCAGAGATGTTCTATATTGGTAGTAATATTAGCCTGCCGTGTTTAGTGGTGACATATTAATTTTATATATTAGTTACAATACATATTTTTATATAAATTTCTTCATTGTCTTTTAGTGTCCTCTAACCTGCTGACCCCTTATAGAGAATCTACTCAAAAGAAACATGATAACCAAAGGTCACTATTAAACATAATGTAAGGCTGTATTAAATTTAAAAGTATAATTCATAGATATGCATGCCAGAAGGATACTGCAAAATCGGCATTTTATTACATTCCCTACAGACAATCCAGCCCAAAAGTTTTACCTATTTATAGAGCTGCTCTGGGCAATTTCTTCTCTCATTTTCACCAAGTCTTCATCAGATTAAAAGCATCTAGCAATATTTATTCTTTAGCCAGATACCTACAATTTATAAAGGCTTTCTGTACCTTTTTGCTGAAATGTATTTCCGATACACACCACGTGGTATCATTTTATTATCCTAGCTAGCTGCATTATGGCAGATACAGTAAAATGCAGCAAAATAAAAAGTTAGTATTTCACCAATCTTTGCAGACATCTATGTTATGAACTGCTTGCTGTTCAGCTTTCCTACAAGATGGGTGATCCTTCTATTTGTCCTCTCTACTGCTGTGAATCACAAACGTTAGATCTATTGCCATCATATAAGATTTTTTTTTATTATATATTAATTTTTTTAAACCTTGCATCTGTGATAAGTGAACAGAATCCCTGGTATGACTGATCTCCCATCCATTTCCAGTAACTGGTGTCTCTCAGCTGCTATATTTGTGGCTATTGACAGCCAAAACGGTAAACTGCACAGATAGAGGTTTTCCAGTGCTAATCTCCCTTATAGGTGTTTAGTTCCCTTATATAGGAGGCAGAAAATATGTGTCCATCTGCAAACCTTCGAAAACACTAGAAACTGTTTTTTAAGACTCTGCACAGTTGTCACTATTCAATTGTCAGCCTGCCATGTGCACTCCTTCTGTTGACTGTCGGGCTGCATTTTAGGTCGGAAAGAAATATATAAATTCCTTTTACGGTGGTTGTAAAGGCAGATGGTTTTTTTTATCTTAATGCATTCTATGCATTAGGATACAAAAACCTTCTGTGTGCAGCAGCCCTCCTCAGCCCCCCTAATACTTACCTGAGCCCCATCTTGTTCCAGCCATGTGCACGAGTGCCTCTGCCGACTTTTCCGTCCTGATTGGCTGAGACACAGCAGCGCTGTCACTGGATCCTGCTGATGTCAATCAAAGCCAGTTGAGTCATGAGGAGACTGGACACACAGAGCTGCGGATTGGCTCAGGTGCCCTCATAGCAAGCTGTTAGCTGTGGGGGCACTTGGCAGGGGGGAGGGGCCAGGAGCGCCGGCGAGGGACCTGAAAAGAGGCTGGTCTATGCAAAACCACGGCACAGAGCACGGCACAGAGTATAACATGTATAACATGTTTATTATTTTTATAGAAACAAAAACAAGACTTTAGTATCACTCTAACCACTTGTCGTCCGCGCTATAGCCGAAAGACGGCTACAGCACAGACTTCATTTGCTAGGAGGGTGTCCATGGACGTCCTCCTGTGCTTGAGCATCCTGCACGCTCCCTGCAGGGCGCGCACGGCCCGCTCTGTGATCAGCAAGTCTATGAGACTCGCCTAATCACAGATCGGAGTAAGGGGTCGGTCCCGACCCCTTACCACGTGATCAGCTGTCAGCCAATGACAGCTGATCATGTGATGTAAACAGAGCCGGTAATCGGCTATTATGAAAAAAAGCCAATCACCGGCGGCTGTGAGAGGGACAGCCGTAGGTACCATGGAGGTACCTACCAGTGTCTACCAGCGCCACCTACCAGTGCCCACAGTACCACCCATCAGTGCCCACAGTGCCACATCACATTGCCACCTATCAGTGCAGTCAGTGCCACCTCACAGTGCCACCTATCAGTGGTAACAGTGCCACCTATCAGTGTCCACAGTGCAGCCTATCAGTGCCCACAGTGCCGCCTATAAATTCATCAGTGCATCATTACCAGTGCTGCCTATCAATACCTCCTACCAGTGCCACCTACCAGTGCCCATCAGTGCCACCTATCAGTGCCCATCAGTGCCATCTGTCAGTTCCACCCATCAGTGCCACCCATCAGTGCCACCCATCAGTGTCACCCATCAGTAAAAAATATTAAAATAAGTAAATGGAAATAAAAAAAAAATACAGCGCTACCAAATCCCTACCAGCAGCAGTTAAATTGTGAGATTGTGTACACAAAAAACAACAATAAAACAGGAAAAAACTGCGCTAATGATTGTGTGAAAAAACTTTGGTGAAAACAATGTTTGAATGAATAAAAATCAATAAGTATTTTGGAATGAATAAAAGTCAATAAGTGAATAAATTAAAAAATGTCCTTCGCGCTGGTGGATAATAAAAAGTGAAGTGGCCAAATGGTTAAAGAAGTGCGTAGTGATTGTAAAACAAGTGATAATATTGCAGCAAAATGGGGGTGTTCACACCAACACTTAATAACATAAATATTTAAATATATTTCGCGCAATATTAAACCGAAATAAACTGTGTAGGTGAATAAATAAAGTGCATATTGTAATGCAGATGTGGGACACTGGTGACTAATGTTATTAATGCAGGGATCAATGATCTCTGTTTTTCAATATAATAATCGCTGCTATAATGATAGTATTCAAATAATTGCAGTAAATACTATAATAAAAAATTCCACCCTGTAAACAGCATGAAAGAATAAACAATGGCAATTCCTGGTGAATAAAAAAACAAATAAAATCTTCTAAAATCAATAATCAAGTGTTATAATATTATAAATGCCACCCTGTAATCAACATAAAAGAATGTGTGCATAAAAATGATGATTACTGGTGGATAAGAGCAAAATAAAATCTTCTAAAATCAACAATCCAAACTGTGCAGTGAAACATAAGTGTAACCTTAAAAAATACACATATATATATATAATGACCATTCAAAATAAGTGTAAAGAGTCCGTTTTGGTGCTACAATAAAGTGTGGGTGTTCAGGTAAAGAAGTGCTTTAAAAAGACATAAGTGGGTACTAATGTATGAAAAAGTCTGTGAGTAATTCTTCTATTTAATTTTGAAAGTTGAAATGTGACAAATGTGTATCCTTCTGCTGCTGGTTTTGTGACTTCCGGTTCTATAACATATAAGCCTACACAGAACAGCCAATCTGGTTCCCCAGATGAAGACACGTGACGGTGTCGTAACGCGTAGGGATTGGCTGGAGCAATACACAGTATCTGAAGCACAAGTAAGAGGGCGCTGAGAACGCCAGATCGTTTTTTACATTTACCCTGCCTGTTTTTATTATGAGAGATGTAAGAGCAATAAACATTCCCCGTTTGATTTTAAAAGTTTAATGCACTAGTGGAACCTTTTTCTTCTCCCCCTCCCTATTTATCTCCCCCCAAACTGAGTTTACCAGAGCGGAGCTACATAGAGGAAATGTTGGAGGAGAAAAAATAACAAAGAAAGAAAAGGCTGCCAGAGACCACTCCCACACCTTAAAGACATACTACTGAATGCCTGATTACTACCAATTGAAGGTGAGGGTTCTGTGAGACCACACTAGGAGACACCAGCAGCAGAAGGATACACATTTGTCACATTTCAACTTTCAAAATTAAATAGAAGAATTACTCACAGACTTTTTCATACATTAGTACCCACTTATGTCATTTTAAAGCACTTCTTTACCTGAACACCCACACTTTATTGTAGCACCAAAACTGACTCTTTACACTTATTTTGAATGGTCATTATATATATATGTGTATTTTTTAATGTTACACTTATGTTTCACTGCACAGTTTGGATTGTTGATTTTAGAAGCTTTCATTTTGCTCTTATCCACCAGAAATCATCATTTTTATGTACACATTCGTTTATGTTGATTACAGGGTGGCATTTATAATATTATAACACTTGATTATTGATTTTAGAAGATTTTATTTGTTTTTTTATTCACCAGGAATTGCCATTGTTTATTCTTTCATGCTGTTTACAGGGTGGCATTTTTTATTATAGTATTTACTGCAATTATTTGAATACTATCATTATAGCAGCGATTATTATATTGCAAAACAGAGATCATTGATCCCTGCATTAATAACATTAGTCACCAGTGTCCCACATCTGCATTACAATATGCACTTTATTTATTCACCTACACAGTTTATTTCGGTTTAATATTGCGCGAAATATATTTAAATAAATAAGTGAATAAAGGTATGTGACCATGAAATCATCCATAGAGACAGAAAAGTCCAAACACAAAAAACACGAATCCCTCAGTTATTCCCAGTGAAGGCTGTGTAGAAAACATGGGATAAAAACACCACACGTTGTGATCCATCACCACACAGATTTCGCGCTTACCAGAAGGCAAGCTTGATAAGCCTGTGTGTAAACTGGAGATCTGGACGCCAAACCAATGGTGCTACTTCTCTGTGCTCAACGTGAACTTAGAAGTACAGCAGATGACGGACCATAAATCAACTCAGGCTCAGGATCTATTCAAAGATGTCCTCCTGTCTCCTCATGGCTTCATTTGAAAATTGTGTTGTGCAGACAGCCCTGTGTGTGTACACAAAGTAATACAACTCAGGTCATGGACACTACATTCCCCACCCATCAGTGCCACCCATCAGGGCCCATCAGTGACGTCATATCAGTGCCCATCAGTGTCATCTTATCTGTGCCTATCAGTGTCGCCTTATCTGTGCCCATCAGTGCAGCCCATCAGTGCCCACCAGTGCCCACCATTGCAGCCTCATCAGCGAATATCAATGAAGGAGAAAAATTACCCATTTGCAAAATTTTATAACAAACTATGAAACATGTTTTTTTTTCAAAATTTTCTGTCTTTTTTTGCTTGTTTAGCAAAAAATAAACACCCCAGTGGTGTGGTGGCTTTAAAGAAAGCTCCATTTGTGTGAAAAAATTTATAAAAATTTCATTTAAGTACAGTGTAGCATGAACACGCAATTGTCATTCAAAATGTGACAGCGCTGAAAGATGAAAATTGGTCTGAGCAGGAGGGGGGCTTAAGTGCCCAGTAAGCAAGTAGTTAAGTATACCATATCACGTTGCCAAATTCAGTGCAAAGTGACAGTTTCACTTGTAAGAGCAAACCCCCAACATACTAATATCCAACTTCCATGCTCTCCCCCACCCCTATAAGTCAAAACCTTATATAAATTCAGTGTTAGATGGGTTTGTAGCTTACAAAGTTTCCCTCTCATTATGCAACAGTGATCAAGCCTAGCAATTAGCCACTCAGGCCCAAATAATGCATCCTGGGAGGAGGTGGGAACTTAGTGAGAACTCTGCAGGAGCAACAGAGGTGGTATAGATGTGTGTTAAAGGTGAGTATCCTTGGGTGGGGGTTGTTAAAAAAAAAAGAACCTATTACTTTGCCCTGGACTGTAAAAGTGAAATATTCCCATGAAGTAAATAGCATAATTCTGATTCCATTGTCTTGCGTTGTTCTAGTTTTCAGTAATCATCATCACCTATGTGTTCTCAAATGATTGTTATTCCTAAATGTTTTTACAAGCAAGTTACTACTACTAACCTGAGGGCACTGTACCTGTCAAAAAATTTAATTTTTAAATGCAGATAAAGTAATAGGAAAGTTGTTTATTTCACAGGTTGCTTTTGTTAGCCAGCAACATCTGTTTCAAAAAGGTGTCTGTGATAGATAGTACAGCCAAGCCAAAGTGCAAAGATTACAGTCAGCCATACCTCCTGCTCCCTTTGCTCCTTTATCACTGAATGCTGTGTAATAGTTTTAAAAGATATATTGCTTCTCTAATTACTATCTCTTTGTGAGTTGTTATAGTTTATCCCGTGTACTAATTAGATTTAGACCCTCTGAGTAATCAATAGATTTTCATCTGGGTTCGACCAAGCTAGTCATGACCAGTAATTTACAGCTCTGGTTCCTCCAAAATCAATACAGATTTGTGCTTCATTGGGAGTGCGGTAAAACAAGGGTGACAGCAGGCTCACTAAAGACTTGACATGGAAGCAGAACCACAGCTGGTCTTGCCTCAGAGCCAGCACAATTACATGGGTACTGTGGCACTATCGGGAAGGGAACTGATGCAGGACTCTGCACTTGAGTGAACAGTGGCTGGAAGAGCAGATAAGCCTGTGATTTTACACTTTAAGGATTCCTTGTATTGATTTGCAACATCTATATGGTTTACGTGCGCATGTGTTCAGAATATATATACATTAGAAGCAACAAAAAAAATAGGACATTGTTAAACTGACCAACTGCCTCAATTAATCAGAAGGGTTCTGTGTAAGATTTATTGTATTTTTACTTTTACTCCAATAAACATTCTCAGAGCTCAGTACAAATCAATGTTAGCGTGCAGAGAACGCTTTCATCTTCCTGCAGCATCTATGTGCCACATATTTCAGTCACTAGCCATTATCTACTTGTAAACATAGGAGTCATTGTTCAGAAAAATCAAGGTGTTTTCTATAATAGATATTGTAGTTCTTTATAAATTATGACATGCTTGACAAATATTAGGTTATCTTTATACCAGTGTTAATAAAGTAAATACGTGAACGCTTTAAGTGTAAAAAGTCCTTGCATTCAGTCCAGAAAAAAATAAAAATAGACACCATAAATGTGCCCAAGATGACAGACGTAAATAAAAATTCCATTATTGTATTAATCATTGCCATGCAGTATATTCATTATCCACAAGATGGCAGAAGTACAATTAACTGTATATTTTTTACCTCAAGATGATGCCCAAGCATGAATTCTTTTTAACCTGTATTTAATTATGTTTTTTCTCTATAGTTCCATTTTTTTGTATTCGTAAATTTTTTGTATTATTATAGTCCTGTTTAATGAAAAGGCAGTAGAATGCCTTCTTGTTTTGATACACTGTTACTTCTGGTTCTTGGGACTACAGTGATTTCCGGTTTTGGACTGATATGTCAGTTCTGATGTTCGAAGTGCAGATGGTGCGGCGAGAAGACACCCTTCCTGACTGCGAGTATTTATAGCGTGATGAGGCATATTGGCCACACCCCTGATGACGTTACCATATGACAAAACACGTAGGGCGGAACTACAGGACATGTAACGCCATCACGCTAGGATGCCAGGACTGCGGCCATCTTGTTGGTGACTTTTACTCAATATGGTATATCTTATTCAAAAGTGAGTGCATACAAGTTGTTTTTAATAAATGTTTTTAATAAATGTTTGAATACTACACCATGAGGCTGTCATGTTTGCCTTCTATGCGAGTGATATGTATGGAAGCTGGACACTTTTTGGATCACTGATGGGGAATGAATGCCAGGATCGCAAGAGAGCAGTTCAGATGAGCTTGTGGAGATTATTTTTGGTAGAAGCTGTGTAATCCTGGATGCCTTCATAAGCGCTATTTGCCCACTCTCTATGTTAAGGATATTCTCAGGTAAGAGGATCTGTGTACTCATGTGTGATGGTGTGGATGGCTTACATTCACGTTTGTTTTTTGTGCCTCTCATTTTTCTTTGGACTGGGACTTTTTACATCTAAAGTGCTCACTTTATGATTATTATTTTTGAAGTGTTACACTTTATTTTATGTTGGTTGTCAACAAATTGTGTAAGCTGCTACTTCTGTACTAATATCCAGGTGCGGGCGTGTTTTGCACAATTCATTGATAAAATATTACACTGAATTTTAATACTCTTAATTAAGTTTAGTGGCGTTTTACATGCAAGATGTAATTTAAAGGAAAACACCAAACAAAACACAAAATTAAGTAATGGAGAAGAAAAATAGCTACATACATGTCTCCACATTTTGCTTTGTAATAGATTTGACTGAAAAACATTTTTCGGTGTCTTCGTTTTTGTAATTTACACCACCATAATTCATGCCATTTTGTATTCATATGCTTGTTATGACATCATTTTTAGCATCCCCTCGGACCTATGAGGCAGCTTTCCTGATATGAGAGCAGGAGACTGTCCCTGCAGTGCTCTCACAATCAGTTTTACCCCCCCCCTCCCCGGTTCTCATCCAATACATGAGATAAGAAAACACTTCTGCTTTTTATTAAAAATGTATTAAAATAATTCTGAATTTGAGGTAAAATACTATGAAACATCCTAGTATGAATTTTAATTATGTAAAGTGTATGTAAAGCCACTTTTTTGTTTTAGAGTAGGAAAGGGTTAAACTCCCTTATCAGATTGTTTTTTGCTGCCCGTGTCCTGCTAAAAAAAGTACCTGTACTACCTGCACATAATTTCCATGTGAGAGCTGCCACAGGAACAAGAATGCTCCAAAACTGTGTTGGCAAACACAGGTCAGCCTTGTTGTTTTAAAATTTACAGGTAAGCAATGACAGTTTTTAGAAAAAGACACATAGTAGGCTTACATCAACATAGTAGCAAGTGACCCCCCCCCCCCCAAATGCAAAACATATTCCACCCTGAATGCTTCTCCATAGCTGTTTAAATTGAATAAAAATTTCTCCACGGGTCTGTAAACAACTATTATTTCAATTCAGGAATGGAAATCCAAAACGTGCAGCACTAAAGGAATAATAAACTCAACTTCATTAATATACAAAGAATCTGATGTGTCAACCTCCCACCAAAAGCAGAACGCACAAAAAGTGCTTATAGAGTAAACATTATTACCATACATTAATGAAAATTGAACATGTGCCCATTAGTGGATAGAAGAGTCCATAGAGGAGCTAAACACCAATCTTTAATATTGCAGAGATGGCAGGGAAAGTGCAAAGGCAAGGCAATCTTCTCTGAGTTCATCAGAGTGAACAGTCAGAAAAATTAGAGAAACCTCCAGATCCCAAGGATTATACACACCACGCCACCCAGGTGAGACAAGCAGGAGCTTACTAGAGAAATAGGACCGCTAATATAAAGTGGTCAGAAGCGCTTGTGAAGAGGTTACTCACCATACAAAAAAAATCTCGTACGACAGAATTCAACTTCAGTAGTGATATAATGTGTTGAATAATTTTGTATGTATTCTTTTGTTTCTGAGCATGCATAGTCTTGCTTTTACGATTTTTTTCGGATGAAAACCGTACTGATTAAACGAAAATCAGACGTTGAGTTCGCATACGACAAAAATGTAATAGTCTGCACATCCAGCTTTTGTCTGACGAAAAAACAGAATCGGCTGTCGAAAGTACCATACTAACGATCCAAAAATTGGCAGATCATTCGTCACACGAAATTTAACTTCCGATTTTCGCATTGTGTGTACGGGCCTTAGGAATATTCTTGAGGGTTCCCACAGCTTTCCTCTAAATCCTCTCCTTGTAGCACCTCCTGTCAGGCTGTTTCCAATATGTCACTTCCAAGATCACCAACTCATAAGCACAGTCACAGAGTAAAAATGAGCATCATACCATAATAAAAAGAAAGAGAAAACTAGCCATAGTGAAGATCCACATAAAACCATTAAATTTATTGTGTTGATGCACTTTCAAAAATGTAAAGATAACAATGCTTTCAATCATCCAAAGAGAACATCATCTGTCAGTTTCCAAAATGGCCGTGGCTAGTTCGCGAATGTGTGGTTTGGCATTATTCTCAGCTCCACCCTGCTCGTTTCATCATATGTGAGGTCATCAGCGGCTCCTTACGTGACATCATCGAGGGCAACTTAAGAATGGCCTCACAGAGATAGGCATATTGTAAATGTTTTAGCAAGCAATCAAATGCAAAATCAGCATTTCTTGGCTCAACCAACTACATATAATTCATGACCTCCGTTGTGATTAAATTAGGGTAATACTGATTATTCCACTAAATGTAGAACACCACTACCATCATTTTGAGACTAAACACCCCCATATTGCTAAGTGCAGTTGGGCAGGGAGGTACTTCTTCCTAAGAAGGCACATTTAAGGGTAGGTCATAAGTGATCTTGTTCAAAAGGCAATTTTATGCTTTGTAATAAAATATGGGTTATTAGATCGTGGCATGTGGTATACTAAAAAAAGTAACATATTTAGAAAACTATGTGACCGGGGTCTACTGCGCCCATGCACGTTGGATAACTCTTGTGGAGAGGGCGCTCATCAATGCCCGGGGCCAGGCGGGAACTATGGTCATGTAAAGAATCAAACATTAAAGAGGAACTGCAGTCTGCTCACATAATTTGTAATAAAAACATCTTTGCCATTCTGAAGCTTCCCTCCAACCACTTTGCATATTATTTTACATATACTGTGATTCTGTACTTGCTAAATATGCTGCAGAAATCTCCCTCCACTGAGTCTGGCTGCAATCATTTTAACTGTGGGCAGCTAAAGCTGCTGTCTGTTCACTTCCTGGATTTACACAGACACACAGAGGCACACCTCCAGCTCTGCAGCTCTCATTGGCCCTCTTATGACTCATCCCTCCTCCCTTCCTGGCAAACTCTTATGTGAGAGAGAGAGAGAGAGAGAGAGAGAGAGAGAGAGCTGTGCATGATGTCATAATCCTAGGCTTTTTTTCCAGACAAGAAACAGGAAGTGGGCTGTATAAGGTATTTACTGGCAGAAAAAAATAGTTCCTACACACTGTACTTGTACATTGCATTAGGAGGGATGTGCTGAGCCTTCACCCACTCCACCAGTCCAGCATACCTCTGTTACCTCATTCCCAGTAACAGAATGGGGTCTCACCGAGCACCAAGCGTGGACCTCATTTGTGTTCATTTGTGTTCTCACTTAACGCTGTCCTTCCCATACAACATGACCAGGTATTAGATCTCCATAATGCTAGTCTGCTCCTGGTAGGGAGGGAGCCAGAACATCGACCACTTCTCTACTGGCCAGGTACCATGCTTAAAGCGGAGGTTCACACAAAAAGTAAACCTCCGCTTTTCAGAACCCTCCCACTCTCTGGTGTCACATTTGGCACCTTTCAGGGGGAGGGGGGTGCAGATACCTGTATAATACAGGTATCTGCACCCACTTCCGGGAATAGACTCCCCCGAGAGTCACGCCCTTTCGCGTCACCCCCCTGCTGTGTTCTGGGAAACACACAGGTCACAGAACACAGCGGGGACCAGTGAGGAGGCAGAGCGTGACTCGCGCATGCGCAGTAGGGAACCAGGAAGTGAGGCTACAACGCTTCACTTCCTGATTCCCTTACTGAGGAAGGCAGCGGGGGCAGCTGAGAGACGAGCGATTGCTCGGCTTCAGCTGCCGACATCCCGGGCACCCTGGACAGGTAAGTGTCCATTTATTAAAAGTCAGCAACTGCAGTATTTGTAGCTGCTGGCTTTCAATTTTTTTTTTTAGGTGGACCTCTGCTTTAACAACTGGTTGCTTGTAGATTGTTCCTTCATTTGGCTACCTATAACAACTACACTTCTGTTCTTTGTCTTGTTGAGTTAAGCATTTGTAGTTGTGTTATTCATACTAGGTAGTGCTTTACCAGACCCAGGTTCTTTGGAATACGCCAGAAGCAGCATGCACCCCTTTGAATAACCTCAGACCAGGCTTAGAATTGTTAATATAACTTCATGGTAATACAAAATATTAACAATACAACAATAATGTTCTGTTCCTAAATTTAACCAAAATATTGTAGTGGCCTAGGCATACAGTAAATCCATGAGGTGAGAGTCCATGTAGGCATTGTCCATGACTTAGATGCTGTCCTTGACTCCTGGTATCTTCAGCGCTGTCCTAAAACTCACAGGTGGGTCTTCATACTCTCGGCGCTACGTAATCCACTTTGACTCCCGGCTCTAGCCGCTGAACTTTATAGCACCTTTTCGTGCTCTCTGGGAGCTCTGTATAGTAGCTGGAGATTACATACTGTGTTCTGTCTGTGTCTTCTGCCCATGCAGGCTGCTCCTGTGCAGTGCATTCCCCCTTTTTATTTACAGCACATGGGAAGAGGCAGAGCTTAGAGAATAAGACAAGAAACTGCAGGAATATGTTTAACCCCTTCCTAGCCTGGGCCAGACAACTCTAACCCGCTTACAATTGTATCTGAAATAGTGGCAGCTGTGCAATTTTATTCATTTTTGACATTTCCCTCAGCCACTCTTCACAACTCAACTGGTCAGTTCATTTTTGCCAACACCATCCTCAAGCACCAGAAGAAAAGTGACTGAATAAGCAGGCTAGAGCTCTCCTTTACTACTGAAACAAAGAACAGCCTAGAGCCTTGTTAATGAGAGTTGCGGAATTGGATTAATGTTATACCCATTGACTGAACTTAGCTGAAACCCACAGAACCCAGGACTTTGGTAAAAACTTTCAGTCTTAATCCCTTTTTGTCTGTCTTTTGTATTATTGTCCCTTTTTTCTTTTATAATACTTTTTTCTGTAAATATTATGTTTTAACTATTTTTTTCCTTTTCTCTTATACAATTATACTTTAAAATGATCTCTAATTCACTAAGCCAGAACTTAAAGAGTCCCTGTTTCTTTAAGAAGCACTACTATATTGTAGATCTGTGAAATATCCCTGTCTGTCATGACAGTGTGTATCACAGGCATTAGATATTGTGAACACTTCATGTTTCTGATGAAAGCATGTGGTGGCAGCTGTTTGGATAAATAACAGGTTAAAGGCATAGTTAGCTGCCCCAGTGTTGATCACTCTCAGTCTGCTGCCACTTAGATTTGTTATGTGTAAATCTTGCGCTACCACTCTGTGTGTGGGGTAAAAATGTATAGCAAGCCTACCACCTTCACTTAAATAGCTTATCCTTGACTATTCATAAATAAATTGTTAGAGAGTAGTGAGGCACTGACACTTAACTCAATCTAACAAATATGTGACGTGAACTCTTGTGGTAGGTAAACCTAGTTAATCACTCCTAATAGATAACCATCAAAATAAATATAAATATAAAGTGACTTCAGTGCATAAACCAATTGAACGTTACTGGGTGTAACCTCAAGGCTAAAAGCAATCACTCTGTGATACCCCTAGTCATTCAGCGAACGCCACACTCTTCACACTGTGTTAAATCAGCAGCAATAGAAAATAGGTGTATAAACATGCAATATAAATAATGATCCAAAACATATAATAAAAGTGATCCTAGTGCATAAATAATAACTTGTGTCTCAAGGTTGGACACCTAACACACAAATCTAAACAACAATATAATGGTGCATGTCTATCGATACAAGTCCTTATATGAAAAGTCCTTTTTGTGTGGTAGTGCACAATATCCCTACACCCTTAGTGGTGATTATTCATAATATAGGTGACAATCTTGCTCCCACATCACCTCCGTGCTCTCTAGCCTCTCACCTCAGGTAAGTATTAAATCAGCATAGCCTATGGTATCTTGGACGGTGTACTGGCGTGTAGTCACCTCTTGGGGTCCTCTATAGTTGTTTCAGATGATCTGCTCTCACATATGTTGTGTCTCTGTTTTCTCCCAGGGGGTTCCCTCTAATGTCCTCTCAAAGGGGTATATATAAAGGAAGAAGAGCGCTCTCGTAGTATAGTAACTTAGAATGAATTTATTAAAATCATAACATCATACAGTGCACTCACAATGAAAAGCCGAGTAACGACGTATATCCACGAGCTCTGAGCTCGTTCCACAATCGCGTCACTTCTGGTATGCCTCCACTCATGCCCTACGCGTTACATCACAGTCACGTGACTTCATCAAGGACTTCATCCCTGACGTGGGAGCAAGATTGTCACCTATAATATGAATAATCACCACTAAGGGTATAGAGATATTGTGCACTACCTCACAAAAAGTACTTTTTCTATAAGGACTTGTATCGATGGACATGCACCATTATATTGTTGTTTAGATTTGTGTGTTAGGTGTCCAGCCTTGAGACACAAGTTATTATTTATGCACTGGGATCACCTTTATTACATATTTTGGATCATTATTTATATTGCATGTTTATACACCTATTTTCTATTGCTGCTGATTTAACACAGTGTGAAGAGTGTGGCGATCGCTGGATGACTAGGGGCATCACAGAGTGATTGCTTTTAGCCTTGAGGTTACACCATTAATGTTCAATTGGCTTATGCACTGAAGTCACTTTATATTTATATTTATTTTGTTGGTTATCTATTAGGAGTGATTAACTAGATTTACCTACCACAAGAGTTCACGTCACATATCGGTTAGATTGAATTATCTGGCACTTAGATTGTTGTCCCACAAACTAGAAAACCTGATGTGATTGGTGAGGCTGAGAGCATCATAATGTATTTTTGGAAAAAGCTGGTACAGTATCTGACCCACCTTTGTCACATAGAACTCAAAATGTTTAATTTTCACATTATTTTCCACCTCAGTGACAATTGTAATCAAGTCAAATAAAAGGGTGAAGTTCCCTATCTGGGAGACAGATGGCAATAAAATGTTATCAAAAATGCTAACCCTTCCCTACTCTATCCAAAATGAAAAAAAAGTGCCTTTTCATAAACTAAAAATATAACACAAAAATAAAAAAAAAACATACAAATGTTAAGTGGATACTAAAGGCCAGGGTAGAAGTAAAGTTTGCTACCACATTCCTTTATGCTTGAATCTGAGCCAAGGTTGTTTGGTTCATTCATCACCAGCCAAAATAGAGTGTGTTCTGACACAACATTTGGACAATTTAATTAAACAATTCAATTGATAATCAGTAAAGAGTCTAGAAGATAAGTTATTCATTTCACTAGAGATATATTAGAGTTTACATCTAAATTTAAAAAATGCCACAATACATTATTATGTGAGGCCCGGAGTGAAAATGACAGAAAGGAATGAAAAGGGAGGGCTGGGCATGACAGTGTGGAGAAGGAGACACACAACAAAGGGTTAATCAGTTTAGGGAGATTAGGTGTGGCAAAATGGGAGGGGGATATGGGAACTTTTGATGAAGGGGAGTGGCAATATATAAAGGGAAGGAGGAGCCCGAAGGGGGCAGTTGGAAGAAGAAGTTACAGGAGGAGGCAGTTTTTCTTCACTGCTCCTCCAACATCATGGCAGACATCGACACCATATTAGCGAGATTGAGGGCAGCAGCAGCGTCAAGAGGGCCGGATTGGCTTCAAAGGCAAGTTGGGGCACTAATAGTTGAAGAAGCGGGCAGATTGGGGATGGTGGAGGAGGCCCCTCGCGTGCGGAGGTGTCGGCCTCCGGCACGCTTTTCACCGGGGCCGCCATTGCGGCCCGTTCGGCAGACACGGAGCCCTCGGGAGGACCGATCAGCACCCCCAGATAAGCGGACACAGCAGCAAGAGACTACAGGCATCGGGCGGTCTGCACGCCGCAAGCCTACTTTGGGGGGAGGGGCCACGGGCCGTTATGGTGCCGATTCCCTGCCAGGGATTAACAGGACACATAGCGGTGAAAAAGGGGGGCAGCGGGGGGGGGGGAGAGAGCACACATCGGCCACCGAAGTAGGGACTAGAGCAGCTAGCAAGGTTGCGAGAGGGCGGGGCTTAGCAAACAAAAGGGCGCATGGAAAAAAAGGTGGTGGTGGTCACAAGCAGGCCGGTCGGTGTGCAGCCAGGGAGACTCCTAGTGGAGGATCAGTATGGAACACAGCTGCAGGAGCGAGTCAGCCCTCTAACAGCCAGAATGCCATTGCCTCCGAGGCCACTTCACCCGGGAGGCTGACAACGCCACCCATTATGGAGCAGGATGAACGATCAAAAGGGGAAGTGTCAGAAGCAGACGAGCAAGAAGTGCCAGAAAGAGAGGCCAATACAGAGGTGGTGAGGCGAGCTCCCAGGCAGCCCGGTGAGTCCACTAATAACTTATCTTTGGCTAACGCATTGAATGATCTGCTTGGGGTTGTCTCAGTGGGCACAGTAGGGACAGCGAGGGGGGCGCCTGACCAGCAATTGGCGGCCGGGGGGCCTGCTAGTTCCAGATCAGGGGCACAAATGCAGGAATTACTGGAGGGTTTGAAGACATTGGTGGGTAGTAGGGATGAGCTTCGTGTTCGAGTCGAACCCACTGCCTCCTCCTGTAACTTCTTCTTCCAACTGCCCCCTTCGGGCTCCTCCTTCCCTTTATATATTGCCACTCCCCTTCATCAAAAGTTCCCATATCCCCCTCCCATTTTGCCACACCTAATCTCCCTAAACTGATTAACCCTTTGTTGTGTGTCTCCTTCTCCACACTGTTAGGCAGAACAGTCAGTCAGTTAGCTGCACTTACAGTGTATTGTGTATATATATGCATCCCAGGTGTTGCATATATATATATACACTATATTCAGTTTAGCTAGATCCGTTCCTGTTATCTTCTAGACTATTTACATTTAGTGCAGTGCGTCCTGCTCACAGTGTTCAGCTAGATCCGTTCCTGTTATCTTCTAGACTATTTACATTTAGTGCAGTGCGTCCTGCTCACAGTGTTCAGCTAGATCCGTTCCTGTTAAATTCTAGACTATTTACATTTAGTGCAGTGCGTCCTGCTCACAGTGTTCAGCTAGATCCGTTCCTGTTATCTTCTAGACTATTTACATTTAGTGCAGTGCGTCCTGCTCACAGTGTTCAGCTAGATCCGTTCCTGTTATCTTCCTACTGACAGGCAGGCTTGTCTTGTTACAGTATATAAAGCTACCTGAAGAAAGTTACTGGTGTTCTTTTGATCCTATTAGTACCACGGTCAGGCAGCTAGACTATTTACATTTAGTAAAGTGCGTCCTGCTCACAGTGTTCAGCTAGATCCGTTCCTGTTATCTTCCTACTGACAGGCAGGCTTGTCTTGTTACAGTATATAAAGCTACCTGAAGAAAGTTACTGGTGTTCTTTTGATCCTATTAGTACCACGGTCAGGCAGCTAGACTATTTACATTTAGTGCAGTGCGTCCTGCTCACAGTGTTCAGCTAAACCTACAAATTAGTGGGGTGCGTCCACCTCACAGTGTTCAGCTAAAGCTACCTGTAGAAGGTTGGTGGTGTTCTCATACTACAGGCAGGCAGTAGATTTTGCTAGCTGCAGTATATATATATATATATATATATATCCCAGCTTAGTGCAGCTACAGGCCCTTAGTATGTCTGGAAGGCCAAGAAGGAGAGGCAGACAGTCACAAGCCAATAAGAGAGGGCAAGCAGGCTCTCTGTCTAGTGCTGGTCGTGGAGACGGTGCATCCTCATCAGCACGTGGCCATGGGACACGCTTGGCCTTTTTTTCGGCAGCTGGCCGTGTTGAGCTGCAACATGCGGAAGACTTGGTCGAGTGGATGACCAAGCCATCCTCATCCTCCTCATCCTCTCTCACCCATGCCCAGGGTGCTTTGTCTGGCAAAGCAGCGGCCTCTTCCCTCGGCTCAATGTCATCAGTGACTCCTTCCCTAGCTCCACCATGTCCTCCTGAGGAGTCCCTCAAACTGTTTGACCACAGTGTTGGGTACATGCTCCAGGAGGATGCCCAGCGTTTGGAAGGCTCTGATGATGATACTGAGCTCGATGAAGTCAGTAACATGAGCACGGACAGAGGGGGTGCTCAAGAAGGACAGCAATCTGGCAGTCATGCTCCCCCTGCTGCAGCATACTGCCAGGTTTGCTCCAGTGATGAGGAGGGAGGGGATGATGAGGTCACTGACTCAACGTGGGTGCCTGATAGGAGAGAGGAGGAGGAGGAGGAGGTGGCACATCACCAACGAGGCAGGATGCCCTCCAGGGGCCAGCCTAAGGGCAGCACATTGACTGCATCACATGTGCAGGGCGCTGCAGTCTCTGCGCGTTATTCAAAAAGTTCTTTGGTATGGGCCTTTTTTGAGACGAGTGCATCAGATCGCACCACTGCTATTTGCAACATATGTCTCAAGCGTATCTCACGTGGCCAAAACATCTCCCGCTTGGGTACCACATGCTTGACCAGACATATGTTGACCTGCCATGCAGTTCATTGGCAAGCGCATCTAAAAGACCCACACCAAAGAACAAAGAGGGCCTCTCCTTGCTCCTCATCAGCTGAGATTTCCAACCCCACTAGACCTTCAGTCCTCTCTGAGACCTGCACTGAGAGGAATGAAGGTGTAGAATTAGGTGTGTCACAGCCAAGTACTTGTGGGCAATCTGCTTTTGGTACACCGACGTCAGGTTGTACCAGGCAAATTTCCCTGCCCCAGCTGCTGCACTGCCGAAAGAAGTTTGCTCCCAGCCATCCACATGCCCAGCGGTTGAATGCTAGCTTGGCAAAATTGCTGGCACTTCAACTGCTGCCTTTTCAGTTGGTAGACTCTGCCCCCTTCCGTGAGTTTGTGGAATGTGCGGTTCCTCAGTGGCAGGTACCCAAACGCCACTTTTTCTCACGGAAGGCGATTCCGGCTCTCTACCGGCATGTGGAAGGCAATGTCCATGCCTCGCTGGACAGGGCGGTCAGTGGTAAGGTGCATATTACCGCTGACTCATGGTCCAGCAGGCATGGACAGGGACGTTACCTAAGTTTCACGGCGCATTGGGTGACTCTGCTGGCAGCTGGGAAGGATGCAGGACAAGGTGCAGTAGTGTTGGAGGTTGTTCCACCACCACGCCTCCAAAATGCTAATGATTGTGACACACCTCTCTCCTCCACCCCCTCCTCTTCTTCTTCCTCCATGGCCTCTTCCTCGGAACCAGCGGTGCTCCGTAATCGTTCAAGGGGCTACGCAAGTACGCAGGCCAAAAGATGCCATGCGGTGCTTGAGCTGGTGTGCTTGGGGGACAGGAGCCACACTGGGGCAGAGGTTCTGTCAGCTCTGCAGGGGCAGGTTCAGAGGTGGTTGACGCCACGCCAACTTAAGGCAGGAATGGTGGTTTGCGACAATGGCACCAACCTCCTCTCTGCCCTCCGACAGGGACAAATGACCCATGTGCCCTGTTTGGCTCACGTCCTTAACTTGGTGGTGCAGCGGTTCTTGGGCAGGTACCCGGGCTTACAGGATGTCCTGAGGCAGGCCAGGAAAGTCTGTGTGCATTTCCGCCGGTCATATAATGCCAGTGCTCGGCTGACGGACCTCCAAAAGGAGTTTAACCTGCCCAAGAACCGCCTAATCTGTGACATGCCCACCAGGTGGAACTCAACGTTGGCCATGCTGCAGCGGCTGCACACGCAGCAGAGGGCCATCAATGAGTACCTGTGCGACTATGGCACCAGGACAGGGTCAGGGGAGCTTGGTTTTTTTTCCCCACGCCAGTGGGCCATGATCAGGGATGCATGCACTGTCCTGTCACCATTTGAGGAGGCCACGAGGATGGTGAGCAGTGACAGTGCATGCATCAGTGACACTGTCCCCCTTGTCCACCTGTTGGAGCACACGCTGCATGGAATAATGGACAGGGCACTTGAGGCAGAACAGAGGCAGGAAGAGGAGGACTTCCTTAGCTCTCAAGGCCCCCTTTATCCAGACAGTGTTCCTGCGTGCCCGCCGATCACACAGGAAGAGGACGAGGAGGAGGAGGAGGAGGAGGAAGATTGTGTCAGTATGGAGGTGGAGCCTGGCACTCAGCATCAGCAGCAGTCTTTAAGGGATCAGTCCCAAGAAACACATGGACTTGTACGTGGCTGGGAGGAGGTGGCTGCGGACCATGTCATCCTTAGTGACCCAGAGGACTCCGGACCGAATGCCTCAGCAAACCTACGCTGCATGGCCGCCCTGATCCTGCAAATCCTGCGTAAGGATCCTCGTATTCGTGGTATCAAGGAGAAGGACCAATACTGGCTGGCAACCCTCCTTGATCCACGTTACAAGGGTAAGGTTGCGGACCTTATCTTGCCATCGCAGAGGGAGCAGAGGATGAAATATCTTCGGGAGGCCTTGCAGAAAGGTCTGTGCAACGCGTTCCCAGAGACTGGGAGGTTACAAACTCCTGTTTCTGGACAACGTGTTGCTGAGGCTTCGGTCAGTCAAAGAAGGAGCGGTGGAGAAGGTGGCCGTCTGACCGATGCATTCAGACAATTTTTTGGTCCGCAGCCCCAAGGTATGATCGGTTCCAGCAACCATCGCCAGCGTCTGTTTTACATGGTGCAGGAATACCTAGGGGCAAGATCAGACTTGGACACCTTTCCCACCGAAAATCCTCTGGGTTACTGGGTCTTGAGGATGGATCACTGGCCAGAGCTTGCACAGTATGCAATTGAGCTACTGGCCTGTCCTGCATCCAGCGTTCTTTCGGAACGCACATTCAGTGCTGCTGGAGGCGTGGTAACCGATCACAGGGTGCGTCTGTCCACCGACTCGGTCGATCGACTGACCTTCATAAAAATGAATCAGTCTTGGATCACCACCAGCTACCAAGCACCTGATGCTGATGTAACCGAATAATTTTTTTTGAAATCTCAGATCCCTTCAAAGACTGCCTATGCTGATGCTGAGTGACTATCCCTGAGTAATTATCCTCTTCCTCCTCAATCATCACGCTGATAGCTTGTAAGAACATTTTTGGTTCTGGGCACCACCACCAGTGCCTAAGGCACAATTTTTCAGCCCCTGTTTAACAGGGGCTTGTAATTACAATTTTTGATGTAATACTTTGCAGCAGGGCTCGTTCCTGCATTCCAACTAGAGTGTCTGTGAGGGGTTGCAGTGTTGTGGCACCAGCACCAGTGCCTAAGGCCCAATTTTTCTGCCCCTGTCTAACAGGGCGTGTAATTACAATTTTTGATGCAATACTTTGCAGCAGGGCTCGTTCCTGCATTCCAACTAGAGTGTCTGTGAGGGGTTGCAGTGTTGTGGCACCTGCATCAGTGCCCAAGGCCCAATTTTTCTGCTCCTGTCTAACAGGGGCGTGTAATTACAATTTTTGATGCAATACTTTGCAGCAGGGCTCGTTCCTGCGTTCCAACTAGAGTGTCTGTAAGGGGTTGCAGTGTTGTGGCACCAGCACCAGTGCCTAAGGCCTAATTTTTCAGCTCCTGTTCAACAGGGGCATGTAATTACAATTCTTGATCTAATATTTCACAGCAGGGCCCTGTGAGGGCTTACAGTGTTGTGGCCACAGCAACACCTAAGGCCCAAATTTCTGCTGAGTATATAGGGCAGGACCCTACTTTCAAACATCTAACTTTCAAACGACTCCTACTTGCAAACGGAAGGAGACAACAGGAAGTGAGATGAAATCTACCCCTAGGAAGGGAAATTCTCTCCTGTAAGAGTTAATATGGGAAAAAAAATTCTCCTTTCCACTGATGCTTTCCAATCCTTGTTCCACAAAAAAACCCAAATTTTCAAAAAACATTTTTCATTGGGACAAAAAGTGAGGTGAAATCTTCTGAAGAGGAGGAAAGACAGCAAAACAAATGTCACAGGGGTGATAACCCTTCCCTATGTTTTCCAAAAAGCTTAAAAAATATTTTTTGGCTGGAGCTAAACACGTTAAAAATGTACCCGTTCAAAATTACAAAGAGATTCTACTTAACAACAAACCTACAGTCCCTGTCTTGTTTGCACCGCCTGTATACTGCTGTTCAGAGTATATAGGGCCTGGTGGCCCCACACCTTTCCTTATTTTAATTTGGGTGCGGGGTTCCCCTTAATATCCATACAAGACCCAAAGGGCCTGGTAATGGACTGGGGGGTACCCATGCCGTTTGTCTCACTGATTTTCATCCATATTTCCATGACCCGACATTACATTAAACCCGCAAGCAGTTTTAAATGAGATTTTTTCCTTTAAAAATGACATTTGGTGCAGGGACTGTTCTAAACACGGGAAACACGCGTCACTTTACAGGCATACTATAGACACCCCCCAGGTACGATATTTAAAGGAATATTTCACTTTTTTTTTTTACTTTAACCACTTGAGCCCCGGACCATTATGCTGCCTAAGGACCAGAGGTCTTTTTCCAATTTGGCACTGCGTCGCTTTAACTGCTAATTGCGCGGTCATGCAATGCTGTACCCAAACGAAATTTGCGTCCTTTTCTTCCCACAAATAGAGCTTTCTTTTGATGGTATTTGATCACCTCTGCGGTTTTTATTTTTTGCGCTATAATTGGAAAAAGACCGAAAATTTTGAAAAAAAAATGATATTTTCTACTTTTTGTTATAAAAAAAATCCAATAAACTCAATTTTAGTCATACATTTAGGCCAAAATGTATTCGGCCACATGTTTTTGGTAAAAAAAATGTCAATAAGCGTATATTTATTGGTTTGCGCAAAAGTTATAGCGTCTACAAACTAGGGTACATTTTCTGTAATTTACACAGCTTTTAGTTTATGACTGCCTATGTCATTTCTTGAGGTGCTAAAATGGCAGGGCAGTACAAAACCCCCCCAAATGACCCCATTTTGGAAAGTAGACACCCCAAGGAAATTGCTGAGAGGCATGTTGAACCCATTGAATATTTATTTTTTTTGTCCCAAGTGATTGAATAATGACAAAAAAAAAAAAAAAATATTTACAAAAAGTTGTCACTAAATGATATATTGCTCACACAGGCCATGGGCCTATGTGGAATTGCACCCCAAAATACATTCTGCTGCTTCTCCTGAATATGGGGATACCACATGTGTGGGACTTTTTGGGAGCCTAGCCGCGTATGGGGCCCCGAAATCCAATCACCGCCTTCAGGATTTCTAAGGGCGTAAATTTATGATTTCACTCTTTACTGCCTATCACAGTTTCGGAGGCCATGGAATGCCCAGGTGGCACAAACCCCCCCCCCCCCAAATGACCCCATTTTGGAAAGTAGACACCCCAAGCTATTTCCAGAGAGGCATATTGAGTCCATGGAATATTTTATATTTTGACACAAGTTGCGGGAAAGTGACACATTTTTTTTTTTTTTTGCACAAAGTTGTCACTAAATGATATATTGCTCACACAGGCCATGGGCATATGTGGAATTGCACCCCAAAATACATTTAGCTACTTCTCCTGAGTACGGGGATACCACATGTGTGGGACTTTTTGGGAGCCTAGCCGTGTACGGTACCCCGAAAACCAATCACAGCCTTCAGGATTTCTAAGGGTGAAAATTTTTGATTTCACTCTTCACTGCCTATCACAGTTTCGGAGGCCATGGAATGCCCAGGTGGCACAAAGCCCCCCCAAATGACCCCATTTTGGAAAGTAGACACCCCAAGCTATTTGCTGAGAGGCATGGTGAGTATTTTGCAGCTCTCATTTGTTTTTGAAAATGAAGAAAGACAAGAAAAAACTTTTTTTTTTTTCTTTTTTCAATTTTCAAAACTTTGTGACAAAAAGTGAGGTCTGCAAAATACTCACTATACCTCTCATCAAATAGCTTGGGGTGTCTACTTTCCAAAATGGGGTCATTTGGGGGGGGGGGGTTGTGCCACCTGGGCATTCCATGGTCTCCGAAACTGTGATAAGCAGTCAAGAGAGAAATCAAAAATTCACGCCCTTAGAAAGCCTGAAGGCGGTGCTTGGTTTTCGGGGTTCCGTACGCGGCTAGGCTCCCAAAAAGTCTCACACATGTGGTATCCCCGTACTCAGGAGAAGCAGCAGAATGTATTTTGGGGTGTAATTTCACATATTCCCATGGCATGTTTGAGCAATATATCATTTAGTGACAATTTTGTGCAAAAAAAAAAAAATTGTCTCTTTCCCGCAACTTGTGTCGCAATATAAAATATTCCATGGACTCGACATGCCTCTCAGCAAATAGCTTGGGGTGTCTACTTTCCAAAATGGGGTCATTTGGGGGGGTTTTGAACTGTCCTGGCATTTTATGCACAACATTTAGAAGCTTATGTCACACATCACCCACTCTTCTAACCACTTGAAGACAAAGCCCTTTCTGACACTTATTGTTTACATGAAAAAGTTTTTTTTTTTTGCAAGAAAATTACTTTGAACCCCCAAACATTATATATTTTTTTAAAGCAAATGCCCTACAGATTAAAATGGTGGGTGCTTCATTTTTTTTTTTCACACAGTATTTGCGCAGCGATTTTTCAAACGCATTTTTTGGGGAAAAAACACACTTTTTTAAATTTTAATGCACTAAAACACACTATATTGCCCAAATGTTTGATGAAATAAAAAAGATGATCTTAGGCCGAGTACATGGATACCAAACATGACATGCTTTACAATTGCGCACAAACGTGCAGTGGCAACAAAATAAATACATTTTTAAAAGCCTTTAAAAGCCTTTACAGGTTACCACTTTAGATTTACAGAGGAGGTCTACTGCAAAAATTACTGCCCTTGATCTAACCTTCGCGGTGATACCTCACATGTATGGTGCAATTGCTGTTTACGTTTGACGACAGACCGCCGCTTGCGTTCGCCTTAGTGCGAGAGCAGGGGGCGACAGGGGTGCTTTTTTTTTTTTTTTTTTTTTTTTCTTTATTATTTTTTTGCTTTTTTATCTTATTTTTAAACTGTTCCTTTCATTTTTATTTTTGTTTAATCATTTTTATTGTTATCTCGGGGAATGTAAATATCCCCTATGATAGCAATAGGTAGTGACAGGTACTCTTTTTTGAAAAAATTGGGGTCTATTAGACCCTAGATCTCTCCTCTGCCCTCAAAGCATCTGACCACACCAAGATCGGTGTGATAAAATGCTTCCCCAATTTCCCAATGGCGCTATTTACATCCAGCGAAATCTAAGTCATAAAATGCTCGTAGCTTCCGGTTTCTTAGGCCATAGAGATGTTTGGAGCCACTCTGGTCTCTGATCAGCTCTATGGTCAGCTGGCTGAATCACCGGCTGCATTTTCAGGTTCCCTGTTGAGACAGGAGAGCCAGAGAAAAACACGGAAGACGGTGGGGGGGGGGGGCATTCCCTCCCACGGCTTGTAAAAGCAGTCTAGAGGCTAATTAGCCGCTAGGATTGCTTTTACATGAAAGCCGACCGCTGGCTGAAAAGAATGATACCAAGATGATACCTAAACCTGCAGGCATCATTCTGGTATAACCACTCAAAGTTGTGAATGGCGTACCTGAAGACAAAAAAATGGTTAACAATAAAGCACAGTAAACGGTAAAGTATAAAAAATTGCATACCTGAAAAGCAAACGTGATAAAACATAATAACAATAAAACATTGCAGAATAGAATACAGTAAAAAAGAGCAGAACAATAGAGAGAATAGAGAGAGAGAGAACAATAAAACGACAACTATTTTTTAAAATTTTATATATATATATATTTTTTTTTTCTTTACACTTTTTTTGTAACTAACTTTTATAACTGTAACCGGTTCCAGGTTCAGGTCTCTCAAAATGCGATGGCATCTTGGGAGACCCTGTGAAAGTGTGCCTAGTCTGTGCAATGCTGTACCCTACGCTAATACTCAACTAGTGCATGGTAGCGTTCAAAACATTCACCAATGCAAAGACCAGGATTGTCAGGACAGGAGGGACAATAATAGCAGGTGTCACGCCTATATCCGCGCTAGCTGCAGACACAATATCTTTTTTGGGGGCGTTCGCTGGGTAGGGGTACTCGGGAGGACATAAAGAAAATGCCTCTCATGCAGCCGACTGCATTTGGTTGGGGATGTGAATGGGGGAAGTACGGGCGCTGCAGAAGCGGTGGGTTCCCAATTAGGATTGGCGAATGCAGCAGGAAGGGCACTATGGGCACGACAGGCCTGTGTTTGTCTTTTTGGTGGCAGCGGGACACTACTTGTGCTTGCCACCTCACCAGCTTGAACTGCACTTATGGGACTCGCCACGTCACCAAGTGTTACTGCAGTGCTGGTTTAACTACGACCGGGGTGTACTAGGCCGCTGGCGCTTGCCAGTTCACCAAAATGCTACCAAAAAATCTGTTGGCGATCGCAGGGATCAGGCCTGACTCTGCGAACGCTGCAGTTATGCGTTTTAGTCTTTTGTAAGTGACAGTGATCGATCGATACTGCACTTGGGTGGGCTGGGCTGGGCCTGGCGGAGGGGCAAAACGCAGGTGCTAGCAGGTATCTGGGCTGATCCCGCTAACACTGCGTTTGTGAGAACCCTAAACTGCTGGGGATGCTAGTATAGATCTGATCGGATCAGATATTGATCCGTTCAGATACTATACCACTAAGGGTGGTGTACAGTGCGTGCGTGGGTGTTAGCGGTACTGGCGCTAACCTGACGCTGCCTGGGGCTGGTGCTTGCCAGTTCACCAAAACGCTACAAAAAAAACTGTTAGCGATCGCAGGGATCAGGCCTGACTCTGCGAACGCTGCAGTTATGCATTTAGTGTTTTGTAAGTGTCAGTGATCGATCGATACTGCACTTGGGTGGGCTGGGCCGGGCGGAGGGGCAAAACGCAGGTGCTAGCAGGTATCTGGGCTGATTCCGCTAACACTGCGTTTTTGGGAACCCTAAACTGCTGGGGACACTAGTATAGATCTGATCGGATCAGATATTGATCCGTTCAGATACTATACCACTAAGGGAGGCGTATGCTGCGTGCGTGGGTGTTAGCGGTACTGGCACTAACCTGACCCTGCCTGGGGCTGGTGCTTGCCAGTTCACCAAAATACTACCAAAAAAACTGTTAGCGATCGCAGGGATCAGGCCTGACTCTGCGAACGCTGCAGTTATGCGTTTAGTCTTTTGTAAGTGACAGTGATCGATCGATACTGCACTTGGGTGGGCTGGGCGGAGGGGCAAAACGCAGGTGCTAGCAGGTATCTGGGCTGATCCCGCTAACACTGCGTTTTTGGGAACCCTAAACTGCTGGGGACGCTAGTATAGATCTGATCGGATCAGATATTGATGCGTTCAGATACTATACCACTAAGGGAGGTGTATGCTGCGTGCGTGGGTGTTAGCGGTACTGGCGCTAATCTGACGCTTCCTGGGGCGACGCATATCACCGCCGGGCGATCAGGGGGCTAAACCTTTATTCGGTAATAAACGGCGGGTGCCCTGACACTATAAAAAATAAACAAACTAACCAACGTCAACCGTAACGGTTATACGGTGATCAGTGGTGAAAGGGTTAACTAGGGGGCAATCAAGGGGTTAAAACATTTATTCGGTAGTATATGGGGGTCCCTGACGCTATAAAACGCTGACGGCGAACCTAAATATTTATGTCCCTAACTAGCGTCACCAGCGACACTAATACAGCGATCAGAAAAATGATCGCTTAGTGACACTGGTGACAGGGGGTGATCAAGGGGTTAAAACTTTATTAGGGGGGGTTAGGGGGGTACCCTGGACCTAAAGGGGGGTAACAGTAACTGTCCCAACACTGTAACTGTCACAAACTGACACTATGCAGTAATCAGAAAAAAAAAAAAAAAAAAAAACTGCTGGTGTCAGTTTGTGACAGGGGGGGGGGGGGGGGTGATTGGGGGGGGGATCGGGGGGCGATCGGGGGGGGGGGATCGGGGTGTTTTGTGTGCCTGGCATGTTCTACTGTGTGTGTGTGTGTTGGTGCACTCACATTGATGTCTTCTCTCCTCGGGCCGGAACGGAAATTACCGAGCCGAGGAGAGATGACATCATTTCCTTTGCTGCTGTTTAGCATACAGCAGCAAAGGAATGATTTGATTGGCCGGCGGCGATCGCGAGGGGGGGGCCACGAACGGATGGTCTCCCCCTCACCACCGATCGCCGCTGGACAAAAGACGACCGCCTCGGGCACCGGGGGGGGGTCCGATCGGACCCCCCACCCGCGGAAGGCAAATCACGTACCATGTACGTGATTTTGCCTGTCCGTGCCACTTTGCCGACGTACATCGGCGTGAGGCGGTCGTCAAGTGGTTAAGCATCATTAAAATCACTGCTCCCGAAAAAACGGCTGTTTTTAAAAGTTTTTTTTGTATTGATACATGTCCCCTGGGGTAGGACCCGGGTCCCCAAACCCTTTTTAGGACAATACCATGCAAATTAGCCTTTAAAATGAGCACTTTTGATTTCGAATGTTCGAGTCCCATAGACGTCAATGGGGTTCTAACGTTCGTGCAAACTTTCGGTCCGTTCGCAGGTTCTGGTGCGAACCGAACCGGGGGGTGTTCGGCTCATCCCTAGTGGGTAGGTTCGAAAAAAGGCAGGATCAGGCACCGCAGGTGGCCCCGTGGACGGGTTCGGCAACCCCCTGGGGATGGGTGAGAGGGATGCGTGCCCTGAAAAAGGGGGGGGCAAAAGGTGGTACGGAGCCCTCAGCCAGGACGGATGTGGTGAGGATCGCGGACGCGGCAAAGTGTGAAGTGTATGTGTGTTTCGAGGGTCCGCTGGGAGCACACTTAAAGCAGGATGTCCGAGACAAGATTCACAAGGGTGAGTATGTAGAATCTGCGTTCCGCTTGCTGCCAGTGCATCCAGATAGTTTCCAGCTGTTGGGTTGTTGTTGGCAGGAGCAGTTCTATGTGGATAAATGTTTACCTATGGGTTGCTCCATTTCTTGTGCCATGTTTGAGGCATTTAGCTCCTTTTTGGAGTGGGTGGTTAGGGACGTGTCAGGCCTGGATTCAGTCAAACACTATTTGAATGACTTTCTGTGCATTGGCCCCCCCCTGCCTCCGCTGTGTGTGCGATTTTACTATCGACATTGCAGCACATCGAGGGCAGGTTTGGAGTGCCTTTGGTGGCTGAAAAAACTGTAGGCCCGACGACGGAACTTAGTTTTTTGGGTATAGTTATAGGCGCGGAAGCGATGGTGTGTCGACTGCCTAGAGGGAAGTTAGAGGATTTGCAAACAGAAATTCGAGGGATCCACGGACTGCGGAAAGTTCAGTTGAGGGTTCTGCAGTCACTACTGGGTAAGTTGAATTTCGCTTGTAGGATAATCCCAATGGGGAGAATGTTCTGCCGACGGCTGTTGGCGGCTACGGCAGGGATCAAGGCACCTACACATTTTGTTAGGCTTACCAAGGAACACTGGCAGGATCTGAAGGTGTGGTATGAGTTTCTGGAGTCATACAATGGCAGATCGGTGTGGATGTCAGGCCCGGTGAGTAACCTTGACATGGACTTGGCTACGGATGCGGCAGGATCCACGGGTTACGGGGCCTTTTTCCAGGGGCAGTGGAGCGCGGGGCCTTGGCCTCAGTCCTAGGTAGGTGCAGGGTTTTCACGTAACTTGGTGCTACTGGAAGTTTTTCCAGTAGTTTTGGCAATGGAACTGTGGGGGGAGGCTTGTCAAAACTTGAAATTGAGACTGAATTGCGACAACATGGGAGTGGTCCAAGTGATCAACCGCATATCAGCGTCATCACCACCAGTAATAAGGCTGTTGCGTAGGTTAGTGTTGAGGTGCTTGCGATTGAACATTTTCATCTATGCTGTTCACATCCCAGGAGTGGACAATACCCTGGCTGAACACTGTCTCGATTTCAGTGGGACAGGTTCACAGAGCTGGCACCGGGCGCAGAGAAGGAGGGAGTTCCTTGCCCGGATTGGATCTGGGAGCTAGCATTGGAGTCGCCGCGGGATGGATTCGGCAGTCAGTCGGCGTATTACAATAAGGTATAGAAAGAGTGGTCGTTACTGGTAAAGGAGGCCGGGACTGGGAAAGACCGGGCAGAGGTAAGGTTGTTGGTGTTGTACTTCGTGTCCTGGAACATGGAAAGTGTGGGATCGGTATCCGCCATCAAACGAAAGTTGGCGGGCCTGTCATTCCTGTTCAAGCTGATGGGTGGAGAGGACACAACAAAAGACTTTTGGGTGAAGCAGGCCCTAAGGGGTTTTAAGAAGGGTCACAAGACATTGGATTCTAGACGCCCTGTCACATTTTTCCAATTTGCGGTCCATCTGTGGGTTGTTAGGTGCAGTGTGTACCTCCAGCTATAAGGTACTTCTGTTTAAGGCAGCATTTTTGTTGGCATTTTACGGGGCGTTCTGGATAGGGGAGTTGGTGAGCCCGTAGCGGGTAGCGGCAGCAGGGATTATGGAGCAGGATGTCTGGTTGGAAGAGGATAGGGTGTGTTGTAGGCTGCAAAGATCAAAAACGGACCAACAAGGGAAAGGGGTGGATGTTTGGCTGTTTGCACTGCCGGGTTCTGAGGTATGCCCTGTATTGGCTGTGCGGGAATTTTTGAGGGTCAGAACGACTGGGGGAGGACCATTTTTGAGGCATGAGGATGGGTCCTAAATAAATAAGTGCAGCGCTATGATTGCAAAAAAAAAAAGGGAAAAATTGCATGTGATTCAAACATGTATGTGACAAAATAACACAAACTCTAACATAATAGATGTGAATGGATATTAAGCAATGTGCTAATATAGTGATTGCACTACACACAAATGTCCAAGTTGAACAAAATGATGAAATACAGTCCAATTAGGTTTGTGATCCAATACACATGTGAGAAGTTCCTGGCATTCCTGGGAACCTTGGAGTGAAAAAATGGAAGCAAACACCACCACCGTGAAAGAGGGAGGAGGCTAACCAGATAATATTGACTTGGTGGGGCATATACCACCCAAGTCAACAAGGCTTGTTGGGTTCAAACCACCCAATGGGGGACAGCAGATCCTGGAACTCCGTCAGTCGATCGGCCTTAGACGGTCATGAGATGTTAGCTGGAGGTTCCAGGAGTCTCAGGGAGCATGGAAACTTATTGTCACAGGAAGGGTATCATGTAATAGAAAAAGGGGGCTGACATAGCGTGATACAGTTTAAAAAGGAGGTGATTTATTAAAAATATAAATTCAACACTCACATTTGGAAGAAATGTATACAGCATGTAAAAGCATTAAGCGTTGTTAGCGGAAGGTCCACCCAATGCGTTTCGACTGCACAGTCATCATCTGGGGTGTGGACGCCCTGGAAAACATCGCTTAAATGGAGATAGTGACCCCAGAGTTTGCTTGACACCGGAAGTGATCCCAAATGACATCACTTCCTGTCTCTATGTCTAAATACAAAACACAAAATCAAGGAACAGTTTGTACATACGAATGGATTGCATGATAGCGATAGCCAGCACCTCCGAATGGCATAACGGAATGCATCCCAGAGTGCGCCATGCACCAAAACACTCGATCCGTAAACCAAGCCTCATTGTGAAATCGAGGCATGGTTGCCTGGCTGCCATCTCAAACTAAACAGGCCTCGTTTTGAAACTGAGGCTTGGATAAGTGACTTCCTCTTTGTATATCTTTCCTTCATGTGTTGCAGCATCAGGTCTATTAGCCAAACCTCGCTATGAAGTCGAGGCGTGGCTATATGGCTTCCATCACAACCAAACCTCATTATGGGACTGAGGTGTGGATTGGTGACTTCCGCCCTGCAAACCAACTGAGCCTCCCTCCAGAGGCGAAGCCCAGTATAACAGTGAGATATAGCACGATAAACATAGAGGACGTGTCACATAATAAACACGGGTCGCCTGCCCATCCACAGATAGGTAAATACAAAACCTAAGAGAATATAAAAAATAAGCCTGCCCCACATAGTGGGGATGGCAGAAAACGAAATTTGTAGTGCATGAACCTGTGTTAATAAAAAAAAAGGTTGCAATCCATTCTATGGACACAGCTAAAGGAAGGTCTGGGGTGTACATTAATTTTAAGCTGTGCTTCAAATGAAGGCACAACAATGGCTCCAATCTGTGTAGAATATAGTAAAAGCTAATAATATACATAGATATCCATATTGAATTGGAAACAATGTATCAAAAAATATATATACAAATAGACATTAGAAATAGACATAAAAAAGATAAAAACGTTCCAAATAATGTGGCAATTAGGCTCTATTTATAAAAGAGTTGATGTTCCACTCCATGTTCATCCCCTGTGGATGGTGAGTCTGTAATTCATAAATCCAGAAGGTTTCGAGTCTGGATACCCTTCTGGTTTTAGCTCCACCCCTCCATGGGGCAATGTATCTGTCTATAATGAGAAATTGAGTACCTTTTGGGTCCCGTGCATGGTGTTGTCAATAGTGATGGGGAACTGTATGTTTAATACCACCCAATTTTATTGAATTAATGTGTTCAGTGACCCTAGCAGTGAATGAGCGAATGGTTCTACCAATATATTGCTTCCCACAAGGGCAAGTCAATAAATATACCACGTGAGTTGTGGCACAGGTGCAGAATTGTTTAATGGTATAGACTCGACCAGTCACAGTCGAATGAAATTCCTTAGTGGTTCTACGTCCACTGATATTATGTTGACAGACAGAACATTTTTTACAAGGATAGTATCCTACCCAATTGTGGAAGAATGAAGGCCTGATGGGAGGGTTGATGATAGAAGGGGCAATCTTATTTTTAAGTGAAGGTGCACCTCGGTATACCACCTTGGGTCTCTCCGGTATGATGGACCCAAGTATTCTATCATTCCTCAAAATTCCCCAGTGTCGTTTGAAAATGTCCTTAATCTGTTTGTGCTGTGTTGAAAACCCAGTAAGAAATGACCATTTAAAATTATCATTGCCCTCTCGCTGTGGTTTATCAGCCAACAGAGGAGCTCGGTCAGTATTCAGTACCGTGATGAGATCCCTATCGACATCAGCCTGATTGTATTCTTTGTCGAGGAATCTTTCTTTTAGAATGTTTGCTTGGGATCTAAAGGTGGAGATGTCAGTACAATTCCTGCGTAAAAGCAGGAATTGGCATTTAGGAACCAAACTCAGCCATGACTTGTGAAGGCAGCTGTCCGTGGGTATAAACCCATTCCTGTTGGTAGCCTTAAAGTGGGTACTCAATATAAATTGTTGCTCTGACCTTTCAATCACAAGATCTAGAAAATTGATCTTGGAAGGACTGGACTGGTAAGTTATGACAATCCTGTGATTGTTATCATTGAGTGTTAGGAAAAATTCCTCCAATGATTCCAAAGTACCAGACTCACCATCCACAGGGGATGAACGTGGAGTGGGACATCAACTCTTTTATAAATAGAGCCTAATTGCCACATTATTTGGAACGTTTTTATCTTTTTTATGTCCCTTTTTTATGTCTATTTTTAATATCTATTTGCATATATATTTTTTGATACATTGTTTCCAATTCAATATGGATATCTATGTATATTATTAGCTTTTACTATATTCTACACAGATTGGAGCCATTGCTGTGCCTTCATTTGAAGCACTGCTTACAATTAATGTACACCCCAGACCTTGCTTCAGCCGTGTCCATAGAATGGATTGCAACTTTTTTTTTTCTTTTTTATTAACACAGGTTCATGCACTACAAATTTTGTTTTCTGTCATCCCCACTATGTGGGGCGGGCTTATTTTTTATATTCTCTTAGGTTTTGTATTTACCTATCTGTGGATGGGCATGCGACCCGGGTTTATTATGTGACATGTCCTCTATGTTTATCATGCTATATCTGACTGTTATACCGGGCTTCGCCTCTGGAGGGAGGCTTAGTTGGTTTGCAGGGCGGAAGTCACCAATCGACACCTCAGTCCCATAATGAGGTTTGGTTGTGATGGAAGCCATATAGCCACGCCTCGACTTCATAGCGAGGTTTGGCTAATTGACCTGATGCTGCAACACACAAAGTAAAGATATACAAAGAGGAAGTCACTTATCCAAGCCTCAGTTTCAAAACGAGGCCTGTTTAGTTTGAGATGGCAGCCAGGCAACCATGCCTCGATTTCACAATGAGGCTTGGTTTACAGACCGAGTGTTTTGGTACATGGCGCACTGTGGGATGCATTCCGTTATGCCATTCGGAGGTGCTGGCTATCGCTATCATGCAATCCATTCGTATGTACAAACTGTTCCTTGATTTTGTGTTTTGTATTTAGACATAGAGACAGGAAGTGATGTCATTTGGGATCACTTCCAGTGTCAAGCAAACTCTGGGGTCACTATCTCCATTTAAGCGATGTTTTCCAGGGCGTCCACACCCCAGATGATGACTGTGCAGTCGAAACGCGTTGGGTGGACCTTCCGCTAACATTGCCTTATGCTTTTACATGCTGTATCAATTTCTTCCAAATGTGAGTGTTGAATTGATATTTTTAGTAAACCACCTCCTTTTTAAACCGTATTACGCTATGTCAGCCCCCTTTTTCTATTACATGATACCCTTTCTGTAAAAATAAGTTTCCATGCTCCCCGAGACTCCTGGAACCTCCAGCTAACATCTTATGACCGTCTAAGGCTGATTGACTGATGGAGTTCCAGGATCTGCTGTCCCCCATTGGGTGGTTTGAACCTAACAAGCCTTGTTGACTTGGGTGATATATGCCCTGCCAAGTCAATATTATCTGGTAAGCCTCCTCCCTCTTTCACAGTGGTGGTGTTTGCTTCCATTTTTTCACGCCAAGGTTCCAAGGAATGCCAGGAACTTCTCACATGTGTATTGGATCACAAACCTAATTGGACTGTATTTCATCATTTCGTTCAACTTGGACATTTGTGTGTAGTGCAGTCACTATATTAGCACATTGCTTAATATCCATTCACATCTATTATGTTAGAGTTTGTGTCATTTTGTCACATACATGTTTGAATCACATACAATTTTTCCCTTTTTTTTGCAATCATAGCGCTGCACTTATTTATTTTCTACCTGCTTAGCTCTTTGTCTACAGCCATGCCGGCTGCTGGATTGCGGGGTCACAGCGCAGTATACACTTTTCATTATTGACTATGAGGATGGATCCTATTTGTCCAAATTTCAGTTTGTCTCAGTGTACAGAAAATGCCTTACATTGGCGGGTTTTGATGGGGCGCAGTATGCCTCACACTCCTTCCGCATAAGGATGGCTACCGAAGCTGCCAGATGTGAGTTGGATGAGGCGGCTGTGCGAAGGATCGGGAGGTGGGAATCGAGAAGATTCCGTACCTATATTAGGCCTCAAATGGTGATTGAATAAAAAAAAAAATGGAGGGAAAGAAGCGGGTATGAAAGATTGTGCATGATGGAAAGGAGTTGGTTAGTAAGTTTAAGGTATGATGGGTATTGCTACCTTTTGTTTATCGTCTCGTTTCAGATGGAGGTTCCGCGCGCCTCATCTGGATCCTCGGGCATGCTTATGTGTGTTGGGGGGCCAGGAGAGGTGATGCTAGGCCGGATGGCCAACAATTGGGCATCTCACGGAGGGAAGCTTATGTGAGATGGTTGGGTATGTCCGGGATGAAGTGGGAGAGAGTAGTACGGGAGGTGGTGAGGTATGCAAGTTTAGACAGACCTCCAGACATCTTGGTACTACATGCAGGGGGCAATGACTTGGGGGTTCGTCCGGTCAGGGACCTGATCGCAGACATCAAGTCAGATTTTTTACAGTTGAAAGTTAACTTTCCTGATACACTGTTGCTGTGGTCGGACATTGTGGCAAGGACAGTTTGGCGATGGGCTAGGTCAGTGGTGAGCAATCAGAAGACCCGCATTCGAGGAAACAAAGTGGTGGGGTGGTTTGTGGTTAAGATGGGGGTTTTGTAATCAGGCATAAGGAATTGGAGATAAATGTCAGGCTCTACTTGAGGAAGGATGGAGTTCATCTTTCAGATGTTGGAATTGACCTTTGGACAATGGGCTTGCAGGAGGGGATTCAAAGGGCCCTGCGGGTGTGGAGGCGGCCTCAAGAGTAAGTTCATCACCCTTTCGGGCTGTGGCGGTGTTGCTTGTTGGTCTCTGATGGTGGCAGTAAAACGTACGTGATGAAAAAGGGGTGGGGGGCTCATCGGCAGTATGAGCCTATCCGGTGTATTCCAGCAAGGTGGTAGGAATACGGTAATGGTGGCATTGTGGGAAAGGGGGGTGTCACCGAGCAGCTACAGCTGGAGGCCTAACAGGTTTTAAAATGGTCCCACAGTGTGTGGTGGTATATACATATGGTAAAAAGGTGGGTCGCTGTCAGAGACCAACAGACTGGGTTAAAATGTTTATGATGTGTGTGGTTTATGTTGTTTATGTTTATATATTTGATATTGGAGTTATTTGGTTGAATTATTTAATAAAGGCTGTTATGGCCAGTTATACTCCAAAGCAAGGTGTGGTCTCTGTTATTTGAGGGGGGGGGGGTAATAAAGTGGATGGAAGTATTGGTGCATAACAGTTTTGTAGATGGGGGTCATTTAGACTATACTGGTCATGTATCGCCATTCCACTCCAGTCAAGCTACTCAAGCTTGTAAATCCAGAATATATCATAAATGCATAACACAGGCCATTTCCCAGCAAATCTTCTACAAGCATTGTTTAATAAAATCATATTGCAGCCAACGCCATGAAGCATCGATCTCCTGAATTCTCTTCTGTATGATTATAGATGGGCAGAGACTGTATTAGTACTGAAGGTTAAATGTTACAGTTAAATTAGCCCCAGGCCCAGCAGAGTATCCCTATATTCCAGTAATCGTAAACTAAGAATTTCTGACTGTCTAGTGGTTGTTGATTTTAGGTGCTTTGCTTTTAACAACATATTTTTTTTTTTGCAGAAAAACACAAACTAGTACACAATGTATAGAATTAATATAAAAAGAACACAATTTATTCAAAATATTTAAAGCTGAAAAAACCAACCCTTGCAGTGGGGTCATCCCCACCCAGCAAGGGTTAAATGCCCATTTAGTCTAGGGGTGCACAGTTAAGATGATATACTTACCTTACTCTTGAATTCGGCAGACTCCATCGATTTATGCCACTGGTCACCTGCAGCATCCCTTCTAAAGTGCTTCAGGCTGTGGTCACATACTTGCCCCATTACAAACAATACAGGGCTATTAGCCCCACATTGCACATGATGCTGCCAAGACTCTACCCACAGACTTTAATCTGTGTGTGGACCTCTCTGCTCAACAAAAGCTGATTGTTAGATTGGCTTTGTTTCAATGATCCCACTGGAAAATCAGCATTTGGTCAGACACTGCAGCCAATGGCTGCATTGCTGATCAGTGTATTCTGACAGAGGAGGAATCCCACTGTCAGAATACAATAGCACAGCGGGGGAGATCTCTGTATCTATATCACTTGTGTGGATGCAGGAATCTGTAAGTTTTTTTTCGTTAAGCCTGCTGGTTGAATGAGAAAAAAAAATTAAAAACCTTACAGTATGCACCCAGTTTAACTCTAGTTATCTCCACCCCCCTTTCCTTCTCAAGCCTTTTGTTCCTTCCATACATTTTCTGTGAAGTTACTAAAAAAAAAAATTAAAGGATATACATCTTATCCCAGGTGTCTTCTGGTCAGTTACAGGGATTGTCTTTCTCTTCTCCTTCAGCGACCCTGATCAGAGAATGGCTTTCATGTTGTGACATGAATGTGCTGTTCTCAGCAGAATTCTTTTGTGAATCCAGGCTGCATGATTATACCTCCAAAGACATGTATCTGTAATGAACTGGGTTCAAAGCAAATGGGTTGACTGATGTTGGGGATCACTAAACATGGAAGAGAACTTGTGGTCAGTGGCACAGAAGGATCCAAAGGGGAGAGAGGGTGAATAGTGCTGAATTATTTTTTTTTGTCAACAGGAGGGCAAACAAGGACATTACATGTTGTAATGGAAATTTGTAAGTTCTGTATATAATTGTATTGTATTTTGTATGTATTGCACACTGCCCTCACTGTGCAACAGCACTAATAATGTTTTCAGTAAATGTTTACATTCTTTCGAGTCCTGATTAGAATAAGCCTGCCTATGTAACGCCCCTTGTTATGATAAACCTACAATTGTAATATTAATGTGATACCTACGTAATCATGTGCATAAAAACCTTCAATTGCGTCATAATAAAGCAGAACAGTAATTTGGAAAGATGCTGAGCGTATCTTTTGTGTCTGTTCCCTACTGCAGTAGTTATTATTAATTTGGAACCACTAATCAATATGAGGATAGGAGTTGCCTATCATCAATTCAACCGAGTCAGCATGGCGAGCCAGCCAGGAGGGGATTCCAGGTGACCCTGAGTATCCGAAACGAGGAGCTTGAGACGATCCGGGAATTTCTGATAATCAGCCGGCTGAGGTGAGCCTTTTGCTTACATTTGAGTTATCAGACTTCCTTGATCGGTAAGGCATTTTCGGGACAAAGGGTACCTATTTTACTCCCCTTAATCGAACTGTATTGATTGGTGGTTATATGTTATGTTGTCCCTGTCTATTGTCCATCGGAGTGTTATAGATAAGAAAGGGAAGAATAGTGCTGTTCACAGGTATATGTAGTACATCTGCTAGATAAAGTAGTTTAGAGGCAAGAGGGTATAGGCACAAGTAGAGAAGAGAGAAGACTGGCCAGTCATTATGGGCATTGAATTAAGTAAGGGAATGAAGGGTAAGAGACCCTCAAAAATGCCCAGCGCAAGAGGAGCGCTACATATGAACCAAAGGTGCGGTTCCGCCTATACTGAGCCCCTAGATTAATGGTTAAAGTGGACAGTGATCCACATTGGGTAACTGGGTTACCAAAGTCCACAGGGACTAAGAATCATGCAGAGTAAACAGCTAGAGAAACAGCTATCTATGTGAGCAGGATGGATCAAGAGTGACATTAGAACTAGACAGAAAGGGACATTTTCATGTTAAGTTGTGGGATGAATTTGGGATCAGGCACTACAACTAGTAAAAGTCAGAAACAGAGAAATGAGAGGTAAAACAGAATACTTTATATGTTGTCAGAGAGGGAAGATGGGATGAGCACTGTGGCTCCCCATCTGATCATAGAATCATAGAAGCTAGATATAAAAGTTATCTGAACAAAAATAAAGAAAGTAGAATTTAGACAGGAAAATATTAATGAGAGTTAAAAGAAAGTGAGAGAATGATATGCATGTGTTGTGCACAAATGGGAAAAATGTAAGCGATTTTAGAGAGATATTGGTGTATGTGTGTGCGAATGCTGGGACCTTTAGTTCTATTGCTTGTGTGTGTCATGTACGCAGATGTGACCCCCTCCTTTGTGCTCTCCTGAAAGAAATGTGGCTGGGATGAGAGGTTAGTGATAAGCTGGAAGGACATCATGCCAATTCCAGTTTTTTTAGACAAAACATTTATAACAAAATGTGCCGGGTTAACGAATCTAATGGAAAATAATGTGATCACAATTATTTTGAATCTGTTTTCCAAACATGGTAAAATGAAGGTTACATTTAACCGTGTATTACACAAATTGAATATCCTTTGATAGTGGAAACAGTGCATTTAAAAAAGGGAAATTAAGTAAAATTAAGTAGTAATGAGTATTAATTTCTAATATGAGTTTAACAATATTATTAATAATATAGATATATTGAAACTGGTTTAGACAACCTTTGGTTGGAAATGAAATCCAGGTTAATGGGGAAATTTGTAATGAATGAGATTAGTTTAGATTAAGATAACAATTTTGTAATTTTACATTTATACAATAAGCTCTTATTGAGAGAAAAAAAAGATTAAGATGAGGTTGTTATTTTGAATAAAGCTGCCATAATATTTAACAAAGCCAAGATGGATGGAATACATAAGAAGTTCTTCTATAAAAATGAAATTTTAAGGTTTTTGATAATAACTTGATGTGCGGTCCATGATGTAAGAGTAATATTAAATAAAATTTAAATATAACAGACCCATCACATCAAGTCCACACACCCTGTTAGGATAGATGCCACCTGCAGCCAGTTGTTTTATAGTTTTTGATGCTTTCTGGTCCATCATACAGATTATTGGTCCTTTTGTTTTATTTATTTTTATTTTTGAAATCCAAAGCAGAATGTGTGGATTGTGAAATGATGTGCCCCTTTTTCTTGTAAGTGCAGTGGTATAAGCAGAAGAATATTTTGGATTTATGGGCATCTCTCCATGACCGCAGGGTATTGTTATCATTTATTATAATATTGCCAGGAAAAAGTTGTCTTTTGAAACATGAAACTGGAGTTCTTACACAAATAGTGTGATAGAAAACAAGACATTGTAATATATTTATGCAAGCTGGACCCAGTAATGAAGGGTTCACCCCGATATATCAGAGCTGTAGCTTTTATGCAAAGGTGCTATTAGACAAAGTTAGATATTGTTTTGGTCAATGGTCCGACATTCTGTGCAGCAAATTTACGGCTAACTAAATGTTTGTCTAATGAAAGGTTTAAAATATGAGTTTGTTTATGTACAAATCTAACAATGAAAAATGCGTACATTTATTCAAAAGAAAGGAAAAGACGCATGTGTTAAATTGATGACATAGGAATCAGCTGCTGTGAGCCCAGTGCAGGACACACTCCCTGAAGACCCAGATATTACATTTTTTGTAGATTTGAGTATGCAGTTTATCACCCAGAAGGATACTCTGTATTCAAAGTCATTGGATCCTTTTTCCCCAGCTCAAGAAGCAGAGCTCCATGTTTTAGCAAAGCCTGTGAGCTATAAAAAGAGTGTATATTTATATAGATAGTCGAGATATAGAGAGCTTTTGGTTCCATTTAAAGGGCCAGAAGTTTGTTTTTACTTCGGCAGGTAAACCAACCAAGCATGCCAAGTTAATTTGATTGGCTGTTTTCAGCCTTCCAGGTTCTTGCTGAGGTAGCCATATTAACTTTCACACATGGAAGCAGACCAGGTGACTAAGGATGCTGCATTTACAGCCCCGGACACTTGATGGGTCTGTGCAACTCACAGATTCCACCCTAGTTCTGGCCCAGTATAGCTGGGATTAATAATTCAACTTTAAGGACCCCAGAACAAGAAGAACAAGTGGTCCACAGGGGGCAACTTCTTATGAAACGGGACTTTGGAAAAGGTGATCATTTATGTCTGCCAGCCACTCTTTTCCCTTCAGCTTGACACATGGACCGTGTCATCAGTCACAAGCAGTTATGGCTGCCTTAGTAAATGAGCGTGGGATAGAGCCAGGGTTCACCACAGTTGTTTTTATAACATACCACTTCTTGTTTTACCTGTTACCAAAGGTGTTACCAAAAGCTGAACATCCCTCCCAGAGATTACAAAAAGATATATCCAGATGCCCAAGTCAGGATCTTACGAGTATGCATTTTGTCTGTATGGACATGTTTTTTGGATGTCCAGTGGCAAATGCTACTGCAAAGGCCACAGTAAAAAGTGTTATCAGAAGTAGTTTGTAAGTACAGAGTGCCAGGGAGTACAGAGAGTAACAGAGGAAATCATTTTTTATAGGAGAGTCCTTACTAGAAGTTTTGAGGTTTTATTTTTACACCCCTTACTGTCTACAATGTAGCGGACAAAGTAGAGTAAGAAACTAGAAAACTTTTGCCTGAATGTTTTCTTATATTTTATGAAGCCTCTAAGGGGGATGTTGGACTCTCTCCCTATGGGATTTGGTTTGGGAGTGTGTTACTCACTTGCTTATATTTTGTCTCAGCAGCTGAAGTCCTTCATTCGGATCTCACAGAGAATGTTGCTGATCTTTTAAGGTTTTTGACAAACTCATTTATGTGTTTTCTCCCCAATTCCAGATCCTAAAAGTTTGGAAGGATCTAAAACTAAAGCCAGGTGACTTGTGGATTGTTAAGAGACATTTATATATAAGGAAAAGTTTGGAGACTCAATACAGCATCTATTTCATGTACAGTTTTTGCAAAACGTGAAGGAAAAGTCACCTGGATCCACACCAGACACTGCAAAAATGACTAAATTAAAGAAATCTCTGTGTTTGATTTGTTTCCCTCTTGTGATCACAGTCTAGGGTACTTTTTTATTCAATTACTTTAATTGTAAGGGATATATATATATTTGAAAAGTAGTTCAGCCAAGTTGAAGTCATATTTGTCTTTTGTGCGTCTTCCATTTCATGTAGAATTGTCTGTGTTTACATATGCTGATAAGTCAGCATGTCCACAATTCAGCTAGAAGGCCATTCTGGCCACAGGAGTGTACAGCCAGTACTCTGTAAATATGTCTTATCAATCATTTGTTTTTCACAATGAAAAGTCATTTTGGTAATGAAAAAGTTGCTTAGCTATTATTTTCTCCACAATGGAGTTTTTGCTTCTTTGGCCAGGACTACCTCCACCTAAGCGTGTGGAGGTTCCAGGTTAAAGGCGATAGCAGGTATGGTTAGTGATCAAAATATTGATCAAAAGAGGGGAGACTGTAATGGAAATTTGTAAGTTCTGTATATAATTGTATTGTATTTTGTATGTATTGCACACTGCCCTCACTGTGCAACAGCACTAATAATGTTTTCAGTAAATGTTTACATTCTTTCGAGTCCTGATTAGAATAAGCCTGCCTATGTAACGCCCCTTGTTTTGATAAACCTACAATTGTAATATTAATGTGATACCTACGTAATCATGTGCATAAAAACCTTCAATTGCGTCATAATAAAGCAGAACAGTAATTTGGAAAGATGCTGAGCGTATCTTTTGTGTCTGTTCCCTACTGCAGTAGTTATTATTAATTTGGAACCACTAATCAATATGAGGATAGGAGTTGCCTATCATCAATTCAACCGAGTCAATGTATTTTGAAATACTGGAGTATGTAAGGCACTGCACAGTTTACAGAGAGCTGATGTCAGGGATATGGCAGAGATATGCATTGTCTAGAGTGGTGAGTGTAGTGCTTCCTTGTGTTTGTGGCCAGTGTAGGGTCCCTTTTCATTAGTGGTTAATGCTCTCTTTATTGGTGATCAATGGTATGTGTTTCCCCGTATATTTGTGCTCATTGCTCTCTCTGGCACTTCCCTCTGGTCTGGAAGTTGGTAGAAAGTTCCAAAGCTGGAGGGTGGAAGTAAGGAGGATTTGCCATGCATATTTATGAGGCCACAGCCAATCCCCAACTTTTGGGCCGGCAGGGAGCAGAGCTTACCTCATAAAATAGACATGAGCCATGCTAGCAGGGGAAAATGGGCAGGTGGGTTGGCAGTGCCTGAAGAGGTAGTACTGGGAACAGTAGCCACAGGAGTAATGTGAGGTGGTCACTGAACTTTTGCTACACAACCAAGGGACCTAAGGTTCCTGCCTATAATGGGCTATTGTTTCAATCTGAGTGATCTCCAAACATTTACCAGCTGGATTCTGCAAGCAAGTGAGTGCTGCAGGAAGAAGATGAGTTGTATATGGAGACTGTATATAGAGACTGTATATAGGAAGAGTTGTCTCTGAAGTTTGTTCTGAAATCAAGTGGGCATCCCATAATCCCTCATCCCTATCCAAGGTATTATCCCTCAATAAATAATAAAAACAACGTCACGGACTGTTCTTTGACTCTGGAGTGCCTGTGGAAATTCGGTGTGCCTGGCTGTGCAGGGTGGGGGATCTAAGTTTACTTGCAGCTCCTTAGGGGGTGCGCTACACATACAAGATATAACTTGATGCAGAAAAAGCTTTAGAAAGATCCCAAAGCGAATCAAAACATAGGGGGTTATTTACTAAAGGATAATCCACTTTGCACTGAAAGTGTACTTGGAAGTGCTGTCACTGTAGATCCGAGGGGGACATGCAAGGAAAATAAAAAACAGCATTTTAGCTTGCACATGATTGGATGATAAAATCAGCAGAGCTTCCACTCATTTCAGATCTACTGCCACGTACACACGGTCGGACTTTACGGCAGACTTTGCCCGGCGGACTTTTCGACGTATTTTACGACGGACTTTCTGAATGAACGGACTTGCCTACACACAATCCACCAAAGTCTGTTGAATTTGTACGTGATGACGTACGACCGGACTAAATCAAGGAAGTTCATAGCCATTAGCCAATAGCTGCCCTAGTGTGGCTTTTTGTCCGTCAAACTAGCATACAGATGAGCGCACTTTTCGACCGGACTCGATTTCGACGGATTAATTTAAAACATGTTTCAAATCTAAGTCCGTCCAACTTTTGAGAAAACAAAGTCTGCTGGAGCCCACACACGATCAAATTGTCTGACAAAATCCAGTCCGCCGGGTAAAGTCTGCCGTAAAGTCCGCTCGTGTGTACGTGGCATTACTCTTAGATTTAGAGCGACTGCACTTCCAAGTGCACTTGCAGTGCAAAGTGGATTTGCTTTTCTTAAATAACCGCCATGGTGTCTTGTTAACTGAAATAATGATTTTTTTTTGCATCATAATACAGTATAATAAGCACTGTAATGACATTATGACTGATGCTGGGAATGTAAATTGTCCTGATATACCTGTGTACACCATGTGCTGTCATTTAATTGGTGGTGCTGGTAATTTTTTATGGTATACACAATGCATACAGGGAAGTATTACTCAGTCATGTCATATGCATTGTAAGGCCAGTATAGTAAAGTGTGATGAAGCTGTAGCAAGGACATTACAAGAACATCAGAGAACTGATAGCGCCATAAGGCTGGACCCTCCAAGTCTTAATCTTAACCCAGGGTAAATTATAGAATCCTGAAAATTGACCTGACACTGTAGAATTTCAGTCTGACTCAACACTGTTATAGAAGAGTTAAATCTGTTTTTATTTAAACTTGCAATGCTAATCACAAGTTTAACAGTTTACCTCCATTATGTATTTCCCACCCAGTGGTGTATTCAGATTTTGTGCTGCCCTAGGCCTCGTTCACCCCCTAATTTAAATGTGGCCCACCCCTTCCTATCAAGGCTACACCCATTCCTGTTTAAGATCCGCCCTATCATCTGTAAACCACACCCCCTCTTCTGTCGTGCCATTCAAAAAGCGCAGTCCACTTCACACATGTGCATTAGAAAACCGGCCATAATGGTGGCAGCAGCACCCGAGAGCCAATCCGAAAATTGGCTGGGTTGTCCACATTGCGGGGACCCTGGACAGGTAAGTGTCCTAATATTAAAAGTCAACAGCTACAGTATCTGTAGCTGCTGACTTTGGGCCCTTTCACACAGGCTTTCCGAGCAGTTCCACCTGTCATATTTTCAGGCGGACCTGATTGGAGCCTCCATTCACTCCTATGGGGCAGTGGATTTCAGCGATGACATGTCCACTGAGACTCACTGCTATCCGATACGATCCTGTCCGCAAAATACAGATGGATGGAGACCCTATTTTCCATCCGTCTGGTGGGTCGGATCGGACAGACGGTCCGTTTTCATCCGATCTCCCCATAAAGGAGAGTGGAACTCCGACAGGTCCATCTCTGCATAGTGAGCCGGACCTATCATCCGCCTGCTCAGCGGAGATCAACGGATCGATCCCCCGCTGAGCTAGCGGAGTCCATCGGGTGGGGGGGGGGGGGGTGAACTCCTTTTCAATGAGTTTGCACTGATTTCAGAGCATGCATGAAGCACTTTGCACATGCTGAAATCAGTGCAGACACATTAAACAGTCCACATTCGGTGAAAGTTCATGTACTGCACAGTTTGCAGTACATGAACTTTCACTGAATGTTTATTGAGTTTTTAGCATGGATCACTTTATTGCAATATCATGATCTGTATATTATTTCCATTTTGAGCACTTTATATGTCATTGGCTGCTTGGCACACGCACAATTATAAAAGTAATAGTAATACATTTTACCTGCTGTCCTGGCCGCCGCCTGGGGGTTCCCCTCGTGCTCCTCTCTCTCTCCTCCTCCTCCTATCATTACTCAAAATCCCCGCCCTAGGTTGGGGAGAAGATGCAGTCAGTGAACGAAAGCCACACAGAGGAGGGTAGGCAGAGCATTAGGCTCCACCTCCACCAGTCAACTTGCATGCAGCCAGTCACCGGCCATTTATGGGGACACCAGTCGCTCCCTCCCCCCTCAGCCCAGCATGCCCATACTACTGCTGCCCATAATATTTACAAGTGCCCCTCTACAGCAAGATGGCCGCCGGGGGCTGTCTTTGTGTGGGAGGCGGCCCTCGGGAGCCGACAATCAGTAAGACAGGTCTGTAGGGGCTTTTTCTCGTGCGGGGGGGTGGCTTTTTTGCTATGGGTAGTGCATTAACATTTCAGTAGTAAATATAGTTCTATGCACAAAAGCAGGAACAAATCAGCTTACATGATTTCATATTAGCTTCTTAATATTGAACTGTGCACATAATTTAATTGCCTTTATATGATGTGTGGTTAGAGATTGCATGGTCGACTGTATTTATGAATACAAGACAAGAATGCTAGCCAGGAAATATGTAAATATGTACTTGATACTGGAGTATATTCTCTTCTCGTTAACAGCTTGTCTTGTATTCATAAATACACTCTTCACAGGCAGCACAAAAAAGCTCAGAGAGAATGTCGAAAACACAGCTTTTATTGCATCTACAAAAACACAATAGAAGCAGTCAGATATTAGACCAAAGGAGTGTTTGAAAAATTGCTTACCTGCTGTAGCACATTGTAAGATGAATTCTTAAAGCATTTTTACATTTTCACGGGTGGAGCTGCATATTGCTGTAGGTTTACAAAATATTTAATAGTATAGTGTTAGGCTATCACTATGGATGTTTACCGTAAATATATGGGTCACACAGTGGATTCACATTGTGTTTACAGGGAATGTACAGTGTTTTTGTTTTTGTCTTTCTTTCCTTAAAGGATATGTAAAGGTTAATTTAAAAAAAAACAAACAAACATGTCATACTTACCTCCACTGTGCAGTTGTTTTGGGGTCCCTCAGTGGCACTCTGGCTCCTCCTCTTCTCGAGTGCTCTGTTGGAGAGCCGCTCTCCCTTGGGGCACTCATGCCAGTGTGCTCCCTTGCCCTGCTGCTGCGTCCATTGACACAGACAGCAGGACTTGTCCCCACCCCCCGGCTTCCACGTCATTGGATTTGATTGACAGCAGCGGGAGCCAATGGCTGCGCTGCTATCAATCTATCCAATCAGGACCCAAGACACCGGCTAGAGCTGGTGTGCTTGTCCCCGTCGCTGGAAAGACCAGGTTCAGGTAAGTAAAAGGGAAGGTCTGGGGGGCTGCTGCATTACAGTAGGTTTTTCAGTGGTGGCTGGTGAGCAGGGCTGGCAGGGGGTATAGGATTTGTTTGTCACCCCCCCCCCCCAAAAAAAATGGAGCACCAGCCGCCACTGATCAAATGCTGCCACTTGTGCCCAACAAATGCTGCCACTTGTGCCCATCAAATGCTGCCACTGTGACCCCTGCCCACCCGCTGTCAGCCCAGCACTTTCCCCATCTTAATGGTGGGTCAGGCAGCGGGTGATGGCGGCGAGCTGTGAGACAACTCCTGTGTTTCCATGCTTCCGTTCCCCCTCCTCTGTTTTTCTGTTCTGCTAGGCGTCCAATCGGAGTGCCTTCAGCCAATCAGGTAATGGGTATTAGATCCATGCTACCTGATTGGTGGAGAGGCGGTTCAGTGTTAGAAAAGCAAATAGTAATTTGCTTTTCTAACACACCTGGGTGGACTGCGAGCGCAATGCTCTGCGCTCCAAGTACACCTTTTTTGAAGCCTATTAGAGCCTATGGCTCTAATCCAGTTCTTTTAAAAAACACCTCCGCCACTGGAATTCAGGCACCTGGCATCTGAAAAGGGGCCGGACACCTGAATAGGGGGTGGCAGCGGCGGCCATGAATAGATTCATGCAATGCATTAATCTATCCATTAGTCATAGAGGGGGGTGGCTGGAGATAGGGGGCGGAACCCGTGCACCCTTAAAGGATGCGCCACTCCTGAATTTGATGAGCACAAGTAGCGGCATTTGATGGGCACAAGTGGCTGCATATGATGGGGCACAAATGGCTGCATTTGATGGGCACAAGTGGCGGCAATTGATGGACACAAGTGGCTGCATATGATGGGGCACAAGTAGTGGCATTTGATGGAGCAAAAATGGCGTCATTTCATGGGCACAGGTGGTGGCATATGATGGGCACAAGTGGCTGCATTTCATGGGCACAAGTGGTGGCCTATGATGGGCACAAGTGGCTGTATATGATGGGGCACAAGTGGTTGCATATGATGAGGCACAAGTGACTGCATATGATAGACACAAGTGGCGGCATTTGATGGGGCAAAAGTGGCTGCATTTGATAGACACAAGTGGTTGCATTTGATGGGCACAAGTGGTGGCCTATGATGGGCACAAGTGGCTGCATTTCATGGGCACAAGTGGCTGCATATGATGGGGCACAAGTGGCTGCATTTCATGGGCACAAGTGGCTGCATATGATGGGGCACAAATGGTTGCATATGATGAGGCACAAGTGACTGCATATGATAGACACAAGTGGCTGCATTTGATGGGCCAAGTGGCGGCATATGATGGGGTACAAACACAAAGAGAGAGGCGCCTCTGGGTGCAGACGTAAAAGCAATTTATTCACAAATCACATGTATAGGCAACTCACATCTCAGAAGTCATCAATAGGCATGTGTGTTAACCACTTGACCACTGGGCACTTAATCCCCCTTAGTAACCAGACCAATTTTCAGCTTTGGGTGCTCTCACATTTTGAATGACAATTACTCAGTCATACAACACTGTAGCCATATGAAATTTTTGTCCTTTTTTTCACACAAATAGAGCTTCCTTTTGGTAGGATTTAATCACCGTCGGGTTTTTTATTTTTTTGCGATATAAAAGAAAAAAGACTGAAAATTCTGTAATTTATACTGCTACATATCTTTGGTAAAAATAAGTACAAATTGGTGTATATTATTTGGTCTTTGTGAAAGTGATAGAGTCCACAAGCTATGGTGTCAATATTTGAAAATTGATCACACCTGAAGTACTGACGGCCTATCTAAATTCTTGAGACTCTAACATGCCAGAAGAGTACAAATACCCCCCAAATGACCCCTTTTTGGAAAGAAGACATTCCAAGGTATTTAGAAAGATGCATGGTGAGTATTTCTCACACACAGCATATGCATACCACATGTGTGAGACTTTTACACAGCGTAGCCACATACAGAGGCCCAACATGCAGGGAGCACCTTCAGGCGTTCTGGAGCACCCAGGCCAATTCTGACATTTCTCTCCTACATGTAAAAATCATCATTTATTTGCTAGAAAATGACATAGAACCCCAAAACATTATATATGTTTTTTTTTAGCAAAGAACCTAGAGAATACAATGGCGGTAGTTGCAACTTTTTATCTCGCACATTATTTGCGCAGCAATTTTTCAAACTTGTTTTTTTTGGAAAAAAAAAGTTTTGTGCTTTTAAAAAAAACAAAACAGTAAAGTTAGCCCAATGTTTTTACATAATGTGAAAGATAAGGTTACGCTGAGTAAACAGATACCTAACATGTTGCCCTTCAAAATTGCACATGCTCGTGGAATGGCGCCAAACTTTTCTACTTAAAAATCCCCATAGGCGACGCTATAACATTTTTTACTGGTTACATGTTTTGAGTTACAGAGGAGGTCTAGGGCCAAAATTATTGCTCTTGCTCTAACGTTCGCAGCGATACCTCACATGTGTGGTTTGAACACCATTTTCATATGTGGGCAGGACTTATGTATGCGTTCACTTCTGCATGCGAGTACACGGGGACAGGGGCGCTTTAATTTTTTTTTTTATTGTTCATTTTACTTTATTTATTTTAGTTTGACACTTTTTTCCAAAAATTACATTTTTTGATCACTTTTATTCCTATTACAAGGTTTGTAAACATCCCTTGTAATAGGAATATGGCATGACAGGTCCTCTTTACAGTGAAATATGGGGTCAATAAGACCCCACATCTCACATCTAGGCTGGGAAGCCTGAAATTAAAAAAAAATTATCCTGGCTTCGATCATAGCAGTGAGTCGGTAGAAGCACCAGAGGGCAGCGGGAGGGGGGACGTCCCCTCTCGCCTCCCGTAAGAGCGGTCAAGCAGCGGAATAGCCACTATGATCATCCTTATGGTGTAGGGAATCGCTGTAGCCCTGTAGCTGCAGGCATCATTCAGATATCCCCACACAAAGTCAAGGACCTCATATGACGATGGGCGGGAAGAGGTTAAAATGCATTTTTTTTTTTAAACACAAAGTTGTCCATTTATACAATATTTCTAACACATAGCATGTACATACCAAAAATTACACCCCAAAATAGATTCTCCTACTCCTCCTGAGTACGGCGATATCATATGTGTGTAACTGAGGATGTCCTTGTGTGCCCCTCTCCATCAGCACTGGGTCACATTAGTTGAATGAGGAAATTTCATATTTGTAATAATAGTAATAATAAATTACTTGTAAAAATAAATCACCTCTAATGTTAGGTGTCTTAAGTGTGTGCATTATGTAAAACTGTAAGCTTAGTTTTTACTCTTTTGAATGGGGTGCCTTGAGGTTGTGTATAATTTTAAAGAGTGCCTTGACTTAAAAAAAAGGGTTTAGAAATACAGATCTGGTGTTATTAATTACTTGTAATATTATGGCTCAGCACATTCTATTTTTTTTATCATGCCACCTATGTCTATGTAACCAATTATAGTTCCTCCTTTTCCAACATGTTAGCCCTTTTTAGTCATGACTACAAGAAAATTCTGAAAATAAATATGACATATAATTACATTTCCACTTAGCACTTCCTCCTGGATTCCCTTAGGGTGCTGAGACACTGAGAGGAGCCATCTTTGTCATCTTGAGATAAGAAAATGGCGGCTTGTCTTATCCATCTCAGGGGATTTATAGATACATGTTTGATGCAATGTATATCCTTGATCATCCAGGGGACAGATGGTAAGTGGTAATCTTGGTAATGTTTTTTTGTAGCATTAACTATTAGGCATGTGTAAGTTTTCTTATATAATCAACCAGCAAAGGTTACTTTAAATTGCTGGGTTCTGAAGAAGTGGCTGGATGCCTTGAAATGCAATAGGCATGGGGCGGGGTCACCAGGTGATGTCATCTGGTGACCCCGCCCCTTATGACATCACAGTCCCAGGGCATGATGGGACTGTGACGTCATAAGGGGCGTGGTCACCGGATGGCATCACCCGGTGACCCCGCCCAATGGCTATATAAGTTGTTGCGCACCACACACACGGCATTACAGCAGGAGAGAGCGTCGAGTCAACATCGGAAGAAGAGAAGAGGGAAGAAGACAACGGGCAACCACTAGCAAAAGAGTGGGCAAAAGAGCAGAAGATAGCGGAGACACCCGAAGTCAGAAGAGACCTCCGAAGTTGGAAGAGACCCCCGGAGCTGCCTAATAAATTACTTTAAAAACCTGTGTAGTGTGTTTTTTTTATTGACACTTTTTTCCCCAGGTGAATGGGTAGGGGTACCATGTACCCCATACTCATTCACATAGAGTTGGGGCCCCCTTATTAAAGGGGGTTCCCAGATTCTGATAAGCCCCCCGCCCGCAGACCCCAAGAACCAATGGCCAGGGTTGTCGGGAAGAGGCCCATGTCCTCATCAACATGGGGACAAGGTGCTTTGGGGTGGGGGGGCGCAGGGCCCCCCTGCCCCAAAGCACCAACCTCCCATGTTGAGGGCATGTGGCTTGGTATGGTCCAGGAGGGGGGGGTCCTGGCTCGCCCCCCCTTTCCTGACCTGCCGGGCTGCGTGCTCTGATAAGGGTCTGGTATGGATCTTAGGGGGACCCCCACATCATTTATTTTTGGTGTGGGGGTTTCTCTTAAGATCCATACCAGACCGAAGGGTCTGGTATCGTCTTGGGGGGAACCTCACGCAATTAAAAAAAAAAAATTTGCGCTGGGTTCCCCCCCCTCAAGATTCCCAGCACACAAGTCGCACCGCAAGTCGTATCCTCTTGATCCGACTTCTGGTTTGACCTCTATTCAAATCAATGGGCTCCCATAGGGAACTATTGATTTTGAATAAAGATAAAAGTCGGACGAGGCTTAACACATCGTTAAGCCTTGTTAAATCACGTTTAACACCTTTTGCCGGCGTCTGACGTTTTTACAGCTCTAGCGCTGGAGCCTCAGAACGCACTGGTCCTGGGTTTTTTTTTGCAGCTTAAAAACGTCTATGCCATTTACAGCTCCAAAACGCCATGGTGGGCATGAGACCATAGGCTTACTTGGAGAGGCGTTTTTAAGCTGCAAAAAATGCTCAAAAAAGCGGATGTAAAAACGTCAGTGGGCATGAGGCCTAACAATTAACCTTACTTATTTGTTCTTTTTTGGTCTCCTAAATATATAATTGAAAGCATATTGTTATATATCTGTCCAATATGTGAAAAAATATGCTTGTCGATCCTGCCAGAAATTCAATGAGTATTCTTGTGCATTCTGCTGGGTTATCTCCAGCAGTGTTATCAGCCCTGCCCAGTTCACCTCTATGTACTACTACAGAATACCCCCTCCATGTTCTTAATACACTTCCTTTTCCAGGGTGACAGATTCAGGTTTAGATAAGCTTCAACAAAGTTCTATTCCTCAGCAAACTATTTTCCTATCAACAGTTTAAGGCTTTAGAGGAACAACAGCTGTGGGGAATTGATTTATCAATAGTAACCTTTAGCATTCAGATATTGCTGCAGCCTGCACTCAAACTAAATTCACATTGCCTAATATTTTTTATGTGCATTTACTGGTGATTTGTAACCTGACTGACTGATACATTTATCATCATCAATAGCGTTAGGCATGGTGCTGAATGTATTTAAAACCAGATTTCAGCACTGTTGCATGTAGAAAACTGATGACTTCATAACAGGAGAATACACTAGCACCTTTGTAGGAAATGCTTCCTTGAATATAAGAGAGCTAAAGTAATTTTAAAGCTTTATGGTAAATGTACATCATGTCAGGTCATGCGCACACTGGTTTTAGTTTGTTTTATTGTGAGCCTCAGGCGTGCCTGCACTTACAGTTTCAAATCATATCCCAACAGGCATGTTGTTTGCAATTAGACTTGGATGTGTGAATGAGAGAAGGACATTGGTAAAACGGAATTCGACTATGTGCCATGGTTAGTCGGCATCTAGAACAGGTTTCCCTTTCAGCTTCTAGCATAATAGGTTATGTAACATTAGTTTCAGAATTCAGATTATTAAGAAAAGTGCTGCATGATGTGAAAACCTTGAAAAAAGATCTGAACAAATTAATGGGGTGGGCAACTACATGGCAAAGAGGTTCAATGTAGAAAAATGTAAAATAATGCATTTGGGTGGCAAAAAATATGAATGCAATCTATGCACTGGGGGGAGAACCTCTGGGGGAATCTAGGATGGAAAAGGACCTGGGGGTCCTAGTAGATGATAGGCTCAGCAATGGCATGCAATGCCAAGCTGCTGCTAACAAAGCAAACAGAATATTGGCATGCATTAAAAAGGGGATTAATTCCAGAGATAAAACAATAATTCTCCCGCTCTACAAGATTCTGGTTTGGCCGGACCTAGAGTATGCTGTCCAGTTCTGGGCACCAGTCCTCAGGAAGGATGTACTGGAAATGGAGAGAGTACAAAGAAGGGCAACAAACATAATAAAGGGTCTGCAGGATATTAGTTATGAAGAAAGGTTGCAAGCACTGAACTTATTCTCTCTGGAGAAGAGACGCTTGAGAGGGAATATGATTTCAATTTACAAATACCGTACTGGTGACCTTACAATAGGGATAAAACTTTTTTTTGCAGAAGGGAGTTTAACAAGACTCGTGGCCACTCATTAAAATTAGAAGAAAAGAGGTTTAACCTTAAACTATGTAGAGGGTTCTTTACTGTAAGAGCGGCAAGGATGTTGAATTCCCTTACACAGGCGGTGGTCTCAGTGGGGGGCATCGATAGTTTCAAGAAACTCTTAGATAAGCACCTGAACGACCACAATATGCAGGGATATATAAGGTAATACTGACATATAATCACACACATAGGTTAGACTTGATGGACTTGTTTCTTTTTTTTACCTCACCTACTATGTAACTATGTAAAGGATGTATGGAGGCACACACGGGCATGAAGAATTAGATAACCTTTAGATTAACATTTAGCCACCCATGTGTAGTGTGGTCACACCACTTTGTGTAGTTGTGGGTACCAGGAAGATGTGTGTGGCATGCCATTGTCTATGTACATCAATATTGGGCATGCTACGAGCTTCAACGTCCATGTGAATGAGGCCTTATGGGTTTCCTGAACCAATTGGATACTAATAATTCTGTTTTTTACTTCTTGTTTTCCCATGACCCCCACGTTAAATTATGCGAAAAACTTTTTTTTTCACTTTGGATAGAATAAGGGAGGGATATAATAACCCCTGTTAGATTTTTTTTTTTTGCTGTCTCTGTTTCATTGCTGAGCTTTCCCTTCACTTCCTGCCCCACAGCCAAACAGGTAGTGAGAGGAAATCCTTGCAAATTAAGGGAATATCTTGGTCACCAGAGCTAGTGTCCCCATTGGAAGATTTTCCCTCTATAACTTTTATGGGAACAACTCATAATTTGGGATTTTCTTTTACTTTCACTTTCAATGATAATAGTAAACAGGACAAATAGAGTCCAATAGTTTACTTTACTGTTACAAGAAGTGTGAAACAGCCTTTATTACATGTACATCTCAGCAATTACTACAGACAGGAACATATCTCAAAGGGCTTCTGCATCTATAATATTCCCACTACTGGATTTCCTGACTTGGAATTTTGCTCAAAATTCTGAACAAGTGCAGTTTTGATTTAATCTGGTTAACAATAGATTATCTTGAAAAACAACTTACTAACTTACATAATGACCTACCCAAAGAGGAACTTATACATGTCCTAGTTCTATCCTGTGCTCAGAACAATGACTGGCCTAAAAAATTAGAGGACAATTACTCTAAGCTGATACAATCATTTATGGAAGAAAAAATCATTAAGGTCAAGGATAATTATCTGAACAGCTGGACCCCAAAGAGCCTACATAAGAGGAAACGCAAGGTGGAAATCCCACAATGTTCTGATAAATTAAGTCTTTATTTGTAGCTACTGACAGCTTACCCTGTTATGTTTTGAGTATTGTCTGAAAGCTTATTGCTTTTACCAGCCATCTTCCATAACAAATTCAATATACATTTTAAAGGATAATTTAGGGAAATCTTTAAAGCAGAGCTCCACCCAAAAGGGGAGGCTTCGCTTGTTTGCACCCTCCCCCCTCCACTGTCACATTAGGCACTTTTTGGGGGGAGTGGCTACATGGTTTTGACAGTTATGTAGCTACAGGGGAGAGAAGGGAGTGATGAGCTATCGCGAAGAGAGATCCCTCCTCCAAAAGGCTTTGTACCCAACATGAGTATGTAGTCTACCTTACCGAGATGATGACCACCAAAGCGGTCATCTAAGTCGGTAAGGAGACTACATACTCACGTTGGGTGCAAAGCCTTTTGGAGGAGGGATATCTCTTCACGATTTTTTATTTTTACATCTTGTCGTTACACCTGTATGAAAACCTACTGGCTAATTTTTCATCATAGGAATATCCATCTGGGACTGTGTGTCTGTTTCTCAACTTTAATTTTGGGACTTCACCTTAGTCTTTTTTCTCAGACTTTTTTCACCAAATGTATTTGAGAATTTTTATTATTTTTATTATTTGTATATGGTGTTAGGTTATTGTTTACATGCTTATGAACACTTTTTGTAGGTTTTTTAGCATTCATCAGCATTTTAACACATTGCTCTGAGCACATTATTAATTCATCATTTGTCATTAAAGCACTTTTTTGGTAATTTGCATTTTTTATGTTTTTTACCTCACCTAGTTGTAGTTTTCCAATATCATATATTGGAACTCTACCTTATTTTCCATTTTCAGACTTTTTTTCACCACTTCTGAATTTTGAAAATTCCCTTTTTGATAATATTGGGAACATAATTTGCACTAGCGCTGCACCCACATCTTTTTCCACTTATTTGAGTTTTGTATTTAAGACTTTTGGTGCTGGCAGCTTTTCTATTCACTTGACTCATTTTTAGTTTTCTATATTTATTTCTAGTGCAGCGTTAACCTTCGGGTTTTTTTTTTTACCACACAGCCATTAATGTCTAAACAAACAAAAGTGAGTACACCCCTAAGTGAAAATGTCCAAATTGGGCCCAATTATCCATTTTTCCTCCCCGGTGTCATTTGAATCGTTGTCAAAGAACTCTCTGAGGGTCTGAAAAAAGAATTGTTGCTCTACATAAAGATGGCCTAGGCTATAAGAAGATTGCCAAGACATATGCCGCACACTGCATCAAATTGGTCTGCATGGCTGTCATCCCAGAAGGAAGCCTATTCTAAAGATGATGCACAAGAAAGCACGCAAACAGTTTGCCGAAGAGAAGCAGACTAAGGACATAGATTACTTGAACCATGTCCTGTGGTCTGATGAGACCAAGATAAACTTATTTTGTTCAGATGGTGTCAACCAGGTGAGGAGTACAAAGACAAGTGTGTCTTGCCTACAGTCAAGCATGGTGGTGGGAGTGTCATGGTCTGTGGCTGCATGAGTGCTGCCGGTGTCCTGTTGAGAAATGTCCCCCATCGGATAGTGTCCGCCCTGTACTGCGCAGGCACAGTGCTTGCGCCGTATGAAGGACAAAGGAGACGCTGAAAGTCTCCGAAAATGAACAGCTGTTCATGAGCTCTACACGGCGCCTGCACAATTAATCATATATTCTGTCACATGTTCCCACACGTGCTCGTACAACTCTGCAAGGGGCGGTGTGCCTACAGAATGGGCAGAGCTCATTACACAACTGAAGGAGTTTTACAATGATGCCCACAGCTGATAAGGGCGGTAGTTCAACGTTACATACATAACACAAGCAATTTCAATACTTTACTGCGCCCATCAACATTGCTAAACTCTTCTGTTGTGTAAACACGCCCCGCAAAGATCCGCCCATTTGAGAAATCCACCCCCACAAGCATCAGCAGCGTGCAGGAGCGTGTGACAGAATGTACTATTAATTGCGCAGGTGCCGTGTAGAGCTCATGAACAGCTGTTCATGTTCGGAGACTTTCGGCATCTCCTTTGTCCTCCGTACTGTGCAAGTGCTGCACCTACGCAGTACAGGGCGGACACTATCCGATGGGGGGACCTTTCTCATCAGAACACCGGCCCTGGGGAGCTACAGTTCATTGAGGGATCCATGAATGCCAACATGTACTGTGACATACTGAAGCAGAGCATGATCCCCTCCCTTTGGAGACTGGGCCACAAGGCAGTATTCCAACATGTCAACAACCCCAAACACACCTCCAAGACGACTGCTGCCTTGCTAAAGAAGCTGAGGGTAAAGGTGATGGACTGGCCAAGCATGTCTCCAGCCCTAAACCCTATTCAGAATCTGTGGGGCATCCTCAAACGGAAGGTGGAGGAGCGCAAGATCTCTAACATCCACCAGCTCCGTGATGTCGTCATGGAGGAGTGTAAGAGGACTCCAGTGGCAACCTGTGAAGCTCTGGTAAACTTCATGCCCAAGAGTGTTGAGGCAGTGTTGGAAAATAATGGTGGCCACACAAAATATTAACACTTTGGGCCCAATTTGGACATTTCCACTTAGGGGTATACTCACTTTTGTTGCCAGCTGTTTAGACATTAATGGCTGTGTGTTGAGTTATTTTGAGGGTACTGCAAATTGACACTGTTATGCAAGCTGTACAATCACTACTTTACATTGTAGCAAAGTCTCATTTCTTCAGTGTTGTCACATGAAAAGATATAATAAAATATTTACAAAAATGTGAGGGGTGTACTCACTTTTGTGGGATACTGTAAGTTGTATTGCCTGTTCAGAGACCTCAAAAGTGGTCTTATTATCTATCTTTCCAAGGTCAGCTATCGTTGCAAGAAAGACTTCTTCTAATTCCACCAATCTGCAGGCAGAGCCTTGATACCTAGTCATTGGAGATTAACAATAATCCCAAACATCCAGAAATGGGTTGACAAATGTATCCACATTAAGAGGACTGTAGATTTATAAGCTAACTTACAGGTACTCAAACTTCATAGAAACACAGTGGATTTGGATTGACTTTTCTACTTTTCCCTACCTTTAGTCATTCCTATCACTTGCATACCGTATCTATTGCAAAACATTGGTGTTACTGGGCCAAGCCCCGACCAGACACCCTACCCTTCTCTCTCCCTCTTTCCTTTTTGTTTACTCCTTTAATTATGCGTGTGACAGGCTCTTTACCCTTACCAAGAACTGTGTTCACAAGACCCAATTGTTAATGCACAACTGACTTGTGTCACTTAAAATGTACTAGTAAATGGTGCCTTTAACTGTATTTGTCTTTAAATTATATCCGGTGTAACCCCTGTAAGGCTAAATCATATTCTTAAAAAAAAAAATATATATATATATTTATATATATATATATATATATATATATATATATAATTACAACATCTCCATCCCTTAAAGTAGAATTTGAAACAAAAAAATCACAACGTCCATGGGACATTTAATGAGGTACATCACACCACCAACAAAAATAATTGTATATAACCCTATATCCTTTATTTTATCCCAACTATAAAAATACTTTGCTCTAATAAGGCAAAATATATTTTCACAGTACATGCTTGGTGGTGAGCGATGCGTGATGTCACTGTGTTGTGACATACATATGCAAGCTGGCCTGTGTGATGTCATCATGCCACTGCGCAGAATGCCTCCCAACACCATTTTTCCCATATGCAGTGATCGCAGAGAGAGAGAGTCTACTTTATTATCGCTAGGGGCAGTGCTTACATGGCATTGGACGGTGGGTGGGATGCCTTGGGCCCTGGTCTATATGTTTGCTTGCTTTATGGGGTTAATGGTATGTATCTTCCACACATTTGCATATAACTTTGAGGGTGTCTTTTATTCTCACACAGAACATTTGAATTCACTTCCTGTTCTGCACACAGTATGTCGTTTGCTTAATACCAATTTTATTGCACACTCAATTTGATTATGCTTTTCTTCACTGTGGCTCCTTTTCATGACTCATGGTCTTTCCCCCAACCTTCATTAGTGCTATTCCAGATAACATCACTGGTATTTAATTGCTTTGGATTGCATTTGGGGCATATGGTAAATATATGTCTTTTGATATTATTCACTTTTATTCATCTGTGGATTTTTACCTCACTTTGCAGGATCTGTGCACCATATGTATATAGTAGCAGAGTGTCTCAGAGGGAGCCTGGAAAAGTCCTGTTTGGTTTTTACACATCTCCCAGGCTCATCTTACACTTTTAGAGACCTCTGATTTTCTGTCCAGTTCAGGTTTTGCACCTCACCCTTTGGCAGTTTAGGAGGATCACCTGAAACTCTGAATCAGTGCTCAAGTCTGGGGGAACATACAATTTGTGTTTATTGGAGCTGGAAGGTTGGTGAAAAGCTGTCAAACTGTATCTGTGGAGGAGTCTTTCAAGCGATAGACTTGGACAGCCTGATAGTCAGACGTTTTGATTGTGTAGTTAATGCCTAGGATTTTGTTTTTGGAAGTTTTTAAACTCTCTCTGTGTGCATTACTGTACATCACTTGTAAATTGCACAAAGGAACACACCACTGTTTGCCATTACATTACTGGTATCACCCTAGGGAACTTTGTACCTGCTATCTATCCCCAGCTCACTATATATATTTATATATTTTTTTCTTTCTTTTTTTTTTTTTAATAACCTGTTTTGCACACCTATGCATTCTAATCTTCTTACCTTCTTCTCTTTTTAGGTTTGTCCTGCACTTGTTTAATGGCTTAAGGCTATTGTGACTTATCACTAATAGTGTCCTTTGGCCCACGTGTTATTTCTTTGGGTTTTATGTGCCTCATTCCCACAGCTCCTGAGTTAGACAACCCATGAGACTACCATCTTTCCCTTGGGCGGGCACACTTTTATATGGTATTTTTTCAAATTGCATAATTTTCTAATCTTTATTTTCTATTTTTTTTTGTAATTCTGCCACGAATGCTGTTTAAAAAGGTGTGCTTATGTACTGATGATATCAAAGAGATTGACGACTCAAAATTAGCTTCCTTTTCTTTTTTTAAAATGTTTTGCATTACATACAGTACAGTATATGGTTTTACACAATTATTTTTGTTGGTGGTGTGATGTATCTCATTAAAAGTCCCATAGACACTATGATATATTTGTTATGAATACAACATGTCACCACAGCTAAATTACTTTTTGTCAGTCACCTGGCTTATGATGACTCCCTAGTTATTCATCCAGCAGACAAAAGAGGTACTATGGTTATCCTTTACAGATCCATCTTATGCTAAGAGATCTTGAAGTCTCTGACACTCAGACCTATGTACCTCTACCCAGTGACCCTGCCCTACAAGTCACAAACATGGCTGGCTTTCCCTAGTGAATGTTACATTTCTATATATAAAATTTCCCCAGTGCTAAATTCTGTACACATTTCCGAAGATCCACAAGGACCCCCATAATGCTGTTGGGCATCCTATCATCTGTTCCAGGAGCTCTTTGTTACAGTAGCTTAATTGGTGGATGACTTTCTACAGCGTAAAAAGCATTAAATATCTTAAAGTGTAAAAAGCATTAAATAGCATATCAGAAACCATGGCCTCCGTTGAATTTTTTTTTTTTACTAATTTGTTAGACAGACATTGGATACGGCAATGGGCTCTAATGTGGTACCTGCCGTTGCTTATTATTATAACCTGGATTTGGACAATCTTGCTTGTTACCTAACTTGGGATCTAAGTTGCTCCTCTGGGGTTGATATATTGATGATCTCCTCCTATTGTGGACTGAACCAGCACTGCAGCTGTTCTCTAACATCAATGAGCTTAACTCTTGAGTGCAAGCTGTTTCATAAACCCATGGACATGAATGCCTTCCTCCCTACACAAAGTACTCATGCCACTTTATTAGTTAGGGCCATCCCTTATGTGTAGATGCTGTGCTTGAAACATTATGATTTGGACCATTTAACTACTAATACTCAACTATAGATCACTTCCTACAGAAAAGCTACCCATCACAGCTTCTTGAACAACAATTGCAACAGGTTGTGGCTATACCTTGTGAGACCCTTCTTGCACCCCGTGCCATTGACAGCACATCAAATAATCTGTTTTTCTCCTCAGTTTACACCATAGTTAGTGCAACCATTAAGGAAGCCATCACTACTTTCTGGCTGATTATTGCAAGTGATCAAACTCTCGCTCTTGTCAATACAGCCCTGCAAAAAATTGACTACTGTCAGGATTGGAACCAACTAGACTTGTTAGTACATATGGATCTTCTCTAAAGCTACATGGCTTATCCCATCAAAACTGAGATGTTAATAATATCCTAGCTGTTCTGCATGTAGTCATCTTTTCACAGGTTCTTTTTTTTTTTTATCCACACTCAAAGAAAAGGATCAACATCCTCCACCACCTAAACTGTATTTTATTCTATGGGATATTTCTATTGAGATACCCCTGATTTTTTTTCTGGGAAAAACATCTGCCATGTTTTTTTTAATAAACAATTTATTGAAAAGAAAATAAGTCAAGTACACTTCAAACAACAGTGGGTTGTTGCATCCATTGTAAAACGATTTAGGCAGGTGTTATTACACATTGATAAAAGTATACATTCCCACATACAAAGTAGATCTCAGATACTAATTCCAGTACTTGAACAAAGTATAACCAGAATAAAAGTTATACCTTATATATAGCATAACCTTATAGGGTGTTAGTAAGAGAAACCTAAGAAAAGAGAGGGAAGGATAGAGGGGAAGGGGAGACAAAAAAAGGGGAGGGGGGCAGAAGAGAAAGGAGAATGTAGATAGAGAAAAAGCAAAAGGTAAGGGGGGGGGGGGGGAGACAGGGAACATTAAGGAATGAATGTAGGGTAGGAAGGAGGGAAGGCGGAAAAGATGATAAGAAAGGTGACACAGGGAGGACTAGTCCACCAACTGCCCATCCCCAACCGTAGACGCCAACCCCGGGAGGTGACCCTTGGATGGCCTAATAGTGTACTGAAAATAGAACAGCTGTACAATCTTTTAGAGAGAGATATTCTATAGAAAGACCTTATCTCCTGACTAATAACATAAATTATGTTGGGTCAGAACATTCCTGAAGGAGCTCCCTATATGCCGAGGAGTCCTGAAATATGTCTAACATGATCAGGTTTGAGTGAATATCAAGATTTTGTGCCATGTAGATCTGCACCTCCATCTGTGCAATACAAGAAATGTGGTGAAATTCTCATACAGAAAGGGGGCATGAGGACCACCAGTGTACCAGGACACAAGGTCTTGCTGCTTTGATCAAATGCATGGCAACAGATTTAAAATTTTGATCCACCATTTTTAAGGAAAGGTTTGCCAACCAGTCAATCATCACAAAAACATCATTTACAGCCTTGTTGGGTTAACTGGTGGCTCTGCATTTATTGCAACACTGTCACCCTTTACTAACATTAAAATGGTGAATGACCAAATCTCTCCCCCTGCCAAGAGGAGGAGACTGCCTGTTGCAGAGAGAATTCTAATAGCTTTTTGAATTAGTCATTTGCCCCTAAAAACCTTAATGAACAACTTTACTGGTTGTATTTCCTATAAAGTATCCTAATTCCTCCGACAAAAAGTTAAGTCTGTGAGTGTAATTGTGTGTTAATGTTTCTAGCATGGGGTTGTGGCTCTTTCCATTGTCAGTGCTAGTAGTGTACCTTTTCCCATCAGCCCCTTTGGGGTTTGGGGGAGGCATCCAGTGCTATTCTTGTGGTATACCAGCCTACACCTTTTGATGCTCCCTATACTGTAGGTTAATGTCCCCTTATACCACAGTTACCCTCATCCATAAGTTATACACCCATATACAGGTGTAATGCTACCCCAAAGGTTCTGGTTCTTTCCCACAGAAGTGCAGGAGCAGCAAGGCACACAGCAACAGTCCATTCAATCTGGCTCTTTGAATAATCTAGGGGTTTGTCTTCTTAAATTGTGCTGCTTGTAGAAACTTGGAAAGGGATTTGGTGTGAGATACTCCAAAACGCTTGAGCATAACTCTGCAGAGGACAACTCTCTCTTTCTCTAAACAGCAGCAAAACACAGTCTTTCACTCACAGCTGGGAACCATGAGATATTTTGCAGGACAAGTGTAGCTAGACTGCAACAGCCTATAGGTTCATGGCTGCGAATAGGGATGAGCACGATGTTCGAGTCGAACATCGAGTGTTCGCGAACAATATGATATGTTTGCGGCAAATTCGAAAGCCGCCGAAACACCGATAAAGTCTATGGGACGCTAACATGAAAAATCAAAAGTGCTCATTTTAAAGGCTTATATGCAAGCTATTGTCCTAAAAATTGTTTAGGGTCCTGCCCCAGGGGACATGTATCAATGCAAATTTTTTTTTTAAAAACGGACGTTTTTTCGGGAGCAGTGATTTTTTTAATGCTTAAAGTGAAATAATAAAAATGAAATATTCCTTTAAATATCGTGCCTGGGGGGTGTCTATAGTATGCCTGCAAAGTGTCTCATTTTTCCCGTGTTTAGAACAGTAACACAGCAAAGTTACATTTCTAAAGGAAAAATTGTCATTTAAAACTGATCGCGGCTGTAATGAATTGACGGGTCTCAGCAATATTGATAAAACTCTTCGAAAAAAAGAGCATGGGTCCCCCCCAGTCCATTACCAGGCCCTTTGGGTCTGGTATGAATAGTAAGGGGAACCCCAAACCAAAATTAAAAAAAAATTGTGTGGGTCTGACCCCAAAGCACCTTGTCCCCATCAACAAGGGCCTCATCCCCACAAAATTTGCCTGGTGGTTGTGGGGGTATGTGGGCGGGGAGCTTATCAGTCCCGGTGATTAATAAATCACTGGGACCAGATGGCTTGCATCCGAGGGTACTTAGGGAACTCAGTCAGGTGATTGCCAGACCGTTGTTCCTAATTTTTACAGACAGTCTATTGACTGGAATGGTACCAGCTGATTGGAGAAAAGCCAATGTAGCACCAATATTTAAAAAGCGCCCAAAAAACATCCCTGGGAATTTCAAACCAGTTAGCCTAACATCAATAGTATGTAAACTCTTGGAGGGGATGATAAGGGACTATATACAAGATTTTAGTAATAAGAATGATATCATTAGCAGTAATCAGCATGGATTCATGAAGAATCGTTCTTGCCAAACCAATCTATTAACCTTCTATGAGGAGGTGAGTTGCCATCTAGATAAAGGAAGGCCCGTAGACGTGGTGTATCTGGATTTTGCAAAAGCATTTGACACAGTTCCCCATAAACCTTTACTGTACAAAATAAGGTGCGTTGGCATGGACCATAGGGTGAGTACATGGATTGAAAACTGGCTACAAGGGCGTGTTCAGAGGGTGGTGATAAATGGGGAGTACTCAGAATGGTCAGGGGTGGGTAGTGGGGTTCCCCAGGGTTCTGTGCTGGGACCAATCCTATTTAATTTGTTCATAAACGATCTGGAGGATGGGATAAACAATCTCTGTATTTGTAGACGATACTAAGCTAAGCAGGGCAATAACTTCTCCGCAGGATGTGGAAACCTTGCAAAAAGACCTAAACAAATTAATGGGGTGGGCAACTACATGGCAAATGAGGTTCAATGTAGAAAAATGTAAAATAATGCATTTGGGTGGCAAAAATATGAATGCAATCTATACACTGGGGGGAGAACCTCTGGGGGGAATCTAGGATGGAAAAGGACCTGGGGGTCCTAGTAGATGATAGGCTCAGCAATGGCATGCAATGCCAAGCTGCTGCTAATAAAGCAAACAGAATATTGGCATGCATTTAAAGGGGGATCAACTCCAGAGATAAAATGATAATTTTCCCGCTCTACAAGACTCTGGTCCGGCCGCACCTGGAGTATGCTGTCCAGTTCTGGGCACCAGTCCTCAGGAGGGATGTACTGGAAATGGAGCGAGTACAAAGAAGGGCAACAAAGCTAATAAAGGGTCTGGAGGATCTTAGTTATGAGGAAAGGTTGCGAGCTCTGAACTTATTCTCTCTGGAGAAGAGATGCTTGAGAGGGGATATGATTTCAATTTACAAATACTGTACTGGTGACCCCACAATAGGGATAAAACTTTTTCGCAGAAGAGAGTTTAATAAGACTCGTGGCCACTCATTACAATTAGAAGAAAAGAGGTTTAACCTTAAACTACGTAGAGGGTTCTTTACTGTAAGAGCGGCAAGGATGTGGAATTCCCTTCCACAGACGGTGGTCTCAGCGGGGAGCATTGATAGCTTCAAGAAACTATTAGATAATCACCTGAATGACCGCAACATACAGGGATATGTAATGAAATACTGACACATAATCACACACATAGGCTGGACTTGATGGACTTGTGTCTTTTTTCAACCTCACCTACTATGTAACTATGTAACTATGTAAAGGGGGCTTCCAGATTCCGATAAGCCCCCCGCCTGCATACCCCCACAACCACCCAGCAATTGTTGAGGGCATGTGGCCTGGTACGGTTCAGGCACTTACCTAGCTGCACATGTGAAGTGTGGCCACACTACTTTCCCATAGTCATGGAGGCAGGGAGACACATGTGGCCTGCTATTGTCTATGCTTGTCACTATTAGGCTCTCATGCTACCATAGGACACAACCGTATTGTATAGGATACATTTATGTCCATATTTTTGTTGGTTATTAGTAGGGATGAGCCGAACACCCCCCTGTTCGGTTCGCACCAGAACATGCGAACAGGAAAAAAATTTGTTCGAACACGCGAACACCGTTAAAGTCTATGGGACACGAACATGAATAATCAAAAGTGCTAATTTTAAAGGCTAATATGCAAGTTATTGTCAATAAAAGTGTTTGGGGACCTGGGTCCTGCCCCAGGGGACATGAATCAATGCAAAAAAAAGTTTTAAAAACGGCCGTTTTTTCAGGAGCAGTGATTTTAATAATGCTTAAAGTCAAACAATAAAAGTGTAATATCCCTTTAAATTTCATACCTGGGGGGTGTCTATAGTATGCCTGTAAAGGGGCGCATGTTTCCCGTGTTTAGAACAGCCTGACAGCAAAATGACATTTTGAAGGAAAAAACACATTTAAAACTACCGCGGCTATTGCATTGCCGACAATACACATAGAAGTTCATTGATAAAAACGGCATGGGAATTCCCCACAGGGCAACCCCGAACCAAAATTTAAAAAAAAAAATGATGTGGGAGTCCCCCTAAATTCCATACAAGGCCCTTCAGGTCTGGTATGGATATTAAGGGGAACCCCAGCCAAAATGTAAAAAAAAAATTGACGTGGGGTTCCCCCTAAATTCCATACCAGACCCTTATCCGAGCACGCAACCTGGCAGGCCGCAGGAAAAGAGGGGGGGACGAGAGTGCGGCCCCCCCCCCTCCTGAACCGTACCAGGCCACATGCCCTCAACATTGGGAGGGTGCTTTGGGGTAGCCCCCCAAAACACCTTGTCCCCATGTTGATGAGGACAAGGGCCTCATCCTCACAACCGTGGCCGGTGGTTGTGGGGGTCTGCGGGCGGGGGGCTTATCGGAATCTGGAAGCCCCCTTTAACAAGGGGACCCCCAGATCCCGGCCCCCCCCCTGTGTGAAATGGTAAGGGGGTACTTACCCCTACCATTTCACTAAAAAACTGTCAAAAATGTTAAAAATGACAAGAGACAGTTTTTGACAATTCCTTTATTTAAATGCTTCTTCTTTCTTCCTTCATCTTCTTCTTCTTCTGGTTCTTCTGGTTCTTCCTCTGGCGTTCTCGTCCAGCATCTTCTCCGCGGCGTCTTCTATCTTCTTCTCCTCGGGCCGCTCCGCACCCATGGCATGAGGGGAGGCTCCCGCTCTTCTCTTCATCTTCTTCTCTTCTTCATCTTCTTCTTCATCTTCTTCTTCTTCTTCTTCTCTTCTTCCTTCTTCTCTTCTTCATGTCTTCTCCGGGCCGCTCCGCAGCCATGCTGTGGCATGGAGGGAGGCTCCCGCTGTGTGACGGCGTCTCTTCGTCTGACGGTTCTTAAATAACGGGGGGCGGGGCCACCCGGTGACCCCGCCCCCCTCTGACGCACGGTGACATGACGGGACTTCCCTGTGGCATTCCCCGTGACGTCACAGGGAAGTCCCGTCAAGTCACCGTGCGTCAGAGGGGTGCGGGGTCACCGGATGGCCCCGGCCCCCGTTATTTACGAACCGTCAGACGAAGAGACGCCGCCACACAACGGGAGCCTCCCTCCATGCCACAGCATGGCTGCGGAGCGGCCCGGAGAAGACATGAAGAAGAGAAGAAGGAAGAAGAGAAGAAGAAGAAGAAGATGAAGAAGAAGATGAAGAAGAGAAGAAGATGAAGAGAAGAGCGGGAGCCTCCCCTCATGCCATGGGTGCGGAGCGGCCCGAGGAGAAGAAGATAGAAGACGCCGCGGAGGAGATGCTGGACGAGAACGCCGGAGGAAGAACCAGAAGAGCCAGAAGAACCAGAAGAAGAAGAAGATGAAGGAAGAAAGAAGAAGCATTTAAATAAAGGAATTGTCAAAAACTGTCTCTTGTCATTTTTAACATTTTTGACAGTTTTTTAGTGAAATGGTAGGGGTAAGTACCCCCTTACCATTTCACACAGGGGGGGGGCCGGGATCTGGGGGTCCCCTTGTTAAAGGGGGCTTCCAGATTCCGATAAGCCCCCCGCCCGCAGACCCCCACAACCACCGGCCAGGGTTGTGGGGATGAGGCCCTTGTCTTCATCAACATGGGGACAAGGTGTTTTGGGGGGCTACCCCAAAGCACCCTCCCAATGTTGAGGGCATGTGGCCTGGTATGGTTCAGGAGGGGGGGGGGCCGCACTCTCGTCCCCCCCTCTTTTCCTGCGGCCTGTCAGGTTGCGTGCTCGGATAAGGGTCTGGTATGGATTTTTAGGGGGACCCCACGCCTTTTTTTTTTTTTTTTGGCGCGGGGTTCCCCTTAAAATCCATACCAGACCTGAAGGGTCTGGTATGGAATTTAGGGGGAACCCCACGTCAATTTTTTTTTTAAATTTTGGCTGGGGTTCCCCTTAATATCCATACCAGACCTGAAGGGCCTTGTATGGAATTTAGGGGGACCCCCACATCATTTTTTTTTTTTTATTTTGGTTCGGGGTTCCCCTGTGGGGAATTCCCATGCCGTTTTTATCAATGAACTTCTATGTGTATTGTCGGCAATGCAATAGCCGCGGGTAGTTTTAAATGAGTTTTTTCCTTCCAAATGTCATTTTGCTGTCAGACTGTTCTAAACACAGGAAACATGCGCCCCTTTACAGGCATACTATAGACACCCCCCAGGTACGAAATTTAAAGGGATATTACACTTTTATTGTTTGACTTTAAGCATTAATAAAATCACTGCTCCTGAAAAAACGTCCGTTTTTAAAACTTTTTTTTGCATTGATCCATGTCCCCTGGGGCAGGACCCGGGTCCCCAAACACTTTTTATGACAATAACTTGCATATAAGCCTTTAAAATTAGCACTTTTGATTTCTCCCATAGACTTTTAAAGGGTGTTCCGCGGCATTCGAATTTGCCGCGAACACCCCAAATTGTTCGCTGTTCGGCGAACTTGCGAACAGCCAATGTTCGAGTAGAACATGAGTTCGACTCGAACTCGAAGCTCATCCCTAGTTATTAGTTATTCTATACACTAGCACTATGACTGTTACTACCGGCCTATGCCTGTGTGTTCTTATTAATTGTAGTTTTTTACTGGTGATGACATCACAATCTGGGAGTAAGTTTTTATTTTTTTCTCATGCCTTTATAAAGTGGACTGCACCCCAATGAAACTTTGATGAGCAAATACAGTACATCTCTTGATATGTTAATCTGTTTCCCCTTATTCGACCTGTTTGCAATATCTACATTCTTCAGAGTGTACCCAGGACAGTGATTGTAAGTGAGACCACTGTCATCATTGCCAGTGTCAGCCTATCATTATGGGGTTGACTTGAACTGCTTCCTGCCTGCAGTCTGTGGATTACTGTTCCAATGCACAATGCACTGTCCTGAGGGTACTATAAAGTAGGGATGGGCCGAACGCCCCCCTGTACATTTCGCACCAGAACTTTCAAACACCACGAAAGTTCGAACCCGAATATCAAACCCCAATAAAGTCAATGGGACCCGAACGTCAAAAATCAAAAGTGCCCATTTTAAGGCTAATATGCAAGTAATTGGTAATACAATGGTTATAGGGGTCCAGGTAGCAATAAAAAAAAAAAAATTGTGAAAAACGTTGTTTTTAAATGAGCAGTGATTTTTTTATTTGTAAAGTGAAAGCATAACAATGAAAAATTCCTTCCAATATAGTGCCTGGGTGGGGGGGGGGGGGTCCCCTTAGTCTAACTGTGAAGTGGTAGATCTGTACCATGTCTAGAATCTGCTGCAGCAATAATTGCATTTATAAAACCCCCCAAAAATGATATTTTCCTTGCAAGCTGCCTTTATTTTGCCTTTGCCTTTTATTTAGCAACAGCTGGGGAGCCAGTGTGTATGGTGAGGCCACAATGTAGTTCAGTTTTTGGATACATTCTGGTGTCACTTTGACTTTGGATAGAAGTAACGAGTGTGTAAAAATTGGTCTTTGGGTGTCAGTGGCGCCTTCCCACTGTAACCCTATAGAGGTACTCTTGATGAAATCAAGAATTGGCCTTGCTGTAAAAAATTGCAATGATTTGCACCTGTCAAACAGGTGCAGAAAAATTGGGCTTTGTGTGTCGTGGCGCCTTCCCACCGTAACCCTATAGAGGTACTCTTGATGAGAGCAAGAACTGGCCTTGTTGTAAAAAATTGCAATGATATGCACCTGTCAAACAGGTGCAGAAAAATGACTCTTTGGGTGTCAGGGGTGCCTTCCCACCGTAACTCTATAGAGGTGCTCTTGATGAAGACAAAAAAAATTGCAACGATATGCACCTGTCAAACAGGTGCTGAAAAATTGGTCTTTGGGTGTTAATTGTGCCCATGAAACCTATACCAAAAACATTCTTCCAGGTGAATTGATTGAACACTCTCTAAGCTAGGCAGCCTTGAAGTCCTGCAGAGATTCCACATCCCAAAAAGACTTAATCAGTGACATCGGCATCAGGGGCTTCATAGCTGGCAATTCAGGACTGATTCAAACGGTCCATGGAGTCTGTGGACAGATGCATTCTATGATCGGTAACAAAACCTCCTCCAAAACCTCCTCCTCCTCGGGGCTGCAGCATTGCCAAAGTCGAGTTCCACCTGGTGGGCATGTCACAAATCAGGCGGTTTATGGGCAGATGGAATTCCCGCTGAATCAGCCAGCCGAGCACTGCCTGTGTATGACGGCCTGAAATGGCTACAGACTCTTCTGGCCAGCTTTAGCACATCTTGCAACCCTGGGTACGTATTTAGGAAAAGCTGCACCACCAAACTGAGGACATGTGCCAGGCATGGCATATGTGTAAACTTTCCCTGTCTAAGCGCGGACAGGAAGTTTGAGCCATTATTGCCCACCACCATTCCTGGCTCCAGCTGGCGTGGTGTGAACCACCTCTGGGCCTGTCCCTGCAGAGCTGCAAGAATCTCTGCTCCAGTGTGGTTCCTGTCCCCTAAACACACCAGCTGAAGCACTGCATGGCACCTTTTAGCTTGACTCATGGAATAGCCCTTTGAACGCTTAGGGGGTATCTGATGTTCATAGGACAATTCTGCAGAGGAGGGCATGAAGGTGGCGGAGGAGGCAGAGGAGGGGGTAGAGCTCTCAGGTCTAGCATCATCACCACCAGCTGTATGAAGACGTGAGGGCACAATAAGCTGCAGCACCGAGCCCTGTCCTGCATCCTTTCGAGTTGCAAGCAGTGTTACCCAGTGTGCTGTGAACTAAATATATCGTCCCTGCCCTTGCTTGCTGGACCACGTGTCAGCACTAAGGTGGATTTTATGACTGACTGCCTTGCCCAATGATGCCAGAACATTCCCTTCCATGTGATGGTAGTGAGATGGAATGGCCCTACGTGAAAAGTAGTAGCAACTGGGAACCTGCCATTGTGGTACAGTACATTGTGTGAATACACGGAAGGGGGCAGAATCCACCAGTCTGAAAGGCAGAAGTTGGAGAGCCAACAGCTTTGACAAGCTTGCATTTAGATGCTGGGCATGTGGGTGGCAGGGGCTGTATTTTTTTTTCCACTGCAGCAGATGGGGCAGAGAAATTTGCTGGCTACAGTCTACAGCTGGTGGTGTGCTGCTGGCAGATGTGCTGCTAGGAACTGGGAAACCCTGTGCTATACCATCATCCCTGTCAGTGGAGGCTGCTGAGAGGTAATGACTTGGTATAGCAGGGGCATACTGAAGTGGGTAAGGAGGAGGAGGAGGGACATATTTGTGCCCCTTTTGTGTGGCTTTTAGGTGCTCTTACCAACGGGCTGAGTGATTGGACAGTAAATGCCTTGTTAAGCATGTGGTACTCAAATGGTTGGTGTTTTTACCGCGTTTGATGTGCATGAGACACAGTTTGCAGAAAGCAACAGTGTGATCTGCTGCAGATGTGCTGAAAAATGCCCAGACAGCTGAGCTTTGGGGAATGGGCCAGGAGATAACAGCTGCAGAATATGATGAAATAGGGTGGCTGCTCTCTACTCTTTCTTTTTTTTAACAGCAAAAGGTTTTTATTTTCAAAAACAAATCAGCATTACAAAACCGTCAGTGTGCGACATTGAATAGCTAAGTCCTTACAGCATTGTAATAAAACATCTGTTCAATAATACAGTATTTTATAAGTACATCTTTGTAAGTTCCCTGTATACCCGTTAGGATATATGAGGGGTAGTGAGTTATCTGCTTAACAGTAGTGTGCAATTCAGATATTACATATATTCTCCTATTTACATCTGCAGCAGAGTATATAGTCTTATTCATAGTCTCCCCCTGATCTTTTACCGCCCAGTCCCTCCCCCCCCCCCAATTCGATAAATTCTGAGGATGTCCCCGTCCACTTTTACCCCCAAAGATAAGCAGCTAGTCCAATCTCTACCGCCCTTGGGTCCGTCCAGTGAGTGAATCCGTCAGATCTGAATCACCCATTCATCAGTAAGACCCGACAGTGTCCCGCGCCGAGGGGGGGCATCGCCCCTGACCGCGAGGGGGGAGTCCATCAGTAGGTCCCCCACTCCTGGTCCCTCAGCCACGAGCCGCCTCCCAGGTCGACCAGACCCTGTCAAATTTAGCCGGACACTGCCTGCTTTCATACATGAGTTTGTACAGTGGCAGCACCGAGTTTACCGCTTTCTTCCAGGAGCTGACAGTGGGTGGCTCAGCCGACTTCCAATGTAGCATTATCTCCCTCCTAGCATAGAATAGCAGGAATGTAACAGAGAGTTTGGCGTATCTGTCCCCCTCCACATCTCCCATATAGCTCAGCAGAAGCAGCATAGGGTCAAGCGATAGATTGAGGTCCCATATGTCATTAAGTACCCCTGTCACCCCCTCCCAATACGGCCCGAGCTTCGTGCATGCCCATACCATGTGCCAGAATGTCCCTTCTCTGGTCCTGCAGTGGGGGCATAGGGGGTCAATGTGGGGATAAATTCTGGCCATCCTGTGTGGAGTGAAATATGCCCTATGGAGAAATTTTAATTGTATAAATCTGTCCTTAGCTGCTATTACAGTCGGGATGTAGGTTGAGACAATGTCCTCCCATTCGTCATCTCCCAGTGCCGGAATATCCACCCTCCATTTATCAAATGCACGAGTGAGCTTGACGTCATGTGCTACCGTCAGATACATATACAGTGTGGACAGGGGCTTCCCCATCACGCCCGAAGTCAGAAGTCGCTCAACCGAGTCCGGTTCCAGAGTGAGTCTTTCCGGGAACTGTGCCCTCATTGCGTGTCTCAGTTGCCAATATCTGAACTCAAAGGATCGGGGTAGGGAGTACTGCTGTTTAATGTCTTGAAATGACATGAGTTTCCCATTGGCTGTGATGTGTTTTAGGGTGGTCATACCCCGTGCAGCCCAGTAGGAGGGGTCCGGCATGTCATAGAGATGTGGGAGGGTTGGATTGCACCAAAGCGGTGTGTGTGGGGAGACCCTATTCGGCTCGTCATAAATAGCCCTTGCTTCCCTCCAGGCTCTAATGGTGGTTTTCATCAGTGTTGTCAGAGGGTACGGTGCTTTAGGACCCCTATATACTAGGTTTGACAAAGCCGCATAGGAGCCAACGACAGCAGCCTCCAGCCTGACTGCAGGGTTCTGTCTGGGCTGGGAGAACCACCAGCGCACCGTGACCAACACGGCAGCCCAGTAGTATATCAAAAAGTTTGGAAGGGCCAGTCCCCCCCCCGAGAGGGGAAGATAGAGTATCCTCTTTGCCACTCTGGGTGTCCTCCCAGCCCAGATGAAAGAGGTTAGAATTCCCTCCAGACGTCTAAAAAAGGACCTAGGTATATGGGATGGTGTGTTGCGGAAGAAGTAGAGGAATTTTGGAAGAAACACCATTTTAATCAGATTTATTCTTCCCACAGGGGTCAGTGGAAGGGAACGCCACGCCACACATTTCTCTGCAAGCCGGGAGAGGAGAGGCTGCACATTTTTTTCCATAAATTCATGGGTGGTGTTACTAATTTTGATGCCCAGATAGGTAAACTCACTCACCCATTGAAGTGGGGTAGCCGTATCCACCCTGGGAAGCAAGGGGTGGAGCGGGAACAGGACAGACTTATCCCAATCAATGCGGACCCCTGAAAACCGAGCGAAGTTCTCAAATAAGCCCAGTGCCTTTTGTAGTGACCGGTGAGGGTCAGCGAGGTAGAGCAATGTGTCGTCCGCATATAGAGACACTTTTTCTTCTATTGTGCCTACTGGAATCCCCCTCACCCCAGCCTCCTCCCTCAGGGCGATGGCCAGAGGCTCTATCGCTAGGGCGAAAAGTCCCGGTGACAAGGGGCACCCCTGACGAGTTCCCCTCTCCAGAGGAAAGGTTTCAGAAAGGGCTCCATTTGTACGGACCCTTGCTTTGGGATTGGCATAAAGCATACGTATCTATGTCAGAAATTTTGGACCAAATCCAAATTTCGACAGAACCCCCCATAAGAACTCCCATTCTACGGAGTCGAAGGCCTTTTCGGCATCCAGGGATACCACCACTCCTGCCGTGTCTGCCTGGGCCCTATCCATATGGGTGAAAAGCCTTCTAATTTTGATGTCTGTCCCCCTCCCCGGCATGAACCCCGTTTGGTCTGGGTGTATCAGGGCCGCTATTACTGTGTTAAGCCTCCTGGCCAGCACTTTGGCCAGGAGCTTTGCGTCCACATTAATGAGAGGGATAGGGCGGTAGGAGGAACACAGGGTCAAGTCTTTACCCGGCTTGGGTATCACGACCACAACCGCCTCGCTTAATGAGCTCGGAAGCGTCTCCAGGCGTTGGGCCTCCATAAACATATTATGTAGTTTCCCCGTCAGCTCCTCTGCATATTGCTTATAGAACTCGACAGGTATTCCGTCCGGGCCTGGAGATTTGCCCGCCTGGAGGGTCTTAAGAGCCTTCAGCAGTTCATCCGTGGTGATAGGGGTATCAAGACTGTTGCGGTACTTTGCAGTGAGAACCGGGAAGTCAAGGGGCTCTAGATAGGTGGTCAACTCCTCCTTAGTGTAGGTTGCCCTGGAGCTATAAAGATTTTTATAAAAGGAGGCGAAACAGTCGTTTATCTCGTCTGGGTCATCTCTGAGTCTTCCATCAGAACCCCTTATGTGTGGTATACACCATCCCCCCTGCTGTTCCCTGGACAACCATGCCAATAGCTTCCCGGACCTCTCGCCCTGCTCGAATATGCGGTGTGTCTGAGCGAGAAGACGTTTCTGGGTGAGAGTAGTGCGTATACGTACAGCCTCTCCAGTCAGTCGCTGAAGCTCGTCGTAGTCACCTGGGTTTTTGGTCCTAAGAAAAAGTGCTTCCTGCAAGACTGCCTTTCTCTCCACTCCCTCTAATTCCGCCCTCCTCTCCCTGCGTACCCTGCCTATAATGGTCTGGTATCTTCCTCTGGTGTATGCCTTGAATGCGTCCCATACTGTAGCTGCACTGGCTGTACCTGGATTAATATCCCAGTATTCCCCCATTGCCTCTCTAAAATGACCATCAACCGTCTCGTCCGACACCCAAAATCTGGATAGTCTCCACAGGGAAACTCCCGATTTGGATGAGACCTCTAGCGTCAGGAGGAGCGGTGCATGATCCGAGATTCCCCGAGGGAGAATCCTGATGTCCCTCACCCTGGATAAGGCCATGTGATCTACGTAGGCCAAATCAATCCTGGAAAAAGATCTATAAGAGGCCGAGTGGCAGGTGTAGGCCCTGAGGCAAGGATTTCTCCACCGCCACACGTCCGTCAAGCCATATAGTTCAGCCCAATCTGCCAAGCCGGGGTGAGAGTGCCCAACGCTGGACATCCTGTCGACTTCCGGGTTGGGGGCCAAATTGAAGTCACCTAAGATGGTTATGTTGTCACTCTGAAAGTCAGCTATTTTGGAGGCCACTTGATGCAAGAGAGGTATAGAGGCCGGGGGAGGTAAATACACTCCCGCTATCACCCATCTCAAAGAGTGTATCTGAGCGTGAACTATTACATATCTACCCTCAGAGTCCAATACCAGGTCCAGCAGCCTAAAGGGGAGAGATTTATGGACTAGAATGCTTACACCCCGCGCAAAATTGGAATATGTGGAATGATAATGATACCCGATCCAGGGTTTCTTTAGGGCCATAGTTTTACTACCCAGTAAATGGGTTTCCTGCAAGATGCATATGTGCGGGCTATGAACTTTGATGTATTGGAACACCAGTGATCTCTTGACCGAAGAGTTCAGACCCCTGGTGTTCCAGGACAAAATGTTAAGGGATGCCATAATTATGTATTAGAATGGATCTTCTTAAATTTAGAGGAGGACTCTCCCCCCTCGAAGCTGCCCCCCCGGTCCGGAGGAAACAACATTTCAAATCGTACCACACTGACATCTGCAATGCATTCAGAAAACATGTTATCAAAATCAAACTTCTAGAAACCAAAAAGTTAACCCAAAACAAAAAACTTGCCCTTATGGGGCAGCTACCCCTTCCCCCCTCCCCACCCAACCCCTTAAAACTGAGGCAGGTATTCATCCCAACCAAAATCAGCACGCCGGCTGCAAAAGGGGGGTCCTGTGCAAGAGGCGTTCGGCCCCTCGAAAATTCCTGAGGGGCTCAGGTGAGCCTAGTCCTTCTCCGCTGGCCTGGGGCTCCGCCGGAGCATCACTAAATCTGTCGGGGGGCCCCGCCATAAGAAGGGTAAGATATTTGAATAGTACAACATTGTGCTGGGCCCTTCCCTGACTTGCATACGGATAAAGGAAAATGGTGAAATAAATGGCAGAAGAAAAAAAAAAAAAAAAAATGTAATATTTTTGTGAAGAAGAAAAAACAGAACATGATAAAAGGGGAAAAATCCGCCATCAGTGGTGCATGTGGCATTTTAGTTCCCTGTGGTCTCTACTTAAGAAGGGACAGTACTCTTTACTATGCAGCTGTAACTTTAACGGTCTCCTGGTGCGACTGACCAGGGGCTTTGACTTAGTGTTTATGTGATCCCTATATAGGCAGGTAAACAAACAAACTGGTGCATCTGAGCAACTTTGATTGAAGAACTCAGTTAACGGAATCAGTGTTGATCGTTGCAGGGGGTTGATATTCAGGGCCCCAACTACTTGCAGTCACTCAGGTATTATATTCGCTTATCAGGCTTTCTGCTGTCGGTCACGGGGCAGTGTATCCAGCCAAGCCGATGCCTCCCTGGGGGAGGTGAAAAAGCGGACCGATTCTCCATCCTGTACCCTCAGGCGCGCCGGGAATAAGACACTGTAGCGGATATCACGGGCCCTCAGAGCTGCTTTCACGTGATCGAATGACTTCCTGAGTTTTTGTGTTTCTATAGAGTAATCAGGAAAGATCATTAACTTATTGTTTTGGTGCCTTAAATCACCCACCGACCTGGAAGCGCGTAAAATCTCGTCCCTGTCCCGGAAATTGAGAAGTCTCAAAATGAAAGTCCGGGGGGGGCCCCCGGGGGACCAGGTCTGGGAGGAATTCTGTGCGCCCTTTCCACTGTGTAGTGAGGAGATAGACGGGCGTCCGGCAAAAGGTTGCGCAGCATATCCTCCACAAAGCCCGTTGGGTTGTTTCCTTCGGCTCCCTCTGCCAAACCCACTATGCGCAGGTTATTGCGCCTATTTCTATTTTCCGCATCCTCTGCCCTGTATTCCAAGGCTTTCACCTTAGTTTGGAGTGTATGAAGAGCTGCGCTGTGTTCTGCAACTGTGTCCTCTGTACTGCTGACTCTCTGCTCTGTTTCTGTCACCCTAGAACGGAGCCTGTCCGTGTCCTGCCTCAGCAGTCCCACATCCATTTGTACTGCGTCTATTTTTGCGGTAAGCGTGGACTGGCACGTGGCTATGGCCGCCATTACTTCTGCTATCCATGGGGGTCTTGCTTCCTCGGCCTCCATTATTGCAGTCTGTGATGCTCTACAGACGCTGCGGGTAGGCCTGGGTGTTTGGGAAGGGGCTGGCTGTGAAGGGGGTATCTCAGGGGAGGGAGGAAATTTATACTTTTTCCCCTTACCGGCCGTTGCGCCCGACTGGCGTCGCCTCATTCAGAGCCTCCACAGGGTTGCTGGGGTCTTCTGCACCTCTGGGACCAGGCAATCAGCCCTTGGTGATGTTGGAGCAGGGTAGGATTAGGCTCCTCCTCCGCTGATGGCTCCGGCCGTCCGTTCAGGCAAGGCCCCGGTCCCGTCTGGGGCCTAGTGGGGGCGGCAGGCCTCCGATGTTCCGGGTGGGGGTTTGCGGTCTTGGTGAGAGGGAAGGGGAAGCCAGGTGTGGGCCGGATAGGCTCTGGATGCAGTCCCGTATTGGCCGGCAGACCCGCCGTTTGATCCCCCAGCAGGAGAGGTCTCCGTTCCCCACGTAAGGCCCAGGCCTCCAGCACTCACAGGCCCGTACGACCCGTTCGCACTCCCCGGGACTTGTAAAGGCAGTCCTCCTGGCAGGCAGCGCCGATGGTGATGGTGAGCGGGGTAGGATGGGGCTCCTGAGGTTTCGTATCCTCCGCCAGCGGCCTCGGCCGTCTGCTCAGGCGAGGCCCCGGTCTCATCCGGGGCCTAGTAGAGACAGCAGGCCGCCGGAGTTCCGGATGGAGTCCAGCGGTTTGCGGCCTTAGTAGGAGGGAAGGGGAGGCCGAGTGTGGACCGGACAGGCCCCGGCCAGGCTCCGGATGCAGTCCCGTATTGGCCGGTCAGCCCGCCGCTTGATCCCCCAGCCGGGAAGGTCTCCACTCCCCACGTGAGGCCCAGCCCTCAAGTATTCACAGGCCTGCACGTCCCGTTCGAGCTCTCCGGGACTCGGAGAGGCAGTTCTCTTGTCGGGCAACGTCCCAGACCACTTCAGGCCACTAGTTAGGGTGGATTAGGGCTGATGGCTGCGGATGGAAACTTAGGCCCCGGCGGAGCTCTGTAGCGTGCGACTGCTCACGCCGCCATCTTGGACACGCCCCCCCTCTACTCTTTCTTGATGTCGGCCTCCTTGGGGTCGTGCCGCCTCACCTTCAGTTTCCTCCTCTGCTCTATCTGGTACCTAAGTCGCATCAGTGACCTCATCATCATCATCATCATCTCCATCTCCTCCATCTTCATCATTACCACTGGAGACAACTTGGCAATACGCTGCAGCTTGGGGAACATGAATGCCAATTTTTTCAGTGTTCCTCCCTCTCTCCAGGCTCATGTTCCTGTCATCCTCAACCTCAGAACCAACATCTGAATCCAGTAATGGCTGGGAATCATCAAGGAGCAAGTGGCTGACGCTGTGGTCAAATAACTCAGCTGACTCCTCAATGGCTGATGTTGGGGCTATGGCAGGAATAGATGTGGATAAGGAGGCAGGTTTATCCACGCTGGCAACTGCAGGGGACTGCGCACTTGTCTCTGCTTGCATGACAGAGGATGAGGAGGATGAGGAAGGTTTAGTAAGCTAGTCCACCACCTCCTCTGCATGCTGTGGCTGGATAGCACAGGCAAACTCACTAAACAGGGGAAATTATGGCCTGCCTGAGGACTGACCACCACGTCCACCTTTGCCTGTGGACACATTTGTTGCTGGCCCCTTACAGTGCCAAGGGAACGTCTGCCTCTCCTTGTTGTCCTCCCAGACATTATTGGGAGGGAGGGGGGCAGTGCTTATAAGTAAATGTAAAGAAGAAGGTGAAATCTGTACGTAGATGTACTTTAATCAATGTAAAGAGGTGTTTGGTGCACTTTAATTTGCGTACTCACACTACACAGACACACTCCATGGATACACTATAATATACTGCAATATAATGCGCCAAACGCACAGTGTCGCACAGAACTGTATGGCGTTAAACTGGCAGTAACGCACAAAACGATATGGCATTAAACTGGCAGCAACGCACACAGAACTATATGGTGTTAAATTGGCAGTAACACACACAAAACTATATGGCGTTAAGCTGGCAGTAATGCACACAGAACTATATAGTTTTAAACTGGCAGTTATGCACACAGAACTATATGGCATTAAACTGGCAGTAACGCACACAGAAGTAAATGGAGTTGAAACTGGCAGTAACGCACAAAACTATATGGCATTAAACTGGCAGCAATGCACACAGAAGTAAATGACATTAAAATGGCAGTAACGCACACAGAACTATTTGGCGTTAAACTGGCAGTAATGCACACAGAAGTAAATGTCGTTAAACTGGCAGTAACGCACACAGAACTATATGCCGTTAAACTGGCAGTGACGCACACTGAACTATATGGCGTTAAACTGGCAGTAACACACACAGAATTATATGGCGTTAAACTGGCAGTAACACACACAGAACTATATGACGTTAAATTTGCAGTAACGCACACAGAGCTATTTGGCATTAAACTGGCAGTAATGCACACAGAAGTAAAAGGCGTTAAACTGGCAGTAATGCACACAGAACTATATGGCGTTAAACTGGCAGTAACACCCACAGAAGTAAATGGAGTTAAACTGGTAGTAACGCACAACACTATATGGCATTAAACTGTCAGTAACTCACACAGAACTATATGGTATTAAACTGGCAGTAACACACACAAAACTATATGGCATTAAACTGGCAGTAACGCACACAGAACTATATGGTGTTAAACTGGCAGTAACACACACAGAACTATATGGCATTAAACTGTCAGTAATGCACACAGAACTATATGGCGTTAAACTGGCAGTAACGCACACAGAACTATATGGCGTTAAACTGGCAGTAACGCACACAGAAGTAAATGGAGTTGAAACTGGCAGTAACGCACAAAACTATATGGCATTAAACTGGCAGTAACGCACACAGAACTATATGGCATTAAACTGTCAGTAATGCACACAGAACTATATGGCGTTAAACTGGCAGTAACGCACACAGAACTATATGGCGTTAAACTGGCAGTAACGCACACAGAAGTAAATGGAGTTGAAACTGGCAGTAACGCACAAAACTATATGGCATTAAACTGGCAGTAACGCACACAGAACTATATGGCATTAAACTGCCAGTAACGCACACAAAACTATATGGTGTTAAACTGGCAGTAATGCACATAGAACTATATGGCATTATACTGGTAGTAACGCACACAAAACTATATGGCGTTAAACTGGCAGTAACGCACACAGAACTATATGGCATTAAACTGGCAGTAACACACACAAAACTATATGGCATTAAACTGCCAGTAATGCACACAAAACTATATGGCGTTAAACTGGCAGTAACGCACACAGAACTATATGGCGTTAAACTGGCAGTTACGCACACAAAACTATATGGCATTATACTGGTAGTAACGCACACAAAACTATATGGCGTTAAACTCGCAGTAACGCACACAGAACTATATGGCATTAAACTGGCAGTAACACACACAGAAGTAAATGGATTTAAACTGGCAGTAATGCACAAAACTATATGACGTTACACTGGCAGTAACGCACACAGAACTATATGGTGTTAAATTGGCAGTAACACACACAAAACTATATGGCGTTAAACTGGCAGTAACGCACACAAAACGGTGTTCAACCATCACTACACTAATGCTATGTGAGCTGTCCCTACTTTAGCTATACACTAATGTAAAGAAAACTGACATGGTCTCACTACACTACACTGAAACTATATGAGCTGTGCCTACTCTACACTAATGTATGTATGAATGACCCAGACTCACTACACTATTTGTAGTGAAACTATTTGAGCTGTCCCTACTCTAGCTGCACACTATGCAAAGCTGAATGATGGTCCTCCTCACTACACTCACACTATCCCTAGACTGGCGCAAAACTAATATTCTATAAGTGAAGCAAAATAGCACAGTATAGCACACTAACTAACTAATAGTACCAGGGGCGGACTGACAACACCCAGGGCCCCCGGACCAAATAAAGCAAGGGCCCCCTGTCAGGCCCAGCTCATGGTCCACCTCTGACCCCGCCCATGGCCCACCCCTGATCCCGCCTCTACATTTTGCACAAAGTACAATTTCTGCCTTTTTTAAAATGGAACCTGGAGGGAGGTCTCTCTCTAACAGTGTCCATTAGAGAGTCTCTGTTAGAGAGAGATCCCCTTCCAGGACCCATTAGAGACTACAAAGGAGTATAATGGGACCTAGAGGGGGGCCTCTTTCTAACAGAGTGTACAGTGAACACCTTCATTTACTCTGGTCCTCACTGGACCCCCTCCTTGTGCCATGACTCTCACCCCTGCCCCAACCTCTCACAAAGTAGAAATAAAATTGGCACCGAGTAGCTCTCCTCTTACCTTAACTATGGCTACTGTAGCTGTGGCTGGTTCCCGCGTCCTCTGTGCCTGGCTGGCTGGCTCCTGCGTCCTCTGTGGCTGGCTCCCGCTTCCTCCGTGGCTGGCACCCTGCCGTGGATGGCCGGCTCCATCGTCCTCGGTGGCTGGCTCCTGCGTTCTCTGTGGCTGGCTGGCTCCTGCGTCCTCTGTGGCTGGCTGGCTCCCGCGTCCTCTGTGGCTGGCACCCTGCTGTGGCTGGCTGGCTCCCTGGTGTGGGTGCGTCACCGTGGGTGGGTGGGTTACAGTTGGCTGGTGCCCTGGCCCTGCTGTGGCTGGCTGATGTGTCCTCTCCTCGTTCCACCGTACCGGGCACTGTTTGCCGAGGCGAGGGAGAGACTTGGAGGGAGTCGGCCGCCTTTGCCCTATACGGGACAGTAGAACTAGGAGGTTTGCAGCAGGCCCAGTGCACGGATGCGCGCGGTGCAACACATAATGACGTGGTGTGCATGTCCACTCTGTGTCCATTTGAGAGTCTATGTTAGAAATAGCGCCCATCAATGCAGCCTCATCAGTGTCCATCAATGCAGCCTCGCCAGTGTCCCCTCAGTGCAGCCTCACCAGTGCCCCCTCCATGCAGCCTCACCAGTGCCCCCTCCATGCAGCCTCACAGTGCCCCCTCCATGCAGCCTCACCAGTGGCCCCTCCATGCAGCCTCACCAGTGGCCCCTCTGTGCAGCCTCACCAGTGGCCCCTCTGTGCAGCCTCACCAGTGGCCCCTCTGTGCAGCCTCACCAGTGGCCCCTCTGTGTAGCCTCACTAGTGTCCCCTCCATGCAGCCTTGCCAGTGTCCCCTCCATGCAGCCTCGTCAGTGTCCCCTCCATGCAGCCTCACCAGTGTCCCCTCCATGCAGCCTCACCAGTGTCCCCTCCATGCAGCCTGATCAGTGTCCCCTCCATGCAGCCTTGCCAGTGTCCCCTCCATGCAACCTCGTCAGTGTCCCCTCCATGCAGCCTCACCAGTGTCCCCTCCATGCAGCCTCACCAGTGTCCCCTCCATGCAGCCTGATCAGTGTCCCCTCCATGCAGCCTCACCAGTGTCCCCTCCATGCAGCCTGATCAGTGTCCCCTCCATGCAGCCTCACCAGTGGCCCCTGTATGCAGTCTGATCAGTGTCCCCTCCATGCAGCCTCACCAGTGTCCCCTCCATGCAGTCTGATCAGTGTCCCCTCCATGCAGCCTCACCAGTGTCCCCTCCATGCAGCCTGATAAGTGTCCCCTCCATGCAGCCTCACCAGTGTCCCCTCCATGCAGTCTGATCAGTGTCCCCTCCATGCAGCCTCACCAGTGTCCCCTCCATGCAGCCTGATAAGTGTCCCCTCCATGCAGCCTCACCAGTGTCCCCTCCATGCAGCCTGATCAGTGTCCCCTCCATGCAGCCTGATCAGTGTCCCCTCCATGCAGCCTTGCCAGTGTCCCCTCCATGCAACCTCGTCAGTGTCCCCTCCATGCAGCCTCACCAGTGTCCCCTCCATGCAGCCTCACCAGTGTCCCCTCCATGCAGCCTGATCAGTGTCCCCTCCATGCAGCCTCACCAGTGGCCCCTCCATGCAGCCTGATCAGTGTCCCCTCCATGCAGCCTCACCAGTGTCCCCTCCATGCAGTCTGATCGGTGTATGGGGGTTAGAGAGGAGAGCCACCAGGTAACACAGAGCGGGGATCTCCCTTTTACCCAGCGTCCGTTGTCATCAGATGTCCCGCCTCCTGTGTGATGTCTATCAAAAGAGCCAGTGCAGGAGGCGGGACATCCGATGACAGCAGACGCTGGGTAAAAAGGAAATCACTGCTCTATGTGACCCAGTGACGCTCGCCCTCACCCCTCACCCTCCGAGGCAGCACAGATTGTCGCCGGGGGCCCGCGGCCGCAAGTTTTTTGTCCCTGGACCCCAAGCTGGTTCCAGCAGGTGGCGCTGACGGGCCCCCTTCAGCGGTCGGGCCCTCGGTCCACGTCCGAATGGACCGACTGGTCAGTCCGCCCCTGAATAGTACTGAACAGAGCTCTGTTCTATCTCTCTCCATGCCGAAATCACACTGAAAATGGCTGCCATTGAAAGAATACTTTTATACTGCGGGGTGGGAATGAGCCATGATTGGATAAAGTCATGATGACAGTCAATGCTGTATCCTGGCCTAGGCCAACAAGGCCCAGGCCTAGGGCAGCACTTTGCAGGGGGCCAGCACGCAAAGAGTCCCCGCAGGCTTGCGCTACACTGTTAGTGTAGCACCAGTCTTATGGGGCTGAGAGGCAAATTAGTCTAGCGCCCCCATAAAGTGGCCGCACTGCTTCCGGTATGTGGGCGGCTGGCATTACGCAACTGTGTTTGTGTGGGGGCGCCACTTCTACTTTTGACTGTCCTATCATACAAGACCACAAACCTTCCTCACTGTGCTCTATGTTTTCTGCTGCACCATTGGCATGGTTACATCTTCTTACTCCTCTCCATAAAATTATCAGAAATTTGTGCTTAAAATAGAACTATAGGCAACACTTTTTTTTTCATTTTGGATAGAGTAAGGGAGGGTTATAGTTATAGCCCCTGTCAGTTTATTTTTTACCATCCCTGTTCCATTGCAGAGATTTCCCTTCACTTCCTGTCCCATAGCCAAACAGGAAATGAGAGGAAATCTATGCAAATTAACGGAACCCATTGCTCCCCCCCAGGCCCTCAGAACTAGTGTCCCCATTCGAAAATTTCAGGGCGGGTCTTAAACAGCAAGTGGTGTTAACGGGAAGGGGTGGGTCATATTTACATCAGGGGCTGCACGAGTTTAGTCAGGCCTAGGGCAGCACAAAAGCTAAATACACTACTGATGACAGTGTCCAATCATGACTCTGACAGTGCTCTGTGCCCTGATTGGCTGAACAAGCGGTCGACCGACCCGTTTCTTTGGGTGTTCGCCCGAACGACTGAACAACGAAAGTTTGGCTCGGAACTTATGCTCGGGCCGAACCGTTCACCCATCCCTAGTTGTCAGATACAGTTACAATATTAAAAAAAATTAAACATAAAAAAACAAGAAGTGTTATGGCTTCTATCAGATTTTACTGCTGTCCATATCCTCTGTTTTTTTTCCTGATATTACAGAAAGCGAGGAGGATGCCACACCGATTTGGCCACAGCTCAGCACATATTCTAAAGAAAATTGCAAACAGGCAGGTGAGTTTGTTTTATTGCAGGAGAGACATAGCATGTCTCTTCTGCGATAAAGAACTTGCCATTTTTTTCACTTTACTTCAGCTTTAATAATTTTTTTGGGGGAAATGCATACAACAAACATATCTCTGGATATGTGCACATAACATTGGTAAACTGTTCATTAGTCACAGGAGAGGGCAGGAAAAACTGATGCTGATCACAGCCTGTTAGAACATCTGAAAAAAACCAGAAGCCTACATCAAGAGATATACATCTTTTAGATAGCGCCATGCAGAATTTCCACACACGCAGTGATTTATGTATTAGGCAGCTTGCCATTTATTTTAAATAGCCTACGCATATCTTGCCATATTATCTGCTTTAGCCCACAGTCTATTTGCTGATTTGCATCATCTAGCAGTACACATCAGTTTAATGCCAGGTTTCTGATGTGCTTACTAATAGAGAATCCACAAGCTGTAAACTAATTCTATGTCACATGTACAATGCAAAGCATCTTATGACCAAGTGATGGAACACATATTCTTCAGCAAACCGATGTACATCAAAAATCTCAATTTAAAGAGCAACAATATACAACACGAAAAATCAATCCTGATGTTACCAAAAATACACTGCTGCTGCTAGAGTTGGAAAAACCACCCAATGATACCTGTATTTAGTGTTTGATATAAAGCCATGCACAATTCTCACACTTCTTCAGGGTGAGGCTGCAGCATCCTGCCCCATGTTTCTTAATGTACAACTTGCATCATCCTTTATGGAGGATGATGCATGGATTCTGCACTTCATCTGGACTTCTTTCCTATAGGCTTTAGAAATAAACAAAATATTGGTTATAATCTTTATTAGTGTCAATAATTTTATTTAGGTGTCTACCAATGGGAGCTGTTTTGTGTAAAAAAACAAAGAACAAAAAATGTAGTATAATCCAGATTATACTACATTTTTTTGTCTCTGCTTTTATTACTCTTTATTTTCACCTGGTATTATTGCCAACACTGTAACATACTTTCTGTCTGACTTTGACAATGCTCACTCACTGCACTTCCAGTTGAAACTATTAAAAGCCATTCCTAATATCCATGTACAGGCATGGCACTCTGTTGTCACCACCAAGAAGCCCATCCTAAACAATGAAATGCAGCCTCCGCTGAAAAAAAATAATAATTAGGAGTAGATATAAAGTGGCTGCAAAGAGAGTGAAGGAGATCAGCAATAAGAAATGAAAAGACGATTGAAAAGGTATTTTCTGAAATCATTCCAGTTTCTTTATTATGCACAATGCTTTAGCATCAAGTTAGTGTCATCAAGTGAGGGTTTATATCTACTTTAAAGTGGTTGTAAACCTCAGACATGAGAGGGAAACTGTTGGCGCTCGCTATATAAATCCTGTTTAATAATAATAAGCAATGCTTATCCCTCTATAGTGTGTACTTGTCTCAATTAGGAGGACTAATGCCACGTACACACGAGCAGACTTTTTGACCGGACTGGTCCGACGGACTATCTAACGGACTTTCGACTGACTTCCATCGGACTTTCCGAATGAACGGACTTGCCTACATGCGATCACAACAAAGTCCGACGGATTCATACGTGATGACGTACGACCGGACTAAAATAAGGAAGTTGATAGCCAGTAGCCAATAGTTACCCTAGCGTTGGTTTTCGTCCGTCGGACTAGCATACAGACGAATGGATTTTTCGATAGGAACTGGGTCCAGTGGAGTTCCGACGTAAAGTTTTGAAACATGTTCCACATCTAAAGTCCGTCAGATTTTCGAAAGAAAAAGTCCGCTGCAGGTCCGATGAAGCCCACACACGGTTGAATTGTCTGCCGGACTCGGTCCGTCGGACCAGTCTAGTCGAAAAATCCGCTTGTGTGTACGCTGCATAAGTGTAATTTCTGTCTGCTATCTCATTTCTCTGCTATCAGCATGAATCACTTCTGTTAAGTTTTCCTTACACCAAGAGAAAAAAGGTGAAAGCAGGGCTGGGGCAAGGAGTGGGCAAAAGGGGCAGCTGTCCTTGGCGCAGTGTGTATTGTAGGGATGGGGCGTTGCAAGTTCCTTCTGATATAAGGCTGACAGGAGTAGTGACAGAAGCATCACTAGTTCTTTCAGCCCAGCGCTGGAAGCAACAAGGAGAGGAGGAGAGAGCCGGGAGGAGGTGTGTGCTGTGCTCTCTCTCCCTCTCCTACTCATAAGTTTGCACATAATGAAAGAGGGAGGAGCAAATTGCCATCTTTGCCCTATGCACTGGGTGACAGTGGAGGGAGCTCCAGCACACAGCCTGTGATTGACCACCTCAATTCTGTTCCTGTGTGTTGGTTAAAACGGGGGGGGGGGGGGTTGTCCCTTCCCTCCAAGCAGCTGTCAGAGCTCTCCTGATTGAACCCCTTTTATTTCCTGACAGCTCAGATAAGCTTTATAATCTCTGGACTGGAATGGATATACCATAGATAAGAGAAGACTGCAATAAACAGGTACAACTTATGTAGGAGGATTTGTTAAATCTCTGTGTATTGCCTAAGGTCATGTCACTGGGTATATGCTATGCCGCGTACACACGACTGGTTTTGCCGTCGGAACAAACTCCGAAGGTTTCTCCGACGGAATTCGGACGGAATTCCATTCAAATGGTCCTGCCTACACACGGTCACACCAAAGTCCGACCGTCCAGAACGCAGTGACATACAACACGCATTATGGGACTAGAAAAAGGAAGTGCAATAGACAGTAGCCAATAGCTTCTGTCTCGAACTTGCTACAGAGCATGCGTCGTTTTTGGTCCGTCGGAACAGCATACAGACGAGCGGTTTTCCCGATAGGAATTTAGAACATGTTCCATTTCTAAGTCCGTCAGAATTTTCAAATAAAAAAGTCCGATGAGGCATACACACGATCGGAATAGATGATGAAAAGCTTCTGTCGGACTTTTTTCTGTCGGACATTACGCTCGTGTGTACGCGGCATAAGGGTTTACAACCACTTTAATGCTAGAACTATTTACACAATTACAAAAATTATAAAGATGAAAAAAGACACCGGTCTTTCCAGTTCAAGCTATGTGATTGTGTGATTTTTATTCTTTAACAATCTCAGGTGATACCACTTTCTGGGGGAGAAAGTTTCACATTGTCACTGCTCTAACAGTAAAGAACCCCTTCTGCAATCTAACATTAAAACTAATTTCTTCTAATCTCAAATAGTGGCCACTTTTTCTCTTCAGGGACCTTAGAGTAAACAGGTCATCGCAGTTACTGGAGTACCTTTGTTATATTTGTATAATGTACTCTAATTCCCTCTTAAGTACCACTCCTAAATGTATAACTGTAATCTATGTAAGTGATCCTCATATTGTAGAGGAGGTCCTTCACCCCCCTTAATAATTGAATTGCCCCTCGTAGAACTCTTTCTAATTCAACATCTTTTTTGAGGACTGGTGACCAAAACTGCTTTGTAAAAGGACATAATTATTGATATATCCTTGTAATGTATGCACATTTTAACGCAAAACCGCATTCTGCTGGGTTTTTAGCTGCAGCTTGACATTGCATGCCATTGCTAAATCTAAGATCTGCAAGCACCCCTAGATCCTTTTCAATCACTGCTTTTTCCCTCCTAAAGTGTATTTTTTGCACCAAAGTGCATAGCTTTATATTTCTCAATACTGAACCTCATCTGCCAAGTAGTTGCCATGTAGTTTCCTAGCCCCCATTTCATCAAAAACTTCTGATAATGATGCTATTAGTGGCGGCTGGTGCTCCAAATTTTTTGGGGGGCGCAAACAAACTGAAAAATTCTGAAAAACACTGAAGAAAAAATCAATTGCAGCCTCACTGTGCCATCAATTGCAGCCATTGTGCCCATAAAATGCAGCCACTGTGCTCATCATATGCAGCCTCTCTGCCCATCATATGTAGCCATTGTGCCCATCATATGCGGCCTCTGTGCCCATCATATGCAGCCTCTGTGCCCATCATATGCAGCTTTTGTGCCCATCATATGCAGCTTCTATGCCCACCATATGCAGCTTCTGTGCCCATCATATGCAGCCTCTGTGCCCCTCATATGCAGCTTCTGTGCCCACCATATGCAGCTTCTGTGCCCATCATATGCAGCCTCTGTGCCCATCATATGCAGCCATTGTGCTCATCATGTGCAGCTTCTGTGTCCACCATGTGCAGCTTCTGTGCCCACCAATGCAGCTTCTGTGCCCACCATATGCAGCTTCTGTGCCAATCATATGCATCCTTTGTGCCCACCATATGCAGCTTCTGTGCCCACCATATGCAGCTTCTGTGCCAATAATATGCAGCCACTGTGACCCTCCCTGCACGCCCGCCATCAGGCCGGCACTTACCCCATCCGGGTGACGGCAGCGAGCTGTGGGATGGCTCCGGCATCCTCCATGGTTCCCGTGCATCTCCTCCATTTTGCGGGGCGTGGGGCATGCACACCAGCAGTACTACCCCCCTCGCGGGAGGAGGTCTGGCACTTACAGGGCTGTTGGGGCCTCTCCTACTTGTCTCAGTGTGGGCAGCAGCAGCGGCGGAGGAGTCCGATCCTCCAGCTTCCTCCCCTTTGTGTTTCCTTCCGCTTTGGCCAATCAGGAAACAGGTCTCACTGACCTGCCTCCCGATTGGCGGGAGGCACTGTAGTGTAAAAGTAGCGAAAATTAATTAGCTATGGTCACACATCAGGGTGGGATCAGGGTGCACTCTCTGCACCCCGAACCCAACCTTTTTTTGAAGCCTATTAGAGCCTCAGGCTCTAATCAGGTGCTTTAAAAAAAAAATACCCCCTCCCACGCTGCCATAGGAGTCCATGCGTCTGGCGTCCTAAAAGGGGCCGGGCGCATGGATAGGGAGGTGGCGACAGGGATTAGGGGGGATGGCGCCTGGGCTCCCACAATGCATGGGCCGCCCCTGGATACTACACTCTGTGCCAAAGTTATTTCCCTGCATAATTTGGTATCATCAGCAAACACCGAAATCAAGCTCTTGATTCCAAACTCCATAACATTTAATAAACAAATAGAACAGCATTTAGGTTCCAAATCAGAACCATTCACATCGTTAGACCATTCAGAGGATTAGTCATTTATCACTACTCCCTGGACCTGTTCATGTAATCAATGTCCTATTTATGTAAATACAATTTCCTCAGCTCCAACAGGCCTTATTTTATACATTAAGGCTGGGTTCACACCTATGCGAATTGGATGCGTGGAAACTGCATCCAATTCACATAGCAGGAAATTATAAAAAAAGGAGGTAACTAATGCGCAAACTTATACTACACTAAAAAAGGATGGAGTAGCATGCAACATGCAAAGTGATCACACACAAATAAATATGAAAAAAGGAAAGGTATGTGGCGCTAACTCAGCTCAATATTAAATGTATAAACTAACTATATAAATGTGCAAACAATCCTATAGTAAATAGCACTAAAGTGGCCGTGCTAAACTCACAATAAATAAGATAATTCAATAATAATAACACATTGCAATCATACTCTTCACAGTGCCAACATTGCAAAAATACCCTTTGATGAAGTCTTGTGGTCAGTGATGCAATGCGTTAGGGAGGAGCCGGGTGTCGTCACTTCCGGTCACGGCTGAGACCGGAAGTTCCTGTTTTAAGCTGTATTGATCTTGCTGAACTACTACTCGTTTTTATTAAAGTGTCATTTAAAGACTACACTATGGAGCCCCCTTCTTTATTGCATGATAATACCACATTGGATGAGCCTGAAACCCTCCGTGGTCTGGGATCGTTGTGGATACCCGTGGGAGTGGATTGATCGATGAGGATCCAGTGTCTACCCTTTTTAGGAGCTTGACTAGACCTGTAGGGGTCTTCCTGTGAGGTGCTGCTGTTCTGCTTATTACAGACGAGGAGGAGGCGCGGCTTTTGAACACTGGAATGGCCGCCGAATGTTTTTATAACACACTTACTGGGCAATGGTGGCTGCAGATCAGCATACAGAGGCTGCAGATCGGCACACAGAGGCTGCAGATCGGCACACAGAGGCTGCAGATTGGCACAGGTAGGCTGCAATGGACACAGGGAGGCATGCACAGGACACAGTGAGGTATGCACAGGACACAGGGAGGTATACACAGGACACAGGGAGGCATGCAGATGGGCATTGTTGACCCTCTTTTCCACTTACAGTAGCTGCTGCATTTCTCACCCTCGGCTTATACTCGGGTCAATAAATTTTCCCAGTTTTTTGTGGTAAATTAGGGGCCTCGGCTTATATTCGGATCGGCTTATACTCTAATATATACGGTATGTTTGAGGATATTCAGGATGGGACGATTCAGTAGAGCTATTGTTGGGTTCATCGGGATCGAGTATCCAGTGACTCTGCAAGTGAGGTGGAAGATTTTGTTCCAATACCCCCTAATTTTCGGGCATTCCCACCTGACGTGGATCATATTGCCAAGCATGTGGAAACCCCTGAAGCATAATGGGGTGGAGGAGGGATATATGGCTGCTAGCCTTGTGGGGACTAGGTACCATCTAGTGATGACCTTAAGGTTGGCTTCTATTAGAGAGGAGTTAAAGAGTCCCTTAAATGATCTGGAGAAAGACAAGTGCCAATCTTCCAGGTCCCCATTCGTTTTGAAGATCCTTTTCCCATGCCTCCATGTATGAAAATTTAGAAGTTTGCCTAGCTAGTGATGAATAGATTATGGAGATGCCTCCTTTTTGCTCCATGACCTCACCACACCATGAGTGAGTTAGTTGATGAAGCCCCACCCACAGGACAATACGCACGCGACAAAGGGTTCCGTGACGTCGTTACAGCCACCTTCCTTGATTCATGCACTTTATGCTGTATGCCTCATATCCTAGCACTGGGTTTGCAGTACTATGTTTGTAAGTAACATTTTATTAATATTAAAGCTGGTTTTAGTTAAAACAGAGAGCACTATCTATGTCTCATTGATATTATATGAACCATGACTGCATAAGAGACTTGCCCTATTGCTGCTGCATTACTGAAGCTGGATTTTGATCGTTGGATCAGCCGTTTAACAGATTTGTATCTTATGATTACTCCAGTGGGGACTGCTTGTATGAGCTTTCTGTTAAATCAGAGGTCCATACACTAAGGTGAGCGGCCTGTACCTGTGGTGGTGGAAGCACAGATAAGATCATACACGGTTTACGATCATCTTGAGCACCCTGGTCACCATTGAGGATTTTTCTTCTTAACTGCTGGTGTTCTTATTATCCTTTGGCTCTACGGCATTTCTTATAGCTGGGACTTTTATGTGTTTGTATAGCAGTTATATGCATTTTAGTCAATGTTTCAGCGCTGCGCTATTTTTGTCTTCCATAGAGTGTGTAAAAAGTGTGTGATTTGCTGGAATCTAAATTGTTCTGTCCTGGGTAGTTCCAGTTTATTTTCACAATGTTTGTGTGCGAGTGGTCCTGAGCAGGAAAAGAAGTGTCCAATTTGGTACATGCCCTTATCTAGCCACCATTTGAATGATTTGATGTTCATGTCAGGAATAAATTGGGGATTATGAAAAATGTGAGCTAGTGGTTGAATTTAGAGAATTTTAGATAGAGTTGGGGAAATTATAGGGGTTCTATTCTTCAGAGGGCACCACAGAAGGAAGTCCAGTATGAATGTTGGGGCTGCCTGTCTCTCTATTAGCACCCAATCGGGTTTTCTAATCTAGAGTAGACAGTGGATATTTGTGAGAGTCTGGCCGCCTGATAGTACTAGACTAAGTTAGGGAGACCCAACCCACTTTGGGATTTAAGGCTGAAGAGGATTCATTGCAAAAAGCGGTATCCTTTCTTGTCCCAAATAAATTTTAATATTTTACCCTGAAAGGCTTTTATATGATCTTTCCTTATCTGGATTTGAAGTGATTGAAACAGGTATAATAGTCTGAGGAGTAGAGTCATCTTGACAGAGTTAACTCTACCTAAGAGAAGGTAAAGTAAAGATTAATCCCCAAATATTGGATGGTCGAGTTACTCCAAGTAAAGTTAAAAGCTTGTTTCATTAGCTGTACCATTGTGTGCTGGAGAGAAATATTGAGTGCTTGGGACTTAATGAGGTTGACCCAGAGGCCTGAAAGGAGCATTCCCTCTTGGGGTATGCCTCTATCCCAGCCTGATTGTAAAATTGAGATTAAATCTATAGCTCTTCTTACCTGAGCCGGTCCCTGCTGTCCAGGTATAAAGCCTACCTGGTCTTTGTGTATGTATTGACTGATAAATGAGGCTACTCTATAATCTAGGATCTTGGTCAGGATCTTCTGATTGTTATTGATTAATTATATGGGTCTGTAGTTCTCATCATACCTTGTGTCTTTGTCAGGTTTAGGAATAACTGAGATACACGCCAAATTCAGTGTACTGTTTAAGGGGTCCCCTTTTCATTTAAAGTGATAGAACCTAGCCAAGAACGGGGCAAGTGTTTCTGCAAATGTTTTGTAATATGGAACGAAGAAGCCATCCGGGCCTTGGGTGGAGCCCCCTCTCAGGTTTTTGATGACATCCATCACTTCTTCTGCCGTGATGGGAGCTTCCAGTTGATCTCTATGACCCTCCCCCAGTGTGGGAAAAGGGATGTTGTCTAGGAATGAATTTATCTTAGATGTGTTAACATCTGGGTCTGCCTTATATAGTTTAGTGTAAAAAGCTTTGAAGGAATGCATTATACATAAGGGGTTTAAGGTCGACGAGCTGTCTTGCAGATGAATTTTTGGTAGTGTGAATGAGCAAGGTTTTGGGGATGGTCTAGATGCCAGCATGGGACCGATGTTGTCTCTTTGCTGGTAAAACTAGCCCCTCCCCATCTAATATTCCTTTCAGCTTTAACTGTGAGTGGTAAGTTTAAGGCCAGGCGAGATGTTTCTAATTGTGAGATAGAGACTTTCGAGGGGTCTTTCTTGTGCAGGGCGCGGAGAGAGGAGAAATCCTTTGAGTTTTTGGATGTCAACTTGCCTTTCCTTTTTTACCTGTGTTGCTATTTGAATACATTTTTCCAGAATCGTCGCTTTGTAAGCTGCCCAGAGAGTCTCAGCTGAGATTTTCTCCAAATCATTGAGGAGAAAGTATTCTTTAAGAGCTTTTTCAAGTTCCGTTACTCTGACGGGGTCGCTAAGAATTGATTCGTTGAGTCTCCAGTGGGAGAGTTGTGATTTTATCAAGTTATTACATAGGGAGAGAAGGACCATAGAATGATCCGACCATACCGTATCCTTAATGGTGGATTTGAGAGCTAAAGGGATATGTGATGTGGAAATCAGTATATGGTTTATCCTAGCGTATGATAGATGTGGGTTCGAGAAGTGGGTATAGTCTCGTTTGGATGGGTTCAATTCTCACCAAATGTCGGCCAGCCTTTGTTGGAATATCAGTTTAGCCATTTTGGATCTTCCGTTAGAGGGGCAAATGAGCTGTGAATTTGGGGGTTTGGTTTTATCTAGACCTTGGTCAAAAGCCGTGTTGGAGTCTCCTCCATAAATTATGATACCCTCCTCCAGAGGTCCTAGAGTTTGGAACATTGTGTGGAAGATTTTAGTCTGTCCCTGGTTGGGGGCGTGGTAGGAGATGATGGAATATAGTTGGTCATCTATAATGCCTTACCAAGAGAAATCTTCCCTCTGTAGTGAATTTGTAGTGAATTTGCAAGTTTTAGAGAATAGGATGGCTACTCCCCTTGTTTTATCCTCCGCGCTTGCAAGGAAAAATTGGGGATAATGTGCATGGAGAAAGGTGGGTATGTACCCTTTTGAGAAGTGGGTTTCCTGCAGTAGCACTACCGGTATGTAAATTTTGTGGGATTTGTAGGCCTGAAAGGCTTTACTGGGGAGTTCAAACAATGCGTGTTATGGGAGACTAAATGAAGTGCAGGGGTGGATGTTATGTCACTGGCCATGGAGCAAGCAAGTTAGGCGACTATCCATGTCATCTTCACTCACCTTGATATGGAGATGGCTCCGGGGGCCTGGGGAGGTTCGATTGGAAACCGAGTTCTAGATGGAGCCTCTGAAAAAGGTGGCATCTGGGGACTGGCTAGAAAAAAAAGAGGGTTAGAAAAAGAGAGAGGGAGAAATAGAGAAATCAGAACAAAAAGGCCTAAAATAGGCCCGGAATGAGAGGAGGAAAGGTTCCTCCAGTTATTCAAAAAATACATTCTGTCACAGCCCTTCGCAAGGGCTAGAGGCCTGCCTTATGGACATGTGAAAACCATGTCCAGAGGGCAGGAAGGGGCGCACAGCAACTGCCCCGGCTGCAGCCAACCTTAAAACAGTAATCTTTCTGCAACTAGCTATTTATAGAATCAAAACCAGCAGGACACCAACCTGCAAACTTGATAAGCCGAAGTATGTGGAAAGAGGGAGGGAGGGGAGAGGGTAAAGGTAGTTGGTGTAGGTAGGGTAGGGATGGAGGAAAATAAGGGAGTAGGGAGGTGGTAGGGGGTAGGCCTAGGGTATGGCTGAATTAGAGTAACACTCAACCTATCAGGGGACTGATCCCTAAGATTTGACTCTCTAGTTTATTTTGAGTTAGATCCAGGAAGATCAAGACAGGTCCCCAATTTAAGAAAAGAGAAAGAAAGACAAATGTAACCAACAGATCTAAGGCCTGGAAGATCCAGGAGTGAGTTGTAATCTGCCAGTTCACAAGAATTAGGGGGGCTTGTTGTCCTTCGCTCGCTTGGTCTTGGAAATGTTCAAAAAAGAGGATCCGGGGCTCTTAGGTGTGGGTCGCTTGGAAGATCCTGACTGTGGGTTTGAAGTGTCCATTGCTGGGTCTTGTGAGATGAACTTGAGGTTCAGGAGGAATCGCTCTCCTTCCGGGAAGCTTGAGAAGGTATAGGATTTACCCTTAAAGAAGAATTTCAATGCAAAAGGGAAGGCCCGTCTGTATTTGATGTCCCTTTGGGTAAGGATTGCCAGGAAAGGTTTCAGAGATCTTCGCCTTTGAATTGTGGAGGGAGATATTTTGGCAAAAATTTGAATTGCGTTACCTTGAAATAGCAATTGTGATTGTTGACAAGATCTTTTCATTATTTCTTCCTTAATTGTGTAGAAGTGGGGTTTCACTACTACATTGTGGGGATCCATCTCTCCTGGGAGGGCCCAGGGATCTGTGAGCCCTGTCTAGTTCCAGTTTATGAGGGGGAATGGATGGGATCAGATTGTTCATAAGATCCTGCACCTCTGCGGGGATATGTGTAATGGATTCTGGGAGGCCTCTGATCCTGAAGTTATGCCTCCTCAATCGATTTTCAAGATCGTCGATCCTGGAAAGGGCTACATCAAGCTGGTCTTGGAGAACATGGATGCGGTCTGTGTTCTGATTGGCCCTAGAGACCGTGATATCCAATTTATGTTCAATTGCTTTCATTCTAGAGCCCAAGTTTTGGAAGTCAGATCGGATGTCATTTGTAATTTTAGCAGCAGTTTTTGCTAGGCCTCTGTCTAATAGCTCTGATATCTTGGCGAACAAGTCACTTGCAGTAAGGGGACTAGCCAAATCTGATACCCCTGGGGTGGCCAGAGGATCCGGGCATGTAGGGGTTACTTCCAATGAAGACAGTCCATAGGTCTCCCTCGTCCGCTCTATAAGACACTGTTGAGGCTGGGAATGGGGTTTGGAAGTGGGGATTGTCACTGACCATTGGGGGAGTAAAGGAGAGAGTAGCTGGGGCTATCACTTGCCTCTGTTCAGACAGTCTCTCTGAGATCTGGTCGCATGGCTGGGCCGTGGCCACCATCTTGAGGACTGCTTGTTCTTCCGTGGATGAGAACTGGGGTCCGAGGCCAGGGCGGAACGTCCCTCCAGGCATGTACTTGTGCCGGGGGGTCTCCCCCACTAGATGACATCTGCGGCAGGCGCCCCGCTTGTTCTAATCCGGTGCTGCAAAGGCTGCTGGTCTGGGGCAGTGCAGAGCTCCTGGCTTATGTGGCCATCTTTGGAGCTGCCACGCATGTGCCTGTTTTTTTTTTTTACACTACTTACGATATTTTTAGTAGCTCACCTGTGGTGCTAAAATCATTACAGATGAATCACTATTACCAATTAGCAATTGCATGTGGCTGTTTGCTGCTACTTGTGTAGAGAATAGCATAGAGAGCAATATGTTCCATCTGTTTTAGTAATAAACTGTATTATCTGTTTAATAACTGTAGCAGTTATTAAATCGATAACATCTTCAGAAAGATGATGTAATAAAATAATTATTTATATTCAGAATAAATATCTTGGAGAAGACAGTTTAGTGGTAATAATCGCTAGCAATTTTACTAGTGCAACTGAGCAACTAACCATCCCCATATACCTCTAGCTGCTAGAACAATTTCATAACCTTGCTTACATATCTTGATTTACTGAACATTATTTTTTTAATTTTCTGTCTATTTTTATGATTTTTATATGCTGATATATTTCTTAACGCTATACCTTTAGGGAGACAATGTTAACAGTCAACAATATAAATGTGTACACTGAGTGGGCTGTATTTGTTTTCAACTATATTATAAACTGTCTGAAAGAGAAGAGTCACCTGCAGCTTTCTTACTTCTGGATATATGGGATCATTAACATCCAGCTTGACTGGGGATCCAAGTCAATAAGCACTAGGGTTGAAAACAAATATATATATATACTCTGCATTCAGCGTAGCCTATATGTACAGTGTAAACTATATATATATATATATATATATATATATATATATATATATATATATATATATATATCGAAAAAGGAGATGGGATTGCTGCACATAAAAATTTATTGAAAATGTAAAAAGATTACATCAAAATCGAACGGTATACTTGGTGACGTTTTGGGCTAATACAGATAACGCCCTTCTTCAAAACCACATACCTACAAATGACCACATACATGGACCAATATATAGCTCATTATCATCATCACTTGATTGAATAATTAAATCATTAGACAAGCTGGAATCAATTAGTAATGAAGTATACAACATTCCTTATCATTATTTATCAAATGATTCAGAAAACTGGAACGACTCTAAACAACAGGTGTATTGAATCCCTCACATTGCAAAGATGTAATCGATAGAACAGTATAATCTAAAGAACAAAGAAAATATAATAATAATAATATATTCTTGTCTATATAGACTATTAGTAAAACAATTAATATGTGAATAAATTAATACAAAAAAGACTAATACAGAAAAAAGCTAATACAAAAAAATAATGAATTAATTAAATAAATTGATTGGATCAGAGAAAAACTCATAAGTGTACTAGGGGTGTATGTGCGCGTGATGTATTAAGCATGCCTATCTAGACTAATCAGTGCGACTTGTGCAAATCCATGACTCGCAGGAGTATATGGTGAGTCTGACTAGAACATGATTAAAAAAAAATAAAAAAAAAATATATATATATATATATATATATATATATATATATATATATATACACAGTATCTCACAAAAGTGAGTACACCCCTTTCATGTGACAATGCTGAAGAAATGACACTTTGCTACAATGTAAAGTAGTGAGTGTACAGCTTGTATAACAGTGTCAATTTGCTGTCCCCTCAAAATAACTCAACACACAGCCATTAATGTCTAAACCGCTGGCAGCAAAAGTGAGTACACCCCTAAGTGAAAATGTCCAAATTGGGCCTAATTAGTCATTATTCCTCCCCGGTGTCATGTGACTCGTTAGTGTTACAAAGTCTCAGGTGTAAATGGGGAGCAGGTGTGTTAAATTTGGCATTATAGCTTTCACTCTCTCATATTGGTCACGGAAAGTTCAACATGGCACCTCATGGCAAAGAACTCTCGGAGGATCTGAAAAAAAGAATTGTTGCTCTACATAAAGATGGCCTAGGCTATAAGAAGATTGCCAAGACCCTGAAACTGAGCTGCAGCACGGTGGCCAAGACCATACAGCAGTATAACAGGACAGGTTCCACTCAGAACAGGCCTCACCATGGTCAACCAAAGAAGTTGAGTGCACATGCTCAGAATCATATCCAGAGGTTGTCTTTGGGAAATAGACATATGAGTGCTGCCAGCATTGCTGCAGAGGTTGAAGGGGTGGGGGGTCAGCCTGTTAGTGCTCAGACCATACACTGCATACTGCATCAAATTGGTCTGCATGGCTGTCGTCCCAGAAGTAAGCCTCTTCTAAAGAAAGCCCGCAAACAGTTTGCTGAAGACAAGCAGACTAAGGACATGGATTACTGGAACCATGTCCTGTGGTCTGATGAGACCAAGATAAACTTATTCGGTTCAGATGGTGTCAAGCGTGTGTGGCGGACACCAGGTGAGGAGTAAAAAGACAAGTATGTCTTGCCTACAGTCAAGCATGATGGTGGTAGTGTCATGGTCTGGGGCTGCATGAGTGCTGCCGGCACTGGGGAGCTACAGTTCATTGAGAGAACCATGAATGCCAACATGTACTGTGACATACTGAACCATGATCCCCTCCCTTCGAGGACTGGGCCACAGGACAGTATTCCAACATGATAACGACCCCAAACACACCTACAAGATGACCACTGCCTTGCTAAAGAAACTGAGGGTAAAGGTGATGGACTGGTCAAGCATATCTCCAGACCTAAACCCTATTGAGCATCTGTGGGGCATCCTCAAACGGAAGGTGGAGGAGCGCAAGGTCTCTAACATCCATCAGCTCCATGATGTCATCATGGAGGAGTAGAAAAGGACTCCAGTGGCAACCTGTGAAGCTCTGGTGAACTCCATGCCCATGAGGGTTAAGGCAGTGTTTTAAAATAATGTGGCCACACAAAATATTGACACTTTGGGCCCAATTTGGACATTTTCACTTAGGGGTGTATTCACTTTTGTTGCCAGCGGTTTAGACATTAATGGCTGTGTGTTGAGTTATTTTGAAGGGACAGCAAATTTACACTGTTATACAAGCTGTACACTCACTACTTTACATTGTAGCAAAGTGTCATTTCTTCAGTATTGTCACATGAAAAGATATAATAAAATATTTACAAAAATGTGAGGGGTGTGCTCACTTTTGTGATATACTGTATATATATATACAACATATATGTGAGATAATTAAATAAAAATTGGAGATGAAAATATATAGGGTACAACTGTTTGTCAGGTCACCTTGAGGCTAGGTGACAGATGCACACCGTTGGTATAAGGAGTGCACCGCAAGGCAGTGGACCCTATGGCTGACTGCTGTGGATGGGAGTCCGGGTATAAGGAAAGCAGGGCCGCTGGAACACCAACACGGATCCCACCGGGGTTAGAGCGTAGGATTCCCTGGGGCGCGGAGTCTAAGAGCCAGCAGGTGTTCACCAGAGCCTCTAGTGGTGAGGAAGGACTGGGCTGCAACTGGCTCCAGGTCTCAACCCCCAGGGTCCCCCAGCTCACACCCACAGTAGGCAACAGAAGGATAGGGATAGTAAAGGAAGGCCAAGGTCAGGGCTACAAGCAGACAAGGACAACAGAGTACACGCCAAGGTTCAGGGTCACAGGCAAACAGGGATAGTGTGGGACATGCCAAAAGGTCAGGGTCACGAGCAGACAGGAATAATATAGAACACGCCAAGGTCAGTAACAGAAATAAATGTAGCACACACAGCAGGCAGGAACAGGAAGCCAAACACACAAAGGATGATCAGCAGGGCTGACCTGCAGTGCAGAGGTAATATAGAGTTCTCTGATAGGAGCTGGTGTGGAGTCATGCTAGAGGAGAGTTAATAAAAGCAGTCAGGTGAGAGACAGCTGGTCTTTGGAGATGAACACATAGAGACAGGTAAGCTGACAAACAAACTCTATTGCATAACCATGACACTGTTATAAAAGCCTTATGTGAAGTGGACGATGGGACCATAAGGGTCCGCTACAAAAAACCCAGAAATGTTAATCGAGTAGATGCTCACATATAGGGGTCAAAGTCTTATATATTGCAGAGAAGGTCTCATGAGGCAGAAGAGGCTCACAAGACAGTGTGTACCTCAATGTCCTCATTCAACCCCCCCCCCCCCCCGGTGCCAAGGTACCTAAAGAATAGATCCAAAACGTCAATGACAAGTGAGGCAGTATATGACATAGTCCGTATAGTTTTTAAAAAAAATTAAACCTTTTTTGGCCATGGTGGACAAATTGGCATGTCAAGCAGAGAGGTTTTTTGCACTGGTACATCCACACTAGTCGGATGAGGACCAGAGGTGCTGAGGTAGATGGAGTGGACTTAATTTTACTTGGAGCGATTTTGCTTTGAATGTTTCTGGCTTTCCTATATATTATTTTGGGTTTAATGGCCACTATAGTCTTCAAGTTAGGGTCTTCAAGCAGTATTGACCAATGTACAGCGAAGATTTTTCCATTTTTTTGTATTTGGCATGGAATTGTGTAATGTATCGCATGGGTTGTTTGGCAGCAGGAGGTGACAGTATACGAGGGCCAGTGGGTGACTGCGATAATTGTCAAAGAAAAAAGTTCAGTGCGCTACTCAAATAATAATGTGAATATGAAAAAATTATAGTTCATATGGAAAATGATGGAATCATAACCCGGAGGTATGATTCCTCTTTAAATCTTCAGTAAATCTTCTATGGATCTTCTAAGACAGTGCAGAAATAGGAAAAGGGGGCTGCTTACCAGATTTGATAGATCCCCACCACCGAGATCATACGAGCCTGAACAAACTCCTCTCGGGGTCAGGAACAGCTGGTCTTTGAGTAGAGACAGACTTCCCTCCATGTCTGGTAGTTGAAATTTCAGAGGCAATCAGGAACGCTCTCCTCCATTAGCTGCTCCAGCAAGACCACTCGTAGCAGGAAATACCAGTAGTATATTTTAAAAGAAAAAGAGGCGCTTCATTGTGCAAAGTTTAAAATGCTTTAATCCATGAATGGACAACTGACATCAAACCCTTTGCTGTGACACTCATATATTTAACTCAGGTGCTGTGCATTTCTTCTGATCATCCTTAAGATGGTTCTACACCTTCATTTGAGTCCAGGTGTGTTTGATTATACTGATTGGACTTCATTAAGAAAGCCACACACCTGTCTGTATAAGACCTAACAGCTCACAGTGCATGTCAGAGAAAATGAGAATCATGAGGTCAAAGGAACTGCCTGAAGAGCTCAGAGACAGAATTGTGGCAAGGCACAGATCTGGCCAAGGTTACAAAAAATTTCTCCTGCACTTAAGGTTCCTAAGAGCACAGTGGCCTCCATAATCCTTAAATGTAAGGCGTTTGGGATGACCAGAACTCTTCCTAGAGCTGGCCGTCCAGCCAAACTGAGCTATCGGGGCAGAAGAGCCATGGTAAGAGAGATAAAGAAGAACCCAAAGATCAATGTGGCTGAGCTCCAGAGATGCAGTCGGGAGATGGAAGAAAGTTGTAGAAAGTCAACCATCACTGCAGCCCTCCAACAGTTGGGGCTTTATGGCGGAGTGGCCCAACAGAAGCCTATCCTCAAGGCAAGACACATGAAAGCCCTCATGGAGTTTGCTAAAAAACACCTGAAGAACTCCAAGATGGTGAGAAATAAGATTCTTTGGTCTGATGAGACCAAGATAGAACTTTTTGGCCTTAATTCTAAGCGGTATGTGTGGATAAAACCAGGCACTGCTCATCACCTGTCCAATACAGTCCCAACAGTGAAGCATGGTGGTGGCAGCATCATGCTGTGGGGGTGTTTTTCAGCTGCAGGGACAGGATGACTGGTTGCAATAGAGGGAAAGATGAATGCAGCCAAGTACAGGGATATCCGGGATGAAAACCTTCACCAGAGTGCTCAGGACCTCAGACTGGACCGAAGGTTTACCTTCCAACAAGACAATGACCCTAAGCACACAGCTAAAATAGCAAAGGAGTGGCTTCACAACAACTTTGTGACTGTTCTTGAATGGCCCAGCTAGAGCCCTGACTTAAACCCGATTGAGCATCTCTGGAGAGACCTAAAAATGGCTGTCCACCAACGTTTACCATCCAACCTGACAGAACTGGAGAGGATCTGCATGGAGGAATGGCAGAGGATCCCCAAATCCAGGTGTGAAAAATTTGTTGCATCTTTCCCAAAAAGACTCATGGCTGTATTAGATCAAAGGGTGCTTCTACTAAATACTGAGCAATGGGTCTGAATACTTAGGACCATGTGATATTTCAGTTTTTCTTTTTTAATAAATCTGCAAAAATGTCAACAATTCTGTGTTTTTTCTGTCAATATGTGGTGCTGTGTGTACATTAATGAGGAAAAAAATGAACTTAAATGATTTTAGCAAATGGCTGCAATATAACAAAGAGTGAAAAATGTAAGGGGGTCTGAATACTTTCTGTCCCCACTGTATATATATATATATATATATATATATATATATATATATATATATATAGCTCCATTATCATGACATAGTTCCAAATCTAGAAAAGCTAAAGAGTTGGGATCGGAGACATAGGTAAAGGATAAGCCCAAGGAGTTTTGGTTGCAATATTGCACAAAGGTGTTGATTTCCTGAGGTGAACCATCCTGTATGATCATCGATATGTCATCAATGTAACATTCATAGTAGATCACATGGGCGGCAAAGGGATGGTTAGCAGAGAGATACATGTGTTCCCAGAAGCCCATTGTGAGATTGGCATAGCTGGGGGCAAAGTTAGCCCCCATAGCTGTGCCATTGATCTGCAGAAAATGGGTCCCATCTGGTTCAAAATAATGTTCATAATATGTTTGAGGTAGAACTGTAGGGCTTCCAAGATTAAATGGACTTGCGGGGAATTGGTGTGGGAATCATTGGCCAAAAAATGTTTAACTGCCTGTATCCCCACGTCATGGGGGATAGAGGTATACAGAGATGACATGTCTAGAGACAGCCACCAGTAGGTAGGCTCGCTTGTATAGGGCTTAAGCATGTCTAATAGATGAGGTCAGTCACGTATATACGAGGGTAGGTGTTGTGCCAGAGGCTGAAGGAATTGATCGATATAAACTGAAAATCCACTTGTTACGCTATCCATGGCCGCCACTATGGGACGACCAGGGGAGTTGGTGAGATCTTTGTGCATTTTGGGCAGGTGGTAAAAATATGGAATTTTATAAAAGTTTTTCTTAAGGAAAGAGGCTTCTGTTTCAGAAATGATCTCATCTTCAAGGGCCCTTTAGATGAGTATGTTGACTTCCAAGGAAAATTGAAGAGTAGGGTCACAGGGGAGAATTTGGTATGTATTAGTATCTGATAGTAGCCTACATGATTCCAGCATGAAGTCCGCCTTGTCCTGAACCACTATACTTCCACCTTTATCGGTTTTAGCTGGTTTATTGACAATGAACTCATTGTGAGTTAATTGTTCAAGTGCCTTATGTTCCAAGGGATAAAGGTTGGATTTGGGATAGGTGTGTGATGAATCGGATCTGCACATTTGTATTAGGTCGGAATAGACTACCTGATAGAAGGTCTGAAGATACGGGCCTTTGTTATGTGTGGGATTGAAGATTGATTTAGGACATGTGGTATGTATAATAGGGGGAGAAGTGAGACAGTGCTGAGTCAGCCAGTCTAAGTCTGCATAGCAATTCTCTGCATATAATTCTTCCAGATGAGCAAGTATGGGAAGGTCTGTATCGTCCAATGAAGTGGTGTCCAGGGAGGGATGTACATGACTACCAAGCTCTGGGGATGGTGCATTCTTAGAAGCTTGAATGCTAAAAAACCTCTGAACCATGAGGTCCCTGATAAATTTATTGAGATCCTTGAACAAGGTGAAGGGATTGGGCTGTGTAGTAGGGGCAAAAGTAAGGCCTATCCTGAGTAGGGAGACATCATGTGGGGTTAATGTGGTACGGGAAAGATTGGAAATCTTTACAGTTTCCGCATTTTTCCAATTCTTCCTTCCTCTGCCCCCCCCCTCTGTCCTCTTCTCCGTGTTTTCTTTTTCTGAGGTTTGGTGGGGGGCTTACTACTAAAAAATCATTGGCAAGGATCTGGGCTGGGCTACTGAGAATGGTGGAAATAGTGTTAGGTGGCTCAGGTGAGGGTCGATGAATTATGTGCACACGCGGTCGGATTTTCCGACGGGAAATGTTCGATGGGAGCTTGTTGTCGGAAATTCCGACCGTGTGTAGGCTCCTTTGGACATTTTCCGTCGGAATTTTCGACAAACAAAATTTGAGATCTGGATCTTAAATTTTCTGACAACAAAATCCATTCTCGTAAATTCTGATCGTGTGTACACAATTCCGACGCACAAAGTTCCACGCATGCTCTGAATCAATTATGAGACGGAAGGGCTCGGTTTGGTAAAACTAGCATTCATAATGGAGATAGCACATTCGTCACGCTGCATATTTTTAAAATCTTTTAATGAATTCTCTTCTTCTTTAGAATGCTAGATTAATGAAGTTGTTTTGCTGCTGATATTCACACAGAGTTCTAAAAAAAATGATTTCTTTATTATTTCTCGTGATCTCTTGAATATTTTTTTTTTTCGTCAGATCTCCATAATAATGTTTAGAATTTTTGTTTATAGTTTTTTTTATCAAGATCTCCTATTTTTTTTTTATAGTGATCTCCATAATTTTTTCTTTTGTTTTATGTCAAGTTACCACAACACCATTATTATCTTGTATTTTTTAACCTCAGGGAGGTTGGTGTTGGTGTCCCTTGTTAATTTGACATTGTATTGAAGTGTACCTGCCTACTCACAAACAAACTGTCCTTTTTGAAGTAAAACACATAGGAAGTATTTGTGAAAAATAAATAGCCATTTATTATGGGTCATAAAAAAATAAAGAGGAAGGCAACGCAGGAGAAACTGGGGAAATTTGAGAAGCCTTTGTACCTCAGGGCAGACATCAATTATTTTACAGTCAAAATTGGTGGCCTGAGGAGTTCTTATAATAGTGAGCACAATCCGGTCCAGGACTACAAGAGATCAGGAACAGCAGCAGATGACATATCTGTCCCCAGGCTGTGGTCTTACAACAGTCTGCGTCTTTTGTCAGACCAGACTGAACCCAGGCCATCAATTTCTTGTCTTCCTTCCACGCTTCCTTCCATGCTTGCTTCCAGGCTGTTTCTCTGGTGTTGTAGTTGTGGCAGGAGGTGGAGGAGGAGAAGGAGGACCATGGTTGAACTCAGAAACGAAGCTTTGGCTTGTGAGTTCGCCCCTCAACCCCTTATTTAGGGCTTGTAACATAACTTCTTCACATAAGAGGCATTGGCCCTCCTACATTTCCTGCATTTTGCAGGCTGCCATGTAGGCATAGTCGTCTTGATTATTGGGGGGGTTCTGAGGGCCACAGTAGCCTTCAGAAATAGGCCAAGTGCTGCCTCCTCCAGGTTTCTCCTCTTCCTGGGACTTTTTTTTTGGAAGGCAGAGGGGAGGGACCTGGGATTCGGGCAGGCTACTGGGCTCGGCCAAATCCTGGCTGCCACTTACCCCTGGCACCTCCTGGCTGCCACTTTCCACAGCCTGGCTGAGGCTTTCCTGTGTATGAAAAGGACAGAGTTTTATTTTTTGGTTCATCAATCAAACACAGTTTTCAGCTCATGACTGTTACAAATTGAATGTTAATAAATAAAAAAGACTATCATTCTGACCCCAGCATTTTTTATTCTTGTCCCAATCATTTGTGGCCACTACTGTCTATTGATATGTAAAACACTTTGTAAAATCAGAAATGACTGATCAATAATAACATCTAGTTAACACCATTAATTATTTGACTATAAATATGTTGAACAATGCTATGCCTGGCTCAAGCTGGGCTCCTCCACTTCTTCCTGGCTGGAAGGCCCAGGTTGGACGTCGGAAGCCTCAGCTGAGGTGGAAGGAAGCCTTGAAGGAAGACTGGAGAGTGCTGGCCTGGGTTCAGTCTGGCCTGCCAGAAAATGCAGTCTGTCAAACTACCACAGCCTGGGTACATAAATGTCATCTGCTGCAGCTCCTGATCTCTGGGAATCCTGGACCTTCTTGCGCTTGCCCTATTATAAGTTCTCCTCATGCCACCAATTAGGGCCTTCAAATAGGGGTTGTCTGCCATGGGGATCACCAGCTTCACAAATTCCAGCAATTTATCCAGCGCTGCCTTCCTCTTTGTTTTATTGTTATAAAAGGGGTGGTTTACCTGCCACAGACAGGGCAGCTCCCTGTACATATCAATGAATATGGGGAAGTCCTCATCATTGAATAATTCCATTTTCTCTGCAAGACACAACACAAGACAAACCCTAACATCAGGCTAAACTCTCCTAATCTTGTCCCAATATAGACCTCAATCTATAAGCAGTATAGGCCACTAATGCACCAAGTTAAAATTGTACCTTTGTTCTAACGATTGGTGCTTCCGATACTCCTTCCGCTCACAGAACGTACATACGACGCATGCGTGCTACGCTTTATATACACTGCGCATGCGTGAAACTCTGCCGGCCCCTGACCTTCTATCTAGTATATGCCCCGTCCCTTCTCTTTCAGCGCAGTGGGAGAGCACATGGCAGAGAAAGAACAAGTGCATGCAGAGGAGAGCAGCAATGACGAAAGCCCGGAGCCACGAACGTCCCAATCCCGGAGGAGATTTAAGGCCTCAAATATGTCCTTTGTCGAGATGGTGGAGATGGTGGACATCTTGAAGAGGGCCGACTATGATGGGAAGCATGGACCTTACCCAAACCCAAATGTGAGAAAGGCCAAGATCATGGCTAAAGTTGTGAAAAATCTGCAGAAGAATTTTGGGGTACGGCGATCCAAGGATCAACTGAGGAAACGATGGTCAGACCTGAAATTGAGGGAGCAGGATCAGTACAGAAAGATCAGGAAACTGCTTCTAAAAAGTAAGTATTTGTCCTGTGTTTCTATTATTCTTATTACGTTTGTGCTGCTCCATGTGTTTTTCTTTACTGTTGTACAGTTAAAAATGGCAACTTTCAGGTTCGTGGGCACAGTAACCATTCATAGTAAACATTGTTTGTTCGCCCACAAATATTATTATTATTATTATACAGTATTTATATAGCGCCAACAGTTTACGTAGCGCTTTACAACTTGAGGGTAGACAGTACAAATACAATACAATTTGATACAGTAGGAATCAGAGGGCCCTGCTCCTTAGAGCTTACAATCTAAGAGGGGAGGTCAAGAGATACAAGAGGTAATAACTGTGGGTGATGTGCTGATTGAGAAGATAAATGTACAGTTGTTAGGTGGGGGCCAGATAGGCTTCTCTGAAGAGATGAGTTTTCAGGGATCGTCTGAAAGTGGATAAAGTAGGAAAAAAACGGACGGATTGGGGTAGAGCATTCCAGAGGATGGGGGAGGCTCTGGAGAAGTCCTGAAGGCGAGCATGGGATGAGGTGACAAGGGAGTTTGAGAGCAGGAGGTCTTGGGAGGAGCGAAGAGAACGATTAGGTTGGTATTTTGTGACTAGGTTAGAGATGTAGCTAGGGGCCAAGTTGTGGATGGCTTTGTAAGTTATAGTTAGTATCTTGAATTTAATTCGGTGACTGAGTGGCAGCCAATGGAGGGATAGGCAGAGGGGTGTAGCAGACGCTGAGCGGTTTGTGTGGTGGATGAGCCTGGCCGCAGCGTTCATGATGGACTGAAGTGGGGATAGCCTATTTAGAGGTAAACCAATGAGGAGGGAGTTGCAGTAGTCAAGGCGGGAGATGTGTTTTTGGCAGATGCAGGTTATCTACATTTGTTCATGCCTATTTGTATTAAAAGAAGTTTAGTACATTGTTGTCTAGATGGGTTTGTAACTATAATGAAATGCAAACTTGATTCAGTGTAAGGAGAGGACCCTCAGCAGCTGTTTACACATCTGGATGCAGGAACACTAGTGTGGGACACCAGAACAAACTTTTTAGGGTGTCCCACACAGGTGCTCCAATGGATACGAGGGGTGTCTCCATGTGTGAAGGCTCATACAAACGCTCACTCATTCCCCACCTATTAAACACCGCCAAAGCTCTAATTCCTACTCTATGGGGCCAACCAACTATCCCATCTATAAAAGTCTGGCTACAAAGAGTGGATGAAGTTCATCTCATGGAGAAGATTACCCACAACAATAAAGGTACTTCCAAGAAGCATTCGTTAACATGGGCACCCTGGGTGAAATTCTAGTCCACTTCCTCTTATAAGGACATTATAAAGCAAACCCCTTAAGCCTATCATTTAAGTATTGCTATTTAAATACCATTATCTCAAGATTTTTCAACATATTGACAGGCATGCCAACAACCCCCCCCCTCCCTCCCCTCCCTTCCCCCTCACCTTAGTCCATACCCTATCTATCATCCCTCCTCCTTTATCTATCTTCGTTTCTATCATCTATTTTTCCTTATTCCCCCCTTTCTCTACTCCTTTTCTTTGATCTTTCACTTTAAATTAAAGCAATATTTTCTCTCTTTTTTTAAAATTTTGATTAATTTACTCGCTTAGAAAGCAACCTCTGTCTATTTTGTCAGTACATTCACTTTCATTCTCCCTTTCGGATTTCCAGAGACAATTACTTGTTTCTGGACAAAAGTTGTTAATTTAAAATCCATACCAGACCTAAGGGACATTGTCGCCTTGCGCTCGCCGCAATAGGAAAATTTGTACCGGGGGGTACTAGTGTCCCTTTTTAGGGTCCTTTTTCACAGAGTTTCTTCTTGAAGTCCAGCCTCAGGCCCAACTGAGGCCACATAGTTCATTGAATTTCTCCTTAAATGGAGAATGCAGCATGCAAGGGTTATATGGTTAAGGTTATATTCCGCCATGTTGATTGCCGTATGGCCATTATCCCGAAAGCGTTCTCCACCACTCTTCTGGCTCTGGCCAGCCACTAGTTAAAAACCCTCTGGTCCGGGGTGAGGGTCCTCATGGCTTCAAAACGGTCGGCTGGTCAGAACAAACTAACAGAAAGCACTGAAAAACAGAAAGGCCTGAGAAGGGCGAGCTGAAAATCAGAAAAGAGCGGACAAGAACATACTGAAGATCAAATACGTACTATAAAATACACACTGAAAAACAAATGCGAACTGACTACACGCACTGAAAACCAGATACAAACCCACAAGCACAAACTGAACAGCAGTAACGATCTGAAAAGCACAAGGCTGAAAAGCGCGAATTGTCTCTCACCAAACTTCTACTAACACGAGATTAGCAGAAGGAGCCCAAGGGTGGCGCACTTGGTATTGAACTTCCCTTTTATAGTTATATAGTGCCGTCGTACATGTTGTCACCGCGTTCTTGACGTTTGGAATTTCCAACATTTGTGTGACCGTGTGTATGCAAGACAAGTTTGAGCCAACATCCGTCGGAAAAAAACATGTATTTTGTTGTTGGAATATGAGATCGTGTGTACGCGGCATAAGAGGTTGTGATTCTATCAAAGGTTGCGGCTGGTCTTAGATATTGGCTGATCCAGAAGGATCACATAACTCAGGGTGTTGGTTGTTTAGTGGATCCAGTTCTGGGACAGAGACTGAGGCTGTGGTTGGAATGATGTTGCTGAGAGGTCCCTGGCTGGAAATGTGACCTGCAAGGTCCTTCTTGCGTCTATTCCTAGAGTGCCTAGGCTTGGGGGTAAGTAGTTCTGGTCTGCGGGATAGCATGGGTGGGCGGGATGACATTAGGTTTTGCCACCTTTTCTTCAAGCCAAACACTTTAGCGGTCTGGGACACCTTTGGGTGCCCCCAAGGAGAGCAGTAATGTGGTGCGCATAGTGTGCCGCAGCAAACAGTGTGTGTGGCTAAATTGCTCTTGCTGACATAATCAGCCTGCCCCCCAGTGATGCTGAACCTGCCCCCAAACAAACAGCCGCCTACAGCTCCAAGATAGCAACAGATTTGTGTGTGACTATCTTGGTTACTTGGGGAGCCACAGCTTGGTCTGAATAATGTGTCCGGGTTTCAGTCTGCCTGAAACCCGGACACATAATTCAAAACCAGGACTGTCCGGGTGAATTCCAGACAGGTGGCAACCCTAGATGACATGGGTATATGACAAAATGGGTGGGACTGCAGAGATCACATGTGTAGCAATGGCAAGCTATAAAGATTATGAGGATATAAGATAATATGGTTAAAAAAAAAAATTAGTTTACGGGATTCTCAATGCTCAGCATGTAAGTAATGTATTTTCCTTCGCTACGTCACAATTCTCAGTCAAAGTATAAGTTACAGTTCTGTTTCGGTTATTTCATAGCTCAGTGAAGCACAGTACTTACTACTGTCTCATCGGAGCATAATGATGTCAGACTTTGCTTAACTTAGCATAGTGAAGCAGAATAGAAACAGAATAAAAAAGCAAGTTATCAGATTCCTGTATCAACATTTTTCATGACTATTTTGCCACTCTGGATAGACATAATATGCAAGTAATAGCAATATAAAATGTTTTTTATTGAAGCAAAATTGATTTTGGATTATAATTTCTCCTTGAGATAAAACACTCCAGAAAACACGGTGATAAATAAGCCTACAGGAATTGATTTGTTCTATTCAGCAGGGGATTTACATTGGCTAGCTTAGCAAGAAATTGGTTTCTCCTGAAATTATTATTTCATTCTAAGAACAGTGGAAGCTGTGTCACATAAAGCTCACAAATAACAGCAGCAGCACTAGCATAATGTATTACATATGATATGGTGTTTGATTCTATAGTATGGCACACTGAACTTTTGGATATATCCTTTGCATCACATCTGCAGGAACTTAAGGTGGAAGCATAGTATAAAAACAAAAATAGCCATAGCTTCAATGGCCATTGATTACCTTTATTTTTTTGTTTCACACCTATTTTTATTAGCGTCTCTGATACTATAAAGCTGTTACAAAGTTACAGCATTAAGAAGCTCTCACTTTAGCAGCCCGCATTTCTTTATCTATGTTATCTGTGACTTGTGTTTTGACATTTTAATTCAATATACAGTGAAGTGCTCACAACAGGATGGCTTATTGACTATAACCCTTCAGATACCTGTAGGAATCAGGCACATTCAAACAAAACAATACGCAGGACAGATGACAGGACTTACTTCCTTACAAATTAAAACACATTTTATTTCAGAACAAGATAAACTGACAGAGTGTGCTATAGGTAAACCATTCAAACATATTTCGATAGTTGGTTATAGGCAAAGGGAGTGTCATATTTTAAAGTTGGTGTCATATACCTGTTTGCAGGGTCCAAAATGACAAGGATGGCCTCTTACAGAGTTCCCATCTGAGCATTCCTGGAAATTAAGACAGGGTCTGCAGGGGTAAAGAAAGTATAAGTGCCAGGGTATAAACACTGAAGACTAAAAATTGGGAGAACTGGTATCAGCCGAGCAGGGGTACTGTCAGTACTACGATCCCTTTAAGACCCAGCAAAACTCACCTGACACAGCCTTTGCCTGGGAAACAACAATCAATCATCTTTAAATCACCTGTATCAGCACACAATCAGTGCTCGTGATAGAGTTGCTACCTTTGTGTGCTACTACTTGACCCAGCTGATATGTGCTCTGTATATGACTTTGAGTCTCTGTGGCTACCTGTCATTAATATTGTCAACTTTTTCCCTACATTCCCCCCCCCTTCCCCCCCCCCCCCCCTTTCCCTTCCCAACATGGGAGTTCCCTCTTGTCTTATCCCTATTATGTGATAATCGCAGGGTTCCCAAGTTAATGCCAAGAAAATTGCACATCGTGTATTGTTATTGATATCTTTATGACTGGTTCTGTACTAGCAATTCTATGTACTATTGTGTGACATTGAAATAGCACTGTAATGTTGTTTAAATTGATTGTATTGCAGACTGGGGACGTATGCATCCGGGTTGGTCATTCGGATGCTCCACTGCCCCGGCTGGATGCGTAGATTTCCAATATGTAAAAGTGTGTATATTTGGTTTCACAGCTAAGTCTCTCACCACCATAGCACGGCGTGAGGAGTTAATTCTCCCCTAGTGGCGGGCATGTGGCTTTCAAGGCAGAGGTGAGGCCCCTTCTGTGATCGGCCCCGTCCCTCTGCTTCCCTGGGCAGCGTATTGCGCTGCAAGTACAATGGGTTAGGCGCATGTGCGGAATGAATTCCTGCACATGCACACTAGTTGAAAGCCTGACCCGGTGACGACGACACTGGACCCACTCAGCGCCGTACGTCTTCCGGGTTGGGGGTATTTAAGGCAGCCGCCATGGCTGCCGTTTGTGGATGGCATACACCCGGCAGGCTGGATTCATACTGGCGGACCATAAGTAAGTGACTTACTAGCTAGATAGGCGCTCCTCTTTGTTCCCCCTCTCCATTTCCTCTCCTCTCGTTCATTCATGTCGGTCATCCTCTATTGACAGGACTGCCTGAACAATATCTTTGATACATGCAATATTGGTTAGGATAGTGCTCTTTATTCCAGAGGTTGCAATGCTTGATCCTTGCTACATTGTTAAACTTAATGGTCACTAAGCAATCCATCCCCTGCCCAAGGTGCCAGCAATTGAGTTCTCATCATTTTTTAAAGTAATGGTGGGTGTTACTTTGTGATTTTTTTACCAATACCTTATTAGGTGCACTATGAGTGGAGAGTTGTTTTTCCAAACCGCACTCTTTCCAATCCCTTCTGTCCCTCTTCCTCTGTCCCCCTTTTCCTCCCCCCCTCCCCCCCTTCCCTTGCTTTTTCTCCCCTTTTTCTTCTCCCTCCTCCCCCCTCCTTTCTCCCCCTTTTCCTCCCTCCTCCCCCTTCTTCCCCTTCCTTCCCCCCTTCCTCCTTCTCCCTCTTTCCCCCCCTTCCCCTTTCTCCCCTTTCCCCCCTTCCCCTTTCTCCCCTTTCCCCCCTCCCCATCCCCTCCCTTGCTCCTCCCCATCCCCTTCCCCCCCTTTCCTCTTTCCCCCTCTCCCCTTCACTGGTCTTTTTCCTTTCCTCTCCTCTTTTTCTCCCCCCCCCCCCCTTTGTCTCCTTCTTTCATCCCACTCATTTTATTTCATTTAGGTGGTGGCCATTTACCCATAGCTGACCCTGCACTTTATTATCTAATGCATATTTTATCCTTTTTACATACTAGTGTATTCTGCCATAAAAAAAACCCGTGCTCGCCCCCGGGGGAACGCCTGTTCTGGGCGTCTCACAGTGCCGTCTAAGCCCGGACTGGGGCAGTGGTTGGTGAGTGTACATTTTCACCTGTAATCAACTACCACTCCAATGCTACATTACTGTCACTATATTATTCTTGCATACTGGATGTGTAATTGTGATTATTTGATTTATAGAGAATTTACTTGGACGCCTCCTGAAGAAGTGGTTAGTCTGCGAAACTGTCGAGGTCACGTTCTCAAGTACTCTAAAAAACAGCCTTCGACTACCCTTGTGGGCGCTTTTAAATGTTACTTTAATTATTGTATTGTAATGTCTGTTAATTCTATATCGTGTATGTATAGATGTTTTAATACTTATGTTTGGAATAAATTTAAATTTTACTTATAATTGTATGCCTTCATGAGGTACCGGGATAGTCCAATTAGCTTTGAGTGGTGAGGTAGGACTTGATTGGAGAAGTCCCCATTTATTCCTCCCCTACCCCCCTTTACTACTCCATGATCAAAGGATGAAGGTACCCACTAACAATTTACTTTTCTTTATTCTTGTGGCAATTACCTTATAAATCCTTACAAATTAAAACACATTTTATTTCAGAACAAGATAAACTGACAGAGTGTGCTACAGGTAAACCATTCAAACATATTTCGATAGTTGGTTATAGGCAAAGGGGGTGTCATATTTTAAAGTTGGTGTCATATACCTGTTTGCAGGGTCCAAAATGACAAGGATGGCCTCTTACAGAGTTCCCATCTGAGCATTCCTGGAAATTAAGACAGGGTCTGCAGGGGTAAAGAAAATACAAGTGCCAGGGTATAAACACTGAAGACTGAAAATTGGGAGAACTGGTATCAGCCGAGCAGGGGTACTGTCAGTACTACAATCCCTTTAAGACCCAGCAAAACTCACCTGACACAGCCTTTGCCTGGGAAACAACAGTGATTGGCCAGCTCATCTTTAAATCACCTGTATCAGCACACAATCAGTGCTCGTGATAGAGTTGCTACCTTTGTGTGCTACTGCTTGACCCAGCTGATATGTGCTCTGTATATTTCATGTATGACCCAGCTAGTTTTGACCCTGCTTGCCTCTTCTGATTCAGTACCGCTTGGACTCTGATCTACCTGTGTATGATCCAGCTTGCCTAGACGACACTTTGCCTGATTCTACTGTAGTACCAGACTCAGCATTACTACTTGGCTGCCCAGCCAATCTCTACCTTCATCTGCAGCGGTGAACTACAAGCACCAGTCAACCTCTACCTTAGTTTGTAGCAGTGAACTATAAGGACCAGCCAACACCTACCTTCATCTGCAGTGATGAACTACAAGGTCCTGCCAACATCTACTTTCATCTGCACTATAAGTCCCAGCTGACCTGCTCCGCTTAGACCTTCTCATGGTATGTGCTCTTGTTCTTTAAACTCTTTGCATAATCAGCACACCTGAACTGTTACCTGTTATCTGCTCCTAGCCTGACATTATCAAGACATACATAAAAAGGGAAGACTATTATGGATCCTGAGCAGGCTCAGTTGTTTGCACAGAAACGTTGCCATTTATCCCATCAAGTCCAGGAAATGGCCACAGAGCTCACCAAGGTGCAATCTCCTTCTACTACCACCGCTACAAAAACTCCATCATTGGAACCAAAAATTCCTTTCCCTGAACGTTTTTCTGGTGACCATAAAGGGTTGTTTTGCAACTTTAAAAACATCTACAAATTATATTTCAAGTTAGAGCTATCCTCGTCTGGCTCTGAAACTCAGAGGGTTCAGATCATTATCTGACTACTACAGGGTGACCCCCAGGCTTGGGCCTTTAACCTGGAACCAAACCATCCAGCCCTGCTAATAGTAGATGCCTTCTTTGAAACCCTTGGGTTACAATATGAAGATTCAGATTGTGCTGCTACTGCAGAATCAACCCTGCGTAACTTACAGCAAGGAACTGCCACTGCTGAGATGTATTGCTCAGAGTTTTGCAGGTGGGCCCAGGAATCTGCCTGGAATGATGCAGCTCTCCGCAGCCAGTTTAGAATAGGCCTTTCAGGTGCAATTGAGGACACTCTGGTCAACTTTTCCTACCCAGCCTCACTGGAGGAGGTGATATGTCTAGCCGTTAGAATTGACCGCCGCCAGTGGGAGAGGAGGCCAGAACTCCCTACGGCTGTGGCAAATTATATACCTACCTTGCCACCTGATTATTCCACCTCCAGTGCCAGATCTGAGGAAGAACCTATGCAGTTAGGCTCCACCCGTTTATCTGCCCAGGAGCACACACACCGGCCTAACATGGGACTCTGCTTATATTGTGGTCTCAAGGGTCATATGCTTCGTTCTTGTCCTACACATCCGGGAAACTCCAGGACCTAGGTGATTGTGGGGAGGTCACCTTAGGTCTGTTTTCATCTCCCCAGGAGGACAATAGTATACTTTTACCCGCTGTTATTCACATTGGGACAGGGGCTCATGAACTGCTGGCCTTTGTAGATTCTGGAGCTGTTGAGAATTTTATTGATAAGACTCTGATTACCTCTTTGTCCCTGGAAACTCATGCTCTAGATTGCCCAGTCTGCCTGATTTCTGTGGATAATTGGCCTCTCTCACAAGATCTAGTGCTCCAATCCATGACCGTTTCCATTTACAATTGGGGGCCTTGCATTGTGTTAGGTACCTGACTGGTAGAAGGAGACCTCTCTTAAACGCTGGTTCAGGAGACGCTGGAAGTGGGAACAGTAGTCTCCTGAGCGCAGTGGGTAGGAGGGCCTGATGCAGGGTCCAGCAGAAGCAGATACCGGAACTGGAAGGATGTCCCTCAGGGATGGCTGAGCTGCGGATGCAGGTAAGCTGGTGCAGGCCGGGAGGCAGGCAGACAGATGCGAAGACAGCAGCTGGATGCAAAACAAGCAGGCTGGGAACAGCGTCACAGGACACAGGCAAACAAGGTCAGACAGTCCGTTTTGGCAGGAGATCAGGCAGGTATAAACAGGAGGGATGATCCAAGGATAGTCAGGCAGGCAGGAGTTCGGCAACAGGTAACAGAATAAGCAAGGTCAGGCAAGCCGGGTCGGATAGGAGACTGGAGAATGGTCAGACGTAGCCGGGTCACTAGCAAAATAACAGATAGGCAGATACAGGAACTTCAGGTGCAGAGCTGCAGACGAACAGCACCTGACATGAGCACCTGTCACTCTTTTAAAGGGACCTTGGCGCCAAAACAGCGCTAGCGCGAACAGGAGCGCGCGAACGGGCACACACGGGAGCGCTCTGGCGCCCCCTGGTGGGGAATTGAGCTGAAATGTCCTAGAAAGACCCCTCGTGCACCTGCGTGCACGTAGATTCGCCCGACGGCTACTAACATGCCCCTGACATTGCCCCCTCCCAACGGGCAGCCTCCGGATGCCCAGATAACTCTTCTTTTCAGGATGGGAAGAGAAATAGGCATGAATCAAACGTTTGGCATGAATATTACAGTCAGGTTCCCATGAGTTATTTTCCGGACCATACCCCTTCCACTTAATTAAAAACTGTACTTGCCCAGACCTCTTTCTGCAGTCAAGGATGGCTTCCACTTCATACTCCTCATTGCCGTCCACCAAAACTGGTTCAGGGACTCTGTTGCCCCTATCAGGAAAAGGATCATCTACAGCAGGCTTCAAGAGTGACACGTGAAACACAGGGTGCATCTTAAGTGAGCCAGGTAAGCATAATTCATAAGACACCTCGTTAATCTTCCTTTTCACAGGGAAAGGCCCAATAAATTTAGGGGCAAGCTTCTTGGAAGGACATGTCAATCTAATATTATTGGTAGACAACCAAACCTTGTCGCCAAGCTGAAGGTTTAGATCTCCTCTTCTTTTCTGATCAAAGAACCTCTTATTGTCCGCTTGGGCCTTGGATACCGCTTCCTGCAAGATCCGGTTATTACGACTGAGGAACTGCACTGTGTCCTGGACCGCTGGAACTGATGATTCTGAAAGAAAATCTGGTATAAAAGATGCATGAAACCCATAATTGGCAAAGAAAGGGGATTGACCTGTGGCAGAGTGGCTGGCATTATTGTAAGCGAATTCCGCTAGGGGCAGCAAGGACACCCAATCATCTTGCACAAAAGATGTAAAACACCTAATGTATTGCTCCAGAGTCTGATTTGTCCTTTCAGTTTGCCCATTTGTTTGGGGATTGTATGCTGAGGACAGGGCTAGTTCAATTTTCAGATTTTCACAAAGGGCTCTCCAAAAGCATGAAGTAAACTGTACCCCCCTATCGGACACTATATTTGCGGGGATTCCGTGTAACCTGACAATTTCCCTGATGAACACACGGGCCGTCTCCACAGCAGAAGGTGTTCCTTTTAGGGGCACAAAGTGGGCCATTTTGGATAGCCGGTCAACGACCACAAGGATCGCCGAACATCCCTCAGAACATGGCAATTCAACTATAAAGTCCATTGCTATCATCCTCCAGGGCCTATCTGGTATACGCAATGGTCTTAGCAGTCCCCAAGCTCTGTTCCTGGGAGTTTTATTCTGGATTAAGACAGAACAGGAGTTGACGTATTTTCTGCAAAATTCCTTCAAGTTAGGCCACCAAAAGGTGCGCTGCACCAGCTCAAGGGTCTTACGGACCCCGAAATGTCCTGCAAGTGGATGGTCATGCAAAAGTGTCAGCACCTTGACTCGGACGCTCTCTGGTACAATAATTTGACTTCCCCTCCATAATAGTCCATCTCGAGATGTTAAAGAGGACCCCTGGAGACTTGAAGGTTCTGGGGATGCTTCTCTGATCATGGACAAAAGATCTGTTTGAAGGAGAAGAAAACTATTTGCCGGCAGAATAGTGTCAGGCACAGAAAAGTCTTTAGGATTATCAAACATGCACGACAGCGCGTCTGGCTTTACATTTTTGGATCCCGGCCGGTAGGTGATATGGAAACAAAACCGTGTAAAGAATAGAGCCCAACGGGCCTGTCTGGGTTTTAGTCTCTTAGCAGATCTTAAATATTCAAGATTTTTGTGATCCGTATAAATCAGTACTGGGCGGACTGCGCCTTCAAGCAAATACCTCCATTCCTCCAAAGCTGTCTTGATAGCAAGTAGCTCCCGGTCCCCCACATCATAGTTCCGCTCAGCCGGTGAAAGTTTCCTAGAAAAGAACACTACGGGATGCATCAGGTCCTTGTTGCCTTGCCGTTGGGAAATAATAGCACCCACGGCTACTTCGGAAGCATCAACCTCCAGGATAAAGGGCAAGGATGGGTCAGGATGGCTAAGAATCGGAGCAGACGTGAAACGTCTCTTTAACTCTTCAAAGGCCCCCTGAGCCTCCGGGTTCCAGTGGAAATGAAGATTCTGCTTAGTTAGCTGCGTGATGGGGGAGATGATGGCAGAGAACCCCCTGATAAACTTCCTATAAAAGTTTGCAAACCCCACAAAGCGTTGTACGCCCTTCTTGTCCATGGGTGCTGGCCATTCTAACACAGCAGACACCTTCTGAGGATCCATTTTGATGCCAGTTGGGGAGATCACTAACCCCAGGAACTGAATCTCCTTTTGTTCAAATTCGCACTTCTCCGCCTTAGCATACAATCTGTGCAGGCGGAGTCGGGCCAGGACTTTACGAACATGTTACCTATGTTGCTCGAGTGAACTGGAGAAGATTAGAATATCGTCCAAGTAGATGATTAGAAAGATGTCCAGGAAATCTTTAAACACATCATTGACCAGATGCTGAAACGTGGCAGGAGCATTGCAAAGGCCGAAGGGCATGACTAGGTATTCATAGTGTCCGAAACAGGTCCGGAAAGCCGTCTTCCATTCATCCCCGGCCCGAATGCGGACCAGATTGTAGGCCCCTCTCAGATCTAATTTGGTAAAGATGATGGCAGACCTTAATTTTTGGAACAGTTCAGGTATTAGAGGCAACGGATAACGGTTTTTGACCGTAACCTTGTTTAGCTCCCGATAATCCACACAAGGGCGAAGCGTTTGATCTTTTTTGGAGACAAAAAATATTCCCGCACCAGCTGGTGAAGTGGACTGTCAGATGAAGCCTTTTTCAAGATTTTCGTTTATGTAAACTTTAAGTGCTTCTTGTTCTTTTTCAGAAAGCGGAAAGATGCGCCCAAAAGGAATCTCAGCTCCAGGGAGCAACTCAATTGGACAATCATAGGAACGATGGGGTGGCAGAGAGTCTGCTCCCTTCTTGCTGAACACATATGCAAATTCCTGATAGACCTCTGGTACGTCTTGAGGCAGATCTGGGTCAATGTCCATACAAAATAAGGTAGCCGCAGAATTAACGGGTTCAGGTAGACAATGTCTTTGGCAATAGGGTGACTGAAACTTGATCTCACCCGTGGCCCAGTTAACAAGAGGATTGTGGGCCTGAAGCCAGGGCATACCCAAAATGATTGGGAAAAGAGGGGATGAAATAACGTCCAGGACTAGGATTTCTCGGTGCTGAGATGAGCAGGTAGCAGACAGAGGAAGGGTTTCTTGAGAGACCTCTCCAGATCTTATATGGGACCCATCGGCCAGAAAAATTGAAAATCTGTGTGTTTTATTCTTTAAAGGAAGATCTTGTTGGGTAGCAAAAACAGAGTCAACAAAGCAGCTACATGCCCCGGAATCAACAATGGCGTTGACTTGAATTGTTCTTCCCTGGAGCTGTAATGAGAGAGGGAGAACAAGTTGAGTGGCATTGGCTGTTAAAGCGGATAAACTGGTTGGAGTCGAAGAAAAACACTTACGGATCTTTACTGGACAGTTGTTCACATAGTGGCCCGTCCCGCCACAATAGAGACAAAGATTCAGTTGGCGCCTGCAGGCCCGTTCTTCAGGGGTCAGAGTAGTACACATAAGTCCCAGTTGCATAGGTTCAGGCGCATCAGTTGTTTGGTTGACTGGACTTGGACCGGCAGAAGGTAGATACCGGGAGGCAGGCAGCGGGGCTCTTGCGGTCATCCACATAGGCCGCGTTTGTTGAGAAGATCGTTCAGACCGGCGCTCACGAAGGCGTCGATCAATTTGGATGGTAATAGCAATGAGCTCCTCCAAGGTGTCAGGCATTCCTACCCGGGCAAGTTCATCCTTAAGAACCATGCGGAACTGGTGGCGCAGGGCTGCGTTGTTCCATTGAGTGTCCGCGCTCCAGCGTCGAAAGTCCATAACATAGTCCTCGGCCGGCCTACGGCCTTGCTGGAGCGCGAAAAAAGCTGCCTCAGCAGTGGCAGCTCGCTGAGGGTCCTCATATAGCTGGGCCATGGCTTCAAAAAAGGCGGGTAGAGACTGAATCTGTATGGCGTTGGTTTCAAGCAGGCGGTGGGCCCAGGTCTGGGGTTCCCCCTGGAGGAGGGATATGACAAATCCCACTTTGGTAGCTTCCAAGGAGAAAGTCCGTGGCTGTAAGCCGAAGTAAAGCTGACAAGCGCTGCGGAAAGCCAAAAACTTAGTAGGTCACCAGAGAACTTTTCAGGAACAGGGACTCTTGGCTCCGGTGGAAGCATGACCACAGAGGGTGGTGCAGCAGCCTGTACTGGAGCGGCTGCGGTAGCAGGAGCCACACCACCGGGACCACTGAGGTTTAACACTTGACCCTCCAGTCTGTTGTAACTGTCCTGTAAGGTCTTTACTGCTTGGGTGAGGGCTGCTAAGTGCGTGCAGATCTCCTTGATGGGAGAGGTCTCTCCTGCAGGCTCAGTCATTGCTGTTTGTACTGTTAGGTACCTGTTAGTTGAGCCTGACTGGTAGAAGGAGACCTCTCTTAAACGCTGGTTCAGGAGCCGCTGGAAGTGGGAACAGTGGTCTCCTGAGCGCAGTGGGTAGGAGGTCCTGATGCAGGGTCCAGCAGAAGCAGATATCGGAACTGGAAGGATGTCCCTCAGGGATGGCTGGTCTGCGGATGCAGGTAAGCTGGTGCAGGCCGGGAGGCAGGCAGACAGATGCGAAGACAGCAGCTGGATGCAAAACAAGCAGGCTGGGAACAGCGTCACAGGACACAGGCAAACAAGGTCAGACAGTCCGTTTTGGCAGGAGATCAGGCAGGTATAAACAGGAGGGATGATCCAAGGATAGTCAGGCAGGCAGGAGTTCGGCAACAGGTAACAGAATAAGCAAGGTCAGGCAAGCCGGGTCGGATAGGAGACTGGAGAATGGTCAGACGTAGCCGGGTCACTAGCAAAATAACAGATAGGCAGATACAGGAACTTCAGGTGCAGAGCTGCAGACGAACAGCACCTGACATGAGCACCTGTCACTCTTTTAAAGGGACCTTGGCGCCAAAACAGCGCTAGCGCGAACAGGAGCGCGCGAACGGGCACACACGGGAGCGCTCCGGCGCCCCCTGGTGGGGAATTGAGCTGAAATGTCCTGGAAAGACCCCTCGTGCACCTGCGTGCACACAGATTCGCCCGACGGCTACTAACATGCCCCTGACACATTGGGAGAAGATTTCATGCCTTGTCATTGACTCTCCATCCACTCCTTTAATCCTAGGCCTTCCTTGGCTTCAGAAGCACAATTCAGTAATTGACTGGCGAACAAGAAATGTTCTGGCTTGGTCCAATCAGTGTATAAAAACCTGCATCCAGCACTCTGTTTGATTTGCTGCCTATCAAGTGGGAAAGGAACAGATTCCGCTTTGTTAAATGGACTTTCGGAACGTGTTTTCTAAAGGGATTGCTGAAGCTTTACCTCCTCATTGCAGTTATGATTGTCCCATTGACCTCTTGCCTGACACTACACCTCCTCGAGGGAGAGTTTTTCCACTGTCTAAGCCAGAGAATCTTGCTTTGCAAGAGTATATCCAGGAAAACATAGCTAAGGGTTTCATCCATCTCTCCGCTTCTCCCGCAGGTGCAGGATGCTTCTTTGTCCAGAAGAAGGGTGGGGGACTGAGGCTTTGTGTTGATTACAGAGGTCTAAATAAGATAACTGTTCCCAATCGGTATCCTCCTCCTCTGTTAACAGAGTTGTTCTCCTAAATCCAGGGAGCCAAAATCTTCTCCAAACTGGAGATGAATGGAAGACAGCCTGTAGCTAGGGATGAGCCGAACACCCCCCCGGTTCGGTTCGCAGCAGAACATGTGAACAGACCGAAAGTTTGCACGAACATTCGAACACTGTTAAAGTCTATGGGACCCGAACCTGAAAAATCAAAAGTGTGAATTTTAAAGGCTAATATGCAAGTTATTGTCCTAAAAAGTGCTTGGGGACCCGGGTCCTGCCCCAGGGGACATGTATCAATGCAAAAAAAGTTTTAAAAACAGCCGTTTTTTCAGGAGCAGTGATTTTAATAATGCTTAAAGTGAAAAAATAAAAGTGAAATATTCCTTTAAATATCGTACCTGGGGGGTGACTATAGTATGCTTGTAAAGTGGCATGTGTTTCCCGTGTTTAGAACAGTCCCTGCACAAAATGACATTTCTAAAGGAATAAATGTCATTCAAAACTGCGTGCAGCTGTAATGTAATGTCGGGTCCTGGAAATATGGATGAAAATATTGAGAAAAACATGGGTACCCCCCAGCCCATTACCAGGCCCTTTGGGTCTTGTATGGATATTAAGGGGAACCCCGCACCCGAATTAAAAAAAGAAAAGGCGTGGGGCACCCAGGCCCTATATACTCTGAACAGCAATATACAGGCGGCCCAAACAAGACAGGGACTGTAGGTTTGTTCTTAAGTTGAATCTGTTTGTAATTTGGAACAGGTACATTTTGTAAGTGTAGCTCCAGCCAAAAAACTATTTTTAAGCTTTTTGGATAACATAGGGAAGGGTTATCACCCCTGTAACATTTGTTTTGCTGTCTGTGCCCCTGTTCAGAAGATTTCACCTCACTTTCTGTCCCAATGACAATTGGATTTTGGAAAATTTGGGGTTATTAGGGAAACAAGGATTGGTGATAAAGCATCAGTGGAGACACCCTTTCCCATATTAACTCTTACAGGAGAGAATTTCCCTTCCTAGTGGTAGATTTTCTCTCACTTCCTGTTGTCTCCCTCCGTTTGTAAGTAGGAGTCATTTGTAAGTCGGATGTTTGAAAGTAGGGGACCGCCTGTATATACTATACGGCCGCCCTATATACTCTGCAGAAAATTGGGCCTTAGGTGTTGGTGGTACCAGAACACTGTAAGCCCTCACAGTTACTCTTGGTGGGCGCTGGAACGGACCCTGCTGTGAAATATGAATTACAATCTTTCTTTGATGAAATTAACCAAAACATCTATGGTATGACCTTCTCGGGCTCTTGGAATAAACAAACCATTAACTATTTGGATTTACAGCTTTATAAGAACTTTTTTCAAATCAACTGACAGAAACGGTATATCCCAGTCAATAGCTGCCATCATCGACAGTGGATTGGGAATATACCAAAGGGCCAACTAATAAGGTTGTATAGAAATTGCAGTAACATTGAAGATTATGATATCCAAGCAGATATCATTATAAAAAGATTTGTAGAAAAAGGATACAAGAGAAAGGAACTAGAAACACTAAAAGAGAAAGTGAAGAAAATGAATAGAAATCTGATGATAGAAGGTAAACTCGACGATAAAAAGAAAAAAAGGAATGATAAGAAAGTTGACATGGCATTTCTTACGGGCTTTAACATACAACATAAATCCCTGGAAATGGTTATTAAGAAACACTGGCCGATTTTACAATCTGGCAAAATCTTGAAAACCATTATACCATCAAGACCCACTTTCATCTACAGAAAGGCGCTAAACCTCAGAAATAGATTAGTACACAATGCCTTCGATCCACCAAAGCAAATCAAAATATTCAAACATCTCAAAGGTTTCTTAAAATGTGGAAAATACTTCCGGTTCCGGCGCCACATGAGGAGGAGGTAGGAACCCTCAGCTCCCGCTACACTCTCCTTAAAAACGGCCTTAAAAGCCCAGCAAACGCCTCGGGGAGACCCCCCCTTACACTGGCACACAGAGGAGACACACATGAATCGCTTTGTAGAGCGATCGTATGCTCAAGCGGCGTCCTCCTCACTGACACAGGCAGGAGGGACAGAGACAGGCGCAGCTAAAATGGCGGCCGTGATTTCTTCAGCAGAACAGCTGCAGCCGCCTCCACTGCCTACACAGCCGTTCTCATTACATCCCTCAGCCCCAGTAACAATAGCAGCTGACCCTGCTTCTCCTGAAGGCATAGCCCAGGCAGTTGTAGCGCTGCTGGGACCTACACTTGCTGCCACAGTAGACACAGCAGTGAGCAGAGGGCTGGAGCTGCTCCATGTAGAAGTACAGGCACAAGCACAGAGGATTACACTCACAGAGGAATGGATCTCCTCTTTGGAAGATGAAGCTGCTGCTACATCTGCTGCAGTAGCACGTATGAGCATTACACACAGAGAGATTTGGGATAAACTCGACGATCTCGAAAATCGAGACAATCTAAGGATAATAGGACTTCCTGAATCAATCACTACTCAACAACTAACAAACATATGTGCAAAGATCATTCCCGAACAACTGGGCCTCCGCATACCATGCATAGTAGAAAGAGCGCATAGCATTGGACAATACACAAAAACCCGTATAAAACCCAGACATGTTATTGTCAAATATTTGAACTATGCAGATAAGAATGCCATTATGCAAAAGTTTCGGCGCTCCCGCTCACTAACAGTGGATGGTGCAAAACTGCTATTGTTCGCGGATTACTCTGTTGAGGTCATGAATAAGCGCAAGGCATTTTCTCCAATATGCTCCATCCTGTACAACAATCAGCTCAGATTCTCCTTGGCCTACCCGGCAACCCTTCGAGTTCAAACACATGATGGGGAACAACTCACTTTCACCATGCCTGATGAAGCGGAAAAATTTGTCTCTACCCTGGGCACGGAAATGGAACATATCAACTCTACAGAGGACTATGCTGCAACATCGGGGACCCCTCCATCTTCATCCGCTAAGCCCCAACGTAGTCCAACCAAACCCCCATACAAGCGTCTTCGTACTTCACAGAAAGAGGATCGTTCAGGATACTGCTGATGACCTACAAGGACCAGATGTTGTTCCACTTATCTGGGAGACGGGTAGTACTACTCCCCCCACATGCTACCTTTCTTCTTTCCTTACGTTGTTTCTACAACTTTTATACCTTATATGCCTAAATGAATTGCCGCAGTTAATATTATAACATGCTGCTATGTTTAGGCACGGTCTTGTTTGCTCAATATTTGTTTGGTTAACCATAGAGATATTGCTTTGTAAAACTCGCATTGTTTATGGGTTAAGCTGTTTAACCACCACTGAGGCTTCAGTTGCAGATCCGTTCCTCTGATTCCCCTTATTTCTAGTTCTAATTCACAAGATATAGTCCTTCAAGGACGCCGCCCTCCTAGGTGAGGACTTGATATGCGCCATGTAAAACCTTAGTCCTTATGACTTGCAATTTATTCACATCTCTTCCCCCATGCCCTTTTACCCCCCCCCCCCTCTGGCTTAACACCTGCAGCCAAGAGTGGAATGGGAGATTGATGGGAGCCATGAAAAGTAATCGAACCTCATGTGGAAAAAAGTGAAGCCCATAATATATGTTAAAGGTTTTTCCCATTTAACTTCTGCCAAGCTGTTCTTTCTATTATCCATAACTATGTTTATTTATCGAATGTATTCACCTGTTCAATACTTATAACCTCAGGAAACTTTGGTGACCTTCAGATTGCAGATGCATTGTCTGATTGGGGGCCTTATTCCATACCCTTAACCCAATATACTCCTCAACATCAGACATGGCCTCTTCAACCGGTGAGAACCACTTAAAGTTTACTTCATGGAATGTCAAGGGACTCCGCTCTCCATGTAAGCGGATGGCTATTCTTAGACATCTGAAGCGTCTTCGGACGGATGTGGCCCTACTACAGGAAACACACCTGTCTGCAGATGATCTAACCCGCTTACGTAAATTGTGGGTGGGTACAGTGTATGGATCTCCTGCACTTGGCCGCAAAGCGGGTGTGGCTATATTAGTACATAAAAATTTAAAACACACATTAAGGGACGTTAGGATTGACTCATCAGGCCGCAAAATGACCCTACACGACCCTAAATGACATTAGACAACAAACAAGCAGCTATCACTAACATCTATGCTCCTAACTCGCCAGACACCTCTTTCTTCCAAGACATGGTGCAATGGATACTCTCCGCTCCTGAAACACTACATTTAGTAGGCGGGGATTTCAATTTGGTCATGTCCACGCTAGCAGACCGCAAGACTAGAGACTCAACCCACTGAACACATAATCCCACATCGCAAACACCCGATTCTACTCTCCTGGCACAAGCTGTTACTTCCATGCAATATGTGGATACTTGGCGTCTGAACCACCCGACAGATAGAGAGTACACTTTCTTCTCACCCCCACACAACTCCTTTTCACGCATGGATTACTTCTTTGCCTCCCCTACACTAATCAACACCTTATGCGAATCAGATATTTTAGATGCTAGGATATCAGATCATAGCCCTATATCTATACACATGACACAGGCCACACCTTCATCTCCCTCGCTCATATGGCGCTTTCCATCTTACTTGATGGACAACCAAGATTTTCGCCACACGCTAAACACAGTATGGAACGATTGTGTCTCCACTAATGGAGCTCATATCACCGAACCCAATCTCTTCTGGGAAGCTGGCAAAGCCTTCTTAAGAGGGACAATCATTTGCTATACCACACAATTTAAAAAACACACTAAACAACAATACAGACAAGCTAGTGAAGCGGTACGTACAGCCCATGACTGCCTAACTTTAAATCGTACACCCGATAATATCCGAACATGGAGACAAGCTAAGTGCACGTTTAATCTTTGGGCGGAACAACAGGAGGCGGCTAAGATGGCATACTCTAAATTACATTTTCACAGGTATGGCAACAAAGCTGGCAAGCTACTGGCTAAACTGTGTGCAGGAACGAGAAGACCCACCCGCATCTCTACTTTGAAAAATGCGGATGGATCCCTAATTACATCTACTGATGAAATCAGCAATATAATCACAAAATATTACACAGATTTATATGCTGCTGACCAAACTGATCCAGCCACTACTGAAGCTCTCCTGTCCAAAGTACGTCTACCCAGACTTCAAACTGCACAACTAGAGGCACTTAATGCACCTATCACAACCGACGATATCCGGCGAACGATCAAAACTATGTCATCTAATAAAGCTCCAGGTCCTGACGCATACACAGCTGAATTTTATAAAATGACCAACGATTTCATCCCAGACACCCTAAAACACGTATATGCAGCCATGTGGGATGGGGGACCATATCTTCCTACAGCGACACAAGCCCACATCAAACTGATAGCTAAAAAAGGAAAAAACCCCCAACTGCCAGGTTCCTATCGCCCAATATCCCTAATAAACGTAGATGTCAAAATACTCTCTAAAATTGTTGTGTCACGCTTAGCACATCTTCTCCCTTCATTGCTACACCCAGCCCAATCGGGATTTGTTTCGGGTCAATCAGCCACTTTAAATATACGAAAAGTACTAATGGCGTTACACCACACTACAACACACCCAGATCAAGATGTCGCTATTATATCACTAGATGCCGAGAAAGCTTTCGACAATGTTAGTTTGTCCTGGCTGTTTCGAGTACTACAACAATTCGGTTTCACAGGTCCTAACTTGAGTTTTCTTCAACAAATGTATGCATCTCCGACAGCACGATTTGTCACTCCTGACTTCATATCTGCCTCGATCCCTCTGACTAAGGGAACGAGACAGGGATGCCCACTTTGCCCCTTACTTTTTAACTTAGCCATAGAACCACTATCCAGACTACTCAACGCACAAGATGGAGTCAGCGGGATCGAAATAGGAGACCAAGTTCTCAGATCCGCTTTATTCGCAGACGACATGCTGTTGTTCTCCACTAACCCTCTTTCAGACTTTGACAAACTGCGAGAACTCTTTGCGGCTTTTTGACTGAGCTCGGGCTTTCGAATAAACTGCGACAAAAGCGAAATCTTATCACTACACCCACAATTATCAACTAAGTGGAAACATCTATCACCATTCACGGTGGCAACCCGATATATCACTTATCTAGGCATACACATAGAACGTGAACCCTCTTCTCTCTATGTACTTTATTACCCATCTTTAATAACTAAGATTGTGCAGGAGTTGGAAGCTTGGGCGGCCCTCCCCCTCTCGCTCTTTGGGAGATGCCACTTATTCAAAATGGTGTCGTTTGCGCGCTTGCTCTACCCAATGCAGACCATACCTTTATTATTAAAACACTCAGATGTACAGAAAATACATAAAGCATTGACAACTTTTATTTGGTCTCGCAAAAAAACACGTATTGCGCTACAAAAACTATGCCTCCCGAAGTCCGAGGGTGGGGCAGGTCTACCCAATTTACGTTTTTATAATCTTTCTTGTTTGCTTAGGCAAGGTTTAGATTGGCTGAACGGAAAGTCCAAATATTGCAATACTCTTCTTGAAGGTGCAATGACCTCACCTCACACGCTGTCAGCTATCCTCCACTCTAATCTCAACGCTCTACCACCTCACCTCAAGTCAAATACACTTATCAGAGATACTATAATTGCCTGGAGAAAGGTACGAAAATTATTGGGGCTTCCTTCAAATATTTCAAGACATTGACCCATTCAAGGAAACCCTCTGTTTCTCCCATCCACGATGCACAAAGCATTTGACCAATGGGGTTCCGATGGCCTCACGAAAGTAGTCTCCATATACCAAGGCACCTCGGGACACTTCAAACCTTTCCGATCACTAGCAAGCGAATTTTCCTTACCATCAAAACACATATTCTTCTACTATCAATTGATCGATTATTTGAAGTCTTGCTATGGGCCCAAATCTGATCCCTTCCAGAAATCCTTCATAGACACAGTATTACAGTAAAATGACTATTCCATCACCAATCTCTACTCCTACCTCATCCAACATCAATCTGCAAAATACCACCTCAAACCTTTTCATAAATGGTCTGTTATCTTAGGAGATGATGAACTGTCAGAAAAAATACTTGAAGGATACAGACAAGTCCGCAAACTTACGATATCTGAAACGTGGCGGGAAACCCAATTCAAGATTATACACAGAGCATACTACCCTTTCTACTTCACCAAAGACAATCCAAGTCAAATGAAATGCCCTTGGTGCTCGGAAACATGCCCCATCTTATTGCACCATCTTTGGGACTGCACAGCCATAACTACATTTTGGAATTCTGTCTTGGATCACATTGGCAAAATCAGTAAAGCACATATCCCAAAGGATCAACTATTATGCCTATTTGGATACACACCCCAAACATCTCCCCCAACAACCAGAGGACCTATGAAAATTCCTCAATGGGCACATCTACTCCTTTTATTAGCCCGCAGAACGATAATGAAACACTGGATTTCAACGACTCCACCTGCCCTACCCGAACTAAAAAAAGCTATGATGTCACTTTTTTACATGGAACGGCTCGACACCATTTCACTGAACTTTCGCTCTACTTCGCGCTTCTTCATGAGATGGCGTAAATATATAGAAGCCACGTTAACCCAGACAGCTCTACAAGACGTCATGCGCCCATTCCGATACACTGACTGGTACCTGAAAAGAGATATCTCAAACTCTCTGGGCAACCTTAAAATTAAAAATCCTACTCAGACGGACCCCCCCAGCTTCCAACCACCATAATTCTACACAAAGTCATTACAGCTCCTTGACTTCCATGTCTCCCGTATCTCTGACACTGGTTACTCACACAGCCTACATTGTTACTGTTTGAACATAATGCATCATTATAGGACATTGTTGTCTATACTTTGCTTTCACTCCTGAGGTTATAAAGGCACATACAACCATCATATTATATACAATGCTGGTCAGCTATTATTCTTTAAGAAAAAGTAATCCGCTTGGCAGACCCCCCTCCCCCCCATCCTTTTTTTATTTTCTCCTTTTTTATTTCTTGTTTACAAGATAGTTTTGTTTTGTTACCAGCTTATCTATACTGAGACATATGCATTTATTTGTATGTATATGAGATAACCTGCTTTGATATTACTGCGCTGTACCTGTTTATACTATGTAAACCTCAATAAAAAAATTTTCAAAAAAAAATAAAAATGTGGAAAATGCCTTCCATGTAGGGTCAGTAAAAAAACCTAATAAGAAAAAGACGGATTTCACTTCCTTGGCAAATGGAACTACAATATAAAGGAACTTATAACATACAATAGCACCTATGTCACGTACGTGATAGAGTGCCCCTGCCACAAGCTATATGTGGGCAGGACAACAAAAGAATTACACGTCATAATTACACGTAAGAATCCGAGAACATATAACCAACATCAGAAACGGGTTCAATAAACATAGTGTCTCAAGACATTTCAGGGACTATCATAACAAACATCATACTTGTATGATTTTCTATGGCATTGATAAGATCAAAGGACATTGGAGAGGGGATAATAGGAAAATTAAAGTTTCTCAGAATGAAACCAAATGGATTATCCAATTAGACACTCTCCAACCCACAGGACTAAATATAGATGTAGATTTGAATTGTTTTTTAACAAATTTCTAACTAAAGTCTTTATCATGTATGCATTTTCCTAGTCACTTCCATTGAGATATATATTATATATTATTAACTTTTAAATGTATATACTCCATCAACAGAGGATATACATCCTGGTTCCCTCTTCTCTCTCCCTTTCTATATTTTGTCACATTTATGCACTTTAAAGTGATCACATTTAACATATTTCTTTAGAAGATACACCACCCTACATTGATCTACCTAATCTATTATAACATAGGGCATTTACAAGTTGAGGGCTCTATGCATATATCGAGTGGCTTTAATGGGTTCAATTTAAACTTGAATTTAATTTATTTTTAATTTTAATTTAATTTATTTTATTTTTTATTTTTATTTTCATCATTTTTTTTATATGTTATTTTTTTATTTTATATAAATATCTTTTGTATATGAAATACACTTTTGGGTTCTGATACTATTTTATCAAAGGTCGGAAGCAAAAATGAGTGGCATTTTTAGTTTTTAGTTTTAAATTTTATTTTAAATTCTATTTAATTGATTATTGAGATATATATATTTCCATTGTATCCTATTACGTATAAGGTGCAGCGTGACCATGCAATATTTATAAGATATATTCTATTAGCAGCACGCTAAGAAGGGTGAAGTGACCGTTTCACATATTATTAGGATATGAAAAAATATCAAATAAGTCCTAAGAGGGGATTTATTTTTCCTTTCCCCGATTTTACTTTATTTTTATGCGTTGTAAATACTCGGGCAATACACGGATACTTTTGGTCTTCAAAATCTCACCAAACATGGCTCGGTTAAACATTTAATACATTGTGGTCTTCGGTCTGATTAATTCTTCCGAAAATGGCCACTGTAGGTGTATATAGTAAAGTCATTTTGTACTTCAGTCTGCAAAATCTCACCAAAAATGGCTGCCGTAATTACGCAGGTCATGATGCACGATATATGGAGGTGAGGCAAGCACGGATGTATGCTCCAGCTGATGTCAGAGTGACGAAACGCGTACGGCGGAGTCAGCACACGTTCTTGCATCACTTCCGGTCGTCAGCACTAGTGTCAGCAATGCATGTTTTATTGTGTTTGCTTAAATGTGAGTACACTTCCACACAGTTTTAACTGGAATAAAAAGTTTATACAGTATTACACTATTGGGATCCCTCTCTCTTTTATGGTATATGAGCGGAGAACCAACAAAAACATCCCAGACTGGTTGCTGGAACCGACCAGCCCTTGGGGCTGCGGACTAAAAAATTGTCTGAACGCATGGGTCAGACGGCCACCTTCTCCACCGCTCCTTTTGTGATTGACCGAAGCCTCAGCAACACGTTGTCCAAGAGGACCAGGAAATTGTAACCTCCCAGGCTCTGGAAACGCATTGCACAAACCTTTCTGCAAGGCCTCCCGAAGATGTTTCATCCTCTGCTCCCTCTGCAAAGGCTGGATAAATTCCGTAACCTTACCCTTGTGATGTGGATCAAGAAGGGTTGCCAGCCGGTAATGATCCCTCTTCTTGATACCACGAATCTGAGGGTCCTTTCGCAGGCTTTGTAGGTTTAGGGAGGCCATGCAGCGAAGGTTTGCTGAGGCATTCAATCCGGAGTCCTCTGGGTCACTAAGGATGACATGATCCACAGCCACCTCCTCCCAGCCATGTACAAGTCCATGGGTTTCTGGGGACTGAAAACAATCCCTCAAAGACTGCTGCTGATGCTGAGTGCCAGGCTCCACCTCCATGCTGACACAATCCTCCTCCTCCTCTTTCTGTGTGATCGGCGGGCCCGCAGGAATACTGTCTGAAAAAAGGGGGCCTTGAGAGGTAAGGAAATCCTCACCTTCCTCCCTCTGTTCTGCCTCAAGTGCCCTGTCCATTATTCAGCGAAGCGTGTGCTCCAACAGGAAGACAAGAGGGACAGTATCACTGTGGCATGCACTGTCACTGCTCACCATCCTTGTAGCCTCCTCAAATGGTGACAGGACAGTGCATGCATTCTTGATCAGTAGCTACTGGCGTGGCGAAAAAAAGCCAAGCTCCCCTGACCCTGTCCTGGGGCCATACTCACACAGGTACTCATTAATGGCCCTCTACTGCGTGTGCAGCCGCTGCAGCATTGCCAACATTGAGTTCCACCTGGTGGACATGTCACAAATGAGGTGGTTCTTGGGCAGGTTGCACTAGCATTATATGACCGGCGGAAATGCCCACAGACTTTCCTGGCCTGCCTCAGGAGATCCTGTAAGCCCAGGTATCTGAAAGAGAACCGCTGCACCACCAAATTCAGGACGAGAGCCAAACAGGGAACATGGGTCAAGTGTCTCTGTTGGAGGGCAGAGAGGAGGTTGGTGCCTGTGACGGGAGGGCCCGTGGAACCCAGAATCCCTTGGAAAGTGTGGGATACCCTTGTTTCAGCTCCCCATACACCTGTTATGTCTAAGTGACAAAATATATCTTGGACTACTTAAAAGGGGACAGTAATATTTATCTACAATATCTCCCAGGATATATGTAAAGACTTTTTTTTGATTCTGAACTCCACATGTTAGTTGAGAGAGCTGATCACATTGGCCTCTAGAACTGGCTAGGAGCCGGACAGTCCACTCCTACTATAGTTTGTTGCCTACTAGGCTGAGGAGGGGGGGAGATCACTGTTTGTATTGTTAATTGTAATGAGCTCCTGTTATTATGTTTATACTACTGTGTGAAGCTCGGTGACCACAAGTGTGCCCAAAGGTCATGTCTCTGAGTGACCAGGTCTGGGTAAATGATTTGGTAAACTAGCTCATGTTAATTAGGTTACAGTTGTATCATTAGAGTAATATGAGTAGGAGGAGGGAACCTCCTCTTTAACGGTATATAAAGACTTGTAATTTTGGTTCTAATAAATGAGTCCATGTTAGCAGCTAAGCAAATCTCGTCTTGTTTTGTGCTTGGGAGCGGTTGGAATATCTGGATATCTGTATCCAGACTGGGAGGAAGTAGTATACTGACGGAAGCACTTAAGCGGAGTGTGGGACATTCCGTTGGCAAGCAGCGGGAAGCTTCCTGCAGTCTGGGACTATCCAAACTTCCACCTGGATCCAAGGTCCGGATAGCAGGAGAGGACAGGATAGGTACAGATACCAGCCGAAATGGAAGAGGAATTCAGAAGGAGGTTGCGAGGGATACAGAAGCAGATATAGCACAGAGGACCAGTATCAAAGCAGGTCCTGCTGGGATGGTTTGATTCTATTTGCTGCGAACTCTGGAAGGAAGCGCTAGACCATGAGCAGCGCTACCGGGAAAAAGTTCTCCCCTCCATCCAGGAAAGGTACTGGTCGCAGTATGGATTGCGGGTGCTGTTTTTGGGAGAAAAACTGCACAAGGAGCAGACAGCTGAATTAAGCAGGCTGGTCTGGGCAGAGATGAAGCTCGATGAGAGCTACAGAGCCCTCCGGTGGCATGTATCCCAAGCATACCCTTGGATAGCGGATGACAGCCCAACGGAAGGCTTAAGCTATGGCGACCTGGGACTGTTGTATGTGAAGCTGACAGGGCACCCTAACTTGGAGTGGCGGTTGGAAGAAATCATGGATTTCAGAGAAGGGTTACTGAACGTCTCGGAAGTACACTGGGCACTGGAAGATATAGAGTTTCTGGCCGTTCAGGAATGGGAGCTGGAGATTGACTACAGATGGCTGCTAGACTCTGCTCAGCACCAGGGCTGGGCTCCCTTTGCCTGGAACTATCAGAAAATACGAGTTGACAACTCTGAAATCCTGGCTGAAGAATCGGCAGTGTAAAATCTGGAGATTGTCACCCTCAAAGCTGAAGTGCTGACAACAGGGCCGAGCTCTACTAACCTCTGCTCAGCACCAATAGCATCTTTTGGGTTCCATGGACAGGAGATGGTGAACCTCTATTCCCAGACACCAGCTGCAGAGACAGGGGATTTGATAGACTTTTTTGCTGAGGAAGAACAACCTGATGAGCCGCCAGCAGAAGAGTTGGTATTAGGGCCAAACTTCACTGTGCTCTGCTCAGCACCGATAGCATCTTTTGGGTTCCATGGACAGGAGATAAAGACACAGAGTATAACAAGGGGCCAATGAGACTATAACACACCCAACTCATCCAAAACCTATAAATACATCTAAAACTAATAAAAAAATAAAATCGAAAAAACATAATTCCAATAATTCCAAGAAACCTACTCCCAAAACTAGCCCCTATCTACAAACTAGGGGTGCCCCCAATTCTGTCAGTCCAAATACCTTAACATCAAAATCTGGGACTGGAGGGGGAAGTGTATTGACCACCACTATTATAGACCTGAACCCCTCCCCTCTAGTGGCGTCCTCCTCTTTGATGATACCGCTCATTCCCTCCACTACTAGGCATGAGGTTGCCATCGCCTCACCACCCACCACCCAACTTAAACTGGCATACAATATATCTACCCATAACAGCTTTAGCCCCTTATCTCGGGACCTAGAGGATTATATCCTGCTAGGAGCGAGACCAAAATCCCAAGACACTAGAGATGAATCTCATCTCCAGGATACCAACTGTCGTACTCTATCTCCAAATGGCTCCAACTCTCAAAATTTTCAGTACTCTCCTCCAAAGGGAGTGCTCAAAGAGAAAAGAAAACTAGAAGAGGACGGAGAGGAGGAATTACTAGGAATATTAAACAAAAAAGAAAGGTCAGAACCAATATAAATAATAGTACTATAAAAATATACAATCTATCCTCACACACTCTCACTCCCTCCGAAGAGGTGTTACTTCAGAAAGGTTTGGGTTTTTCTCCCACTATAGGTCCAAACAAGTTTGGTCTCTTTAAAGATTTACATTGTTTTATACGGTTTTTAACCCTAAAATGTTATTATGCCCCAAACCCACTGGCTTTACATAAAAAAGATAGATAAGAGGCCACGTCTAAACAGGTTCCGACACCAGAATGTACACCCTCAGCAGAACTTGATGAAGCTGCACTACAGGCCCTAGAAGAACTATGGGCTGAAGGGTATATAGAAGGCTTTGTACCCTCCGCTTGTCTAGAACCACCAGTTACGCATACTCCCTTCCGACCCAAATCAACCTTTTTTCCAACTAATTCAAAGGGCCCTTACATTGAAACCTATTATCAAGCTGTATATAAAGACTTCTTATCACTATGTGATGATTCCAAAAGGCGGAAACATAGGAACCTAAGTAGATGTGAGAATGTAGCTCTGAAAGAGCTGATGTCTAATACTAAGATCACTATTAGGCAGGCAGATAAGGGTGGTAGTCTAGTGATACAAAATCGCACCGACTACATCAAAGAGGCCAGTAGATTGCTAGCAGACACGAATACGTATCTTAAACTACAGTCTGATCCTCTCCCTGAGTTCCAACTGGAGTTAAGGTCGCTGGTTCAGGAAGCTTGGCAAAATGGAGTACTCACCAATAAAGAAAAACAATTCCTATTGCCAACCGAATGTAGTACCCCCTACTTCTACCATCTCCCAAAGGTCCACAAATCATTGGTGGACCCGCCCGGGAGACCAATTGTAGCAAGCATGAATAGCTTTAGTAATGGTTTGTCCATGTATATTGACCATTGTCTGCAACCCCTTGTGTGCCAGCTGCCATCATATATTAAAGATTCCATTGACATAATTAAAGCTCTTCAGAATTATTCATGGGAAGAAGGTTACTGGTGGGCATCCCTTGATGTGTCTTCTCTCTATACCTCGACACCCCATGAAATAGGTCTGAGAGCCGTTCAACATTTTTTGACCAATAGTGGGGACTTTAACTCATTACAATCACAATTTTTGGTTCAAGCCACTGAATTCTGTCTAAGACGTAATTATTTTACATTCGGTGAACAATTCTATTTACAGCACAAAGGAACCGCCATGGGAGCGAACTTTGCTCCGGTCTATGCTAACCTCACTATGGGCTACTGGGAGGAGTGCAATATCTGGGCTAACAATCCGTTCGCCGAGCACATTGTCTTTTTTGGGCGATACATCGTCGACATTGTGATCATATAGAGTGGGGGCCCAGATTTGTTTCCCTCTTTCGTAGCCCATTGTAATTCTAATGCTCTTGGTTTGGCATTTACCCATGTTATAGATCCTCAGGAACTTGTGTTCCTGGATTTGGTGCTGTTCCATGATCAACATAGTATCCTCACCAGAAATCATGTTAAGCCAACTAGTGGCAATTCCTACCTTCATTTTGGAAGATGCCATCACCCTTTATGGAAACGCAACATTCCTGGTGGTCAATTTAACAGACTCAGATGCAACTGCACAAGATTGGAGGATTATGTTGAACAGGGAACAGTAATGAAAAAGAAATTCCAGGAGAAGGGGTACCCATCCGATCTCGTTAATGATGCCTTTCTGTCTCACCTAGCCCCCCCCTAGAGACAAGTATTCGAAAGACGAATCGAGAACGAATCAGACAGTCAGATTTATCTCGACTTTCAATGAGAATTATAAATCAATCACCAAAATAGTCAGAAAACATTTTGGTATTCTTCGTCTGGACCAGCGTCTTGCTCCGGTATTACCTGAGGTCCCACAGGTGACGTTCCGAAAAGCACGCACTATAAAAAATCTGCTAGCACCCAGCAAAATAATAAATAAATCTTCTAAATCTCCTCTTGATATTAGATCTTATTTTCATGATAGAAAGGGCATATTCCAGTGTAAAAAGAGGGGGTGTCTTACGTGCCAATTTATTGCCCATGGCACCAAGACTATCACAACCAACACAGGCAAGCAATATGAGATTAGGCAATTTATCACCTGTTCTACTGATTTCGTCGTGTATGTCTTGCAATGCCCTTGTGGGCTAATCTACATTGGCCGGACCATTCGGGCCTTACGGGCCAGGGTGGGTGATCACCGTAGACTCATCTCCAAGGGGTGCGATGAACACTGTGTACCCCGGCATTTTTCACGTTTCCATGACAAAGACATTAGACTTCTGGAGGTCTTTGTTATTGAAACGATCCCCAAGGGTACGCTAACGAATAATGAAAGATTCTCTTTGTTGTGCAAGCGTGAGGTTTTTTGGATCTACATGTTTGACTCGCTTGCCCCTAAGGGGTTGAATGAAGAACTAGAAACATGCAGCTTTGTGTAAATTTCATAGAAATTTTTAACTAGAACGTCTCTTGAGAAATTTCAAGAGGTTAGCATATAAGATTTCTAAGAGCGTTTTAGATATTTTATGGAAAAGTACGAAGTGACAATTTGTGAAAATTTTACATTAAGTGTATATTATGTGTTCCTTGGACTTGTATCTTATATGTTTATATATATGTATAATATGGTATGTTTATCCATAGTTGGGGCTGTGAGCGACAGGAGATTAACATCGGAGATCATGTGTTTTTTTCCCACCCATCCCCTCAATGGGTTAAACTTTTTTTTTTTCCTTCCCTCCCGCCCACTATGTCCCCTCCCTTAATCCACATTTATCTATTTAAACCCTGCGAGTTGCCTATACCCTTGACTATGACAAAGCGTTCATGCGCAAAACGCGTCATCAAGGCAACCAGAGGACTGAGGCCCCAGCAAGAGCCTTACACTGTGAGCTTTGATCCATTCACCCATGCATCCACCTTTTCTGTGAAGTCGCCCTTTTACCAGCATTGGTTTTTATTTTTCTCAGCCTCTTCATTTCCACCATCCTATCTGGTTTTGGTGCTTTCTGGACTAATTTTTATTTTTATTTTTTTATTTTTATATTTTTTTCCTTATTTTTATTTTTATTATCTTTATTATTATTTTTTTTCCATTATCCATTGCCTACATGATTTTTGGCTATTCCTCAGGCTGGTCAGGCAGATGTGAGCTCCATCAGCCCATCACCAGCACCATCTTCCCTTTGCCTGGCTCTCCAGATCCAGTCTCCATTCCAGTGCAGTGTCTCCACACCTCATTCAAGAGGTTTCAGCTCTGTGGAGACACCTTCCGGCAGACCAGCGGCATGTTCACTTCCATCAACGCTCTAGCGGCTTCCCTGCACTGACGTCATTCATCTAAGACACGAAGCTCCGGCCAGGCTGCTTCCCGCACAGCGGAGCTGCACACCTCCACGCCGCGGTCATCCTACCATCTGCCCGAACAAGTGAGGCTGCTCTCCGCACGGCGGATCTGCACACCTCCACTCCGCGGTCATCCCACCATCTGCCTGTGCAAGTGAGCCCCCCCACATGACGCCAACCTCCCCAAGGAATGAGGTAGATTTGAGCCTTCCTTCTGGTTGTGAGTACTTTGTTTCATCCCTTTCATCTCGCCTATTGTCATCTGCTTGGAGCCTGTGTTTTGTTTTTATCATTCTACCTAGTGTTTCCTGTGGGACACAATTGGATGGTTCTCCAGTGTTAGTCTCCTGCTGTGCAAAGCTGACTGTCCTCCCATTCAAGCACATGCTGATGTTAAGTGCAATATATATTTATTATTTCTACAACTGTGAGAATTTGGTTTATATATTTTAATACTGTGTTATTGTGTGTTTTTGCATTCATGTGTTTTTTCTACAACAGTGCTTCTTAACCTGGTTTTATTAGTAGTTACTACTGTTACCCTAGATTATCCTTATGACTGGGTCACCACTGGTTTATTAAAGCATTTAATTTTTTATGCCTGTTGCATTTTGCTTTTCAAAAATACCTGGGCGCTGGACTATACGTGTTGTTCTTGTTATGGACAGGAGATGGTGAACCTCTATTCCCAGACACCAGTTGCAGAGACAGGGGATTTGATAGACTTTTCTGCTGAGGAAGAACAACCTGATGAGCCTCCAGCAGAAGAGCTGGTATTAGGGCCAATCTTCACTGTGCTCTGCCTAGCACCATCAGCAGTATCTGTGGAGTTACAAGGAACTTCCCCAGCTGAAGCACTGGTCACTGGACAGAGGGTCCAAGACCTCAGCCCCACACCTGTGGCAGTTTCGGAGCCTCAAGGTGAGAAGGTGGCAATCACTTCCCAGCAGCAGATACGGGGGAGAAGGGAGAGGAGGTGTTCTTCGTCCCTCCCCAACAGTTGGCCAGGGTGGAGGAAGCGGTCTTTCCTCCCCAGCAAAGATCCGTGCACCTGGGAGACAGTTTCAGAAACACGTTGTCCCAGCAGCCAGATGAGGGAATGGAAAAGGAAGCAGCCAGCTCACCTCCCCAATAGCAGCTACACAGTTTGGGAGTGGAGGAAGCCAGCCCTCTGCTCCAACGGTTAGCCGGAGTGGAGGTTGTGGAGTCCCCAGCAGAAGTGCTGGCAACAGGGCAGAGTGCTACCAACCTCTGCCCAGCACCGGCAACAACTACAGAGTTCCAGGGAGCCGGGGCAGTCGGCCTCCCTCCCCAACAGTTAGCCGGAGCAGATGGTGTGGGGTTTCCAGCAGAAGGGCTGGCAACAGGGCAGAGTGCTGCTGGCCTCTGCCCACTAACTAATAGAGGACGGATTTCCTGTAAAGGTGGATGGGACTTCAGTCTCCACCTGTATATGCAGTCGGCCCAGATGCCCAACAGCATGATGGACTGAGCCCAGCCACCCTGTCTTCTCTCCTGTGGCTAAAGGGACTCCAGGGGGAAGGACCAGTCTGCACTTCCCCCCAGCAGCGGGTATGTTCTCTGAGAGAGGCAGAGGTTGGCTGGGTGAGTAATGCGCTGTTTGGAACAATTTGTTTGGTGTACTGTGTGGGTACAGGCATTAGAGGACTGGAACTATGGACTAACTTCAGAGTCAACCCGTCTGGGGTCTCCACCTGTGTTAGTCTTATGCTGAAAGGGGAGCGATGTAACAGGAGGGCCCGTGGAACCCAGAATCCCTTGGAAAGTGTGGGATACCCTTGTTTCAGCTCCCCATACACCTCTTATGTCTAAGTCACCCTGTGCTATCCTGGCACAGGGTGAGTGACAAAATATATCTTGGACTACTTAAAAGGGGACAGTAATATTTATCCACAATATCTCCCAGGATATATGTAAAGACTTTATTTGATTCTGAGCTCCACATGTTAGTTGACAGAGCTGATCACATTGGCCTCTAGAACTGGCTAGGAGCCAGTCTACTCCTACTATAGTTTGTTGCCTACTAGGCTGAGGAGGGTGGGGGGATCACTGTTTGTATTGTTAATTGTAATTAGCTCCTGCTATTGTGTTTATACTACTGTGTGAAGCTCAGTGATCACAAGTGTGCCCAAAGGTCATGTCTCTGAGTCACCTGGTCTGGGTAAATGATTTAGTAAACTAGCTCATGTTAATTAGGTTACAGTTGTATTGTTAGAGTAATATGAGCAGGAGGGGGGAACCTCCTCTTTAACGGTATATAAAGACTTGTAATTTTGGTTCTAATAAATGAGTCCATGTTAGCAGCTAAGCAAGTCTCGTCTTGTTTTGTGCTTGGGAGCGGTTGGAATTTCTGATATCTGTATCCAGACTGCGAGGCAGTGGTATACTGACAGAAGCACTCAAGCGGAGTGTGGGATGTTCCGTTACAGTGCCATTGTCATGGCTGAAGCTGGCGTGGTGTCAACCACCTCTGAGTCTGCCCCTGCAGAGCTGACAGAATCTCTGCCCCAGTGTGGCTCCTGTCCCCTAAGCAGGCCAACTCCGCATGGCATCTTTTTGCCTGAGTACTGGCGTAGCCCCTTGAACGCCTACGGAGCACCGCTGGTTCCGAGGACAAACCTGCAGAGGAAGAGGCCATAGAGGAAGAAGAAGAGGAGGGGGTGGAGGAGAGAGGTGTGGCAGAATCGCCACTACTAGCATTTTGGAGGTGTGGTGGCGGAACAAGCTCCAACAATACTGCACCCTGTCCTGCATCCTTCCCAGCTGCCAGCAGAGTTACACAGTGCCCCGTGAAAGAAAGGTAACGTCCCTGTCCATGCCTGCTGGACCATGAGTCAGCAGTAATATGCACCTTACCGCTGACTGCCCTGTCCAACAAGGCCATGACATTGCCTTCCACATGCCGGTAGAGAGCCGGAATGGCCTTCCGTGAAAAGGAAATGGCATTTGGGAACCTGTCACTGAGGTACTGCACATTCCACAAATTCACGGAAGGGGCAGAGTTTACCAGCTGAAAAGGCAGCAGTTGGAGTGCTAGCAATTTAGCCAAGCTAGCATTCGGCCGCTGAGCATGTGGATGGCTGGGACCAAATTTCTTTCGACGTTTTAGCAAGTGGGGTAGGGAAATTTGCCTGCTACAATCGGATGTTGGTGTAGCGATAGCAGATTGCCCGCAAGTACATGGTACACCTAATTCTACACCTTCATTCCTCTCAATTTAGAGGACTGAAGGTATAGTGAGGTTGGAGATCCCAGCTGATGAGGAGCAAGGAGAGGTCCGCCTTGTTCTTTTTTTTTAAATTCCTTTATTGCAAGTACACTGAAGGCATAGAAATACAATCTGGTTTACATTGTCTTACATATTCCATGTTGAAACAATTTTGAATCACATACAAACAGGCTGTAAACCAAAGTCAAAATTATTAATCAGACAGATAAAGTTGCCTAGATAAGTTCTGGTCAATAGTATGACTGTTCTTGTTCAGAACATGCAAAACAAAACTATAATTAGGTTGCCCAGATCAGGCTTCCTTGTATGACACTAGGTTGGTTTATGAACAGTTTTAATATTTTTGGTAATAATTAGATCTTCAAAGAGAAATATATCTATTGCTGTAAATATAAGTGTTACCTGCTCATCATACAATAATTTTATTACCATTTTATTTATTTCCGCCGTCACCACGGCTGCTTGGTGAGCGGATCAAAATACAGAAAGATATAGAGGAAAAAGGATTAGAAAGCGGATAGAAAAGCAAAGTAAGCGGAGAGGAGGGGGATGCGTGGACGAGGGGGAAGGAGAACGAGATAGGGTAGTTTATATAGGGGTGGCTGCGACACCGCCCCCCCCCCCCAGGCCCCAACCATCACACATCAGAAGGTTGTATAAAGAAATCAGCGGTGCCAGGGTCCCCGCTCAGGTGGGTGAGGATTGTGTTTGGGCTAGGTCCTGTAAATAGGCGTCTGTGCCGACAAAATATCTCCAGGGTCTCCATTTCTCAATAAATTGTTCCTCTTTGTTTTGCAAGGTTGCCGTCAATTCCTCCATGTGTAAGATACAGTTTACTTTTGAATACCACATAGCCCTAGTTGGAGGTAGAGGGTCCCGCCAAAGCGCAGGGATGCAGATTCTAGCAGCGTTAAGAAGCTGCATAGTCAGCGTTTTTTTGTATTTTTGAATCGGTCTTGTGGACAGGTGCAGGAGGCATGCGGCCGGGTTGTCCCTGAGATCGACCGAGGTCAGATTTTGGATGGTCGAGGTAACTTCCCCCCAAAAGGGTCTCAGAAGCGGGCACGACCAAAAGATGTGGAGCAAATTGCCCACCTCCCCGCCACATCTCCAGCACCTATCCGACAGCGACGGATCCATTTTGTTTAACACATATGGGACTCTGTACCATCTGGTCAATATTTTATATCCCGCTTCTTGATATTGGCTCGCTATAGAGGATTTGTGTGCCAAAATCAAGACCTTCTCTCTTTGCTTAGCGGAAAACTGGGTCTCCAGGTCTCTTTCCCACTTCAGGAGGAACTCTGGGGTTGAGTCTCCTCTCTGACCCGAAAGAAGACTGTACAAGAAGGACAGTGTGTGTCTAATTGGTTCTCCGGATCGGCAAAGTGACTCTAGAGGGGTGTAGCTCCGAGGGACATATGATAGTTCCTGGAGGGTCTTCAGGTAGTGCCTAAGTTGGAGAGCGCTGAGGCCGTCCAATGGGGGATCAATGAGTTTGGAAAGTGCGGCGGCAGTTGGGAAGTCACCCTGGGGCCAGATCTCGCCTAGAGACTGCTTCTCAATAAACTTTAATTGTCTCAATCTACGACTTGTAAGTCCGGGGGAGAAGTCGGGGTTGCCTATGATAGGTGTCATGGGAGAGGGTAGCGGTGATATGTCCGTAGTACGGAATATTTTCCTCACCACCCGAAGGGTGGCCCCTATCAGCGGGTGGGATTTCATGTCCGCTGGCGGAGTGGATAAAAGCCACGGTGCTGGGAGTAAGGGAATAGAGGCATCTTCAATTTCCATCCCCACCCATTGTTTTGAGTCCCCATTGCAGTGCCAGTCTGCAATCCTGGCTAAGTGAACCGCTTGGTAGTAACGGAAAATATCCGGGAGTCCCACCCCCCCTTTGTCCTTAGGCTTAGTCAGAGATTGTAGTTTCGTTCTGGGGGATTTGTGGGACCAGATAAATTCTCTAATGGTGGACTGAATTTGTTTAAAAAAGGTAGTTGGCAGCTGAATCGGTAGTGTTTGAAGTATATATAAAATCCGGGGAAGGGCTGTCATTTTCAGGGCGTTGCAACGTCCGAACCAAGTTAGGGTAAGTTTGTGCCACGACTGGAGATCTGTTTTTAGTCTCTGGAGTAGGGGAACAAAATTACTGTTGTATAAATGTGCCAAGTCCGGGGTGATGTCCACCCCAAGATAGCGGATAGATTTCTCCGCCCACCTAAAGGGGAATGATTTGCTCATGTTTACTGCTTCCTTAGCTGGTACTGTGATGTTTAACACCGCGGACTTGGCACAATTGACTTTGAAACTTGATAATTCCCCATACACCCTAAGAGCAGATAAGATGTTGGGGAGAGTGATGCTTGGGTTTGAGACAAAGAAGATCAGATCATCGGCAAAAGCCGCGATTTTGTGATGTCCCGAGGGCTTGACAATGCCAGTGACATTAGGGTTCCCACGGATGCTACACATAAATGGTTCAAGGGTGAGGATGAAAATCAATGGGGACAGGGGGCATCCCTGTCTCGTCCCATTTGTAATGTTGAAGTAATCTGAACGCCACTCGTTGACCCGTACCGCCGCCGAGGGAGTCGAGTACAAGGACGACATCCAGCCTCTCATGTTTGGGCCCATACCAATATGTTCTAGGGTGGCCCGCATAAAATGCCAGGCCACCCGGTCAAAGGCCTTCTCTGCGTCCGTAGAAAGGAGCAGAAAAGGCCTCCGGACTGATCTCGCTTCATGGATTAGATTGAGCACTCTGATGGTGTTGTCTCTCGACTCCCTCAGCGGCACAAACCCCGCCTGGTCTAAGTGAACCAACTGAGGGATGTGGGGTAAGATTCTGTTGGCGAGGATCTTGGAAAATAGTTTCAAGTCTACGTTAAGCAATGCAATTGGGCGATAATTACTGCAATAGTTAGGATCTTTCCCTTCTTTTGGGATTAGGGAAATAAATGCCCGTAAGGGGTCTACCATGTTAGTATTAGTATTATTCTCCCTTAGTGAGTTGTATGCTTTCAAGAAGTGTGGCGATAAGTTAGGTTCGAAAGTCTGATAGTAGGTCAGGGTGAAGCCATCGGGCCCCGGTGCCTTCCTGGGTTTCGTTTGTGCCAGGGCTAGCAATAGCTCTTCCTGGGTAATCTCCGCTTCAAGAGTGTCACTTATTTCAGCTGGCAAAGTAGGCATGCCCGAGGACCCGATGTACTCACCCGCCAGTCTCTCTTTCTCCTCTAGGGAGCCTGAGGGTACCTCCCTATGAATATTATAGAGCTGTTGATAGTACTCCACGAATTCTCTGGCTATATCCCTAGAGGTATGGACTTTTGCTCCTTGTGGGTTCATAATAGATGGGATATAGGTGCGTTGTCTCGGAGCCCTTAGAAGTCTGGCCAGCATGGTTCCTGGCTTATTGGAGAATTCGAACATGGTTCTTTTAGCCCAAGCCAGGTTCTGAACGGTTTTATGGTACAAAAGATCTTTTAGTTCACCTCTAGCCTTCAATAGAGCCTTGAGATGTGCTTCGGCCATGGACTTCTTGTGTAGCTGCTCGAGAGATCGCACCTGGGATATCAGGAGCTCGATCTGTTTATTCCTTTCCCTTTTTTTGGCAGCTCCGATCCTGATTAGTTCCCCTCTTACTACACATTTGTGGGCCTCCCAGATTGTCATAGGGGACAGCAATGGGTCTGTGTTCTCTGAGAAATAGTTGGTTAATGTCCTACTTATCTCTGCGCGAACTTCCTGAGTTTGTAGGAGGGACTCATTCAATTTCCATGTGGGGGGGGATCGTGTGTCCGTATCCCAGCACAAGGTTACATGTATGGGAGCATGGTCTGACAGTGATATGTAGTCAATTTGGGATGAGGTGACATATGGGAGATCTTTATGCTGGATCTGGAAGAAGTCTATTCTGGAGTAAGTTCCATGCACCGCGGAGAAGTAGGTGTAATCCCTCTCCTCCGGGTGCATGACCCTCCAGGGGTCAACCAACTGCAGGCCCGATAGCTCCTGTTTGAGCTTTTTCAGGTAGTTGAAAGACAAGTGGGATGCCCCTCTTGAAACGTCGAGGAGCGGCTCCGGGGCAAAGTTAAAGTCTCCGCCCATCAGAAACCCACCCTCCCGAAATTCCAGGATTAAGGGAGTGAGTGCTCTCAGGAAAGACAAGTGATCAGAATTAGGGAAATAGACATTGACCAGGGTCACTATGGAATTTCTAATCTTGCCTTTCAGAAGTAGGTACCGCCCCAGTGGGTCTGCTCTCTCTTCTAACAGCGTCCACGGTATAGATCTTGCTATTAGGATGCTGACTCCCTTCGATTTCGACAGGGGGGAGGGGGCATGATATACATTGGGGAAATCCCTGTTGCTAAGTCTGGGAACTGACGACTGCTTGAAATGTGTTTCCTGAATAAACGCCACCTGTGAGCGCGATTTTTTCAGGTCAGAGAGGAGTCTGGAGCGCTTTTCTGGTGTCGCCAGACCTCTAACGTTGAGAGAAGTAAACTTTATCTCACCCTGCTTACGTGAACCCGGGGGAACTCCGGGAGGGGCCATGCCGCTCACCAACACCCTACCGGGAAAATAAGAGAAAATGGAAGAAAAGGGCACTGATCAGTGAGGTATAAAGTAGGGGGCAATAGGGGGGGGGTAGCAGAGAGGAGTGAAAGGGGTGAGGGAAGGGCAAGAGTAGGGGGGGAGGGGAAGAGGGGGGGAGGGGAAAAAACAGGTATAGAAGCAGAGCAGAAAGGTGGAAAAGAACAAAAGCTAAGAGGGATAAACGAGTTATCCCCCTGTTGCTAACCTAAGCCTTGCGCACTTATGCGCTGCCTATTAGTGGGGGTGGAAGGCTGGACTCTGTGGTACAGCGGGAGACGTGTCGACAGGTGAGAACCGGCATGTTAAGAAATACCAGACTACTACCGTTTCTAACAAAACATATAAAATGATATTAAAACTTTCCCAGAACAATTCAATTTACCGTATTTGCAGTACCGTTCAGGACGCCTGCACGCATCCCTCTGCATCACAACTGTTTGGGACACAGAGGAACACGCACACCAGCGCCCCGTCAGCAACAAAGCCATCACAATAAGTTTCAGTATCGAACCTCAGTATCTCGTTAGATTATGTATCATTCCGTGTCATGTGAGTTAGGGTTCCTTCAGCGCCACTCCCCCGCCCCCCCCACAAAGAATGAGGTATCAACTGCAATAAACTGTAAACGGGGGGCAACAGAGCCAAAACATAAGCAGAAAATGTCTCCGTATGGAGCGGTAAGTGACGGGGGGGGGGGCAGCGCGAAGTCCCAAGTATCATTTGGGTCTAGGTGGCCATTTTAGGCAATTGCCTCCCTGTAACTAGAGGCAGGGCCCCTCTTAGGAATACATACTGGACAAGCCCCTTAGACTAACTATAACCCACTCACGGAACCATATGGATAGATTATGTGTTCAGGAAAGTCAGTCCAATCACGATTCTGGTGAGATGAGGTTGTCTCTCGGAGAGGTTCTGGATCTGGAACGCCACTGTCGTCTGCTGGGTCTTTGAGGTCTCGGAGATGCGGAACGCGGGTTGCTGAAGGTTATTGGGAAGTCCAGCCAGTTGGGTACTGAGAGGCCGGGGATTGCCAAAAATCCAAACAGGTCAGGAAGCTGGTCAGGCCATCGCAGAACAAAAGAGTTGTTCCCTTTCTGTACTATCAGATGGAAGGGGTGTCCCCATCGGTATGTAGCTCCCGTGGATCTGATTGCTTCCAGTAATGGTCGTAGTTGGCCCCTCATGCGTAAGGTGAGTCTCGATAGATCCGGGAATAATTGCACAGACGCCCCATCAAAGTCCACAGGACCCCGAGTCCAAGCTCTTTGCAGAATTTCCTCCTTAATCGTGTAATAATGAACTCTCGCTAGTACATCTCTCGGAGCGGATTCTTCTCCTCCTCTAGGACCCTGTACTCGGTGCACTCGGTCCAATTCCAGCTCAGCTGTAGGAGTTTTGTCTAGCAGTCGGTTAAATATGGCTACTATCGTGGCTCTGAGATCATTCCCTGATGTAGCTTCAGGTAGGCCACGTACCCTGATGTTGTTCCTTCTGCTGCGGTTTTCGCCATCGTCTATGGCTAGTTGCATCAGGATTAAGCGCTTTTTATAATCAACATGAACCTTTTCCATTGCTGACATTCTGGATTCAAGCAGGGAGGTGGATGTTTCCACTTCAGATACCCTGGAGTCCACTGTATCAATCCTCTGCTTAAGGTCATGGATTTCTTTAGAAAGGGTGCTCACAATTGTAGCTGCAGAGTCAGAGATATCCTTTTTGGTGGGGAGTAGGGCAATCAGTTCTTTCCAGCCTTCAGGGAGTGCCGGTCCCTGTGTGTTGGCAGATTGTATAATTTGTGCGGATGAGCAACTGTCTAGCCCCGGGAATTCTGGGGACGGTATCGGGGAGTCCGGTCTATTGGGAAGAGACCCATTACCTTGTGTGGCATTGGGGGGTCCTTTACCCGTCTTTTTGAGCGATGCCGAGCCAGCGTTGTTGTTGTTGCGCGGCGGCGCCATCTTGGAATCCTGGGCCTGTGACGGAGTGGCCGAATTCCTTAAAAAATAGGCTGCAATGTCCGCGGTTTTATTCGTTGCGGGAGATCCCGGAGGTCTGTCCGTCATGGGTATGTGGTTGTTTCACCGGTATGTGTGATAAATCCGGTTCCCGGCCCGAACGAAGCACGGAGCTCCCTAGAGAAGCGGCCTCACAGCGCCATTGCCAAGCCACGCCCGTCCGCCTTGTTCTTTGGTGTGAGTCTTTTAAGTACTGTTGCCAACGGACTGCATGGGAGGTTGACATATGTCTGGTCAAGCATGTGGTGCCCAAGCAGCTGCTGTTTTGGCCATGCTTGATACGCTTCAGAAATATGTTGCAAACAGCAACGGTGCGATCTGCTGCACACGTATCAAAAAAGACCCACACCAAAGAACTTTTTAAAATACGCGGGGAGTCAGCAGCACCCTGCACATGCAGGGCTCTGCCTTCTGATGCAGCTGGGTGGCTGCCCTTAAGCTGGCCCCTGGAGGGCATCCTGCCTCGTTGGAGATGTGCCTCCTCCTCCACCTCTCTTCTATCAGGTACCCACATAGTCAGTGACCTCATCATCCCCTCCCTCCTCATCACTGGAGCAAACCTGGCAGTATGCTGAAGCTGGGGGAACATGATTGCCAGTTTCTTGTCCTTCTTGGACACCCCTTCTCTCTGGGCTCATGTTACTGCCTTCCTCAACCTGGGTACCATCATTGGAGCCTTCAAAACGCTGCGCATCCTCCTGCAGCATGTACCCGACACTGTGGTCGAACAGTTCGGCGGACTCCTCCGTGCATGATGGTGGGGCTAGAGAAGGAGTGACTGATGACATTGAGCCGATGGAAAAGGCTGCTTTGGCATCTGCATTGGCAGACAAACTACTCTGAGCCTGGGTGACAGAGGATGAGGAGGATGAGGACGGATTAGTTATCCACTCTACCAACTCTTCTGCATGTTGTGGATCAACACAGCCAGCTGCCGAAAGAAAGGTCAAGCGTGCCCCAAGGCCACGTGCTGAGGATGCACTGTATCCACAACCAGCACTGTTGGCTGTAGACACGGAGCTTTTGTGCCCTCTTTTAGTGGCCTGTTAGCATCTGCCTCTCCTTGGTGGCCTTCCAGACATGCTGTAAAATGTTATTAGCAAAACACCGCCTGAAGTTTACTAGAAAAAGTACACCAGGAATGGCCTGCAGTCAGATATAGGCTTGGCTAGACTAGAATGCAGTGGATATGTATATATATATAGGAGACTGTATATATATTTAATCCACTGCAGATCACTGAATCGCCTGCCTGCCTGAAAGTGTATTTGAAAACGTACACCAGAAATGGCCTGCAGTCAGATATAGGCAAGGCTAGACTGGAATACATTGGATATATATATGTAGGAGACTGTATATATATTTTATGCACTGCAGATCACTGAATCACCTGCCTGCCTGCCTGAAAGTGTATTTAAAAACGTACACCAGGAATGGCCTGCAGTCAGATATAGGCTTGGCTAGACTGGAATGCAGTGGATATATATGTAGGAGACTGTATATATATTTAATGCACTGCAGATCACCAAATCACCTGCCTGCCTGCCTGCCTGAAAGTGTATTTGAAAATGTACACCAGAAATGGCCTGCAGTCGGATATAGGCTTGGCTAGACTGGAATGCAGTGGATATATACTGTATGTAGAAGACTGTATATATATTTTATGCACTGCAGATCACTGAATCACCTGCCTACCTGCCTGAAAGTGTATTTGAAAACGTACATCAGGAATGGCCTGCAGTCAGATATAGGCTTGGCTAGACTGGAATACAGTGGATATATATGTAGGAGACTGTATATATATTTTATGCACTGCAGATCACTGAATCACCTGCCTGCCTGCCTGAAAGTGTATTTGAAAAAGTACATCAGGAATGGCCTGCAGTCAGATATAGGCTTGGCTAGACTGGAATACAGTGGATATATATGTAGGAGACTGTATATATATTTTATGCACTGCAGATCACTGAATCACCTGCCTGCCTGCCTGAAAGTGTATTTGAAAATGTACACCAGGAATTTCCTACAGTCAGATATAGGCTTGGCTAGACTAGAATGCAGTGGATATATATGTAGGACTGTATATATATTTTATGCACTGCAGCTCACTGAATCACCTACCTGCCTGAAAGTGTATTTGAAAACGTACACCAGGAATGGCCTGCATTCAGATATAGGCTTGGCTAGACTAGAATGCAGTGGATATATATATATGTAGGAGACTATATATATATTTTATGCACTGCAGCTCACTGAATCACCTGCCTGCCTGAAAGTATGTTTGAAAACGTACACCAGGAATGGCCTGCAGTCAGATACAGGCTTGGCTAGACTGGAATGCAGTGGATATATATGTAGGGGACTGTAAATATATATTTTATGCACTGCCGATCACTGAATCACCTGCCTGCCTGCCTGAAAGTGTATTTGAAAACATACATCAGGAATGGCCTGCAGTCAGATATAGGCTTGGCTAGACTGGAATGTCTGTCAGTACGAGACTGACTATATATATATATATATTATATATATATTATATATATATATATATATATATATATATATTAAATACACTGCAGCTAACTGAATCACATGCCTGCCTGAAGTATATTAGAAACAGTACCCCAGGAACGTACTGCAGTCAGATCTAGCTAAACTGGATACAGTGGATATATATATATAAATATATATATATATATATATACGAGACTGACTGTATAGATATATATATTAAATGCACTGCAGCTAGCTGAATCACCTGCCTGCCTGAAGTATATTAGAAACAGTACACCAGGAACGCACTGCAGTCAGATCTAGCTAAACTGGATACAGTGGATATATATATATATATATATATATATATATATATATACGAGACTGACTATATATATCAAATACACTGCAGTTAGCTGAATCACCTGCCTGAAGTATATTAGAAACAGTACACCAGGAACGGACTGCAGTCAGATCTAGCTACACTGGATATAGTGGATATATACACGAGACTGACTATATATATATCAAATACACTGCAGCTAACTGAATCACCTGCCTGCCTGAAGTATATTAGACTATATATACTGACTGTATATATATATATATTAATATATAGTATATTAGACTATATATACTGACTGTATATCTATATATATATTAAATACACTGCAGCTAACTGAATCACCTGCCTGCCTGAAGTATATTAGACTATATATACTGACTGTATATATATATATATATATATATATATATATATATATATATATATATATATATATTAATATATAGTATAGTATATATAGTCTATCTATATATATATATATTAAATACACTGCAGCTAACTGAATCGCCTGCCTGCTCAATCTAAATGAAATGACACTGTTTCAGTCAACGCAAGCAACACACTACACAGGGCCGACGTGCAGGCGGCCTTATATAGTGTGGGGCATGGACTTAACCCCTGAGTCATAATTAGCCAAAGGCACACTGCCTTTGGCCAATTATGGCTCTCTTTGCTGACGGCGCTGTGATTAGCCAAAGCATGCAGGTCATAGTGCATGCTTGGCCAATCATCAGACAGCAATGCACTGCGATGTTGCAGTGCATTATGGGGCGTGACACCCCATAATGTTCGTATTTCGACGAACGCTCAAACAGCCAATGTTCAAGTCAAACTCATGTTCGACCCGAACATAAAACTCAGTCCTACCTGTAACACCAAGGATGGCCATTACGAATGTCTTGACATGCCTTTCGGTCTCAGAAATGCAATAGCTGTCTTTCAGAACTTCATGAATGACATTTTCCATGACCTGTTGGGGCGCTTCATGCTTGTATACTTAGATGATATTTTGATGTACTCTCCCAATCTTGAAACACATCAGAGGCATGTCTGATCGGTATTGGCCCGATTAAAGACTCACTTTTGGAATGCCTGAAAAGTGTTTATTCCGTGTCAAACAAGTATCTTTAATGGGCTACCTAATTTCTGACACAGGCCTCACCATGAATCCAGCCAAAATTCAAGCCATTTTAGACTGGCACCACCTTCAGACCTGAAGGCAATTCAGCGCTTCCTTGGCTTTGCAAATTTCTATCGGAAATTCATGAAGGACTTTGCCACCGTTGCACATCCCATCACCTCTTTCACCAGGAAGACTCCGACTAAGTTTAAATGGACTACTGAAGCCCAGGCGGCCTTCACTCAGCTGAAGAAAGCCTTTACCGCTGCACCAATTCTACCTTTTATTCTAAAGGTAGATGCATCTGAAGTAGGGGTGGGGGCGCTTTTGTCACAAAAGGATCCTGTAAATACTGCCATCCACCACTGTGCCTTCTTGTCCTGTAAATATTCTCCAGCAGAGCGCAATTATGATATAGGCAACAGAAAAAATCTAGCCATAAAGCTAGCTTTGGAGGAATGGAGACGTTGGCTGAAGGGAGCTCGCTATCCATTTATAGTTCTGACTGACCACAAAAACTTTGAATACATCCGTTCTGCTAAAAGACTGAACTCATGTCAAGCCAGGTGGTCATTGTTCTTTTCCAGATTTGACTGCCCAATTTTTTATCTACCAGGACCAAAAAACATTAAGGCTGACGCCTTGTCTCAAAGCTTTTTATCAGCTCCTCCACAACTCATTATCCCCGAGGATAGGATTTTGGCTTTCACCCAGACTGACACTTCTGAGGCCTTGCTAGCTGCACAAGCTGAAGCCCCTCCCTTCACTCCCTCTGGTATGCTTTTTGTGCCCCTGGCTCTTCGTTTGCAGGGATTGCAGCAGGTACATGCATCGAAACCTGCAGCACATCTGGGATTTAGACAGACTTTTGAGATTATCTCTTGCAACCTCTGGTGGCCATCAATTAGGCAGAATGTGTTAGCCTTCGTCCAGGCCTGTGAAGTTTGTGCCAGAAGCAAGAGCAGTACCTCTAAGCCCTCCGGTCTCCCACGTCCTCTTCTGATATCTACCTGTCCCTGGACCCATTTATCCATGGACTTTATCACTGACTTGCCTCCGTCCCAGGGATGTTCCACGATCTGGGTGGGGGTAGACAGGTTCAGTAAGATGGCCCACTGTGTTCTGCTTCCAAAACTTCCATCGGCTAAACAACTGCCATCTTTATTCATTAAACATGTATTCAAGCTCCATGGGGCACCAATTAACATTGTCTCAGACCGTGGCTCTCAGTTTATAGCCCAGTTTTGGAAGGCCCTTTGCTCTCAGCTGGGGATTAAGTTATCGTATTCTTTAGCATATCACCCTGAGACAAATGGCCAAACAGAACAGACTAATCAGACTCTAGAGAAGATGGTACGTTGTCTGATGGCCAATGATGAGGTGGAGTGGGTTAACATCCTTCCATGGGCAGAGTTTGCCTTTAATAATTGTGCCAGCACATCTACAGGGACCTTTCCTTTCTTCTGTGTTTATGGGTTGCATCCTTGTGTGTGCTCCTTTGATCTTCCACCCTCCAATGTTCCAGATGCCAACACTACAATATAAAATTTCTCCAAAATCTAGTCCGATGTTAATCATGCTATTTCTTGTTCTGTACGGGCTTATAAGAAAATGCCTGACAAGAGGCGCTCAAAGGCACCAGGATATAAAGTTGGTGACAAAGTGTGGCTATCATCTAGGAATCTGTCCCTGCATGTTCCATCTAAAAAACTTGGCTCAAAATTCATTGGGCCCTATGAAATTTCAGAGATTGTTAATCCTGTGGCCTGTACTGTAGATTAAAACTCCCCCATTTATGTGCATTCCAAATGTCTTTCATGTTTTAGTGTTGAAACCTGTTCATTCCAGCCACCAAGTAAATGAACCAGAACCTGTAGACGTGTTGGACACTCAGGAATATGAAGTGGCATTTATTCTTGATTCTAGACGAGTACGCAATTCCTTACAATATCTCGTTCATTGTAAAAGTTTTGGCCCAGAGGATCGATCTTGGGTCCCGGCTCGTGAACTTCATGCTGACCGACTTAAGAAGAAGTTCCATCTTCATTATCGAAGTAAGTCTGGGGGTGCAGGAGCAACCCCTCGAGAAAGGGGGGTACTGTCAACACTAAGATCCCTTTAAGACCCAGCAAAATTCACCTGACACAGCCTTTGCCTGGGAAACAACAGTGATTGGCCAGCTCACCTTTTAAATCACCTGTATCAGCACATAATCTGTGCTTGTGATAGAGTTCTTACCTTTGTGTGCTACTGCTTGACCCAGCTGAGGTCTGCTTTGTATATTTCGTGTATGACCCAGCTAGCTTTGACCCTGCTTGCTAGCTTATGATTCGGTACCATTTGGACTCTACCTGTGTATGTCCTCTACCTTAGTCTGCAGCGGTGAACTGCAAGGTCTAGCCAACACCTACCTTCATCTGCAGTGGTGAAATACAAGGTCCAGTCAACATCTACTTTCATCTGCAGTGGTGAACTACAAGTCCCAGCTGACCTGCTCTGCTTAGACCTTCTCATGGTATGTGTTCTTGTTCCTTAAACTCTGCATAATCAGTACACCTGAACTGTTACCTGTTATCTGCCCCTAGCCTGACAGGTACATCCAGTGGTACACCGTGGATATGCAAAGTTCAGGTGTAAGCAGAGTCCATTTATATTCCAGTACTAGCTAAGCAAGAAGGCACTGCATCATAGGAAGGATCGGATTTGGAGCAAGCAGCAGTTGGCAATGTGCAGGCAGCAAGGCACAAAGACAATGGGCGGAATCTTGGTTAACAGTACAGGCTGCCCAGCAATGAGGAGGAGCAGCAAAAAAATAGGCAGCAAAGGTAATCCGAAAGCAGGTCAGGTGGAAGCTGAGTCAATAACAAGATCAGTATAAGTATCATGATCAGGAACCCAGGAGAAAACAGAGAAAGGCCATTCAGCAATTATCCTGTGTAGAGTGCGCACCATCGTAGTTATGATTCTATGCCACAATGCTCCTGACAACTGGATCCCAGGTAAATGTTGTAAATATATGTGTAGCACACCCCACGTAGGAGCCGCTGGTGAATAGGGATCCCTTACCCTGCACAGCCAGGCACACCAAATTTAAAAAGGAACACTTGAGAAAGGAAACAGTCCAGAAACTTTGTTTTTGTGTTTTATTTAGGGGTTGATGGGGATATGATGATTATGGGATACCCACTTGACTGGAACAAACTTCTTCAGGGACACTTCAACTATATACATTCCTGCACAATCCTGCTTGCAGATCCACTATGGTGTCACCCTATAAAAATCTTTAACAAAGGGCCTTTACAGACAGGGACCACAAGCCCCTATACTAGAACGATGGGGTGACACCACTAGCACTTTCACTACACTTCCTCCCATGGTCACTGATCGCAGCACCACCTCTTCAGGCTCTGCCAGCTCGTCCTGGCTAGAGCAGCCCCCCTCACTAGCCCTCCTGGCTACATCCCACAGTCTTCCCAGTCTGCACACTCACCAGCCCACCCAGCTGACTTCTCCTGGAGACCTCCTAGACATGAACCCCAGGAACCCTGGGAACATACTGATAGGAGGAGAGAGCAGAAGGAGCAGAGTTTATGACCTATCAGTGTGTCACCACTCCATTGTTCAATCAGCAGGCTTTGAGTTGATACTACAGAAATCCTTAACGTTAACAAAAAAACTGACGTTACCCACCGGACTGTGCTGTCTGGAAGAGGTGTGTTTGAAACACAAAAGTGATTAATTTATCCTTTGTCACATAAAAAAAGATTACATATATGTATTTAGCTGCCTGACATTCAGCTTTAAAATCTACTCTGCCTGTCCTTCAGCTAGTCTGCAGGGAATGGGGAAAACTGAATATAAATGAAGATTATATGTCATTGTATATTCATACAGAACAGTTGTAAGAATGCTTATCAAGTTTTCCATAAATATTTATGGGGAACAAATAATGTCTTAAAATTTGCTTGAAGACCTCATGTGTGGCGTTAAATATTATGTTCTTTACTGTAAAGAGCAACGTTCGATGGGGTTTCTTGAGTTACAAATGTATTCACTAAGAAAAAGATATGATTTGCTGAGGACTGTAGAAGTGACTGTTTTTTTCCTTTTTTAGACTCTTCTTCCATTACGTCTGAATTAAAATATTGCAAAGAGTAATGAAGATTTACGAAGTCAAATAACCCATAGAAACGTAGCAGCCTATCAGATTACAAAAATAAAATTGTCCAATTATTTGTTTTTGTGTCCAAAGTTCAGCTTTAAATGCACTTACCCATTACAGGTTGCCCACAGAAAACACAGTAGAGGATGGAGACAAAACCCATTTTGCAAGGAGAGGGGACAACAGTGAGCATTCTTTATCACAGGAAGCTCTTGAACAAAGGCAAGGCTTTTTTACTGGATTACTGCACTGTTGTGGAAGACACATAGAAAATTTGTATTTTGACAGTTATTACTCATAGAGTAACCCAGAGCCCAGCTTTAAGACATTGCTCTTGTATGTGCCCTATTGATTAAAGTGTTACAAAACCCACAAGAGTAAAACCAGTGTATGCAGTAAAGCATGCTTGTTATACTCATGGTGGAACCTAAGGGGTTAATCCTCCACATTGTGTAAAACGGCTCTTTGATCCTGTCTTTTCTGATTCTCCCCTTCTTTTACTGTCCCCAAACAGAGCCCTAAGAGGTTCATTTCTGTGGACAAAAGAACCTACATCTTAATATCTCTCTATAATATTTACACAGTATATATAGATATTGTTGCCACCTGTCCCAGCTGTTCCTGGAACAGTCCAGGTTTTTGAACATTTACCGTACCTTTTTTCTAAGCTCTCGGCAATATTCCAGGACCTCAACTTTAGGCTGGATTCACACTTAATATGGATGCAGCTCACAGCAGGGGTCCAATGCTTGCATGTTCTTCGTTTCGGACCTGAAACGGAGTCAAAGACGCACAGGACCCTTGCACAATCCGCTCCGCAGCCGCCCCAGAGATGTGTGAACCAGCTCCATTAAGAGCTGGTCACAATCTACTCTCATGCAAATTGGAATGCGGGAAACCTGCATTCAATTTGCATAAGTGTGAACCCAGCCCTAATGTATGGTAGGTGTTCATTTTGGAAAAGGAGATACGGCATACGCTAATATATAGACATTGTTGTCACCTGTACCAGATGTTTCTTGGGATAGTCCAGATTTTTAAACATTTATCTTATTCTTACATTGTGGGCAATATTCCAGGATTGCAACTTTAGTGTATGGTAGGTGTTTCTTTTTTCTCAATTTCAGTTTCCTATTTTTAATTAAATTTTTTGTTCCTTATACAAAGATACATAAGACACATCACAAATAACTACAAAAAAAAGGAAAAAAATACAAACTTCATCATACAAACATAAGCATAGCAAAAAAAGAAAAAAAAAAGGGGGGGGCTGCAATGTACAGTATTCAAAGAAAGAAAAAAATAGTATGTATTTGTTGTGGAGAAGGAGATTGAGAGTCATGGAGCTGCAGAGGATGCAACATACACGATATATAGACATTGTTGCCACCTTTACCAGATGTTCCTGGGGCAGTCCAGGTCTGTAAATATTTGCTTAATCTCTATGTCCTGGGGGCAATATTCCAGGATGCCTCTTCAGGGTATGGTAGGTGTTTCTTGTGGAGGAGGACATGGAATCATGCAGCTGCAGGAGATCTAGACTAGAGTGGAGAGGATATGGAAGGTGAGGAACAGGTGGATGATCTACATCTGCTACTTCAATTCATAGCAATCACAGCCTCTCTTATTTCTGCCAACATAAAGGTGTGCCTGTCTGTCTATCTATGTGCCTGCAATATTCTGTGCCATCTGGCTTGCTGAGGTGTCTTTTTGCCCTTAGACATTGAGATCTGAGTGAGTAGCATAATTAAGCCACATACTGCAATTTCCTTCTTTCTGCTAAACAATGTGCTGTCTTGAAGGATGGATTACCTAGCAGGTGTAATTGTGTCAGAAATAAGGTATACGACATGTGTTTATATGGAAGCTGGTCAGCACCTTATTACTGTGTGAGGTTCATATCTGTATGCATGGGCAGTAATCAATTCAGACAGTCATGCTTGTCTATACTTCATAGTGCCCAATAGCTGTATAGCAGAGCAGAGCTCTTTCTGTGCAAGTATATAAGAAATGACGATCACTGTTTCCTGATTAGCCTTACACTAGCCATTGATGCACTTGACAGGTGCCAACCGTCTTCCCCATTCACAGTCCCTAGTTTCAGAGCATTGTCCCTGAAAAGGCCACTGATGTTCACCACTTATAAACTTTACCATGAAATGTATGATTTTGGTTTTTGACAAATCCAGTGGATGCTTTGCTGTGAATAAAAGGACTTGTGGTTGTCCATGCCATCACCATAAGCTTCTATAAATTTGAAGGAGAAACTTGGCCTCTTTTATGTTAGCAACACAATTGTCAGTGCGTAATTTTTCTAAAACCAAATATGTAAAGTAGATATTATTCTAGGACCAGAGAAGTATCTTTTTTTTATATATAATTTAGCAAAATTCAGAAAAAAATTATTGAATTAAATATGTGGAATTTCTATTTTCAATAATAAACTTGTTTAAGGGAAAATACATCATGGTATACAATATATCTATGGAATGTTACACTTTTGGCATAGCTAAAACCATGCAAACATTTCCACCATGGCCTTATGATCCTTAACCCATCCATTATTTAAAACGTATCTGCTCACGCCACATGCATCTCCAAGAAACTATCTAACACACACACACACACACAAAAAAAAACCCACACAAACATAGGAAGAACAAACACACACGCAAAAGTCTTGCAAACAAGGGAAGAACAAACACAATCAAAACCCTTGCAAGCATTGGAAGAACAAACTTCACATACAGTATCTCACAAAAGTGAGTACACCCCTCACATTTTTGTAAATATTTTATTATATCTTTTCATGTGACAACACTGAAGAAATGACACTTTGCTACAATTTAAAGTAGTGAGTGTACAGCTTGTATAACAGTGTAAATTTGCTGTCCCCTCAAAATAACTCAACACACAGCCATTAATGTCTAAACCGCTGGCAACAAAAGTGAAAATGTCCACATTCGGCCCAATTAGTCATTTTCCTTCCTCAGTGTCATGTGACTTGTTACTGTTATAAGGTCTCAAGTGTGAATGGGGAGCAGGTGTGTTAAATTTGGTGTTATTGCTCTCAGTCTCTCTTACTGGAAGTTTAACATGGCACCTCATGGCAAAGAACTCTCTGAGGATCTGAAAAAAAGAATTGTTCCTCTGCATAAAGATAGCCTAGTCTATAAGAATATTGCCAAGACCAAGTAACTGAGCTGCAACATGGCCAAGAAAATACAGTGGTTCAACAGGATAGGTTTCACTCAGAACAGGCTGCGCCATGGTCGACCAAAGGAGTTGAGTGCACGTGCTCAGCGTTATATCCAGAGGTTGTCTTTGGGAAATAGATGTATGAGTGCTGTCAGCATTGCTGCAGAGGTTGAAGGGGTGGGGGGTCAGCCTGTCAGTGCTCAGACCATATGCTGCACACTGCATAAAATTGTTCTGCATGGCTGTCATCCCAGAAGGAAGCTTCTTCGAAAGATGATGCACAAGAAAGCGGGGGGGGAGAGAGCCCCAGCTGCGTGTGATCCACTGCACCGGGAAGTGCCTACATGTGCGTCGCCAAGGAACACCCACCAACGTCACGGAACACTCGGTTATGCTCCATTGGTTCATCCTCAGTACATTTCTGCAACCCTTTGACCTTCATTTTAGCCTCCCCTGCCTTTTCAACTATTGTAACTTGACTACCTTTCTATTTTTTTCATTACCCTGATATAACTTTTACCCCCTTGTTTTACATGCAAGTCCCTTTGTGGACTGTGTATCCTTATCTGTTGGTACCATTGGGGCTTGGTTTGCTCGGGCCGCCTTACTGCCCGGCTTTGTTCTCATTTCCGGGAGCTGTGACACGCTCTGCGAGCCTCCCCCCGCTCCCGCCTCATCAGAAGCATGGGGGGCTTGTTGTCGCTCTTCTCACCGGCTTCACGTTTTCAACACACTAATTTTTTTATGGCCACCAGTGGGTCACTTTTTTCTTCACTCACCTTTTATGCACTGGTTTTGATTACTCACTTGCCCTTCCTCCACCAGCACGGGCCCCCTGACCACCTCTCCTTCCCATTTCCTATGGACTCCCTTGGCTCACCTCATTTTTCCATCCCCTTCTCAGGACCGCCTCGTTTTGTTCATACCTGCCCTGGTCCCAGCCTATATGGGTCATCCTTCTCGAGCTGTCCACCTCAGCTCCCGCCTGGGGATGTCGCTGGATGGCTGGCGGCACCCTGCCACCTTGCCAACAATTCATGTATCCGAGTAAGTGCACATGTACTGAGTGTCGGGTTCATCTACTCTTCCTCTGTCCATGTTATTTATTTTATTAAATATATATTTTTTACCTGGCTATTCATACCTATTATCATTATTATATCTCATTATAGAATCACCACGTGCTTTGCTCCTGATGAGTGGTTCAAAAACCAGGAAACGTGTAGAGCTACCAATTGCTGTGCTTCTACTAAAATACAATTGAATTTCAAGCTACTATTTTGTTACCCATCCACAGGCCTAGGGAGGCAATAGGTCTTGCAGGCCATACGGCGTTAATTACCTTACCCAATTTTGGTCTTGGTGAACTTTGGAATTGTATTGCTTTTTTACGAGTTACCATTGCTATTTACATGGTCAACATGAGCTATTATTGTTATGATTATTATCATCAGTATGTTTAATATGAGTCATCATTGTGATCAACATGTCCAATATGAAGTTTTTGATACTATATTATATTTTTATACCAGCATGTTATGCATGTTTTATTGTCACACTCACAATAAAACTCCCATATATTCACCAAGCAATTCTGTTGCTACCTTGTGCTTCATATAAGTCCTGCTCCCCTTGTTCTCTTTCTCTTCACTAAATGGGATGGAACGCATGACCTCACCAGATCATGGTTTCATTCAAAGTCCCCAGGGATGGAATTACATGTCTTTACCAGGACATGGCTTCCTTAAAGTCCCTAACAAAACCCTTTCTTCGCTAGGCGATGTTTACAATCGGGGATTGTAAAACATTAATGATTATAAACAACATCACATCTTAACAGCAGATAACTGGATGAATCCTCTGTGGAGAGTACCTAAACCATAACGTAAAGAAGAAGAGGAAGGGGAGGGGGGAAGTGCACACCTACTACAATATAGAAGGCACTTAAGACCGTGACTAAAGTCATGAGCTTAGTGTTATCGACTAGGTTGCTGGAGTGATGGGAGGATAATAAAGCTTGACAATGTTAATGACCATGTAGCCTGCTGGGGGGGAGGATTAACTGCAGGAGGTGTCATCCTCAGAAGTCGGTGTTGGAAGTCCCTTATAGTATGAAAAGGGATTTTCAAAGGTTTAAAGTTCCTTGTGAGATAATGTCAATGAAAGTCTGCTATCTTGAGTAGAGACATTTGCTAGAGACTTTGTGATTAAAGTCAGTGTTGTTTTTGTCTTTGTATAGTAGCAGTAGGAGCCCTTGTTTGACCTGCAAGATTTTTGATGGGGGGAAAGTCCAATTTTTTAAAATGGATCTTTGGGCGACCAGGGGACAGATTAGGATCCAGTCTTTGTGTTGGAGGTTGACGTTGGAGGACCATGTTAGGAGCTGTTTGTCCCAAAAACCAAAGATGAGGAACAGGGGATCTTTTGGTAGTTTTAGCAGAGTTATCCCATGTATGAATGACATGACTTGTTCCCAGAAGGTGGAGATGTATTTGCAGGTCCAGAAGCGATGAGTTAAGGAAGGTCTTGCCTGGTGGCATAGAGGGCAGGTAGCGGGATAGTGGATTGCTAGTTATTTTTCTCTGAGAGCAAGGGTATATAAGCGCGATAAAGAATTTTCAGTTAGGTTTCTCTCCAAGATTCGTTGGGGAACAATTGTAGAGTGTTGTTGTAGCCTTGCAAGATTTTATCTACTATTTCTGCATCAGGAAAGTCTCTGCCCCAATTTGCCGCTGAGGAGGCTGCAATAGTAGGAGTGATCTTTTGAATAAGAGGCTTATAGATGTCAGAAATAGTGTAGGAGCCCTTTTGGAGTAGATGGTCTGTGATAGTTACTCGGAATCTTTTACCCTCTCTCTGTATGAGTTACGGATGAAGCTGACACATTGCCAAAAGTGGAAAGCATGTGACTCGGGATGGGAGAATTCCTCTGCTATGGCTGTGAAGGCATGAGGCAGACCAGATTCCAGGTCACAAAGGGTGGAAAATTTGGTGAGACCCCTTTGTTGCCATATAGAGAAAGATTTGTGTTCCAATTGTGGTGGGAAATTTGGGTTACCTTGAATTGGTAGATGTCTGGAAATAAAAGGGGAGAGTTTCAAGCATTTTCTTACTTCCCTCCAGGCTATGGCAGTATCCCGTAGGAGGAGATTATGTTGCAAGACTGAGGGTATAGATTTCCATTTGCAGTGAAGAAGAGCCACTAAGGAGTAGGGGTGGGTAGGGGTGCGCCATCAATGATTCAATGGGGTAGTTTGAATAGTAGTAGATGTCCAATGTAGGCCTATTTTGAGAAGAAATGATATAATTTTGTCAGTGCAATGCACGGTCGCTTTTTCTGACAGATACATTTAGAGACAGCTCTATTCAGCAGCTGAATGTCCTCGTGTTTTAGGAATAGTGGACTTGTTTGAAGTGGATATACTAGGCGTGCAAAGCTGACCATTTATACTAAATGCCATCTTCCCAGGAGCGAGAGAGGCAGATCCATCCAGTTTTCCAGTTCCTGAGATATATTTTTGAATAAAGGGGAATAGTTTAGGTTTTATATAGAATGATGGTGATTTTCCTATTTTGATGCCTAGGTAAGTTATATGTGGTTTAGCTACAGTGAAAGGTGAGTGGGAGGTCCAGAGAGGATTTGGAGAGGTGCCTATGGGGAGAATTTCACACTTGTTGTAATTAATGCAAAGACCGGAACAGAGTTTAAATTTATCAAATGTTGTTTTGATGGTGGACATGACAGAGGAGGGGTTAGATGAAAAAATTAGATCATCAGTGAAAAGGGAGGTACATAATTCATGGTTACCAATATGAATCCCATGTAATGGAGCCTGCTGGGTTAGGTATCTGGAGAGGGGTTCTAAAGCTAGGTTAAAGAGCAGTGGTGAGAGGGGGCAGCCTTGTTTCATGCCCTTGTGTAGGTAAAATTCATCAGTGAGAAGACCTGCCATCACCAGTCTGTCCGCGGGAGATGTGTACATAGAGTTTACTAGATGATTGAAGGGAGCGGTAAAGCCCATTTTTGTCATAGCCATCGAAAACCATTCAAAGCTAACATTATCGAAGGCTTTCTCCACGTCCAGAGTGATAATGGCAAAGTCCTTCCCTTTGGACCATCATTACTTTATGAATATTTAACGTGGCTGTTCTCCATTTTACAAGGCCTGAATGTGCGGGGTATATCAGAGAGGGGATGATGGTGACGAGTCTAGTGGCAACAATTTTTAAGAGGATCTTGACATCTAAATTTAAAAGTGATATAGGCCTATATGATCACGGTTCGAGGGGGTTCTTTCCTTTCTTTGAAAGTAGTTTGATGGTTTGGTTCCCTGTAGGTAGGTAAGGGCCTCCTGTCCATATGCTCCTATAGACATTGAGGAGGGTAGGCTTCGCTATTTTTTGTAGGGTTTTGTAGAATGGTTGTGGAGATTTCGAGCAAAGAAACAGGAGCGTTTAAGGCCTCAAGTTGAGAAGAAGTAACCGTGGGTAAAAATAGTTTATCGAGGACATTTTGTGCAGCATTTTTTCTATAGGGTCAAGGGCATAAAGGGATGTATAATATTGTAACATAACTTTGTTAATTTCTTGTGATGAGGTTTTGATGATACATGAAGAGTCTTGTAGGGAGGTAATGTGTGGGGCGATTTGGGCCTTTGCAAAGCCTTGCCAACAGTTTGCCCTGTTGCTTTGTTGCCATATTTGTTAAACCCGGCCTCCATGTGAGCCCATTTTGTTAGTTCTAGAGTGTCTGCCCAGCTATCAAAGGCTCTTTTTGCTGCCTGCCATTCTGTTGTCAAAGGAGTCTAGGGTAGATAGGGAATGCTGTGCCAGTCGGAGTCTAGCGCTTGCCTTCTTATAATTTGCTAGGGTGTGTTTTTTATAAAAAACACACATGAAATATGTGAAATTATATGAAATGATCTGGCATTGGAGAAAAGCCTTGCCAGCTACCCAGAACAAGTTGGGGTTGTCTGCGTGGGATGAGTTGACTGAGGAGAAAAGTTTCCAGGCCTCCTCCATGTATGATTGGAAGTCAGAGTTGTTGTGGAGGTAAGATGGAAAGCACCATATTTTGGGCTTAGATTGGGAGTCAGGGATGTCAAGAGTTACCGATATTTGAGCGTGGTCTGAAATGGCGTGGATTTCTGCTCTGGAGATCATTGGAACATTACTGTCAGTACAAAAAATTTTGTGGATTCTGGTGAAAACGTTGTGAGGAGTAGAGTAGAATGTAAATTCCCTGTCAGCTGGGTGGGAGAGTCACCAGATATCGATAAAGTGAAGGGAGTCCTTTGTAGAGGTGAAGTAGGTTAGGTTGGAGCTTCTGGGTGGTTTGCGGGGGCATTTGGAAGTGGATCTGTCATCTGATAGGTGTAGTGTAGCGTTGAAGTCTCCACCAGCTATATGGGGGATATGCAGGGTTTTTAGTAGTCTAGCAGAGAGCTCCCCAAAAAATTGCTTTCCGGAGCTATTAGGAGCATATATATTAGATATCATGAGATCTCTGTTGCCCAGGCAAAGATGTGCAGTGAGAAAACATTCCTGGCTGTCGAAGTCTACTGACATGACCTCACAAGGGAGGTTTTTGTGAATTAGGATAGGAACCCTGGCTTTACGCCCTACAGCATCGGATCCCAAGACAGTACCCACCCAAAGTTTTTTCATGCAATAAAAATTGGGGGACGATAGGTGGGGCTCCTGTAATAGGGCAATGTCCATTTTTAGCCTCTTAAGGTGGCAACGTATTTTAAGTCTCTTAATGGGGGATGTAAGCCCTTTCACATTTCAAGAGGTGATTTTCATGGGGGGAAAATTGAAAGAAGGGTTTGGGCTGGTGTTGCATTATCATAGGATATTAATCGTGTGAGAGGAACTGTTAGGTTGGTATAAGATGATGCAGTTGGCTTGTGACAGTTAACTGCTGCCTGGGTGTCATTTGTATAAATGGTGGTATGGGGTAGAGGTGTATACAATGGGTGAAGACATAGAGGAAGGGAAACACTAAAAAAACATTAATACAGAACATTGAAAACTTTTCTCCGCATGGGTTCACTGTATGAACCAGCTCCCAGTGACTGACCCGTTTGATGTTGCAGGGGCATGCCCATTTTGTCAGTGTTAACAATTGCAGCAAGCTCGGGTTGTTTTATAGGGAGGGAGTCAGCTGTGTTCAGTGAGTCCCATGAGGATAAATTGAAGAAAAAAAAAAGAAAACCAATAAGAGAAGCATAGGCACGATAAGTAGTCAGAGCTAATAACAAGAAAATAGCAATTATAAAGGTGGGAACCACCCTAAGAAAACCAATAAATGAGAATACAAGTACCCATTGAGTGTTAGAGAAGGTTTACGGGGCTCTGTAGTCAGCGATGGGTTGAACGGTAATCACAACTAGAGTATTTGAGGCATTTGGGAGAGTCTTTCCGTGGGCTTCTTTGATCCAGAGGACAAGTATTTGGGGAAACCCTGGATGAGGAGTTAGAGTGCGACTCTGCGTGTAGTGAACGCAGGAAGACCTCGGCTTCTGAAGGATCCTGGAAGGAGAGCTGGTTCCCATTGAGAGCTTTAAGGTGGAGGATTGCAGGAAAGGCCAAGGTAAATTTCACTTGTTGTTTGTACAGTTTCTTGCAAACGTGTTGAAAGGCTTTTCCTTTTCTTTGAAACTTCAATGGAGTAGTCTGCAAAAATCAGACCTTTAACTCCATCTATTTGAATATATTTGAAGAGATCTGGATTGCCTGTACTTCTGCAGAATAGCAGCTTTGTCTGCATAGTTTAAATATTTGGCAATGTTTGGGGGCGAGGAGATTTGCATTCAACGACAAATGCTCCCATGCGTTGGGCCCATTCCACTGTGCAAGGGGCAGGAGAGCCTAGCTCTTCTGGGACGCGTCGGGCGCAGAATTCTGTAAGATCTGATGCTTGCAAGGATTTTGGAATACCCACAAATCACAGTTTACTGCGTCTTGACTTATTTTCCAGGTCGTCCAGTTTCTGGATTATAAATTGGTTGGTTTTGTCTTAAGCCTGTTCAGTGGCCTGTGCCTGGTAGAGCTCATCCTCTATGTTTGAGAGCCGGTGTTCTGCCTCATTTAGCCAGGAGGCATGTTCATTGAGCTCCTTTTTGATTTGCTTCATCCCTGCATTCACAGTCTTTTCTACAGAGGCTGCTATTGTGGGGGTTAACAGTGCTGCCTATGTTTGGGCTATGCGCTCTGTATTACTGTCTCCCTCTTCTTGGGAGGGAGAGGCTGTGCAACACTCACCTCCATCTCTGGCGCCTTCCATGTTGACTGATAGGGCCAAAACTGCAGTCTCAGGTAGCCGCTGGGCCGCTTGCGATCGTGGGAAGGTTTTCTCCATGAAACGGTCCATGGATGTGTGGGGGTCACCCGGGGGAGCTGCAGGCACCAATTGGCGGTGTTTGAATGCCGATTTTACGGGTCATGCTGCAGGAGCTGTTGTGTGAGGAACAGCTACTCGATGCGGCGATGTATGATTGTGTTCAGCTCAATAGCCTAGTGGTATGCATTCCTGCCTTCAAAGGCCATGGGTTCAACAAGGGTATCACCTACTTCAAGCTTACTTTTAAACTTTTTACTCAGCAGCATATGCTGAAAATAGGTGAATGCCTAATAGCCAATGTTGCATGGGCATGATTGTTACCATAATATTAATGCCTCAAATGAAAAACATTATTGTATAGAATTAAAAGAATCAAAAACTAGTAAATGTATTTTCTGAGTATGGCTGTCTTAATCTCATTAGCCTAGTGGTTTGCACTTCTGCCTTCAAAGAATCAGGCTATGGGTTCAAATCCCCCAGAGGGTATCACCCTCTTAAAGCTTATATTTTAATCAGTAGCATATCCTGAAAATAGGTTAATGCCTTAAGCCAATGCCACACCGGTTTGGTTGATTCCATTATATTAACTCTTCAAATGCATGCAATGATATGTAAGTATTCAATAATATTATGTTGTGGAATTCCAAAAATCACACATTAGTTAACATGCAGGGTGTTAATTTACATTTTTTGGTTTTAATTCGCTTGTGCACTGGAAAAATCAACACAGCTACCTTAGGTGGGTGGTAGGTTGGCTGGGATTTGAACTCATAATATGAGTGCTTTGTAGACATACAAACCACCAAGGCATTGTGCTAAGTATGCTGAGACCTGCATAATAGTGCAGTATGATTAAAGAATGAACATAAATAAGGTATAGGAGGGGAGGTGCTGCGCTAACCAGAAGAAAGCTGTAAATCTCTGTCTGTGGTCAATTAATAAAATGACATAAAATCGCATAATAAATCGCATAAATTGCATAAATTGCATAAATCGCATAAATAAGTGTTGACACTAAAAACATTCAAGTCTTAATAATCAGCATCATGTGTATGTGAAAAAAAGTGCATAAAAAATCCTTTTCAGTTGGTATATACTAAATGACAAAAAAATTGCATGTAAAATCGCATGCGATTTTTTTTTTTTGTCATTTAGTATATACCAACTGAAAAGGATTTTTATGCACTTTTTTTCACATACACATGATGCTGATTATTAAGCCTTGAATGTTTTTAGTGTCAACACTTATTTATGCGATTTATTATGTGATTTTATGTCATTTTATTAATTGATCACAGACAGAGATTTACAGCTGTCTTCTGGTTAGCGCAGCACCTCCCTCCTATACCTCAGTTTGATTTTGGGCTTATGTCTGACCCTTGCTTCGGTGCATGCAGCTGTCCAGTCGCATACGTGCGTTTTTACTATTTTTCTGAGTTCTTGTTTTCTTTTCTTTTTCCAATTGGGTAGCGCAGGAATATTCTTATTGCAATGAACATAAATAATTACTGCTTTCTGGTCTCATAAAAAAACGAAATTAACATAAAAATATATATATATAACAGATATGTATCTTAAATGTTCAAGATATGTAACTTTAAAGAATAGCAGACATTATTCTGTAATACTCATTCATAACTGCATTCGTTAGCGAAGAAGAAAATTAACTAGGAACAATAATTAGAATATACTGTACATCTATAGATGCACATCTCACATAAAAATGATTTATTCACATACATGTGATCATGGCTACAGTGCAGTTCCATATAATAAACTTGTTTGCAATTGCCACTTGTGGATTTGCCGATTTGGGATTTACAAGTCACGTTTGCCGGTAATAGCCCACTTTTTTATTCACATGTTCACCTAGTTGAAGTCTTAACTGGCTTAAATGGGTGTAACTAAATGTAGAGCGACCATTATTTCCCGGGCTTCTTAGTAAATCGACACCATAGTGGCTGGATCACCAAATCAAAATAGAAGAAAGAAAGCCTAAAAAAGGAAAAAAAATGTAGCCATCACATCTAAGAATTGGTAGGCTGCAATATAAATAATGTTTGCTTTGGATTTATTACTGCTTTGAGTTTAAAGTTTCTTGTAGGTCACTTTAGTAGCAGATCAGTGGCAGACAGGGGGACCTGAGTAAAAGCCAGCCAGAAGTTTCATCATCACAGCTCCCTCACACAGCATATAGAGTTGCCAGGCCACAGACCTGGAACATAGCATCAAAGGAACAGAGGGCAAAAATGCCTTCTATGATCTAATAAGTCACTTCTGTGATAATTCATTCAGCTTCAGCTGTAGAAGGCTGTAAACAAATGCCTTCAGTCAGCAAAGCTGAGAATATGACTTGAAACACCACCTATTCACTGCTCCCTGGCCACTTGTAGGAGGTCATTATGGCATTATTTTTAGCTAGCCCCCATTGATGGGGATAGACTCACAGGTGTACACTAGAGTTACTGAAGCTGGTTCCTGACTCCCATCCAGTCACATTTGCCCTTCTGCATGTTAAGTGGGAAATAATGATGATTTAAGTCCTCCTATTTTCCCCTTGTACAACGTAAGGTCCCTGACACACTTATGCCCATAGACAAGGACAGGTGCCCCAACAATGACATACTCATGAACAAGGCTTTGCTTATTACATGGTCTCAAGCCTGGCACCTGGGTATCATCCTTCTCTTCGACAAAGGACTACATCCAAATTAGTGCATCAAGGACTACTCCACCAGGACACACCATTACCTGGCCACCACCCACCTTGTTCTGAACTGGTTGCTTGCTCTTCTTCCACCCTATGATAACATTCATGGCTGTGGTATGACTACCTGCTTCCTCAACACTGTTTGATACAAGAACATGGTCATTTATTGTAGGTAGCTTCTTTAGTTTCCGAATAAAAGTGATAAAGGTTCACCATAGTCGCAGTACAACACAATAAAGTCCCATACTGTTATATATTTACTACCTCAGATACAAAAGAGGATTGCTGCACGGTTATTTATTTCCTTACCCAGGGGTGAGATGGAAAGGAAAGGAATAGAAAAGGGAAAGGACATTTGCTGTGTAGAATACTGGCTCACCGATGCATGTCTCGTTGAATCATACATCACTATGGGACATATGAGCGGGCAGGAAGAACTGCAGCATGCTGGGATGGTAACAGATATTCAACACACCTGAAGGATTGAATACCTATTGCGGCTGGGGAGCAGTAAAGAGGTGATGTTTAAACACAGGCTAGTATATGATGTGCTTGGTATATACTGTAAGTAATGACAGGGTCACTTTAAAGCAGGATTTCAGGCTGAACCTAACTAGTCTTAATTTTTTTTTTCCCCCCTCCTAACACCTATGCTGACTAACCTGTATAAAAAAGATGTATATCGATCTATCTATCTACCCATTTTCATTCACCTTTGGGCTGGTCATATGATCGACTGGGGTTGATTTACTAAAACTGGAGAGTGCAAAATCTGGTGCAGATGGGCATGGTAGCCAACCAGCATCACACTTAAGCTTGTTCAATTAAGCTTTGACAAAAAAAACCCCGGAAGCTGATTGGGTTCTATGCAGAGAGGGAGAGGGAAGGGAGCATTTTTAAGTTTGATTTAGCCTGGAATTCTACTTTAATTCTAATGGGGATAGTAATGTCTTCCTGGTTGCTGTGTAATCTGGCAGAGATGTTTGAATCAGAAAAGTAGCTGGACAGATATTCTTTGGCAGACAAAACAGTTCATGCTATGTATTTCATCTCTGCAATTACCATAGCTGCTTGCCTGGAGTTCAGCTTTATTATGACAGCAAAATAGGCAGGCAAAATAGGAATATGTTACATTTCTGGGCAAGTCTTTTTCTTTAATATAGTTAAAGGGTCTGTCCACCCAAAGCATATATGCCTTTTGGAAAGATAGACTATCTACAGCATTAGTCATTAAAACACCTTCACACTGGGGCGCAGGGGTGCATCGGTAGTAAAGCTCCGCTATTATTAGCAGCGCTTTACCGTCATTTAGTGGCGGTATTCGGTCACTAGCGGGGCGGTTTTACCTCCCGCTAGCAGCCGAGAAAGGGTTAAAAACCACCGCAAAGCACCTCTGCAGAGGCGCTTTGCCGGCGGTATTGCCGCGCTGTCCCATTGATTTCAATGGGCAGGAGCGTTGAAGGAGCGGTGTATACACCGCTCCTTCACTGCTCCGAAGATGCTGCTAGCAGGACTTTTTTTCCCATCCTGCTAGCGCACCGCTCCAGTGTGAAAGCCCCCGGGCTTTCACACTAGAAACACAGCAGCGGCTCTTTCGGGTCGGTTTGCAGGCGCTATTTTTAGCGCAATAGCGCCTGCATACCGCCCCAGTGTGAAAGGGTCTTTATGGTCTCCTGTGTCTTTTACAGTTTGCTTTGAGATACTCAACTCTAATAGCCACCACCTAGAAAACAATCTAATTTTAAATAAAAGCTGAGATCTCAGTTCTCAGTTGCATACATTTCTAAATAAATGTAACACCTTCAAGACTCACTCTAAGCAACTGAAAAACTTCTAACAGCAAAAAAAAACAAAAAAACAAAAAAACTTAAGCTTGAGCTATTGAGTTTTGCAAACAGCTCTCTTTTTTAACAGAAAGAAACGAGAAACTAGAATAAAGTGAGAGAAAGAGCCCTAAAACCCCCCTCCTGGCTGGATATAAGAATACATGATACTCAGATGCAACATTTCATATTGACTTAAAATATGTTTACATTTTGGATTTCTTTTTCTTTCTTGACCTTCATAAATGAATAAAGATAATATATAAAACCCATTATACATTCCTTTCATTACTAGTAAGGGAGGTGCACAGTGGCAATTCTCTTAGTTTACAAACTAAGTTCAAAGTTCCCAGTATTCAACCTTAATAGCCAACCAAAGGGGACATGTTTCTTAAAGTTAAAATAAAAAATCTGCAAATATACATATTTTGTTTTCTGCACCCAGGAAAATGAGATTTGGTATACTGCCGCACTGAATTCAATATGTATGTTTGTATGTAGTAAGTATTAGTTAATAAAAGTCAGCTTAATAAATACCGTAGCTATACCTATCAATAAGCATTTTATCATATAGTATATAATGCTAATTTTAGCCGCAGGCAAAAATCTTTCATATGTTATCTCCCAGAATAGGATTCTGCTGTGATTTCAAAACTTTCTGCATAACTAGTTTACAATTTGTACTCACATACTTTCTATCTGTCAGTCTGACAAGACACTTATGAATTCCTTGTTTATATGTGTACTTCATCTACCCTAATTTAAATTTCCACAATCCCTTGTAGTTATCTATCACATTTTTGGCAGTTGTGATTTTCATCCATCTATTCTGCTTTTGTTGGGCATAATTTGCCCTTCTCTCTGGAGGTTGTCCATCATTAATGGCTCTCGGCACAGCTGAACGCTTAATTTATAATGCAATCTCCAAGCAACGCATTGGCACAGCAAGCTGAATCAAGAACAGTTCAACAGCTATTAGCAGCATGGATTCTTTGAGAGTGGCTTCTACTAGATCCATTTAAATAATTCTGCAATGACTGCATTGTCAGAGCAAATGCAAAAGTACATATGAACCGTAATGTGGGCTTCTATGACATCCTTAGATAGTAGGTACATGCTATTCTTTTCATAGAGGTAAAAAGTCTACTTGTTACTTATGTACATTCAAAGAGCTTGGCATATTGCCAAATATAATTGCAAATCTTTAAAAGAATATTCAATTGAAACATGTCAATTCTGAATTTAAACTGATTATGGGGCACCCAATCATTCTGTTCATTATTTTGGCATTCACCATCTGCCCCTACTGCTCCATTAGCTGTATTTCCACAGTTGCCAGAATCATCAACTTATGAATGATGTTCTCTCTAAACCCACTACAGTCTTATTCACTTTTATTGGAGCAGCAAAGAGGGGTTGTATAGCAGAAAATCTTGTGACAGGGGTTAGCAGTGCCACTAAAGAGCGCTGTAAGCAGGTTGCAGTGACATCTAGAAGGTCTGCTTAATCTAGCTAAATCAGATGTTGCTACATCCTTGAGATTTTTTCAGTAAGAAGAATGTATGGTTTTATCTTCATAAGACTATAGATCCCATATGGGCTTTTCGGATTTGAAGCTGAACTCCAGGAAGATAAAAAAAAGTCCAGATGAATGAAGCTCTGTAGTGCAGAAAACATCATTTTTTTTATTTATTTATTTATTTATTTTTTGGAAAGCAGTTTATTACCTGAATTTGACTTGATATCAGCTCTTGAAGTCTATTGTGCAATTTGTACCACAAAGCTGAAAGAAGAGTAGGGAGAAGCAGCACAAGTAGCCAGTCAGGTGTGCTGCAATGCAAGGAGCTATGCTGCTAGAAGGAGAGAGCAGAGTGACCGAGAGATAAGCTAATCAGTGTACTGCTTCTCTTTTCACTGTCTAGTCACAGGGTGGAGGTAAGAAGTGATAGAGGTGAAAGGTAGTGGGTTATTTAAAATTCAGCTCTGGAAGACCAATAATAGTATTATTTTTGGTAAGTAAAACAGCTCTCATACATGGTTTTTTTTCAGTAAATTTAACCGTTTGCCTGGAATTCAGCTTTAAAGGCTACTACCATCCACCTTGGCTGCCATGGTGCTATATTCTGGGAGTCTAGTGTGCCCCCGTGCCCTTAAAAAGTTTTCCCTTCAGGCTTACCTTTCCCCTGCATATCCATTATAATGCATGTGCTTCTACTAAGGAGGCTCTCAAAATTTAGACTTAGGACTGCAGTAAATACTAGGGTGCCACATATTTGCAAATGTGTGGAAATTAAACCCCTGTTTTTAACTCACTGTTAGACAGGATATTTTGGTTGGGTGCAGGCTGGCTGGTAAATTGAGCTGGGAATTTTTTTTGGTTTTGTTTGACATGTGTTACCCTTCCATGTGCTCCGTGCTGCAAAGGCCAGTCATAGGTGGGGCAGTAGCCATTTGTAATGTTGGAATACTGGTGAGGGGACGCATTAGACACCTTTGCTGCCATTGTGCTATACGCTGGTTGTCCAGTGTGCCCGTGTGTCTTTAAGGAGGGGTGAGCTCTATCCAGGCTCACCTGCCCTCTACCTATACATTATAATGCATGTGCTTCCACTGTGGAGGCTCACAAAATTTAGAGTTAGGACTGCAGATAATACTGGGGTACCGTGAAGTCGCTCTGCAGCTAACGTATTTATTTGCAAATGTGTGCTAACTAAACCCCTGTTTTTATCGCACACTGTAATGCCGCGTACACGCAACCGGACTTTCCAGCAGAAAAGGTCCGATGGAATAATTTCATTGGATATTCCGATCGTGTGTGGGCTCCATCGCGAAAACCGTTAGTCTGTATGCTATTCCGATGGACCAAAAACGACGCAAGGGCAGCTATTGGCTACTGGCTATTGAACTTCCTTTTTCTAGTCCCGTCATACATCAGCGCGTTCTAAACGAACGGACTTTGGTGTGATCGTGTGCAGGCAAGTCCGTTTCAGCGGAACTCCATCGGAACTCCGTCGGAAAGACCGTCAGAGTTTATTGTGACGTAAAAAACGGTCATGTGTACGCGGCATTAGACAGGATAATTTGGTTGGTTGCAGACTAGTTGGTAAGTTAAGCTGGGAATTTTCTTTAGTTTTGTTTATCACATCCAATACTTACTGGTCTAGCAAGTCTATGGAATTAGAAAGCAAAGGGACACATGCATGAATTATATTGCACAGCAAGGCAATGCTAAACCATAGCTATGAGACAGACTTTTTTTTTTTGTAAGTATGCAGCTTGATTTTAAATTCCTTCTCAGCTTCCCTAAAGTAGCAGGACAAAAGAATAAAACCAAAACTGACCACTTCTTATCGGTGCATCTGTTTGAAGAGAAGTTCTTTGGGGTAATATATCAATTCTGTCAGACAGAACAGCAAGGCCATGCTAAACAGTAGCAATGAGATAGAGACTGACCTTTTATAGTTATACCCCTTGATTCTTAAAATTCCTCCCTCTGCTGCGCTAAAGTAAGCAGAATAAAATCTTCTTGTGATCACTTCCCCCTTGTCCATGTGGTTTGAGCACAATTTTGTCTCATTGTGATGAAAATCTGTTTTATACGCAGAGATAATTCTGTTCTGGGTCTGTGCAAAACTATCTCAAATGGCTGCCTGGGTCTGCATGTACAGGAGACACAAATATTTGCATATGTCCCTCATTGTGGTATTAACAAACCAATCATATAGTCTTGGGACACCAAGGTCACACATGCTGTTTGTCTAATTCACCAATGATGTCTTTTGTGTGAGCAAAGATATTTCTCAGTCTATGATTTGCTGGTGGATGTGACAAGAAAGGAACATGTGACTAGACATGGGACTAGACATTGGACTAAACAAATGCAACTCTTGTAAGAAGTATTCACTTGTTAATGCTATCATATCAAATAATGTACAGAAATGTAATTATTTGTGGTTGTATGTAACAGATGTTTTTCAGACCTAAAGTTTATAGTATAGCTAAGACTAAAACATTTTTACATTTTGGATAGAGAGTGGGGTTAAACCAGTTAATGACATCTTTGTCTCATTAGGAAGATACAGTATCCCTTTACAGAGAGTGAGAAGATATCTTTCCCATGCAATGGATATGCCCTCTTAGACAGATGCCACTGGAACAAATATCTCCTTGAATTCCTGTTCTGGTGGCAACTCAAAATTTTGGATTTCACTTCCAGTGGCATTGGTAATCAGGACAATTAGAAAGAATCTCTATAATATGGGTAACAATATTGACTTGACAGTGGTTCCTACTACTCACCACTCTATCATAAACGTTTGTTTAAAAGTTATAGTTTAAAGTAGAATTTCAGCTAAAGACTAAATAGTCTTAAAAATGCTCCCTTTCCCCTTCCTACACTCATACTACTAACGTCTGAAAAAAAATATATACAGTTACCTATTTTTAGCCCACTCCGCTCTTGTCACGTGATCCCTTGTGTCAACCAGAGGAAGCTGCAGGGGAATGGAGAGAGCATCCAACAATGGCTGAAAATGCTGGGATTGATGGCACCACCCACAGGTCTTCATGGTGCAGCTGTAGCCAGTGGTTCCTCTGGCGGATCACATGACTGGACTGGCCTGAGCTGAAAATATGTAAGTATATAAATCTTTTTTACACAAGTTAGTTAGAATAGCTGTTAGAAGTTAGGTTTTAGGAGGAGAAGGGGCGGAGCCACCTGGCCTCCCTTGTGACGTCACAGACCGGTGCATGCTGGGTCAGTGACATCAAAAGGGGCAGTGCCACTGTCAAGCGGCAAGCCAGGCATTCGGCGGTTTGCATTAGTTGGCGGCGCAGCGTTTTTTTTTCTTTTTGTGTGGCGGTGGCATCATGATTGACAATGAATCCACATTGGGGAACACTGTTTTTTTTCTAACAGAGAAATTATCAAAAAATGCCTCCTGTTTTTATTCACTTTTTTGATGGATATGTAGGGTTGCTAAGTACAGATTCTGATAAGCCCCCTTCCCACAGACCCCCATGTGACAGACCCCGTACTCAAGAGGAGTATGTCCACTGTATAAGCTTCCCTTGCCGGGTACCAACATGATCCTAGATCCCTTAGCACAAATAGATATAAACTCTGGGGACAGTCCCCCTTTCTTTGCATAATGACACAGGGCGGGATAAGCTACATTCAGTAACAAGAGACACACAGACAGCCTTTAGGAAGGGCTGCAAGAGAAATCCCCCCTCCTTTCTAGCAGCTAATCCACATAAGCATATACATCCCACAATGGTTTGCTCCCAAGGCAGACAGAAACAATAGAACAATGGGATACAGCCACTTAACAATAAACACTTGCAACCCCCAACCCACCTTAAACTATCCAGCAATGGTCTATGAGACACTCCTACAATATTCTAGCAGTCTGAAAGGTAGAATTATTTATCTTCATATATTTCTTGAGTGTGATTGTTCATACATATTAATGTCCCAAGTGAAAGAGCCTCTTCATTATTTCAACACAAACCACACATATAGAACACAGGATAACAGGGGCAACACAAAATGCTGAGTCCAGTGTGGTTGTACTTAGAGTCTGGTTAGGACAGACCCAACTGGGGTTCTCGGTCACCCTGTGCCTTTAAGGAACACAGGGTGACTAAACATAAGAGGGCCCGGGGAAGCTGGTTTCCACAAGCGCCCAAAGTGACTCCTGTCACACCCCATGGGGGGCCAGGTGCTTTGGGTTTGAGGGCATGTGCAAGAAAAATGGGGTATGATGGGGACTCAAAGGGGTGCCCATTAGAGGGGCTCAAAAGAGGTGCTCATCAGAGGGGCTCCCCTTTGAGCCCCCATCATACCCCCTTTTTCTTGTACTACTTATTGGCTCCAGAAACACCACCCTCTTTTGGTGAGTCTGTAGATGAATTGGAGATTACCTTGAGTAACCACTGTTTTTTTTATACTTTTTTATGGTTGAGGGCATGTGGCCTGGTATGGTTCAGGGGGGGTGGCGCTCGTCCCCCACCTTTCCTGACCTGCCGAGCTGCATGCTTGGTAAGGGTCTGGTATGGATTTTGGTGGTGACCCCATGCCATTTTTTTTTACATTTTGGCATGGGGTTCCCCTTAAAATCCATACCAGACCCGAAGGGCCTCGTATAATTGGGGGGGGACCCCCATGCCGTTTTTATTGTTGCACTTTAAGCATCATTTAAATCACTGCTCCTGTAAAACCAATTTTTTTAAAAACATTTTTTGCATCAATACATGTCCCCCAGGGCAGTCCCCGTCCCCCATACCCTTTTTTTGGGCAATAACTTGAATATAAGCCTTCAAATGGGGACTTGATTTTTTTTAAGTTCGGGTCCAATAGACTTTAATAGGGTTTGCTGTTCGGTTCAGAACTTTTTTTCTGTTCAGGAGATCTGGTGTGAACCGAACAGGGTTTGGTTCGGCCCACCTCTAATGGCCAGCATTAGATTGGCTGTTGTTGAAAAAATGTGAATTGTTGCGTGTGACATCTTGTTATGTGCATTGCTTGTCAAATAAATAATTTTGTGACAGCACATATAAGGGGTTGATTTACTGAAAATAGAGAGTGCAAGATCTGCTGCAGCTGTGCATGGTAGCCAATCAGCTTCTAACTTCAGCTTGTTCAATTAAGCTTTGACAATAAAACCTAGAAGCTGATTGGTTTCTTTGCAGAGCTACACCAGATTTTGCACTCTCCCGTTTTAGGAAATCAACTCCATAGTTTATGTGGTGCAAAACTAGAATATGTCTTGCGCCATCATCCTCTTGGCGAACTACTGCACAACTCTATTGCATCAAATTCTGACAAATTTCTTTTCTGTACCATTATTTATTTTGTGCAGATTGTGAGACTTTCTGTGCGAAAAGTTATACTTGGATTTTTTTTTGCAATTTCTGCTCTAGTCAGATTTGTTTATTTTAAACCTTTCAAACTATTATCCAAAACAAGCAGGTTTCTGTGCGCCAGATGTTTTGTTTTATTAGAAGACTGGCCATCTGACAAGATTCTGGTGCAAGAGAAAGTAGCCTGCATTCACACCTAGCAGATCATATTCCTAGTGATTTTGAATAGTTTTTTTTGTTTTTTTGTTTTATTTTGTGTTTCACAGGCCTTTGTAAAGTTTTTGCAAGCTTCAGGTGTTTGCTTCCCAGGCTGAGCAAGGGGAAGAGAACAGGTTTATATAAGAAGAGGCAGAAATGCTTGGATCATGCATTTACAGGCAGACCCATTGAAGTCTACAAGGGCTAAAACGCCTGATTACAATAAAAGAAAAAGAAAAATAGGGCATAGAGCATAGGGGGACTGAGCATACAAATGTGAAAAGGGGCAACTAGAAAAAATAGGATTCTGCATGTTGAACTTAGTCAGGTATACACAAGTGTAGGGAAACAAGCTGAAACATGCTTAAGTGTGACTGGGGATGAGAAAGAGCCAATATTTCAGTGCCTCTGTTTTGAATTTTTTAAGAGAAAAGGAGAAAAGGGGAAAGTGCCAGCCAGGTCCAGGTGTGCCCTCCAAACCGACCTAGTGGACTTCTGGGTTGCCATTCAGCATTCCAGCCTGACTCTATCCATCCAGCAGCGGCCGGGTGAACACTGGTGGATCCTGCAGGGCAGGGTGAAGCAACATTTTATAATGAGTGATCCTGTTTATACTATCCTGTGAGTGTTTTTAACCATTTGAGATTAAAGTCTGCTTTTAATACTGCAGTTAGTGGGCTTTTCTCTTTTTCTTTTATTCTTTTTTACACAGAGCTGGCTTACTCTGGGAACAGCTGCCACTATGCCTAAAGTGCCCAATGGACATGTTTATGGACTTTTTACTGATGAACTTTCAGAGTGTGTGGTTCAGAAATTTACAATAACCTTTTTTTATGTGCCACTTACAGGGCCTTGAAAAATTATTCATACCCCTTGAAATTTTACACATTTTGTCATGTTCCACCCAAAAAGTAAATGTATTTAATGGGATTTTATGTGATAGACCAACACAAAGTGGCACATAATTGTGAAGTGGAAGGAAAATGATAAACGGTTTTCCAAATTTTTAACACATAAATATCTGAAAAGTGTGACGTGCACTTGTATTCAGTCCCGTTTACTCTGATACCCCTGACTAAAATCTAGTGGAACCAATTGCCTTCAGAATTCACCTAATTAGTATTTAATCACAGTATAAATACAGCTGTTCTGTGAAGCCCTCAGAGGTTTGTTAGAGAACCTTAGTGAACAAACAGCATCATGAAGGCCAAGGAACACACCAGATCAGGGATAAAGTTGTGGAGAAGTTTAAAGCAGGGTTAGGTTATAAAAAAATATCCCAATCTTTGAACATCTTATGTAGCACTGTTCAATCCATCATCTGAAAATGGAAAGAGTATGGCACAACTGCAAACCTACCAAGACATGGCTGTCCTCCTAAACTAACAGGCCGGGCAAGGAGAGCATTAATCAGAGAAGCAGCCAAGAGGCCCATGGTAACTCTGGTGGAGCTGCAGAGATCCATAGCTCGAGTGGGAGAATCTGTCCACAGGACAACTTCTAGTTGTGCACTCCACAAATCTGGTCTTTATAAAAGAGTGGCAAGAGGAAAGCCATAAGAAGTCTCATTTGCAGTTTGCGAGAAAACATGTGGAAGAAGGTCCTCTGGTCAGAGGAGACCAAAATTGAACTTTTTGGCCTAAAAGGAAAACGATATGTGTGGCGGAAAACTAACACTGCACACCACCCTGAACACACCATCCCCACCGTGAATCATGGTGGTGGCAGCATAATGCTGTGGGCGATGCTTTTCTTTAGCAGGGACAGGGAAACTGGTCAGAGTTGATGGGAAGATGGGTGGAGCCAAATACAGGGCAATCTTAGAAGAAAACGTGTTAGAGTCTGCAAAAGACTTGAGACTGGGGCTGAGGTTCACCTTCGAGCAGGACAACGGCTGTAAACATACAGCCAGAGCTACAATGAAATGGTTTAGATCAAAGTATATTTATGTGTTAGAATAGCTCAGTCAAGGTCCAGACCTAAATCCAATTGAGAATCTGTGGCAAGGCTTAAAAATTGCTGTTCAAAGACGCTCTCCATCCAATCTGACAGAGCTTGAGCTATTTTACAAAAAAGAATAGGCAAAAATTTCACTCTCTAGATGTGCCAAGCTGGTAGAGACATACCCAAAAACACTTGCAGCTGTAATTGCAGCAAAAGGTGGTTCTATAAAGTACTGACCTAGGGGAGCTGAATACAAATGCACGCCACACTTTTCACATATTTATTTGTAAAACATTTTGAAAATCATGTATAATTTTCCTTCCACTTCACAATTATGTGCCCCTTTGTGTTGGTCTATCACATGGAATCCCAATAAAATACATTTACGTTTTTGGTTGTAACATGACAAAATGTGGAAAAATTCAAGGTGTAGGAATACTTTTTCAAGGCACTGTAGCCTCTGTGTCTGTTTTGAAGAGTATGAGAGTAATTTTAGAGAGAGCATGCATCAATTTACTATTGCCTGCAATATGATAGTCATATTCATGGTGCTTCAATAGCAATTATTGTCATTTATATGCATTAGCAAAAGCTGCATACGCTGTGTAGTTGGGGGGAAAAACTACAGAGAAAAATAAAGGTACGCATTGGTACTTTGATAGTGATCATCTCATTGCTTACAAATGTCACTTTGCATTAAATATATCCTTAGATGTCTTTGCATATGGGGTAAGTGCTGTGTAGGAATCTGCAATTTGTCATAAGCAGCCAACCAATTATTAACTTTCACATTCTGGTGTCTAGATTTTAAGGGGAAATTTGCATGCCAACAGCAAACCAATTTCAGAAGAGAAAATATTAATGTTATCACTCGGCAGGTTTTTGCAAAGTAATTATTTAGCGGCCAACATGTTGACACTGTATACTTTGCAAAGCCAACCTGACAACTCTGTGCCAAATCCTTAATATTATATCCACAGATAACTGAGCATTACTGTAGAAAAGGAATAATTATGTGATAATTTCACTACCAGGAACTCAATCATTTTACATTTTCTTGCCTTATACAACAATTACTTCCATTTGAATGTTTTAACTTCAGACTGGAAACATTCTGCTTTTATTAAAAGAAATGTGTATATTTAAAATTTAGCTTGAATGGGATTTGTATCAGGCTTTGAACAAATGATCTAGCATGCAAACAGCTAAGGGCAAAAGTGTCACACATTCCCGAAGACTTCCATGTGACTAGCTAGATCGCCTTCCGGTCTTGAGATTTCACGATGAATCATTCATGTTAAGTACTACACAGAACTTGCCCTCAAATCATTTTGCAGAACGTTTGGGGACAATAAGCCTTTTGCATAATCATAATCCTGGCAGTTCCATTTGCAGAACATTTTTAATGCAATTGTAATGGAATTAGCCGTGGCTGTAAAAAAGGATTAATTCAGATTGTTGCTCTGTACTTCCTACAGAACAGCGAAAGGTTGATTGGAGCATGGAATGGCTCTTCAGAGGGGCGTCTGCTGAGAGCTATTAGGAATCTGAATTTTAAGCTCTAGAATCTGAATCTAAAATCCTTTTCAATAGGTTATTAAAGCAAAAGGCAAAGCCAATCAGTTGCACCCCCCAAAGCTGTTATATAGGATAATAAACATGGTATAAAATGGGAATACACTCAGTCTGAAAAAACCACAGGGATAGCAAGAAAAAAATGAGCAGAAGAGCTTGATTTCTGACTTTGTATTATGCTATCCATCACATTTGCATTTCATGTTATGCAAAGCTGCAGGGTGAAAAATTCAGCCTTCCCTGCATCCCTGCTCCGAGTAATAATTTCCGAGGAAGCAGATTAAAGCGCAGTGCGGAGTTCCTAGAGGGGAAGCAGTCCACTTCAATTAATCTGACTTCCATGTATAATGATGCTCTCGCTGTACAGCTGGAACACCATCCTGTGCTGAAAACATACTGTACTATAGCTACGCAGACAAGAAGCCAAGGGTGGCTTCATCCAGCATGTCAAATGTAAGCTGTGCGGAGCTATAGAAATCGGAGAAAAGAAAGGTGCATTTGCTTAAGTAAAGAAATTTTACCTGCTGATTACAAATTATTGCCTGTCATGAGTCACAAAGTTACTGCGTGACAAAGTAATTAAAGCATGCGTTATTTAGCACTTAGTCTAGCTGATTTAGACAGCCTTATCCTTGTGTTAAAGCTTTGTGAATTGAGCCTATTGTACCTTGCCATTCAAGTGCAAGCTTTGCTCAAAACCAAAATTAAACTGGAAACCATCTGTGCCTTTGTTCAATTATATCTTAAGTGCAAGTGTGAAAAAGGGGGGAAAAAAGAGGGGAAGGGGTGAAAATGAGACTTTAAATGAAGCATACGGGTGCAAATAAGTAAATATTAGTAAAAGGTAAAATTTATATTTATTGGTTCATAAACATGATATATTATGATAATAATGTATATCAAAATCCTAATCAATTCATACATAATACTGATACATAATCCGATAAATTTCATATATATACACAACTGTATTTGCAAGATAATACTGATATGACCTAGGGCCTCTCTGATTCCTGCTGATTGATGATAAAACAGTATGTACATGATAATGATATTTATTCCAGTAAATTTCATATATATATATATATACATAGCTGTGTTGCAAGGTAGTACCCAATTGACCTAGGGACTCTCTAATCCCTATCGTTAGTGATACAATTTGACATGGCATGCTACAAGAATTCATATAAAAATTAATAAAAACTGGTTCCATGGGTAATTCCAAAAAACTTCTTGACTACACATATTTGATCTGGGACATGGCATCTATAGCTAGACGTGTTTCATAACTTTATAGCCACACATGATCTAACATGGTTGATTAATAACGGCAAGGGAATAGATGTAAGAACCCCTCTGTAGCGTGTTATCTACAAGACATCTGTGTGTTGATGGTATGGTACTGGGGGCTGTGAGTCACCCGGGGATATCATTTCTGGGAGCTGTGGCGGCACGCTCAGCAATATCAACCAACACAGGACAGCATTCATGGTGGATATATGTCAATAGTGCAATTCTTATGTGTGATCAGGTTGGTGGATAGACCAACCATGTGGGACCTCTGTGAAAAATAATATAGTATAGGTATGAATTAAGGGTGTGTAAAGTGGCCCAAACACAATGATAAGCTAAAATTGATATGCAACAAATGGCAAAATAAAGCCCTGTTGCTGGAAAAAAGTGAACAATTGTACCAATAGGAGTACTTAAATAATCCAAAAAGTGAATGAAAAAGGGGGAAACCTAATAAGTGACTATTGTAAATCAGATAGGGCCTAGTTCTGGGACATGATAGCCAGGATCCAGAATGGTGCTAGTGTCCGGTGTGGAGAGAAAGCAACAGTGAGTGCCAGAACTACCCTGGAATGATGCCTATATATGTGCCGTCACAGCACAACCCCAACGTCACGTAAGAGTTCAGTGTGAGAGGGGGCGCCATCACCTCGCCAGTAGAATTATCCGGTGATTGGCGCCAACCCAGCTCTCATATCACTCGCAGGTGTAATAACTCTGTCGACATAGCGGCGCCACGAGGACGCAGCGCATTCGGCATGTAATACGTGACATCGATGCGCAGTGCTTATGCACCCGCCCATCCCACATCAGGAAGGACAGGGAGGAGGGGAAGCCCACAGTGCACCTCGCAGCTCCCCGGGTTTGATGAAAACCCAGATGGCTACAACCACCCAGACCACAGTCCACCAAGCATCACAACCCAAGTGCCTGCAATAAAACTGTTGAGTAAAACAGGGGGGAGAACCAGGAATGAACTGTAATTACTTCTTGATAGATCATGAACCCTGTTGATAGACAATAGGGAGAGGGGGGGTTTACGTGAATAGGCAACTAGGCCAAACGGGGGCATGATGGATTATTATACATAAGATGATCCATTGGACTAAAAACTAACTAGAACATTGATTAAAGTTAAACACAACTGCATACTTCCATCCCTGAGTTAAATGTTACAAAAAAGGAGAGATAAGGTTTGAGACCATGGCCTGGTAAGGCCAGATGTCTCCATCCCTGTCAATTTTGAAAAGGGGGGGAGAAGGGGGGAAAATTGGACTTTAAATGAAGCATGCGGGTGCAAATAAAAAATTAGGATAGGTAAAATTTATATTTATTGGTTCATAAACATGATATATTATAGTAATAATGTATATCAGAATACAAATCAATTCATACATAATAGTGATACATAATCCGATAAATTTCAAATATATACGCAACTGCATTTGTAAGATAATACTCATATGACCCGGGGCCTCTCTAATTTTTTGCAGATTTATTAAAAAAGAAAAACTTACCGTAAATATCACATGGTCCTAAGTATTCAGACCCTTTGCTGTGACACTCATATATTTAACTCAGGTGCTGTCCATTTCTTCTGATCATCCTTGAGATGGTTCTACACCTTCATTTGAGTCCAGCCGTGTTTG